>OX421314.1:21103021-21728021 GCA_949125395.1 Diaphora mendica
GGGTTTTAGTATTTTGCAAATTTCTCAAAAACTACTTAAGATTTTTCAAATTTGAAAAAAGATTTAAAAAAGAAGAGTAAAGAAATTCGCCGGTTTTTTTAATAAGTTATCCATTAATTAATTAACAATTTGTTGTAGTATGAACATTAAGATTGCAAGTGCGACCTTTGAAAAATAGCTCCACGAAAGGAAAAAAATCTCATATTAATAGTTTAACAATTATCGCACTTGCAATGTTAATGTTCATACTACAACAAATTGTTAATTAATTAATGGATAACTTATTAAAAATTCGCGATAAAAGTTTTTGGACCACGGATTATTGTTCATTGGTCTATCCTGCGGAGGCCTGAATTTTTTCAATTTTTTATTTTCATATTTAATAAGTTTAAATAATATTTATTCATTGAAAGTACGAAGGAGGCGTGGCTAGCGCAAGCTGGAGTACCCGTTTTCGGGCGTATTTTTAACCCTCTGGTAATATTATAAATATTGGTTCTACAATTCCTGGAGTCAATTTTTTTTAGGAATTTCTTTCCTCTTCTTTTTAAAAACTTTTTTCAAATTTGAAAAATCTTAAGTAGTTTTTGAGAAATTTGCAAAATACTAAAACCCTTTTTGTGTTTTTAGTTAATTGTTAATAACTTTTGCAATTTTTGCAAGCTCAATTTCATTTTTTTCAAAAAATCATCTAGACTCCGAATCGAATGACACCTCGATCATAATTTACCGAGACTGCTGAAAAAAGTTGACCAAAAAGCACTTGTTGACTAGGCTATATAACCTAAGTCACGTACAGACGTGACTTAGATACTTTTTTTTTTTTTTTTTATGTTTGGCCTGCCAAAATGACTCTACTCTGCCTGATGGAAAGCATAAGTAGAATCCACGAGTGGTGGCCACTATACTCATTGCGAATACAACAATGCAGTATGGCGACCCACACTATGGCGGCCTAGTGATGCTTGTGCATGTTTTAGTCTAGTCAACAAGTATGGAACTTGTTGACTAGACTAATTGGGCCTCCGGTCTCGCACTCACCAACGAAACACGACAGCACAAACGCTGTCATTTTACGTTGATTTTCTGTGCGAGGGTAGTACCGCTCCGGTCGAGCCGGCACGTTCGTGCTAAAATCAGCGTGGCTCTACATATAGCATATAGCTTTTCTTCGACTTAGATTATGGATTATTGGACCGCAAAATAACTAAATTTTAAAAATTACTATTTTTCACTTACTCCCGATTAAGTTCATTTACTCAGCCATTTGTCAACATATTTAATTTTTTTAAACCTCGTTGGAATGCTAATAAAACATACTTGTTTTTAAGTTATTACACCGATAAAGTTGTAAGGTGATTTTTCGTAATAAAATTGCATTAAGTGATAAGAAACAGTAAAAAGTATGAAAAATTTTAGATTCCCTGAATCATCATTCAGAAACGGTACTACATGTCTGTTTTTTTTGTATTATTATTACGTACTAGGGTGTAAGCAACCTAAAAACACCAAAAACAACAATTAAATACGCAAGTGTTTGTATTAAGAGCACCGTGAACTAGTGTGATCCACTTTCCTAAAAAAAATAGTTTTATTATTTTATTTCCAAAACGGTACATTTTTGACTCATTTACCCGAGGACAATTTGATAGCTAATGATCTCTACTATCACCCCTTAAAGGGATCGCTCCCTGTATAAGAACAGAACTCTAAGTCTTTATGGAACGCTTGTTTTCTGAACCAAAAACTGCATGTAATTACTTTTATTCTAAATGAAAATGAAGAAAGAAATGCTTCAAACCTTATACGGCCATTTACCCAATTTTTAGCGAAATAAAATATTATAATTTTTCAAATAAACTTATAGATCTGTGTGTGATTTTAATTGTGGTTTTGGGGGTGTCATAGATTCTTGATAGTACTTCTGGTAGATGTTCTCCCAGAAACGTGTCCTGTTTTCCGTCATAGGACTACCACGGAGCTCAACCGTGCGCCCCAGAGACATGTAAGGCGATGTATCTGCTCCTACAGGTGGCCATGAAGGTAAAGATGATCCTTCTGGTACGGGCTTACTGTAAAAAAACCAATAAAAGTTTAATTTGTAGTTTACAAATTAAACTTTGATAAAAGCAAATCTTGTCCCGTTGCCGCTGATTGCATGTCGTTCGTTGTTCCGTCGTTATACGGCAAGCGACAGGTAAATATTTTACATTTACCTGTCAAATGATAATCTCTTTTATTAAACAATCAATTCATGATCATCGTCAACGCCTTTAAATGTCCACTGCTCATACCTATGCCTCTCCTTGGAAAAGAAGTTAAAATATGAAAGTTATACAATAGGTAATGAATGTGTTTACATACATTTGTTGGTGATAAAATAATTGAGGTGCATTTTAATATTCGCTTCATGGAAAAATCGGTTGAACTGGTAGCTAAGACTAGGAAGATAATGATTTAAGTACATTTCACTTACCCTGTTTTGATGAAGTTATGCCACATTTCTCGCATTAATTTCTTTATTTTTCGATATTCTTCTGTGACACCATCATCCTGTGATGTATATATGGCAATCGTTTGAGCACAATGCGTAGCACCACGGACATTTGTATGTATCACAGGAGGAGTATCGTCATCAGTAAATGAATATTCGTATAAATAAATATGATCATGACCGCTTTTTACGTATAACTTAACCGCCCAAAGACTGGAGTGAATAAAAATAATATCAGAGAAGTAATCCACATAGCTCAATATGTTGTCTTTGTCGACAGGCTTGTTACCGAAATAAAATTCTTTGACTTCTTTAGCTACTTTTTCTTTTTCCTCTTCACTTTCAAACTTTAAATCTGGAGGCAAATAATCGGCAAACTTATGATTCATTCTGACTTTAACTGTTTCGAATTCTTCAATTCGAAGTAAGCCTTCCATATTACTAAATCCATATAGTATTGGAACTTTTTTGAAATTACCTCTTTTTAAGATACTGTAGGGAGATTCTGTTAGAAAAGCACCATCACCCATTTTCCGCTCTACACATGGTGTAAAGAAATAAGGGGAATCCAAGTTAAGATCGTCTACTATCAAAGTGTCATACGACAATGTTTTGTAAAATCGTTCCAGTTGATAAATATCATCTATATCAGTGAAATTTAAAGTTTTGGCATGATCTTTCGCATTTTGTAAGGGATTAGGCTGCGATGAAAATGTCGATAAATTTGAACCACTTTCTGGTATAACTTTATGGAATAATCCCTCAGCAGATTTAGATATCGCTAAAAGGTCTACTGACATTGATCCTGCACTGCCTCCGCCGATAGTAACATCATTAGGATTGCCTCCGAAAGCGACAATATTTTTTTGTACCCACTTGAGCAGAGCTACTTGATCCTTCATACCAGCGTTACCAGGAACATCTTCGGTACCAAGGCAAAGAAAACCATGAATGGCTAGACGATAATTAAATGTAACCACGATGAGATCTTTATTCTTCAAGAGATATTTTGCTTGAATCCAACCACCATATCCTATTTGGAATGCACCCCCGTGGACATTTACCAGAACGGAAAGATTTTTTCTCCTGGTATCAGGCACGTATATATTTGCGACAAGGCAATCTTCTTGCATTGTGTAATCCTCAGGCATCACTGATTTAATTACAAATTGGGGACATATGATATTTCTGTCAACAGCATAGAACGTTTCAGTCCATGTGGGTGGTGGAAGAGGTGCCTGCAAAGAAATTAAGTTTCATATCAAATATTAACAAAGCCTTGAGAATTTATGTTACAGAAGTCATAATTATAAATAACTAGCTTTGCACCGCGGCGTTGCCCCCGGTTGTTGTACCTTGAGTAACACCACGGGGCTCAGCTAGTATACATACCTATATGATAATTCTACTACTTAAATACCATTTGAAATCCTTCTGCCATAATTATTTTAACTTCAACAACATTGGACTTTCATACAAGCTACCATCCCCCGTTTTAACCCCAGAATGGGGTGGATTTCTAAAGATACATTATAAGTACACCTCCACACCATCTATAGAGCATACATTTTAAATTTCAAGCATCTTAATTCAAAAACATAGGACTTTCATACAAACTTCCAACCCCCGTTTTACCCCCTTAGGGGTAGTTTCGTAAAATTCGTTCTCGGATGTCTACACGCTATAAAGTAAAGTACATATCTGTCAAATTTCAAGTTCGTAGGTGTTATAGTTTCTGAGTTTTCGTGATTAATAAGTGAGTGGTATTTCGCTTTTATATATCCAGATAAATAAATATTTCGGACATCTAACTCACAACGCCATCTAGTACCAAGCCAAGCAGAGCGTGTGTTATGGACACTAGACAGCTGATACAAATACATATATACTTTTTTTTGTAAATACATACATATTATACATAGAAAAGACCCAAACTCCGAAACAACTATTTGTAGATCATATAAACATTTGGTCCGACCCGTGAATCGAACCCGAGACCTCATGATCAGTAGTCGCATACGCCTATCGCGAGACCAACAAGGTAGTATTAAATATTTTATAATAATAATTAAATCATTCTTTCATTCTTTACTCTATAAAGGGAAAATAATTTAAGATAAGTATATATATAATAACGAGCCTACGCCTCTATCTAAAGAAAAGAGAATGTGCATTAGTGGACTGTTAATGATTGTTGATGTGTGATAGGCTCAATTTAACTGAATAGGCGCCACAAACCTTATTGTCATTTGAGTAACTAAGTTATACTTAGGCCCTCTTTCAAAGGCTATCCAAAACTTATCTGTGACCAGTAAAACAGAGCATTTACACTATGTGCGAAAAGAGCGTGACCGGCAAAATTAAATGAAAATCTTAGAAATATTAGACGATAAATTGTAATCAATTAAGTCTTTTATTGCTGTTAGATGCTTTATATTAATACGGTGTCCAATCTCCATTTTTATCCATAATCGCTTGGCATCTTCGCGGCTTACTTTCCGCCAATTTTTCAGCATAGCTGCGAGGTAAAGACCTCCACGCGGACGGAGTCCACGAGTGAGGTCAGCGACGGTCACTTCATTTTTTGCCTTTAGTTTAAGCTTCATCCACGCGCAAACATTTTCAATTGGATTGGCATCAGGGGACTATGAGGGCCAATCCAATACGTTAATACCATGTTCCGCGTTCCAAACGGTGCAAAGCCGACTTCGGTGTTTAGTATCATTATCCTCTTGCAGAATCCAGAAATCATTTTGGTGTGGAAACACCTTCTTAGCCGACGGCAATAATGTTTTTTCGTTAATATTCGTCATCTTCTCAGCGTCCAAAGTACCGGTAAACAAGTGCAAATTTCCGAAACCCTTTTTTGAGAAGCATCCCCAAACATGCACCTTTGAAGGGTGTTTCACTGTTCGTACCATCAGTCTTTTGTTAGCCGTAGTCCAAGCTCCATTCATCAGAAAAAAATCTCTTGCCCCAATCACGGTCTTTGTTTTCGCACGCCCAATGCAGCGTTTTTTCAATATGCGTTGCAGAAAGGAGAGTTCTCTTCACATTGCTTCGATATTTCACGCCCTTTACAACTAAACGCACTTTGATAGTGTCAAATGATATGATTAAACCCTTTTTCTTAAACTTTTCTTGCCCAGAGCGAAGTGATAATAAAGGATTTCTTGCAAACAGCTGCACAATCTGTTTATCCTCTGCAACAGACGTCTTTTTCGATTTGCCACGATCTGGTAAGTCATCGACGGTTTTTGTTTGTGAATATCTCTTCACCCACTTGTTCACGAAGGCCTTGGATTTTTTTAACCGACTTCCAAAAGGAGGAGGTTCTCAATTTCATCGGTTTTTTTTGTTTTTTTTTTATGTATGTACATCGATTACTCCGTCAATTGTGGACCGATTTTGAAAATTATTTTTGTATTCGAAAGGGTATGCCCCCCATGTGGTCCCATGGCCACCATATCAGGATCTGATAATGGGATCCCAAGGAAATTGAAGGAAACCCTCAAATTTACGTGAGCGCCTGCAATAAAGTTAAGGCAATTGTCTGCATGCTTTCATATTCTGTAAACATCATGTCCGAAATATTTATTTATTATTCTATACGGTATGTTGTATGTTACCTTTAGTCGTATTCTTTCAAGTTATTTAGGTGAAATGATGATGAGACACTTGAGAAAGACTAAAAAGCGAAAAAAAAAAAACTTCGTTTAAAAAAACCGACTTCAAAAACTGAAAAGTATAAAATAACTTAATTTGTATGTGCTACCTATTCATAGGTTTGAAGTCGCTCCCGAGCCAAAATGTAATAGTAGGACTCGCCGCGCGTGACCTTGAGCGGGATAGCTGCTCTTCGCGTAGGACAAAACAACCGAAGCGTCGGTGACGTCGTTGACGTTTTTCTCGAAATATAGCGAGTGTGGTACCTACTATTACATTTGGCTTGGCGCCGAATTCAAACCTATGAATAGGTAGCACATAAAAATTAAGTTATTTTATACTTTTCAGTTTTTGAAGTCGGTTTTTTTAAACGAAGTTTTTTTTCATATAATAGGCAGCCTAGTCGCGGGACATTTTGGGGCCTTTTGGATGAGTACAGAGAAACACAGCTTCAAATCGGGCAGCGTACGCGGCACTCATTGCAAAAAATAATATTTTTAACAACGAAAACTGGAGGGAAATCTTATGTTTTTTACAATGCATTTTAGGCAAAGGATTGTTCTATTCAGCCTAATATTTATTTTATAAATTGCAGTCCAAAATTTAAAAATATACCGGTCACGTTCTTGTCGCACACACTGTATATTACCCGACTACGACAAAGCCAAAGGAGGCTTATGATTTTGACAGGCTATGTATGTATGTATGTTCATCTGTTCCGTCATAGGAACTGGACAAATGAGGTATCGTTAGAAGCGTCTTGCTCGTCCGCTGGTTATGGGCTATATGACGTGTCACTGAATCTAATTTGGCGCCCTCTAGCCGACATAAAGTACTGTCTTAAAAAATAAAATTGAGATAAATATTTTTTTCGAATGATACCCTGTTTGGTATCACTCGAAAGGGCGTTACTTGTACATTTCAAATATATTATTATATATATTATTAGCATTTTCTCGCGACTTTGTCCGTATTTATTCGATAATTGTGATATTTCTATGGTACCTATTTAAAATATAGTTAGCAAAGAAATTAATATTATAGAGGCACCAAAACATTTTAAATAAAAAAGAAGTAAAAACTAAAACCTAACCACGGAAAAAAAAGACGCTGAAAAAGTATGAAACAAGTTTCAAAAGTCGTAGTCACGCGTTGTTAATGTGTTATGCGTTATGGTACATACATTTGTACGTAACCTGTGACTACGGCTTTTGAAACTTGTTTCATAATTTTTCAGAGTCGTTTTTTGTCGTAGTTGGGTTTTAGTTTTTACTGTTTAAGCTATTGCATAGCTTTTATCGCGGGCTTTGAGGCCTTTGAGAGCGGCCACCGAATCGAGAATTTCCGTAACGTAACGAAAATAAAACCTGACACCTGACGCACGGGTCGAGACGAGCTGCTCCGAAATCTGTCTGTTAGACAGACAAAACAGTCTGGGTTTACGCAAGTATACTTGAACGTGTATGTCCGGCTTAAGCAGCTGTTTGTGAGAAAGTATATAGGTGTATAGGTATCTATCATATCTTTATAATGCTACACTCACCGCATGTGCGCCCCGTAAGTATACATGTTCAAAGAAAAAAATACTATGAATAAAACAACCAGTTCAATGACGAAGACATTTATTAGGAATAGTTTAAACCTTTTATAGTATGCTGTGTAACGAAATCATATAGCTACTTATAAAAAGTGACCAACGCCATCTAGTGACGAAGTTAGTACTAATTTAATAGTTTAGTATTTTTCATTCACAATATTATACATACTGCATAAATAAATATAATTGCATAAGTTGATAAAAAATGTTATGCAATAGCTTTACCACGGCAGTCCCCGAGTGCCACGTCTTTTTTTTAAATAACATGTTATCTGTTATTAACGTGTTTAAGATACCCTTAAAATTTAAAATAAAGTATTTTTTTACAAGTGTACTAGTTTTTTTAAGATTAGACAATCAATATAGTGTTACTATAGACAATAGACATAGTAACACTTTTACGTGATCAATTAACAAACAAAAAAACTTTTCCCGTTATCTTTTAATTTTTCTTGTACACAAACCTTGTCCTAGTAAAAACGAACACATAAAAAAGAATTATTTAACTTGGTGCAGCCGGTTCATTTCGGCGCAGTTCGGCGATTCATTTTTATATTTCTAGATTTAAATAATGTCATACAATCTTATTCATCTTATTATACATTGCAAGATTAACAAGTTACTATAATAAAAGAAAACCAGTATGTAATTTCTTCAATAGTATACGAGAAAAGATGATTTAATTTGTGAGTCTTATGACCTATAGCAACGCGCGAACGTGACAAATATCACTGCAACAGACTATTACGAAACAAGTAACGAATTATTTAAAAAAAAATCCGACTACGTCAATATCTGTTATTTTTATTAAATTCATCGAAGAACTGAAAAGATAGAAAGAACTTAAAAGAAAATATATTTTTTAAATATTTTTTTCTTTCATTTTTTTTATTTAGATGTACGCCCAGTTTTACTCTCACGACTAAGACGAATATATTGACACCACTCACATAAAAATACGACTAGCCGTTTAGGCTCTAGGGCGTGCCAAAGAAATAATACATACATTTATCATCATCATCATTTCAGCTGAAAGACCTCCACTGCTGGACATAGGCCTCCCCCCAAGGCTCCCCACAACAATCGGTCCTGTGCTACTTGCATCCAGCGGTTTCCAGCCTACAACATACATACATATATATTGACTCGAAAAACATAAACCTCCTTCTTTCGCAGTCGGGTAAAAATGGAACAGCACCTGAACATATAGCCACAGAAAAAGTACGAGAATGACGGGAGACTAGACGTCATGGGACATCGACTGCCCACACAGGAGGGGGTCATTTGCGAGTCATAGATAGCCCAAGGTATATCGGAATTCCAGAACCTCCTGTCTAATAATACAAGGTAATAGAGATCGACGCTAAAACTTGCAACTTGGCCAAGGGGGCTTTTCCCCAGCTTCTGACGCCCGCGACAGCGTACAGTTTTTGGTGTGATCCGAATTCAAAGGGATTACCGAACAAACCTAAAAATGATTAAATATCTAATGTTATTTTAATGAAAGATAACACTACACCAAGGCAGGTTAACACTAACACTACCATCTATCGACACTACCAGTCAATATATTATATCACTACATAGTATAAAACGAAGTCGCTTTCTCTGTCCCTATATCCCTATGTTTGCTTAAATCTTTAAAACTACGCAACGGATTTTGATGCGTTGATGAGTTTCTTTAATAGATAGAGTGATTCAAGAGAAAGATTTTTATGTATAATAAATGCATAATATAGTATGGAAACACTGTTAATTTTCGAGGTTTCTAATGTGATGTAGCAAATAAACACATTGTTTTGCGCTTACATTGCAAACGCTGGTTGCACCCTACGAGATAGATCAAAATAATGTAGTACAAAAAAGTCCGCGACGGTATGTCTATCTCTTAGGGATAACCCACAACAACCATTTTTTATTCCTTTCTTTTTACGAGAAATAATGGCTTATTTACGAAGTGATTTTAAGCAATACAGAATGAATCCTTATACAATTAAGTAAATTAAATACATTGTGCATTTAATATAGATCAAAATGGCCCTTTACAGTATCTAATTTAAATGAATATATTCAAAGATATTACAGATTTAAAATGCACGAATCGTGTCGTCGGCGGGGGCATCTGAAATCCACCCGTGCGAAGCCGAGACGGGTCGCTAGTACTTAAATAAATTACACAATCATTTTCATGTACCTTAAATTTGTTTTTGCCCGTTGGTGCCATAGCGTAAGGTATATTGAAAAAATTCCACAGCTCTCCACTTGAATCCAGATGTCCGCGTACCGGACCTTGTTCAATTTTCACCTCCAGCCATTCATCGTTAACTCCGTCTGTCGCGCTCACTACGACGGAAAAAAACAATAAGCACATCCAGCGCGGCATAGCTGTAACTGAATACTAAATTACACCAGTATGACATCAGTGATAAAATAATTTTTTGATGGCGCTGGAAGATATTTGTTGTAATTTAGGAAGAATTGTTTGGAGCTCTTAAGCAGGAATGGGTAAATACATAGAAATTACGAATATTGTAGGTATAGAGACATTTTTACTTTTACAACGAACGTTTCCATTTAGATTTAAAACATGAAGTACATTTATATCGGAGATTGCAGTAGGGAGTGGCAGTTTAATACCACCATAAAGCGAGGAACTCAAACTCAAAAATATTTTATTCAAATAGGCCTACTTTACATGCACTTATGAATAGTCAATATTTAATATTTAAAAATCGAGTGATTCTAGTCGCCACTTCCAAGTGCAGCCTACCCTTCATGGAGAAGAATCTGGCAAGAAACTCCATTGTTTCCTTTTAAAATAAATAAATAGGGTTTACAATATATTTTTTTATTAAGAGACTTGAATGAGAACGAAGTCGACCAAAGAAAACAAAACAAAAAGTTTGGAGTCATTGCTGCACAGCCATGAGCTAACCAATCATGCGCCGTTATTACTCATAACTCCAAGATTTTATATTATGGAAAATAAAATCCAAATAGCACTTTCACTCGCACTCAAATTTAGGAAGATGTAATATGTCCAAATATAAAATAATCAATAAAATGTTACAAATGTAAAATAAAGTAAGACGCATGGATCAGTCATCGACCTATTCAACCATAGTTGAGCCGCATACTCAGGCCGCACAGCAAATCATCAGGTTAATATCGAAGAAAGTAATAATAATTATAGTCAACAAGGTGCTCACACAATAACAAGTGCGTATTTAACAAGACAAAGAAGTTAGTGTGTATATAATAATACCTTAGGCCCTTGACTGTTTGGCGTTCAGATAATCGTATAGTAGGCTTTCCTAATAAGGTGATTTTTTACAGTATGCTTGAATTTATCTATGGGAAGGTCAATTACGTCTGTAGGAATTTTATTATAAAGACGTATAGTATCAACAACAACCTTCGAACGAGTTGTGTACCTTGTGTAAACGATGATAGGTACCAACGAGTTTAGACTTGTTTCTTATATTAATATTGTGTACATCACTGTTTTTCTTATAGTCATTAATGTTGTGCCTAACAAACATAGCATTTGCAAGTATATGTACTGTGATGCAACAATTAAAATACCTACTCGCATATCTTTAAACAACTCTCTAAGAGAGCATCTAAATTGTATATTGAGCGGATGGCTCGTTTTTGTAAAATAAAAATCGTTTCAATATCAGCCGCCTTGCCCCAAAGTAGTATACCATAGGACATGACGCTGTGAAAGTAGCTAAAATAAACTAGCCTAGCTGTGTCCGTATCAGTGAGCTGACGTACCTTCCATACTGCATAAGCTGCCGAACTAAGTCTACCTGCAAGGCCATCTATCTGGGCTCCCCACTGTAGTTTGCTGTCTAATGTAATTCCTAAGAATACTGTTGAGTCTACAATACTTATGATTTCACTATTTAGAGTTAGATTAGTGCCTAGCTGTTTTACATTTGGCATAGTAAATCTCACACACTTTGTTCTATTTGAGTTCAGTAGGAGATTATTTGTTGTAAACCAATTCAATATATCATTTCGATACCTCCTACGTATACTGAGTCAACTAGCAAATTTAGGTATTTTATGATTTTTATATAAATATATACAATAATCTATGATCTTTATGATAGTGTTAAAAAAAATTAAAGAGAACAATATTACTGAGATAATTTTGCGTATACTAAATCAATTTCAACATCAGACAGAATCGTATATTGTATACTCGTTCAACTGACATCGTACCTGTATACGCGGGGTGTGTGGGGGGACGCATCGGCACAAGTGTATTGCGGCTCAGTATACGATGCACGGCGGTGAGTCGTGCATGCGAAATATCTCCTTAGTATACTGAGTCAACTAACATTATAGTAATTTTATAGGAGAGTGATTTGAAGACAAATCGCTTATATTTTATGAAATTAATCTTAATTAGAGTAAATTAAATGTATCTTTTAATAAATATGGGAAGCTTTTCCTTTGTTCGTCAAAAACTGTTTGCTTACGATCGACTTTAAAAATAAGTGAAGTATCATCAGCAAATAGAACTATATCACAGAGATATTTTAAATAATATCGTATTACAAACAGACACTCCAATTTTATTTGGTAGTATATACAAAATCTATCATCTAAAATAAATAAAAGTTGACTTGACGACATGTTTTACAGATTAGGTATTCTGTGAAAAGGAAGACGAAAGGGATACATAACATAAAAAGTAAAACTATCAAAATATCAGATTAATAATTTATTTAGCATACATCGTTAATGATTACATTAAATCAATTATTATAATATTTATAAACTGTGATCACTCTATTTTCAAAGTTACGACTTAAATGTGTTTTTATCTAAAAATACTGCCATGTAAATGGTAGTCGTTCAAACAATACCTGCATTACAATATCTATTCAATTTCACACCGATTCTATTTTCTAGTTTTTCTTTTAAAGATATTATGTATGTGTCTTTGGTAGCGAATATAGAGGCTGAATAGGATCCTTATAATATTTTTGGTAGATTTTTTGCCAGAAATTGAAACGATTTGGTTCAATGGCATTTCCTAGACCCAATTTCTGGCCCAAATTCATGTATGGTGAATTGCCTACACTTACAGCCAGCCACGCAGGAAGTGATGATCTCTCTGGCACAGGTTTACTAAAAAAAAACCAAATCACATTTTATCCGCCTTGGTGGAAAAGTTTCTACATATAAACTTTGCCAAACCAATAAAAGGAATGGTGGTGGGTCACTACGTTGGCGCCTAAATCAACTAAAACACATACGAGCCGGTCCATCCGGATAAATATATACCAGACTTAAAGATATTTAAAAGAAAGTAGTTGTTTTTAACCGGCTCTTTTAAATTGTATCGTATCATTAAATAATTCAAAAAAACAGTGGGAGTAGCTAGCTCATTTTGTATTTTTACTCTATAACTCTAATGAGTACTATTGTTAGCGTAATCGCTAACAATCTCGTTTATCACAGATTTAGTGTCAAAGAAAACGGCTGCGTAACTTACCCTGTAATTATGAAATTGTGCCAAATTTCTCGAACAATATTTTTCATATTCTTGTACTCTGCAGATATATCATCTTCGTTAAAAACCGTAAAATTTTTACCGTCACCTACAGCAACTGATTGAGCAACATGACTGGCTCCTCGTTCATTGGTATGCGGTACTACAGGAGTGTCTTCGTCCACAAATGTAAATTCGTATAAATAAACTTGGTCGTGGCCAGCTTCTACATGTAACTTTACCTCCCACAGTGCACCTTGTACAAAGATAACGTCTGAAAAGTAATCTACGTAGCGTAGAATAGTATCCTCATTCACAGTCTTGTCACCAAAGTAAAATTCTTTTATTTCATTCGCAACTTTTTCTTTCTCATCTTCATTTTTAAACTTCAAGTCCGCTGGTAGGAAATCTGAAAACTTTTCATTCATACGATCTTTCCACATGTCAAATAAATGTATTCTCATCATTCCTTCCATATTAGTAAAACCAAACAAAACTGGTACTTTCTTGTAATCCCCAGTTTTAAGTATAGTCAATGGAGACTTTGTTAGGAAAGCTCCATCCCAATAATCGTTCTCGACACACGGGGAAAATGTAAAAGTAGAGTCGGTGTTTTGATAAAATCCGTCAGCTGTCAAGATGTCGTACGGTAGTGATCTGTAGAATTCTTCTAAAGCATGTATTTTATCGACATCAGTAAAATTTAATGTTTTTGCATGATTTTTAGCTATACTCAAAGGATCTGATTGAACTGTAAACGCAAGTAAGCTTGCTCCGCTTTCTGGTATTACTTTGTGGAATAGACCTTCAGAAGCTTTTGAAAGCATAAGAAGATCCACTGAAGAGCCGCCTGCACTATACCCTGATATTGTGACGTCATTTGGATTGCCTCCGAAACTGCGGATGTTTTCCTGTACCCATTGAAGCAACGTCACTTGGTCCTTCATACCAGCGTTACCAGGAACATCTGCCGTTCCAAGACAAAGAAAGCCATGTATGCCCAATCGATAGTTAAAGTTAACTACAATAATGTTCTTATAGCTCATAAGATTTCTTAGGGTAATCATATCAGCATATCCCACTACAAAACCACCTCCGTGAACTTGAACTAAGACTGACATGTTTTTTTTATCTGTATTAGGCACATAAATGTTTGCTATTAGACAATTTTCTTGCATTATTGCATCGTTCAAATCTAGCCAGTAAGCTTGAGGGCATACGATGCGCTTATCGCCAACATCAAGAGGTTCTGACCATGTTGGTGGTGGAAGAGGTGCCTAAAAGAGAAAGAGTTTGCTTATGTTATTATAATTTTATGTAAAGTATCTTCAACTGTTATTATCATTTCGTTTGTTCATTTTCTTGTTATTATTATATATGTAATATTTAGTTAGCTGGGATATATTTTAACAAAATACTAGATATTTTTTATTACGCTAGTAATATGTGTATTTTTAAAGTGTTGACTAGATAGATGCTAAAGACGTTGATGAAAAAATGAACCAAAAGACTAAAAGCTTGAACTGTACGTAGCATTTTTAGTAAACATTGTTAAATACTTTTACCCAGAAGTAATATAGGTAAAAAGTTAAACCCATCTAATTGTTTGTGTCTTGGTGATTACTTTAGTCACGATTTTAGTGCTATGTAGGTAATACATACAAATTAAATATAATAATAATAAAGCCTTTTAATCGGACTTAAAATACATGCTTCATAAACTACTGTACTAATACATCATTACATAGTTAACATTATGCTCGTATTTGGTGCTTCCTGACGTGTTGTAAGTCCGTTTGCCAGTTAGCAAAGGCCTCCTCCAACCTTTTCCATTCTCGTCTCTCTCTGGCCACTCTACTCCATGTTATACCTGCAACCTGTCTGATATCATCATCCCATCTTTTTTGTTGTCTACCTCTTTTTCTTATACCTTCCCTTGTATACAATTGTATAACTGGTTATACTGACTAACAAAAAGGTACATGGTAGCAATCCTGCAGATGTCTATTTTAATTGAGTAACTATTTTGCTCCATTTGTACTTTCCTCTAATCATGCGGCCCGACTACTTCCTTTAGCCTTTTTATTTTTTAAGGTTACGTCTTGTATCTTGGTCTTTTTCCTAATGGTGATATTCCTGATTCTATCGCCCCTCTTTACTCCTAGCATGGTCTTCTCCATTGCTCGTTGACAACTTGCAATTTTTAACCGACTTCCAAAAAGGAGGAGGTTCTATGTTCCACTGTATGTTTTTTTTTTTTTTATGTATGTTCACCGATTACTCCGTCAATTGTGGACCGATTTTGAATTTTTTTTTGTATTCGAAAGGGTATGCTTCCGAGGTGGTCCCATTGCCACCATATTAGGATCTGATGATGGGATCCTAGGGAAATCGAGAGGAACCCTCATTTTTTTTAGTCACATACTATGTTTTTCGTATATTTTCTGAAGTTACACCGGTATTTGCGTCTGGTAGTCCTCATTTTATGATGATGAGCTGATGATGTAAGGCACAACTCCTTAAAGGTTAGGAGTTGTAGGATAAATCTTTAAATATCATATGTATATATGTAACCTTTAGTCGAATTCTTTCAAATTATTTAGGTAAGCTGATGATGGAAGGTACAACTCCTCAACGGTTAGGAGTTGGGGGATAATTCTTTCAATTTCATACGTATTTAAAGACATTCAGTCGTATACGTTCAAGTTATTTAGGTGAGCTGATGATAGAAGGTTAAACTCTTCAACAGTAAGGGATTAGAGGATGATTTTAATTTTACACGTACGTATAGACCTCAATTTGTATTCTTGATGATGAAATTTGATGAAATAGTTCAACTTACTACTTACCTACGATTGTTTGCACTAAAAACTGAAAAATAAAAACTTTTTATAAAAAAAAACCGACTTTCAAAAAACATCCAACGAAAACTCTCTGCCATAAAAACACTTAAAAGCGTAAAATAAACTGGTTCTTCATAAATTTCCTATACCTAATTCTTTATTCATTTAAATAGTAGTATTATAATGTGTGCTAGGTACCTAAAATCTGTTTGAAGTCATGTCATTTTTTGCGAATAGAACAATATCATCGGCAAATCTTAGATGTGTCAGTGGGCGGCCATAAATTTTCCCATTAAAAGTTTCTGAAAATCTGAAAACAGTTTTGGAGAAAGAAGATCTCCTTGTCTTGCCCCTTTATGTATCATAAATAAATATCCTTTTTTTTCTAGTTGAATATAAGCCGAACTGTTTTTGTACACATTTCTAATCAGTCTTATATATTTCTGTTCTATATCTTGTTCCCTTAACGCCTCCCATATGTTTGAATGTATTAACGAGTCGAATGCTTTGCTTATTTAAACAAATGCCAGATAGTATATTAGTTGATATTCTGCATATTTCTGTATGATTTGTCTAATTGCATCAAGTACTGAGTAGTTTGTTCGAAAACCTGTCTGTTCTATTGGCTCATGTTCGTCGATTTGTCCTTCTATTCGTTTAAGAATGATCTTTGCAAAATCTTTGTACAGGTTGGACATTAAATTTATTGGCCGATAGTTTCCGATATCATGCGGATCTCCTTCTTTGTAAAGAAGAATTATATTAGATTGAGTCCATTGCTGTGGGATCCTTTCTGTGTTGACGATATCATTGAAGATTCCTCCAAGAACGGGTGTTAGTGTCTGTTTCGCTAGTTTAAGTATTTCATTGCTTATTCCGTCGGGTCCTGGAACTTTATTGTTTCTTTAAGTACTTATAGCGCATTCTATTTCTTCTTGCATGATGCTGGGTACGGACAAGGTTCCCGACAATTCTATCTCTTTTCTACTTTCAAAAAGTTCCTTGTAGTATGATGTAGCAATTCCTAATATTCCTAGCCTTCGGTTTTCCTTCAGTCCATTTCTATCCTTCATTTGTACGATCCAGTCCTTTTTGTTAGTTAATTCCTTATATGCCTTTTTTATTCCTCTTGTCTGTAAGACGTGTCTCTCTATTGTCTCCATTCTTTTTTGAATTCTATCTTTTCTAATACCTACTTTCTATTATTTCTTTGCTGAATTTAGCTATTTGCTTTCGGTTTTCATTAGTATTTTCTCCTTTGAATGTTAGCTCTTTGATTCAGTAGTTCAATGGTTTTGGCAGTCATCCATTTGTTAGATATGTGTTTGTTGTTAGTACCTTGATGAATAGATGTTTTAATTGTTCCTTCTAATCAGTTGTACTTTTCTTGCACCTCCATATTTATGATCTTGTTATTGTAATCCATAAGTTTTCACGCTATAGAATTGGCTATTTGGCTACTTGGTATTTGAAAGGTTTTGTGTTCAACTAATTATTTTTTGGTCTTGGGTTTTTTTACGGTGTTGTCATTAGTTCTGCTTGGATCATTCGATGGTTGAATATTTGAGAAGTGTTTTATATTATTACTCATAATGAAATCTATTTTATTTTTTGTTCTCCCGTCAGGAAATATTCAGGTCCACATACTACTTTCTTTCTTCTTGAACATCGTATTTAAAATTTTTACCAGTTCTTTCCATCTATTCGCAAACTGTTGTCGAGGGAATGGCTCATCGTGTCCTCTGGGAATGTAGTCTTTGGTACAGTGAACGTAACATTATGCTATTCAAGCTTACAAATAACATCTGGGGCGGTATACTATGTGGATATTGTGTTAACTTCGATGAATTTCCGTGCATTTAGTTAATAAACTATTATTATTATTATAAAAAAAATTCTTATCCGTGATACTTCCCGGTTTGAAAAAGGTGTCTGTCTATTTTGACTTCATTTTGTCTACCTCTTTACTAAGTAGGGAACTGGACTTATTTTATGTCCAACTCCTCCGGTTTTCTTCTGATTAGTTTCGTTGCGGGTTCCAAGACAGTTTATTTTGCCGACTACTGGGCCTTGCCGAGTGTCATAACTCGGTGTGTTCGTGGGTCACTGCGGTTGATTGGTCCTGGTGTACAGGAAATACAGTGGTAGATGTGTGGGCGGGATTGGTCCCATTAGTATTTAGAGTCAAAGGCAACTCCTTATCAGTCATAAGACCTGGCAACTCCAGTTCGTGAGTTTGAAGCAAAACTTGCATCACTAGATGGACACAATGGTACTGACGATCCTCGATAAGCCTTAATACGTTGTGTGAAAGAATATGAAATTATTGACTGACTCTATAGTAATAAATCACTAAAGGAACTTGATTGAGTGCTAAGCCGAGTCCTTACTATCGGTGGTATTATTTGGCGTTGTTATAAAAGTTTCAGTTGCGATTCTGAAGTTATCAAAAGATCATCATTTGTAACGACTGCTTCTGGTATGACGATTAAATCTTCTTCAAGGCATTTCAACTCTCTGAGCCTTTTTCCGATTATGTTTTCCCGAAGATATTCTACTCTTCTCTCTATGTATGCGTTGTTGACGACGAATGAATTCACTAACAGGCTTTATCTTACCTTCATTCTTCCTTTTATAATAACGTTTCCTGTCTTATTCCTTGTGTATTGCGTAAAGTTCTGGATGACTCTTGATTCGGGCTTTAAGACGTCTTAGCCAAAATTTTTTAAGCCCAGTGACCTTGCTTAGAATATGACATAATGACAACACTAGAACAAGATTAATATTTTATGATTTACGGTCTTAAAAAGTTAGTAGAAGGTGGACACATTGCCACGGAAAACACCGAATTCAATACCACTGAAATCAAAATATCAAGATATTTTGTAAATAACGTAAAAAATAATTTCAAATGCTAATATTTACATTTTCTACTAAAATCTATTACATGTAATCTATATATATAAAAGAGGAAGGTGACTGGCCGACTGACTGACGGACATACCCAGAGATCAACGCACAGCCCAAACCGCTGAAGCTAGGATCCTGAAATTTTGCATGTAGGTTCTTTATATAACGTAAGTGAGCACTAAGAAAGGAATTTTTGAAATTCCACCCCTAAGGCAGTAAATCAGGGGATGAAAGTCTGCGTGAGCGAAGCCGCTTGTAAAAGCTTGTATATACTATTTTTATATTTTAAATATAATAGTTTAAAGTATAAATGAAAAAAAGGATTCACCGAAATCAAATTTTTAGTATACCAAGCCAGCGAAAACAATTACTTACCTCTATAAAAAGGTGACCATAAGACGTACAGCCATAGTTTCTTCGTTGCTGTCGCGACACGATTGATACTTCAGCTAACGCCAATAACTATGCTCACAGACAGTTTAGTTTAAGAAATATGAGCAGATCGGTGCGCGCCACTGATATCAATACAAAACGTCGGACGTGTAAACAGTCTGTTGTATATTCTCTATTGTGGCATATGATTATTTAATCTATATATATAAAAGAGTAAGGTGACTGAATGAGTGACTGACAGACTGACTGACTGACTGACACACCCAGAGATCAACGCACAGCCCAAACCGCTGAAGCTAGAATCCTGAAATTTTGCATATAGGTTCTTTATATAACGTAAGTGAGCACTAAGAAATGAGTTTTCGAAATTCTACCCCTAAGGGGGTAAATCAGGGGACGAATGTCTGCGTGAGCGAAGCCGCGTGGAAAAGCTAGTAATAATATAAAATGAAAACATAACTGTTTGGGTATTTGTTAACACATGTAAAATAGCGTAATTTGTTAGAGGAAAAAAATAAAAAAAATATCCGCTGCAACGTAGGGTTCGGACGCGCAACCGAGGTAAATATTTTAGTAAGTTTTTTTTTTACTTACTTCTACTTAATTTTTCTAAAAAAGGACAGAGGTCCCCCTATTATTTTCAAATTTTCTATTATATGTAAAAAATAAATAAATAGTAAGTAATCAATTCAAAGAGATTTCGATATGGACACGTCGTTTCAAGCGTTCGGAGAATGATCCTTTAAAATAGAACTTACCTTTGGTAACTGGAATAACAATTAGAGACAGAGCTTACAGTTACACTTTGGGAACAGTAGTGCTACAATAATCTGTAAAGTAATACCGAAAGTAAATATAAGTGATAATCCTTGGATATTTTTAAGTTCTCAGTAATATATATGGAAAAACATCCACAATAGTTCATCCACAAAAAACATCCACACGAGACCGCGGTAAAATCATAAGATTGTTTCAACAGCAATCCAATGTCTATAACGACCTCTTGGATGAATGGCAGCAAAGATAGGACGAATCATCTAAGGGGCGCCACCTCTACCAGTTCTTTCCGTCTGTTCGCGAACGGTTGTTAAGGACATGGCTCGAGGTAGATCACTGTGTCGCTCAATTTCTTACAGGCCACGGTAACTTTGAGAGCAAACTATACTCATTTAAATTAGTCGATTTACCATTGTGTCAATGCTCAACACCTGATTCCAGCTGTGAACAGTCGGCTCATCATATCCTCTGGGAATGTAGCTCACTTAGGACCCATAATATTTTATCCGTGGTGCTTCCCGGTTTGAAAAAGGCGTCTGCCTATTTTGACTTCATTTTGTCTCCCGCTTTGCTAAGGAGGGAAGTGGACTTATTATATTTCCAACTCCTCCAGTTTTCTTCTGATTAATTTCGTTGCGGGTTCCAAGACAGTTTAATTTTTCCTGGGACTTCCCGAGTGTCATAACTCGGTGTGATCGTGGGTCACCGCTGTTGATCCTGGTGTACAGGAGTTACAGTGGTGGGCAATGATATCATTGGTGGTGGGCGTGTGGGCGGGATTAGTCCCAACAAAATATAGTTGAGGTTTGAACATATACCGTCATTTTAATTAATATGAACTTGACAGATCTAAAAATAAACAAAAGGCCAAACTGACCAAATTGTCAATCAGCACATCACAAATATATATAATATCACAAATTTAAACTATTTACCAATTCTTCATTTTCAATAAGATTTGAACTTTTTATTTCGCTTCTTGAATATCTCTCCTAATTCCAAAACTCTTATTAGAAATATTATAGAGATCTCTCGATTTTCTATGTAGAGTCGACTGTACCGTATAGTCTTATCTGTGTACAGTTAATTTTCCTCACACATTAGTATTACTTACATTCTAAGAAAGCCACTACCTCGGATCATACCTATATTCAGATTTGAGTAAGCTGATTTAACAAATAATAAATATACAGTTTGAAAAGCTAACACTCTTCATTTGCTGAAGATTCTGGTGTCACAAGTGCTACTGTTATGAGAACAAAATTCTCATCAATTATAGTCATTATTTACAATAGGCTATTTGACAGATTTTTGGAAATCGTTTTAAATTATTCTTTATTAAGTAATAAGCACATTGCGTTAATATTTTGTGGAATTTCTACTGTACTAAGAATTAAAATTTAAGATAAAGTGCAAGTTTGACAACCGCGTCAAAAAACGACATTTCTATAATGGCGCTGGTCACATGACACGTGTGACGTCACACGCTAGTAAACAAACTCACAAAACGCGAACAATACTCAGTCGAGGAATCTTTCGTTTACTAGCGTGTGACGTCACCAGAGTTGCAACAAATCACAAGGCGTTCACGTCTCAGAAAATATTTCAAAAAATTGTTACAATTTATTTCGTGCAATCTGCGAAAAAATCACATTATTTTGTTTAATTCATAGTGAAATATGTCTTTTTAGGCTATTATCTGATAGGATGACCACAATCCATAGTTTATTTTCAATATTGTCAAATAGCCTATTATGTGTAATTTAAGCTGCCCCATTTTTTTAATATATATAGGTAGTAAGAGTAAGGTGACTGACTGACTGACTGACTGACTGACAGACTGACTGACTGACATACCCAGAGATCAACGCACAGCCCATACCGCTGAACCTAGAATCCTGAAATTTTGCATGTAGGTTCTTTATATAACGTAAGAGAGCACTAAGAAAAGAATTTTCGAAATTCCACCCCTAAGGGGGTAAATCAGGGGATGAAAGTCTGCGTGAGCAAAGCTGCGTGTAGAAGCTAGTAATATATAAAACATCTAACATAGAGCTATTTGATCTCACATTAGGTGAAATCTTTGTAGTTAGACGCAGATAAGTAAATTTAAATAGTATTGATAATTCTTTGTCAAGTATAAGTATAAGTAAATTAGACCAATACATGAAACAAACGATCACTACCACATCAACAACCTTTACTAATCTACTTCTGGAAATAAGTCTCTTCTTTGAAAGGAGATTTTGGCCTACTAATACAACTGTCTGGTTATTTTAAGTTTTCTTTCTCTTAGCAGTGCAGAGACGGTGTCACTCTGGGTTATTAACCGTTGATCGATACACGGATCATCCTCATTACACAATATTTGTTCAGGGTGGTCGAACCTTAGCAGTCAGGATCACTACTTTGACTGCGCGGTCGCCGCAACAAAATAAAAAGCACAAAAACAACAACAAAAACAAAAATATGTCCTAATTAGCTAGTCAGATTGTAGATAAAGCAATTGCAAGTTAGGTAAACTTGTATTGATTGGAACAAGGAACTTGATAATTATATATCCAAGGACTAGAGGATGTGTGAGAGAGGAAGTTGGTAAATTTTTGCCAATTAGACTACGAGGAAACGGAAAAACTGTAAGTTATACGAAAATGATAACTTACTGCGCAGCAGAGCCAAGTTTGCATCTCGCTGGAATGCAGCGCCCCGCTATTAGCTATTATTGCAGAATTTGTACAGAAAATTGATTTAGCCGACATTTTGTAACAAATATTCGTTTAATTTTTTAAAGTCGAATTTTAATAGCGAATTCATTTTTTGCATACCGTACCTAAGCGTAAGTGTGACGTAATCGACGCGAGGTGCAAACTTAGCTTGACTGCGTTGCAGATATCACACACATAATGCACACACACGCGAGCCCGCGCAGGCGCTCACACACACACACACACACACACACACACCAAATTAGATGTTTTTTTCTTTTTCCCTCTTTTGTTTCTTAACTCCTACATGAAAGTACAGTGTTTCACTGTCTTGAACTATGTTTTGGCTATGTAATGGAAGCCTGGTTATCCACATTAAAGGTTCTCACCTACTTTGGAAACCAGTCTCCCAATAAACAAATGTGTATCATATAACCAATACGTATATATGGGAGAAAATAAACAAATTATTATTATTACATAATTGAAAGTCAGGTGAACTTGCAACTATTTATTAAATTTGGTTGTCCGGTAGATATAGCATTTTTGTTATTGTTTTATTTTTATGTTTCCCAACAAGAAACTAGATTATGAATTGATATTATAATTATACAAGGTCAGATTTACCTAGCTTTGATAAGTACATTACTAGCATTGCCAGAAATTATCGTTTATGCTCTATTTAGCAACAAGAACTTTAAAAATAATACTTTTATCGTTTAATTAAGTAAAAGGCAAATACACTGGCGTTAAAAATTTATGCAAGAAACTTATAATAGACCAGCTGATATCACAGACGATTTTGCTTTCATAATATAAATTACAATCCAAGCTCAGGTTCAATGTAAAATGTGTTTTTTTTATCTATAAAATGTAGTTACAGAAAGAACAGAACCTAATTCAACTGTATTAAATTTATTATTGTTATTTTTAACCGACTTCCAAAAAGGAGGAGGTTCTATGTTCCACTGTATGTATTTTTTTTTTAACCGAATTCTAAAAAGGAGGAGGTTCTATGTTCCACGGTATGTATTTTTTTTTTTATGTATGTTCACCGATTACTCCGTCAGTTGTGGACTGATTTTGAATTTTTTTTAGTATTCGAAAGGGTATGCTTCCGAGGTGGTCCCATTGCCAGCATATCAGGATCTGATGATGGGATCCCAGGGAAATCGAGGGAAACCCTCATTTTTTATAGGCACATGCTACGTTTTTCGTATATTTTCTGACGTTACACCGGTATTTGCGTCTGGTAGTCATCATTTAACGATGATGAGCTGATGATGTAAGGTACAACTCCTTAACGGTTAGGAGTTGGAGAATAAATCTTTAAATATCATATGTACATATGTTACCTTTAGTCGTATTCTTTCAAATTATTTAGGTAAGCTGATGATGGAAGGTGGAAGGTACAACTCCTCAACGGTTAGGAGTTGGAGGATAATTCTTTCAATTTTATACGTATCTAAAGACCTTCAGTCGTATACTTTCAAGTTATTTAGGTGAGCTGATGATAGAAGGTTAAACTCTTCAACAGTTAGGGATTAGAGGATGATTTTAATATTACACGTACGTATAGACCTTAATTTGTATTCTTGATGATGAAATTTGATGAAATAGTTCAACTTACTACTTACCTACGAAAGTTTGCACTAAAAACTGAAAAATATAAACTTTTTATAAAAAAAAAACCGACTTCCAAAAAACATCCAACGAAAACTCTCTGCCAAAAAAACACTTAAAAGAGTAAAATAAACTGGTTCTTCATAAATTGCCTATACTTAATTCTTTATTCATTTAAATAGTAGTATTATAATGTGTGCTAGGTACCTAAAATCTGTTTGAAGTCGGTGCTAAGCCAAAAAGAATACAAACGAACAATTACAAAAGTCTAAGCGATAGTCACTTGGCGCCGACTTCAAACAGATTTTAGGTACCTAGCACACATTATAATACTACTATTTAAATGAATAAAGAATTAGGTATAGGCAATTTATGAAGAACCAGTTTATTTTACTCTTTTAAGTGTTTTTTTGGCAGAGAGTTTTCGTTGGATGTTTTTTTTGGTAGGTAGATATAGTGCCTAGAGAAAGAAAACCAAACTCCATGCCATCTGGTGCCATCTTCGTCTCTTATATTTCACTAGTTTTGCACCGCGGCGTTACTCGCGGTTATTGTTGTACCGTGGGTAACACCACGGGGCTCAACTAGTATTTAAAATATGTATACCTATATGATAATTCTTATACTTAAATACCATTTAAAGTCATTCTGCCATAATTACATTAACTTCAATAACATTGGACTTTTATACAAACTACCATTTCCCGTTTTAACCCCAAACGGGGGTTGATTTCTAAAGATACATCATTAGTACACCTCCACACTATCTATAAATCGTACATTTTAAATTTCAAGTCTCTTACTTCAAAAACGTAGGACTTTCATACAAACTTCCAACCCTCGTTTTATCCCCAAAAGGGGGTTGATTTCTAAAGATACATCATTAGTACACCTCCACACTATCTATAAATCGTACATTCTAAATTTCAAGTCTCTTACTTCAAAAACGTAGGACTTTCATACAAACTTCCAACCCCCGTTTTACCCCCTTAGGGGCGGAATTTTTAAAATCAATTCTAAGCGGATGTCTGCACTCTATAAGGAAACTACCTGCCAAATTTCAGGTTTTTAGGTATTATAGCTTCTGAGATTTCGTGATTAATAAGTGAGTGGTATTTCGTTTTTATATATAAGGAGGATTAAATCATAGTAGGTACATGAACATGTCTTTTAAAAAAGAGAACCATTTTGGTCCTACCAGATGGCGATGGTTGGTGCCTTGAGGTGAGGGATGCCCATGTCTAGATGGACGTTTTTTGGCTGAGTTAATTTTGATGATGAGATTGCGTACATTTCAGAGTAGCGGCTATTTATGCAACGGGTGTAGGAAAAGCCTAATTAGGGAGCAAACTACGTATGACAACAGCATTGCAAAGGAAAGAAAACTCGACAAAAATGCTATTTCAAACCGACATTCCATTGTGGTAGAGTAAGCCATTAGTTTCTTTCTAAGGAGAGGTCTATGTTCGGCAATAGACTGTTATATGCAGATATGACTATTTTTATATAATGGAACAGAGAGTGCACCTGTGTCTGCGCGCACACTTGTGCACTACAATATCTCCTGCGTGGTTGGCTGGTCTTCGTTGAGATTGGCCGTCGTGGCCGAAATCGGCTAGGAGAACATCATCATCATATATTAATAAATAGCTTTTACACGCGGCTTCTCTCACGCAGACTTTCGTCCCCTGATTTCCCCTTAGGGGTGGAATTTCGAAAATTCCTTTCTTAGTGCTCATTTACGTTACATAAAGAACCTACATGCAAAATTTCAGGATTCTAGCTTCAGTGGTTTGGGCTGTGCGTTGACCTCTGGGTATGTCAGTAAGTCAGTCAGTCACCTTCCTCTTTTATATATATAGATAGATAATAATAATAAGAAAGCGTGCTAATTTAAAGTTTCAATAAAAAATGGAGAATTTATTTCCATACCTACTTTATTGAGATCTACTTTTATGACAGTAACTTTAAGTACGTTACGCATAGTTAACTGATTTACCGCATACGATTTTTCTCGTATGCACTTTAAGGTCCTATTATTGGGTGCCTCGTTGGTGCAGTGGTAGGGTACGCGACTGCTGAGTAAGAAGTTTCGGGTTCGATTCCCAGGTCGGACCAAATGTTTGTATGATTTGCAAATATTTGTTACGGAGTAGGTATGGGTGCTTTCTGTGTTTTTTTTTTGGTAAATACATACATACTTTCGGAGTATGTATGTATTTACCAAAAAAAAGTATTTAAGTATTCTATCAGTCAATGTTTCAGTTCTGCTTAGTTTAAAGCTAGATAGCGTTGTGTGCCAGATTTTCGAAATTATTATTATACTATATTAATATTGTTATTATATGTTTATAATTATTATTGAACAATTAATTTATTTCATATATTTTTATGTTTAGAAATTTAAAAAAAAAAAAATTACCTTAAATTTATTTTTATCTGTCGGTGCTGTAGCGTAAGGTATATTACGGAAGGTCCAGAGTTCGTATTTAGAGTCCCAGTAGCCCCGTACCGGTCCTTGTTTGATCTTAACCTCCTTCCATTTCCCCTTATCAAATTCACTGCTCACTGAAGAGACACACAACAAAAATAAAGGCGTCCACAACCCCATTGCTGTAGCCAACTACTGGTTCACTACAATGATTTGGCATTTGTTTATATAATGTTTGCCTTGTCAGGAGCGGTCAGTGCTGCCATATATACATATTTAATTTCGAATTACAAGTTAGCTGCTGCCTTCCATTGCACTTATAAGGAAATAATACTAATGATAAATTTTATAAAAATAAAAATAAAAGATATCGTTAGCGAATTTATATTTATTACGTATACAACCAGTACAAGAATAATTATTCCCCTAAAAATAATAATTATTATATCATGGAACGCGAAAGTTTAAAAGTTAAGTTAGTCTTAAATATGTTTTTCATAATTTTCAGAGATTATTCGTAAAGGCTGATACGTCACATCATTGGGATTCTTTGTTTTCACGCTTTCTCTTAGCTGTCTTCTAATGACACTGGTAGGTATATCTTGTATTCCTTTACCATGGACGCGCATCTCTTGCGCATTGTGGCGTAGAAACAGTCCACGTTGGTATCCGCAAATATCCCTGATGCGCTGTGATACCGGGGCAGCCCCACTAAGACCCGGAACGCGTTATTGAATTGAACACGAAGAGCGCTGTACGCCCTTTGAGTATAGTTAGCCCAAAGACTGTATGTCGTGTGTAAAAAGATGTGCAGTATGCACGGAACAAAGTTAGTTTAACCGATAAGGCAAAACGTGCAAACAAAAAAAACATTTTAGCTCTGACCGACAGCGCCCTCTGCTCCCGTTCAATGTAATCATCATCCCTAAGGTCGGCGGTCAATAAATGCCCGAGGTATTTGAATTTGTGTACTCTCGTTAATGATGTCTCATATAGTTTGACTGGAGGAATAACTGTCGGGTATCGATCGCCGAAAGACCATGATTTCGCTCTTCTTTACATTATAAACTAATTCGTGACGCCCTGCAAATTCTTGACAGATGGCAATCAGTCATCTGAGACCACAGACAGAGGCACTCAGCAGAGGCATATCATCAGCATAGCTGATGTTGGTAATACATATTCCGTCAATGTAACAGCCAACGCGCTCTCTGCTGTGTGTCTCGATCAGTTCGTTGATGTAAAGATTGAAGAGCGTAGGTGACTCAACCCCCCCTGTCTCACTCCACATTCCAATCCGTACGGTTCAGACACTACCCCACCAATCGTACCTGATTGATCTGGTCTCCTTACTCCCTCTTTTTTACACTTCATCCAAAGAAAACGTAGGAAACCAGATCAAACGCCTTCGATAGCTCGAGGAAGCACGCGTATACAGGCATTTTCCTGTCATTGTAATACCTGACAGCCCATTTCAGAGACAGTGTGGCGCTTTCTGTAGACAAGCTCGGTCGAAAACCGAACTTATTCTCGTGCAACTTTATGTATTTATTAAGCTGTGTCCAAAATAGACTGTCAAGCACTTTTGCTACCAAAGTGGCCAAGGAGATGGGTCCATAATTATTTAGATCTGCAATGTCACCCGTTTTATTCTTAACAATAGGTACAACAATAGCTTACGTCATCTCGTTAGGCAAGTAAGAATGACTGACACAAAGATTAAAAAACATTGGTAACACACTGGGTAGGTGTGGGCCCGCATATTTAAGGTGCTCAATCTATTATATTATAAATCTATTATTGTAATGCTTACAAGCCGCCTTGGTAACTACGCAGAGGTCTAGCCTGTGAACACATTAAACAGCAAGACCGACCTCTGCTTATGTTTTATTTTGATCGCACACACTCGTGGTCATTACATTCATGATGTTGAACATTGGTGTACATTGTGAATAAGAAATTTTCTTTGTGGTTTAGAATGTTTCATGGCTACTAAAGCATTCTCAGATTCCTATTCATTTGTCAAGCTCGCTTCCTCATCTAATTAATGTTAAATTCTAAATTGTTTGTGAATGTGGATTTAATGACAACCATGCTTGACGCAGAGATCGATACTTTGAAGGTCATAATTTGTCATAATTGCTGTATTACTTATTTCCTCGCCAGTCTCTTTAATTTTTTTAGCTAAATTCTCAGCTTTGGAAATTCGCTATGCAATACTATGGGTTGGTGACATGTTATATTGATAGAATTTCTCGTGCACCATCATTTTGTCCAGCTACGATTTTTGTTTGTAAATTGAATCCAATTTTTCGTTTCACAATTTTCTATTAATGAGATTTGGTTTAGTTCCATTGATGAAGTTAATATAAACATGACCATGCCATCGTTTTAGTTACACTGCGTCGTGTCACCTACCTTGGGTTTTTCTTAATAAATATTAAAAACTTTCGCTTTAACTTGGAATTTCCACTTTCGAAAATCCTTTCAGTTGAAATGAAATGAAATGAAATCATTTATTCTGCAATTAGGTTACATGAACACTTTTGCAAGTTAAACTTTTTTTTGAGCAGATGAGTTCAGCCTGTCCTAACTGGACTAGCCCTGAGAAGAAAGGACGAAACAAACTCAGGCATCACAGTCTCTTTTAAAGTCCAGACAAAATGCAAAAGACATTATTTCAATAAAAGAAATACGATAATTACAATTTGAGTCACAATTACAATAATCAGTAAAGATAATAATTTAAAAAAAAATGTCAACAACAGCAACAATTCAAAATGAATTTGTTTCAAACTATAAATTATCGTCACATCAAAATAAATTTAAACATTCAAAATAAACAGCATGTGCAGAATGGGCAGCTCAATCCCAGGCGGTTTTATCATCAAGATATTCTGCTATGGTATAATACCCCTTTGCGGATAACTTAGATTTAATGGTATTCTTAAATTTCTTTAGTGGCAAATACCTAATATCAATAGGGAGTTTATTGTAAAAGCATATACATTGTCCCATGAACGAGTTGCCTACTCTGTGGAGACGAACACTAAGATTATGTTTGTTTCTGGTATTTACAGAATGAACATCACTGATTTTAGGAAACTTTGATATATTTTTTTGAACATAAACTAAATTTTCGTATATATATTGTGAAGATACAGTCAGAATATTTATTTCTTTAAATTTGGAACGGAGAGAAACTCGAGGGCCTATTTTATAAATGGCTTGTACGGCGCGTTTTTGTAAAACAAATATGGCATTAATATCTTTTTTTTTTTATCTTTATTTATTTTAATTTACAGTAGTAACTTAGATTTAATACACGATTGATACTCGCCAAACGAAATTGTTTAACGGCGAGATGCGCTCTTTTATTAATTAAAATAATCTATGTTACCTTATATTATACTCATATCACAAAACCAAAAACAACAAAGCAAAAGACAGCAACACAGACAAATATGACCCACAGTACATGAATTCACTTATATATATATACACACATATAAGCAAGCATACATACAGAATTTTATCTCGTGTAGCTACAACACAGGCCATTGGCCTACGGTTCCACATCGGCAGCATCCAGTAAAACCTCCTTCAATTTGTTTTTTAATATCCCGGTACTTAATTTAGGAGTTTGTCTTAATAAAGCTATTTTGTTTAACACTTTGGGCACCATGTACTTATTTGTTCGTTCCCCATAATAATTTGTAACTCTTGGTTTATATATATGTTTTTCCCTAACCCTTCTAGTGTTATATTTGTTGTCAACAGCACATTTATATTGATCATTATGATAATACTCTAAGCCTAATAAATACTCCACTTTCTTCTCTATTGGTAATATTTTACATATAGGGAATAATTTCACATAATTTCACTCTAAGCTTTTGTTTGATGTGCACATTGAAAACATAATTAAAAAAGCATCTCGCTCGCTGGGTTTCGTCTTCAGAGTTTCGGCAGATTTCAAAAGCATCAAAACTATAAAAATTCTGTACTGTTCTTTCGTTCGCAGTCATCTTGAGTACGCATCTCAAGTATGGAACCCGTGTTATAACATCTACAAAAATCGTTTAGAGGCCATACAGAAGAGATTTCTGAGATACATTCAGTATCGATCACACTGCTACTTACCTAACTATTACAGCAGGTGTAAAAAATTCCATCTTCTTCCACTAGAGGAAAGAAGAAAAGTTGCGGATCTATCCCTACTGGCAACAATCGCGAAAGGTTTAATAAACGTTGGTGAATTGGTGAGTAAAGTAGGCTTGCGCGTGCCATCTACGTTCCTACGTAAAGCACAGTTGCTACACATACCTAAAGCAAATACGACCTACAGGCAAAACTCATATATTGTTCGAGCGAGTTGTATGTTCAATGCGACATGCCGGAGTGTTGATATGGACTTGTTTGTGCATGGAAACAACCAGCTCAGGAAAACCCTGACTGACTCCTTCTTCGCTTCTTGCAACCAGGATTGATGATATTTATTTATTAATTATGTCTCTCTTGCTTGTATCTGTGTTGTTGTGTGAATGTGTACTTCTATCTATTTCCACTTACTTGTTCTGCTATCTGTGAAAACTTTTAATTGGCCTTCTTGTTTTGTATAAAGTTTGTATAATGGAATAATATAGCTGTAAGTTTTCCTATAATTGTAAAATAAAATAAAAATAAAATAATCTTTTTTACATTCACTTTTAACTTTCTTACTAACTAAAAACTTTATAAGTCTTACTTGTAGGTCTTTAATGTCTTTTAAGTAGCTGATAAACGTTCGGCCGTATATAGTTAACCCATAGCTGTTCAAGTAACCCATAGCGATCTGCACAGTTACCCCAGAGTAGGATACCGTAACTCATTATGCTATGAAAGTAACTGAAATAAACTATTCTAGCTGTATCAACATCAGTTAAATGTCGAATCTTTTTTACAGCAAAAGCCGCTGAGCTTAGCCTACCGGATAGTTTTTCTATTTGGGGACCCCATTGTAACTTAGCGTCAATAGTAATACCTAAAAATACAGTAGATTCCACAGTTAAACTTCTAAATTCAAATTTTTACTTTTAGGTTCTACTCGTTACTCAATGTATTACGAAGCGTACCTGGGCCCATAACGTATTTTTATGGATGCAAGAAATAATATTGAGTAAGATTTCTGTTTATAGTTTTTTTATTCCTTTAAAATAAAACGCTTCTAAATTTGTAATATAACAAATCGATATGGAAAAAGGCATAGAGTCAGTGATATACAATATAAAATTTATCATTCAACAATAATCAACTTGATTTTTTGGTGTTGTATCGTGAACATTGTTTAATGTTGAATTGCTTATAACGTTTTGTTCTTTAATTGTCTGTAAAAATGTTTTACTTTGGCTACGCGTGTGGTCTATACCCTGTACAAGTTAGCTTGATCTTTTTGACAGACGGGCTAGTGATGGGAAACAGAAAATATCTAGTATTCCAAAAAAATAACGTTTTAAAATACTTGTAACTGTGACGAGATGGTGTGGGTGTATTATGTGTGAAATTCTTTATTGCACTAGACATATAAAACATTGGGTAGAAAAGCGACAGTGTGTCAATATTCATAATAAGTACCTATTTAATATTACAGGGTTATTTTTGGACCTCCCGCCAAATTTAAATAGGTGGTTCAGACAATGAAAGTAAATAACTTTCCCAAAGAAACACGCTTTGAAAAGTGAAAAAAAAAATTCAGACCTTCCATACGAAATCGACCACGTGATCGAGCAGTTTTCTATGGGAGGGTCGAATTTTTTTTTCACTTTTCGACCCATGTTCAAAAGTTGTTTGGTTTCATGGTCTGAACCACCTATTTAAATTTGGCGGGAGGTCCAAAAATAACCCTGTATGTAAAAATTAAGGTTGAAAAGTAAAATAGTTGTATCTTTAAAACAGTTTTTATTAATGAAGAGAAACACAGCCAAGATCATCATCACCAGAGTCGTCGGAGCTTGTGTCATCATTTCGAACTTCAATTATTATATCGTGTTCAATAAAATTGTCGAAGTGGACGTCGCGCATCTAGTCAGTTAATATTGCTTCTTTGACGTGTCGTACTACATTCGCCCAATTTTCAGCGGTCACTTGACCACAAGCTTCTTCCAACAAACGGATCATTTTGTTTGCGGTGAAGGGAGGAGATGTATTGGTACGTGTTGCGTTTCCTGTGAATGAAATAATTGATTGTTAAAATAATACTATTAATGAAATAGATGTTAAAGAATTTATCAAGAAAAAAGATTGTTTTACTGGGTTTTGATTTGTGCCCATATCAGCTCTATGGCATTATATTGACAATGATAGGGTGGCAATCTGATCACTGTGTGACCGCGTTTCTTTTGCTGTTTCGTCCAGTAAATATACTGGCTCCCTCGGTTTGTGTGTGGCCACCAGGCCAAGCAGTTCGCACTTGAGCATTGTCACGTCCTTGTTTATGAGCCACTCTATTATATCGGCTTTTTTGTTTGCCGTCATCGGAGCCTTGTCAAGTTGCGTGGAATGATAGGATGCATTATCCATTATTATTATATGAGGACCATCCAGATTGTCCATCATTTTATAAATCCATTCCGAAAAAGTTTCGAAGTTTATCTCTTCGTGATACTCATTCATTTTTTTGAAATTAAATGCCAGTAAACTGTTCAGCACAAAACCTTGGGACCACCAAGTACCTGCGTGGCAAATTATCAGTCTCTCCCCTTTTCCTTCTGGTACTTTTGTAGACGATTGGGCAGTGTTTTTTAACAATGTGATTGGCATTTAACCAAGTTTAATCTAAAAACATAACTTTTTTCCAATTGGTAATATTTTAGGCTTTTCTTAAGAAATCAACTCGTTTGAGGGCAATGTCATTCCTTTCCATAAGAATCTTGCGGTTGTTGGATTTTTGGTAACGAAATCCAATTCTACGCAATAGTTTTGACAGCGAGCGAGCGTTTCGACCGCCGTCATATAAATCAGCTTCTCTTAGTGTCACCAGCAACTTGTCAAGTGTGAGCAATTCTTTTCTTGAATAATAATCATAAAAATCATCAATATTGACGGTAGGTTTGATACGCCTATGTTTTTTATTAGGAGTTTATTCTCCTCATCACCTTTACCATATTTTCAACCGACTTCAAAAAGGAGGAGGTTCTCAATTCGACTGTATTTTTTTATGTTTGTTACCTCATAACTTTGGACTGGGTGAACCGATTTTGATGATTCTTTTTTTATTTGAAAGCCGGTGCTTCCCGAATGGTCCCATTTAAATTTGGTCCACATTGAAGTCGGTTTTTGTTTTTGTTAAAACTTGTAATTATTATTCCGTAGAGATTTGTGTCACAGTAGCTAATCCAATCCCCAAAGCGTCAGCCGCACTTGAGACAATGGCAATAATAGTCCTCCATTTTATGACTCACGCTCAAAACAATCGCGTAAGCGAATCACAAACTCACGCGTTTCACTGTTGAGCAAATTTTTTTCGCCCTTTTAGGCATATTAAACAAAAGTTTAAAACAAAAACTTGACTTGACTCAACAATAATAATGTTACGGGCAGGTAGTCCTGCTTCCTCTTAACTTCTTCCTTTAACCTCTTATTTCCTCTTGACTTTACTCCACACTACTGACCCCGAGTGTTCCCGACGTTCGGCTTATATGGCAAGTCGATGGAACGATGGAATGCGTAATTCAAATCAGAATTCAATTTTTTTTACCTTTTTTTTCTAAAAAGAGTTATACCAGCTAAAGAGACCCCAACCACTAGCCAAAGAGACCCCAACCAAAAGGACCCACGTTCGTAACAATAACTTAACAATGATCTTTAATAATCATTTTTTGTAATCGATATTTGTAACAGTTACTGCCTGCTATTCGTGTCCCATCCGTCCGACCGATATAACATTATACAAGCGTCTATTATTTTCAGTGTTCCTATTTAAATTTTACTTTGAAGCTAAAAAAGTGTTAAAATTTTCGGATAACGCTTGAATCTTTAGGGACTTTTGTGTTATAGCTCCGTTAAAAGGCAAATGAGTTTCACCTGTTATAAACAAAAACCAAACAGTCCCTAGAAAGATATAATATTTATATTAAAATACTAAAAAAGTGTATTAACTTCTCAAAGAAAAATCTAAACAAAAAGTTTATCACTAGTGCTGAATATAAGTGTAAAGCTACTTGGAGTATAATACAGAATAAAAACGATAGTATAAAGACAATTAATAATATTACTTCAGTACAGGCTAACGGATACCTTATTCGCGATCCCACCCAGATAGCGACTACATTTAATGACTTTTTTATTGACGCAACAAATGAACACCCAAATACATCTTCAACAAAATGTCAAACGCTTACTCAGATCAATAATAAGTCGATATTTCTGAAACCCACGATGAAATCAGAAATCATAAATATAATTAAATCCCTTAAAAATACTAAGTCTGTTGGTTATGACTCTATCTCCACTACTATTATTAAGGCTAGTGCTCACGTTATTGCTCCAGTTCTCAACCATATCATCGAAAGTTCATTTATTCAGGGGAAATTTCCAGAAAAATTAAAATATTCTATAGTTAAGCCATTATTTAAAAAAGGTGACAGGAAGGACCGTAACAACTATAGACCAATTACTCTTGTTCCTATATTATCAAAGATTTTTGAAAAGGCCTTTTACAATAGATTACTAGATTTGTTTTAATAAACACAATATAATTAAACAAGAACAAAATGGTTTCCAGCGGGATAGATCGACTTCGCTAGCAGCTTTCACTCTAATTGGCAAAGTCACAGAATACTTAGATAGAAGAACACCAGTGGCAGTCATATTTTTTGATATGAGCAAGGCTTTTGATTTTGTTGACCATGAAACGCTACTCAACAAATGTGAAAGATACGGCATTAGAGGGGTAGCCTTGGACTGGATCAGAAGCTTTCTCACAGACCGGCAGCAACATGTTGAAATTAACCATTTAAACGAAAATCTTGAACTGACGATAAGCCGCTCCTCATCCAGGATTAATAAAATGGGCGTTCCCCAGGGAAGTGTACTAGGGCCCCTTCTGTTTTTGTTATATATAAATGACTTACCTGACCATATACATTATCAAAGCGTCCTCTTTGCTGACGATGTGTCGGTGATAGTGCCTCATGAGAACATAACCACTACTCATGAAAGTGACATTGGTAAAGCAGTACAAACTGTATTAAGATGGTTAGAACAGAACAACCTTAAGGCAAATCTATCGAAAACGACACTAGTACAATTTTGCTCCTACAAATCCAAAAATAATTCCAAATTAAATTTAAAAATAAATAACGAAACAATCGAGGAAACTGAAAGTGTTACATCCTTAGGTATTACGTTAGATAGATTCTGTAGCTGGAAGCAGCATATAACTAGTGTCTGCAGTAGGCTTAGCAGATTTGCATATGCTTTAAGGAAGCTTCGAATTGTGACAGATGAGAAAACAGCAATTATGGCTTACAGAGGCTACGTTGAATCAGTGCTTAGGTATGGATTAATAATATGGGGTAATTCTACGGACATAAATGGTGCATTTATTGTTCAGAAAAGGTGCATTAGAGCTGTGTGTGGCGTCGGCCCTCTTGACTTATGTAGGCCTATATTTAAAAGATTAAATTTGTTGACCTTGACCTGCATATATGTTTTTGAAATTTTAATATTTGTAAGAAAATATACTGATTTCTTTAAATTTAAGGGCGATGATTGTACAAAATACACACCTAGAGATTCGACAAAAATAGTGGTCCCATTTTGTAGAACTACATTATATAAAAAAATGTATTTCAAATGTATTTCTAATAGATTACCCAAAAATATACGAGAATTACCATTCAAATATTATAGAACAAAGTTACACAAATGGTTGGTAGAAAAGTGTTTTTATACAATAACAGAATTTATGCAATGTAATGTAGTATAATACTGAATAAAATATAAAGAGTATGTAATCGATAAATATGTTAAGAAATACAATACCAATTTTAGTTATTTATAGTATAATATTTTTAGTTTTATTTAATATAATTATATTTTAGGTCATAATGTCACTATATAAATATTTGCATGCCAAAACAAGGCAGAATATGGTATGATCAAAAACCACCAATGTTACACCTGGTACTAACCTATGTTCTATGCAAATAAAAATTTCATTTCATTTCATATGTATTTTTCAAATATTTTTACAATTTTTAAAATCATTAAATTAAGAAAATAATATGTTCGTCATTGCAAAGTTATGTCGATCAGAAAAATTGACATCTGTCAAAAAGATCAAGCTAACTTGTACAGGGTATAGTGGTTAAAGTGGTTGCTACGCAACCGCTACTTCCTACTGCGCCAAGTGTTGTGGGTTCTAATCTCACATGGGACAATACTTTGTGTGATCCACAAATGTACACCATTACTATAATACATAATATTATTAATAATGAGAAAGTAATGATATAAAAATTCAATAGGGATTGGACGACACAGGCGCTCGCAAACGCTATCACAAATTGATTTTATCATAGTTTTCATACTAGATTAAGAGCCACCGTTCGGCAGACTTACGGTATAGTAGCAAAGTCCAAATTTACGTTATTTTAGCATGTCTGCCGTTTTGCTATCTTAAAATATATGTTTTTTATATGTAAAGAATAAACGGCAGACACTTATTCCCGTTCCTACTATAATTATAGCATATCAAAACTGCGAAAATTTCATGAAATTTACGTTATTTTAGCAAAACTGAAAATTATATATGTTGTTTATATTCTCATTAGATACACATATTTAAAAAGGCAGACACAATAGGCCGGTTCCGACATCCAGGCAGACAACATAATACTTTCTCAGTCGTGCTACTGAACGCGTACGATTTCGGCTCTGTCACTGGGAATTTGTGTTTCACCAAAGCTACAATTTACACATGTTATTTATATTATCACTATACTATTTCCATTTCTTTATTTTCTCGATGACAGCTCTTTGTGGAAACTTGAACGAGCGTCTTTTTTACATTATGCATACATTATTTAATAAAAATATGACGCTTACGCACGTACAAGGTCATAGCAGATGGATGGAAACTCATAGGGATGGAGCTATCGATAAACGTAATACGATAACAGACCCGAGATTTTTTTACAAAGTGTAAGAAACTAAACTATTGCCGGATAATTTTGTACAAATTCAATAACTAATATTACATTTCATTACAAGATGTAATTATATTATGTTGATTCTTTATTTATTTATTTTAATCAATATCTGATGAATCGTCACTGTCACTCGATGAGCTCTCCCTAACATATAAGTTCCTGTACTTTTACATATATTTTTGAATGCCACATAAATCCGACGCTATAATGTTTTACTTCCGCACATGAATTTTTTAATAAATCTAACATCTTGTTCGCCATAAAAGGGGGATGGGTATTGTTTCGAGCGGCTTGTCCTTGGATTTGTTCCCATATTATTAGTTCTATAGCATTGTACTGGCAATGATACGGCGGAAGTCGAAGAACCCAATGACCACATTCGGCAACTATTTAATAATAATAATAATTTATTAGCAATCCAGGTTATACATAATTTTGTGTCGGTGCTAGCCGCACTAGGCTCAGCCTGTATCGCGGCTAGCTATTGTACGATTTACAAATTGGACTTAAGGTATATGGACATAAACTAATAATACTGGTTTAAACAAAGTTTGATACAATTTGAAATAAGTGTAAAAGGTTATTATGTTTGTAGTAATTGTGTTGTGTGAATAGTGTGTGATGTTGAGTGTTGAGTGTATGTGGTGTGTGAGGTGTGAAGGATCAATTCATTTACACAACTGGTTTCAGAAATTGTTCCAGTTCACGGTAACTAAAGCATATTATAAACTCGGAAACGCTGATCTGTGTTTCACGGGCGGTTTTATGACTAATGTCTAGTTTGTTTGGGATTGAATTGTAAAGGTACGGGAACATAAATTTTTGTTATCTTCTCGCAAATGAGGTTTTGGTTCTAGTAGTATTGACTTTAAATACTCGTTGTGTTAACCTATCTTTGTATTCTGGTGAGTTAAGGACATACTTGTGGATGGAAAAAACGGCACGCATTATATAAAGACCACGAACACTAAGTAATTTAGTTTCTCTGTACAGACTTGCTGTAGAGAATTTGATAGGTTTTTTTAACATGACTTTTAAAACCGATCTTTGCGCTCTTTCTAATTGTAACAAATGCGAAGATGATGTGCCGCCCCATACGTCAATACAATATGATAATATGGATTGGCAAAGTGATATATAAATAGATTTTAGCAGTTTTATATCGGCTACATCCCTAAGTTCTACAAAAACAAAAATTAATTTCCTAATTTTGGCAGATAACGTACTAATATGTTCTTTGTAGGTAAGTTTCTCATCTATAATGACACCTAGATATTTTACAGAGGAAGATTTTTGAACTTCACTGCAGTTGCAGTTGTGTCTAATAAGTACGTTCGCTTCCATTTGATTAAGATCACATGTGTGTATGCGGATTTTAGTGATAAGAACAGGAGAAGAGGCGACTGTGTTATGAAAACAAAGAAAATTAGTTTTGTCAGTATTTAAGGTTAGTAGATTGTTACTTGACCATTTCGCTATTTTTGACATACCATCTTCGGCAGTTAGAATGCAGTCATTCCAGGTTGCGCCATGAAATATAATTGCTGTGTCATCTGCATAACAAACTATTTTAGCATTTCTAAGGGGTAGCTGGGTAAGGTCATTAATGTATAGCAGGAATAACGTTGGTCCCAGCACGCTACCCTGGGGTACTCCAAAAGACGTTTCCTGCTTAGAACTCAGCCAAGAATCTACTCTCAAAAATTGCCTCCTTTTAGTAAGGTAACTCCGAAACCATTCAAGGGCCAAACCTCTGATTCCAATGTTTTCTAGTTTCGTTAACAAGATTGGGATAGCTACAGTATCGAAGGCCTTAGCTAGATCCAAAAAGACTCTCATACAGGCACGGCCATTATCTAGATGATCAGTGAATTCATCCGTTAAAAGAGTAACAGCATCTTGAGTGCATTTATTTTTCCGAAAACCGAATTGCGTTTCACTTAAAAAGAGGTTATTTTCTAGGTATTTCACTAATCGCTTATTTACCACCCTCTCTAATATTTTAGAAAAAACTGGAAGTAGTGAAATTGGACGATAATTATTTGGTAGGGTAGTATCACCTCCTTTGTGAATAGGCACTATAACAGCATTCTTCCATTCTTGAGGGACACTTCCCGACACAAGACTTTTATTTATGACTATACTAAGCGGTTCTACTAAATATTGTTTAAACATTTTCACAAGTTTGTTTGTAACATCGTCTATTCCTGGAGCACTTTCAAGTTTCAAACTTAGAATTATGTCTAATACTACTTTGTGGTTCGTTAGTTCAAAAAGAAGGACTCTAAAGGACTTCTAGCATTCTTAATCTTTTGTGCTAGCGATATTTCAGTGGTATTAAGTTTATTAAGTATGTTTTTGGCATAGTTTTGTCCTACTGCAGCAAAAAATTCATTACAATTATTTATTGCAGTATCTGGACACTGTTGAAATGTAATAAGATCAGACGCAGAAGATTTGGTATTGCTTTTTTTGTTTGCTATTGCATTTATAGTTTGCCATAGTTTTCTTGGTTGGTTCTTGTAATTTTCTAGCAAATTTTTGTTATAATTATTTCTCAGTTTACGCAGAACAGAGGTGTAAAAGTTTCTATATCTTGTATATATTATCAATTTAACGTCATTATTTGGCATTTTTCTAGCTTCTAAGTGGAGTTTATCTCTTACACGTGAACATCTTAGTAGTCCCTGAGTCATCCATGGTTTTAAAATGTTCTTTGATCGACTATCGTATTGATCTGGAGTTCGTATCAATAATTTTCTTTAAAATGTTCATAAAAGCGTCTGTTTGTTCACCAACATCCAGGATTTCATTTAACCGTGACCAGTCTACGTTGCTGAGTTCCTCTGCTATTGAGTCGTAATCCAGACGTAACTTGTATTTTGGAAGAGTTATAGTGTTTTGTTTAATGTTTGATAAACCGGTTATTACAATATCATGATCAATCACAGCTGATGGGCAGATTATTGTTTCAATATTCACTTTACCTTTATAAAATACGTGATCTAGACAAGAGTTATTTCTAGTGGGCTTGTTTATAGCTGGTCTAAGACCCAGTTCTGCCATAGCACAGAGGTACGTTGTTGTATCAGCAGCAGCTGTATCGGTGATATTTATATTAATATCACCAGTAAGAATTGTACATGGTTTCAAATTTAGTTTTTGTATAGTATCCTGGAGTGAATTAATAAAATTATCAATAATTTTGAAGGAAGGACTTCTATATGCACCTATAACAGTTATCACATTGGGAATGGTTATAGCAATACATTGTGCAGCATCAATTTTCGGTTCGCACACCTTTGGTGTCCAAGCATTATTCACATACGCGACCACTCCACTAGCTTTGTTTATGTACTTTGTAGTATGGTAAACACTATAGCCGTTAATACATATGATATAGTATTGAACTCTCATTTAACCAGCATTCTGTTAGTATAATTATATAGTATATCAAAGTCAACGTTTAATCTTTTAAGGGTTAACAGGAAACTATTAAAATTGCGACTAAGACTTCGAATGTTAAATGTAATGATCTTCATTTCGTGTTTCTGTAAGATATGGTAGGACTCCTCTGCAGTGTTAATATAATGGCAATTTACTGTGTATGAGTTATCTATAAGTTGCATTATTTCAAGTGTAGTCATATTTAATAGCTAAAATATCAAGAAATAAAAAGTAAACAAAGCGAATTTTATAATGGCATTAAGCCATTATAAAATTCGAAAACAAAAATTGAAATGTTCTAGGAGTCAGTGTCATATTGTTATATTTGTGTTCTATGTGAAATGTAAGTGTATTATAGTGATGTGTAATGTTTCGAACATTTGAATGAAAGTAGTTATACATTTTAGGTAACTGCATGTGTTTGTATACGATGTAAGTTCTGTATTTTATGTATGGTATGTTGAACTGGTTAGAATAGGTTAATTTATGTACATATTTTGAAAACTGTAGCTTATCATAAGAATAATACTTTAGAACAAAAACCAAAATACTAAGAAACATAAAATAAGAGAGTAAATTAATTATAATGAACTTAAGGGCTAGTTGTTGATGCTGGTGGTACTCCAAGATGCTCAACCAGATCATCAATGGTTTGAATACGTATGGCTGGGAATTTATTGTTTGAGGTGTTTTCGCTTTTTTTGATGTAAATGTACCCGTTTCGAATCCAGCAAAATCGAAAGCCATAGTATTGACCCTATTTCGTCGGTAGTATGTCTTTTAGGGGGGTTTTCTTTTCGATTTTAAAATATTCACTAATTGTACTTTTGATAAAGTATTATACACATTTTCCAGTTGTTAGATACTGTTTGGTTTGCATTTAACCAAGTCTCGTCAGTGAAAATAACATTTGACCAATCTGATATCTTTTGGGCTTCGCTCTATAACTCACAGCGAGCCATAGCAACGTCGTGACGCTCCATCAATATTTGACGTTTGTCCGATTTTTTATAAGAAAATCCAATTTCTTTCAAAACCAAGCTGAATGACGATTTTTGGCCATGGAACAAACCACATTCACGTAAAGAAACAACAAGTTTTTTAAGTGTTGGAATTTCTTTGCGCAAGTAATGGTCATATATATGACGGCGAATAGCGACAGCGTCGAAGTTGTCAACCGATGTCACACGACGTGGTTGGTGTTTTTTCTTCGGCGTACGAAGCTTATTTTCCTGTGTGCCGCTACTTTCAAATTTAATTCAAAAATTTTGAAATTGTAGGTCCACTAATTCCTAATGCGGCCTAAACACGCTCTCGCACTTGCGACAATGGTAATAGCGGGCCACCATTTTGATACTCTGCTACAAAGTAATTACGAACCTTGATCACCAGTTCTCTCGCCTGCCTTTTCAGAACAGATCCTTTAGGCATTTTGACATTTGACAGCTGGGCAGCAATCAACACGGAGGAACACAAAATACATAACGTAACCTATGTATAGATAATGTGAAAAAACTCAGCGAACAGTAATGTTGTGACTTTAAAGCACGACCGTCTTGTCGTTGCGAGTGTCAGATTAAATAAACACAAAATGGTGGTGGGTCATTGAGTGTTCCCAGCTTGCAAAAATATATTTGAATGTTTTTGTTGTGTTTGTCTTTGTTGAAAACATAATAAATATATGCGATCGATATCACTACTTATTTGGTCACAACACTACAACTATCAAATTAGAACTGTCATCGAGAAAATAAAGAAATGGAAATAGTATAGCTGATATGGCAAATGTTGTTTTACCATAAAAAAAATGGGGTATAAAAAATAGATGTTGGTCGATTCTCAGACCTACCCGATATGCACATTAAATTTCATAAAAATTGGTCCAGCCGTTTCAGAGGAGTATGGTAACTAACATTGTGACTCGAGAATTTTATATATAAGATTACATATATACATATTAAAAAAACAGACAGACAGATCAGTTCTAACTTGCAGGCAGACCACGTAATACTTTCTCAGTCGTGCTAATGAAGGCGTACGATTTTAACTGCCTCCCTCTTACTTTGAATGAGAGCAAATCAGTATTAATACATGAGAATATTTTTGAATGTTACAATTTACCACCCTAGTTTTCAGTGATATAGATGAAATTTCGTATAATATCTATACTATATTTACATACTCGTATATATCTATACTATCTATACTGTTCAATCCTTTTGCCAATGCAGCGTTCACCGTCTGAAGTTTGCAATGTCTATAGGGCCCATGGTATAGGCATTCAATCGCTAACTATGTCACTGGCAAGAGCATCAAACCAGGGCGTTTCACCCTGTTCTTATTCTAAGCTAATGTAATATCAAGCACTTACTGGAGATGTGTGGATTCCTTGATATCGGCGTTCCAAGGGATCCCTTGGTAGTCTCCTCTCTGCGTCGTCACACATTCATACTCCTGAGTGAAACCCAATTTGAAAAAATATTTCAGTATTAGATAGCCTATTTATCGAGCAATCATCACGCTAAGGCCAATAGGAGCGGAGCACCAATGGAGAATGTTTAAAAAACGGGGGAAAATTATCACGCTACGGGCAATAGGAGACGCAAACGAGGTTGCGTGGGTCAGCTAGTAAATAAATAAAACACTTTTTTAATTAGAAAAATAACAACATTCAAACGCACAACTTAAAACTATAATACAGAGTAAATAAAAGTAAAAAGTTTCATTGTTCTTCGTCAGAACTACAGAATACCGTTGATTCATTACAATTGAAATCTTCAAAGTTTTGGAGATTTTCATCGCCGTCGTCATCAGACTACAGTACTACATTCTGTTAAACAATTTTTTTGTCATTAGACGTTAGGTCGAGTGTGACTCCATTAATAGCGACAGGATCATCAAATTACCTGATGGACATTGAACCGAATCGGCTACAAAACTTGGCAGCTGATCTCCATCAAACCATTTATAGAAATACGTGTCTTCTCGACTAATAATCCACCCATACTCCTCTGGCTGTAATGTTGACGGGCAGCGTTTATCAGCATTACTCCAAATATTTGAAATATATAATATATATAATCGTACGCCTTCATTAGCACGTCTGAGAAAGTATTATGTGGTCTGCCTGCAAGTTAAAACCGATCTGTCTGTTTTTTTAATATGTATATGTAATGATAATATAAATAACATGTGTAAATTGTAGCTTTGAAATTCACACACAATTTATTTACATATAAAAAAACATATATTTTAAGATATTAAAAACGGCAGACATGCTAATGCTTTTCATGGTTTTCGACTTCTGGTCACGCCCAAAGGAACCCTTGATGGGAATAGTGAATTACCATTTTACCTACAGCATGTCAAATAGTATACCTAGCATCAATATGGACTTTGCTACTATACCGTAAGTCTTAACGGTGGCTCGTACTATATATAGTGATGCGATTCAGTATTCGGTCACAACTATGCCACGGTGGATGTGCTTATTGTTTTTGTGCGCCGCAGTGAGCGCGACAGACGGAGTTAACGATGAATGGCTGGAGGTGAAAATTGAACAAGGTCCTGTACGCGGACATCTGGATTCGAGTGGAGAACTTTGGACTTTTGTTAATATACCTTACGCCACGGCACCGACAGGCAAAAACAAATTTAAGGTACATGAACAGACAATGTCATGTACGAGTACTCGTATATGACTGGTAGTGTTGACAGATGTTGACCTGCCGAACTGAAGTGTTATTTTTTGTTACGGATTACATTCAATATTAGAGACTATTGCGTTGTTAAAACTAAAATTTTCAAATATTTAAAATTGTAAATATTTGGTCTGATATGATTACTAACAGACTCAATCACGTGTTCCTGTGGTTTAGTTATTTGTAGTATTATATCTATTATAGTGAATTCCAGTGTATTAAAATTCAAATGTAGTGAAATTCAACATAGACATAGTTATTTAATAATAAAGACGAATAAGTACAATTTCATTTAAAATTCCGGGGATTGTGCTTTATCATAAAGTAATGAGTATGTAATAAAGTGATTATTTTTTTAAGATTTTCTTCAAAAGTATTCAACAATCAAATTTAAATGTATGAATAATATTTAAGTACCTGGATGAATGATTTTTGTTTTTTTTAAACAAATTCTAGTTAGATCGATTTATCGCCCTGAAAACCCCCTGAATACTAAATTTCATGAACATTGTTGGCGCCGTTTCCTAGATTCAGATTATATATATATATATATATTCATCATTCATATATATATATATATATATGTCGGAGACACAAGAATAAACGAGCACATAAATCACAGGTGTAGCCAATCTGGACTGAAGCCAAACACTAATCACTACTAAACGGATACGAATTAACTGAAACACCATCAGCAACCCCCCATGAGGGGATTGGGGCAACGCTCACCCCTCCGCGATGCCCTGTGGAATTCGCCACCTAGGCTAGTAATTCCCCCACTGATAAATATCGCCTCATACACACAATATAAAACACAGAGATACAATAAATCACAAATCAAATAATAGAAATGGTCGTCGCGAGATCTGAAGAGAAACTGTGTCCTGTTGCCGATCGCGCCGCTTTATATAGAGTGTTCCGTAGTGTTCGATAGTGGCAAATGTTTGTATCACTTTTATTATTTGGATACCCTCACTCCGACATATATAAGGTTTTGTTTTATAACTATCACTGGATTTGATTGTGAACAGTAAAACTACAACCAAAATTGAGTTGCTCTGAAAAGAGAGAAGTTTTATTTTTCATTACATAAACTATTTTACCTTAATAAAACATTCTTAAACATTAATTAGTTACACATCTTACCTGAAAAGAGAAACAACATTTAAAGCTATTGTTTCACTGTTCTTATTAATCACTTTCAACATTCTTATTAATTACTTTTAAATACAAATTTGTTTAATCTAACATGACCGCCATACTTATCATGCTCATTCACTATCATAGATAATAACGTCTATGGATAATATATAATACACAATAATAGACAATAGCTAGCCATACACCTACAGATCTGCCCGTCGGATCTGCCCGGCAGACGTGCCTGGCGGACAGATCCGTGTGTGTATGGTGAGAACGGGTACGGATTTGCCCGCCGGGTGCCTGCCCGCTGCCCGTGGTCAAATCGAGCGGATCGGGCACGGGGCGGACAGATCCGAGCTCCCAACTGTACGTGTGTGCCTAGCGACGAATGTGCCCGCCAGATTTGACGTCAGTCGCGCACTAACACTCTAATTAGTTTAATGCTTTTGATCACAGAAATGGTGTTAAGTGAAAATAAAGCATTTTGGACAAGTTTTATAGAGCCTTTAAGTCTTTGCCTTGTTTTTGAACAGTTAAAGATAAGCAATTGTACCTTATTATAGAATTTGAGGCACATGCATACGAAAAATTTGTCGAAAAAACAACAAAACCAATCCCGCTGCAGATACAAAGTAATTTAGGCTTTGAAATATGTATACATTTTTACAGACAACCGTATATGCTGGAGTCACGATTTGAACTACTGCCCGTCAGTTGCCCGTACTCATGTGTGGTGAATCACGGATCTGCCTATCGGGCAGATCCGTGCGTGTGTGGCTAGCTATTCACTACGGTTGATCGCTCCATAGAGTCAAACAAACTAAATGAAGTGTCACGCATTTTGTTTTCATCTCCCCCCCCCCTCTAAATTACAGAGTTTTACTGTTTTACTCTACTACTGGAATAAGTTTCGTAATATGAAAGAGATTCAACTCTGACTTATTGTGATCCGTGTTTACTTTGTAAATTGAATTGGATATTTTGTCTACTATTTGGTAAGGTCCTATTTTCAATTCATCTAGTTTTTTTCGGTTTAACCGATTTCCGTTTTCAATTCATAATGTTTTCTATTTTTATCAAATCTTTGTTTATTGTAATTGTGGGATTTAATACTATTTTCTAAGGCAATTTTTCGGTCCCGCAATAGATAATTATGTGTTATATTTTGTTTCAGTTCATCTGGTAGAATATCAACATTTTTTCCTTCTAATAAATATTTTGGAGAGAACCCTATTACACTATGTTCAGTTTCGTTATATTTTTCAGTGCATTCGTAAGCAATAGTTGTCAAAGCAATTTTGTCTCTTCTTCCATTAATTTTGCAACGAATTTTATTAACCAAGGTTTGGTTTAACCTTTTATTCAATCCGTTTATTATTCAAATCCGTCAGGCAAAACAGAGGTATGTAATACCTTGAAATAAGTGATCGCGTTAATTCCCGTAAAAATAATAATTATAGTTAAAAGATAAAAGATTTGAAGTCTTTTGAATTTATGCCTGGATATTGGTCTGATAAAATTATGTCAATTTTATAATCTCGTGTTACTTTTTGTACAAGTTTTATAAAATCATTAGCACTCTGGGTTTTGGATGTTAAAATATAAGCGTTACGAGTAAAGTGATCTACTAGGAGATGTAAATATGTTTTGGTTAAACGAGCACCACCAAATCCCAGTATATCCCAATAATCGATATCGAATAATCGGATAGGTAGCTGGACCTAAGTGAGACATTAGTCCGAACTTGTATTTTCCTCTAGATTTGTTTTTTATACAGACATCACAGTTTTCGCAAGTATTTTTATATTATCAAATAATTTTTTAGCTTGATAAAAGGGTTTAATGGTGTCTTCTACTGCCCCTCCTTGCGCATTGACTTCTTCTCATCGTTTGAACTTCTCTTAGAACAATTAACTCCCTCGTACGGTCATAGCATAATCATGGGTGATTTAAATACCTGCCTCCTTAAAAATGATTCTCGTTCTACTAAACTCCGTTTCATTATCCAATCTTGCATTCTATCTTTTCTTCCTTCCAACGCAACACACTTTTTCCCACACTCCGCTCCTTCTCTGCTAGACCTTATTCTTGTTTCCTCCCCTAATCTCGCAGCTAAGCACGGTCAGTGCTCAGGTGACGAGTTCTCCTATAACGACTTACTATATCTATTTTATCGTATCCGTCCTCCAAAACCCAAATCCAAGAGTATACTGCAGCGGAACTTCAAGGCTATGAACGTTGATGCTCTGAAAAGGGACGCCAGCGACACTGACTGGACATCACTCTTCAGTGCAGATAGCATCGACGACAAAGTTGATCTTTTCAACGCTGAAATATTGTCTCTTTACGATAAACACGCGCCAATCCAAGAAATGAAAGTGAAACGTCTTCCATCACCATGGCTAACTGCCGACATCAAAGCGCTAATTCACAAAAAAGGAGTAGCCAAATCAAGGTTTAAAAAGAACCCAATCGAAAGAAACCGGGAAAAATACGTGTCTATCAGGAATCAATGCAGCAAGGTGTGTAGGAACGCACAACGCCGATACATTCACAGCTCTGTTGAAAATGGAGATCCAGCTCAAGTCTGAAATTTTTTAAAGTCATTGGGAGTGGGCAAATCTGTACATGACTCTTCTCCTAAAATTGTAGATTTAAGTTTACTGAATCAACATTTCACTGCTTCAACAAACTTTAATAAAATGACAAAGGATGCTACTCTGAAACATCTTACTTTCGCCCCAACTCCTGACTGTCCTCCTTTTTTCTTTAGTCAATTCTCTGGTTGTGATGTTAAGAAGAGCATAATTTCTACTTTCTTTCTTTCTACTTCGAATGCAGTGGGCTGTGACTGTTTAAGCCGTAAAATGATCCTCCCAATCCTTGATGAAATTCTCCCTGTCATCTGCCACATACTAAATTATTCAATCTCCAATAACGTTTTTAACAACAAAAAACAACAACAAAGGCCTGGAAGGATGCAAATATTGTCCCAATTCCCAAAAAGAAGAACCCCGGATCCTTTTCTGATTACCGCCCTATTTATATTCTACCCTTCCTGTCCAAAGTCCTTGAACGTTTAATTCATACTCAATTTTTGATTTTCCTTCCACAAACCTGCTCTTAAATCCTCTCCAGTCCGGTTTTCGACCCGGCCACAGCACCACGACAACTCTAGTTCACATTAGACATCAGATCCGCTATAGAGAATAGTGAGCTTACAGTCCTTACCCTTCTAGACTTCAGTAATGCCTTCAACACCGTCGACTTTGACATACTGCTATGTATACAAAAGAGATTTATGTACCACTTGGCATATAAATTCAATCTGTCAAAGAAACTGTCCAGTTACACAAACCGACTAATTCACTTCAACATAACGTCATTAAAAAAGCGCCGAAAAATTTTAAATTTGTCATTTTTGCATAAATTGGTTAATGGTAATATAAACTGCCCCCATTTGCTACAAAAACTTAATATAACGATCTCTCATAAGCTGCCGCGACTTACTAGATACTCCTTGTTTACACCTAAAAGGTCAAAAACTAACTTGGGCCATTTCTCTCCTCTAAATAGACTCCAAGCAGAGTATAATTCTGTCAGTAAAAATAAGGTCATTGATATATTTCATTCAAGTTTACAATCTTTTAAAAGAAAACTTTCGTTGTTTAGCTAAGACAAGCGAATTTAGAATTTCTTGCGTTGCGTTGCGAATGTGTTGCGTACTTTATGTAATTTTGTTTGTTGTATAAACTTGTTGTTTTCGTGTTTTAACTACTTTATTCTTTATAAGTTAAGGACTGCCTTTTGCTCCCATCCCAACTATCTGGACAAGGATTTATATATGTTAATGTCATCCATATTTTTATTTCATTTAAGTTTACAATCTTTGAAAGGAAAAAATGTAATTGTAAAGCTGGGACAAGCGAATCTAGTATTATTATTTTTTTGTCATGTATTAGTACTTTTTGACGCTCTTGTGTTTGCATGTACTTGTTGCTCTTATGTTTCAAATTCTTTTAAGTTTTTTAAGTTAAGGGATGCCTTATGCTCCCAACTATCTGTTACTATCTGTTAATACATAATTTTGCTTTCCGTGGCAACCTATAATTAAGGCAGCGCCAATGCTTGTATTTAACTGTTGTTGTGCCTCTTAGCTCTTAAGGTGTATGCTCTTGTTGGTTGTCCTAATAAATAAAATAAAAAAATAAATATACTGCGCTCTCTTAACATATCTCCAACTGTGATTGACTGGTTTCACAACTACCTGTTTGGTCGCCGGCACCGCATCAGCATTGACAACACTGTCTCTTCTTGGTGTAGCACTAACACTGGTGTACCGCAGGGCGGCGTGCTATCTCCTTTACTTTTCTCAGTTTTTATCAACACTATCACTCATGATTTGACTTCGTCCTACCACCTTTATGCTGATGATCTCCAGATCTATACTACGGCACCACTGGCTGATCTGGCTACTGCAGTTAGCACTACAAACACCGACTTGGAAAAAATATGTAAGTGGAGCAGTTCCCACGGTCTTAAGATAAACCCAACCAAGACTCAGGTCATTGTCGTAGGAAGTTCAAGAATGATATCCAAGATTGATTGGACTTCTCTGCCACGGGTCTCTTGCGATGGCACACCTATTCCGTATAGCGACAAGGTAAAGAGCCTGGGAATCTATATCGACAGTAACCTTTCCTGGGGTCCTCAACTGCAGGAGCTGAGTCGCAAAATGTTTGCCGCTGCAGAGTCCTTGCGCAGACTACGCAACTTTCTACCTACCTCAACTAAGATTGCTCTTACACAAACCCTCCTTTTCCCTATCCTTGATTATGCTGATGCCAGTTATTTAGATCTTAATGAAGACCAACTAAATAGGCTTGAGAGACTCCAAAACCTCTGTATAAGATTCATATTCGGCTTACGAAAATATGATCGTGTCTCCTATTATCGTAAAAAGCTCAAGTGGTTACCCATCCGCCTTCGCCGGAATGCACACGTCCTTTCTCTTCTGTATAACATTCTCTTTAATCCTCTTACCCCACGTTACCTCAAATCACGGTTCACTTTCTTACACGACTCACATCCCGAACTACTGAGGTCGTCAGAGAACCTAAAACTAAAAATGCCTGGTCATTCTACTAAATTTCTCGACCACTCCTTTTGTGTCTAAGCAGTTCGGTTGTGGAATGCCTTATCAGTCGCAATTAGACGTGCACAAACACTAACTGCATTCAAGAGACTTGTAAAGAAGCATTACCTGGGAGATATCAATGTCCCTTAACCTGCTATTTTTTATTTATTTTTACTTTATTTACTCAATTGGGCCACACTATACATTTAAGTATTTAATTAACTCTGTAGGTATATATTTATCTTATTCCTTGTTTGTTTGTATTTCATTCCACACTATGTATTACTGTAAAGGTTTATAACAATCTTTATTTACTTTATTTATTTTATTGCCTTACTTAGTTTTACACCAGACACCACCCTACACTATCTCATAATCACGTTTTTCCCTCCATCCAATGGTTGCCTGTAAGAGATTGCCTCCGGGCGATAAGGCCGCCAATTGTACTTCTCTAATTTTAAGCTTACCTTGAAATAATCTGGTGTACAATAAAAAGATATATTATTTTTATTAATTTTGTTTTCCATTTGTTGTCTTCCTATGTGACAGTAGTAGTGATGTACATTTTTATTATCTTTTTACTGAACTCCTCAGTTAGTACAATCTTTTTATTTTCCAATCCTTTTATAGTATATATTATGTTTGAAAATAAGTTTATTTATATTTTGTTTAATATTTTCATTTTTATCCTGATCATTTCGTATGTCTTCTAATTTAACAAAATTCACTACTCTTAAACTACTATCTTTATTTTCATACGGTTCTAACACAGGATGTCTGCTTAAAGTATCCACCTCTATATTATATTTTCCCGGAGAATATATTATTTCAAAATTGAACTGCGACAAATAATACGTTAAATCGCCCAGTTCTTCGTCCTTACTGGCTTTAATATTCATTTTTTCTAAAGATTTGTGATCCGAAAAAACCGTGAATGTTTTCCCTAAGGCGTGTCTCCTGCTCCCAAAAATAACAAAACAAACTAAAGAAATGTTTTTGCAAACCATGTTAGCAGACCATTGCCGTCTCCTGCGACTTTAAACAAACATCACACACGAACATCAAATATAGGGATACGGTGTCGATTAGAAAGTATCGATACTGTACTCATGAGTAGCATCGAATAAAAAGTATTGTACTCAAAAAAACGGAACCCTTATGGATTCGTCATGTCTGTCTGTCTGTCCATCCGTCCGTATGTCACAGCCACATTTTTTCGAAACTATAAGAACTATAATGTTGAAACTTTGTATTCTATTAACCGCATTAAGATTTTCACACAAAAACAGAAAAAAAAACAATACATTTTTGGGGGTTCCCATACTTAGAACTGAAACTCAGCAATTTTTTTTTCATCAAGCCCGGTATGGGTATGTATGTATGTAGGGTATCTATGGATAGGTCTTTAAAAATGATATTGAGGTTTCTAATATCACTTTTTTTCTAAACTAAATAGTTTGCGCGAGAGACACTTTCAAAGTGGTAAAACGTGTCCCCCCCCCCCCTGTAACTTCTAAAATAAGAGAAACTAAAAAAAAAATGACTTAAATTGCCATGCAAACTTCCACCGAAAATTGGTTTGAACGAGATCTAGTAAGTAGTTTTTTTTAATACGTCATACATCGTAAACCGCAATTTGTCTTTCATTCAATCAACTCATTTATAAAAATAAAATAAAAAAATATATTATGTTACTTGCTGCTACGGAACCCTTCATAGGCTAGTCCGACTCGCACTTGGCTGCTTTTATTTTTGATTGACGGATTGGAAAATCATTCCATAATAGAACATGACATAAAAAACAAATGTCGTTACAGATCCGAAATGACGAACAAAATAGTTATTTCTTTTGGAAATAATTAAATGGCTCATAGTGCTGATGTTAGGTAACCTTTTAATATTGTTTAAATTGTCCTATATAGTATAAATATGAATAATATTAGTATTAATATAAGTTCAGTTCAGTTTCATTATACGAGAAGCATAAAATGAAAAAAAAATGTATGAATAAGTATCAGCTACTTAATTATAACGAAATAGATCACTGGTTAGCAAGGCGATAACATCCGATTTGTAAATCAAAACGATTAATCTTTACCTCCGCAACTACTAAAATGAAGAATGTTATGTGGTAAATGCACAACCCTATGTTAGCAAATGAAATCGCCCTCCCCCCTTGCAGGCGAACACGGGGATGTTTTCTGTCCGCTTCGGATAACGCATTTGCTTGTTAAAAATTACAAAACAGTTAGGCCACGCCCATATTTTGATAAATATGTGATGTTTGGTGTTTAAAAACACTAAACAGTGTCGCAGGAGACCCGGTTTAAGCCAGTGTTGTGTTTTTTTGTTTACTATATGCTCTAAATTTCTTAAATTATTAAAGAGGTCTTCAGTTTCTTTTAAACTGTTCCTATCAATTTTATCTGCAATAAAATTTGGTAATCCGGTGGCAATCAGATCAATTAGAGTGAGTTTATCTATGGACTTTCTTTATTTCTAATAATAATCTCTCTTTCTTCAATGCGTACTCCAGTAATGAGCCCTATTTGTATTTAAATAACCGTTGGTCACCGATCAGGTATGCAATACCTGATCGGTGACCAACCCTTATCAGCATATGTTTCACAAAAGTTGTTTTTCCACATTGCCCATTCCGAATTTATTGTATGCTTTATAAGCATGGAACTATACTAGTCTATACTAGAATCTTCTAAAAATAACCTTTATTATTATTATTATTCCTATACGAACATATTCTGCTTCAAAGGTAGTCATCCACTGGGACACATTAGTAGTCTTGCTATTGAATTTTTCTATAACAAATTTTTCTACCATTTTCCCCATATTACAAGGTTGTGATACTTGTGATGAACCTTTATTTATTTTAGCGAAGCTTTCCATGATTCTTACTAGAGATTCTTCTGAAATTTCTGTTGTAGAAGTTTGAGGTTTAGTTTGTTCCTCCAATAGGTATCCCTTAAATTGTTTATTTCCATCTTCATCACAATAAACTGCCTTCAACTCTGGGTTCATAGATATCCAAACCTGTCGTTTCTCATGCCGTTTTTGTAATCTAGACTTAACTCTCTGGAAGATTTGGGTCTGTGCAATTTTATTGTATAATTTTATAGGTTGTAATTTTTCTGGGATTGCATATGTCTGGCCATCTATATCCGTGATTGTCGTAACACAAATAATATTTGTGTTTACATCTTCACTGGCTTTGACCATGAATTCGAATTTAAATTTTTCCATTATTCTTGTAGCTGTAGAAATGTTGTTTTATAAGGTTTTGTTTTATAACTATCACTGGATTTTATTGTGAACAGTAAAACTACAACCAAAATTGAGTTGCTCTGAAAAGAGAGAAGTTTTATTTTTCATTATATAAACTAGTTTACATTAATTAGTTACACATCTTACCTGAAAAGAGAAACAACATTTAAAGCTATTGTTTCACTATTCTTATTAATCACTGTTGAATACTGGGCGTCTTGGGTAGCCAATTGAAACGCAGACAATTCCAAATATTCAGTTGTATATTGTTTTAAAGAGTACAGTAGTAAATTAGTAGTAAAATAGTAGATAAAAATAGACAATAGCTTATAATGTAACGTGTGTGCTTGTACACACGTCATAGCAATGTATCGACGAGTGGCGGTGCGCTGCGGTGACGGCGGGCCGGTCGTTCAATCGGAGAGAAACCGGTTCAAACCGCTTCTCTGGCTTTGTCCCTTTATACACGGCGTGAACATCCTGGGGGCCCTTGAAGACGGAAGTATTCAATTGTAGGTAGGATCTCTAGGTTCCGTAGACTCGTCCAATAAGGGGCAGAGGTACTTCACACCTCGTCTGTAGGTGCCAGTAGTGGTAGTGACGTCGGCGACACGCGAAACCCCGTCTGGTCCAGGGAAGAGCCCCGAAACACGACCGAGGCGCCAATATAACGGAGGAGCGTTGTCTTCCTTAAGCAGCACCAATTCACCCAGTCGAATAGGACGGTCGAGCATGCGCCATTTAGTGCGCTGTTGAAGCTCGGCAATGTACTCCAGTTGCCAGCGCTTCCAAAAATGATGACGTAGGGCTTCGAGTCGTTGGTAGCGGTCCAGTCTGGCTTCGCTGAGACCCTCCATAGAAGGCGATGGCAGAGCAGTCAGGGCCCGGCCGATGAGGAAGTGACCTGGGGTTAACGGTTGGAAGTCGTTTGGGGATGAAGAAATAGGACATAAGGGGCGACTGTTAAGGATGGCTTCTATTTGATTGAACAGGGTTGCCAATTCCTCGTAAGTTAGGTGACAGTTGCCTAAAATTCGTTTTAAATGATACTTCGCGGACTTAACCCCTGACTCGAATAACCCTCCAAAATGGGGAGCATAGGCTGGCTGAAATTTAAATTTAATTCCCTCATTAGACGCGAAGGAGGTAATAGAATTAGAATTTGCCTTTAAAAAATCGCTAATTTCTCTGGCGGCTGCGACAAAATTCCGGCCGTTATCGCAGAAGATCTCACGTGGCTTGCCGCGTCTCGATATAAACCGACGTAAAGATAAAATAAAAGCTTCCTTCGACAGTTGACTTACGGCCTCTAAATGAATACACTTAAATCTAGTACAAACAAAAATAGCTAAATAACATTTGGTAATTTTGCAACCCCTTCCCTTCTATCGGTAATCAAAAAAGGTCCAGCAAAATCGACACCAACACTAACAAACGGAAAGTCGAGAGTAACGCGCTCAGAAGGCAGCGCTCCCATGAGAGGAGTGAGGGGTTTAGGAGCGGCGCGTCGACACGTCACACACTGCCGAGAGACAGTACGCGCGAGGTCGCGCCCGCCGACAGTCCACACGTACTCCCGCGTGGAACTGAGAAGGAGCTGGGGACCAGCGTGAAACAGACGTAAATGCTCCTGCTGAAAGAGTAGTCTCGTAAGTCTATGTTTGGCGTGTAAAAGCATAGGATGGCGCTTTTCAAAAGAATAAAAAGATGAGTTGAGGCGGCCACCTACACGCAAAATGCCTTCATTATCATAAAAAGGATTAAATGAGATAAGGGGATTCTTAGAACTTAAAGGTTGCTTATTTGAAAGACTTTTTAATTCAATAGGAAAGCTATTAGATTGCGACATTTTAATTAATTGTTTTAAAGACGATTCTAGCTCTTCAGGCTGCAAAACCCCCACAAGCTTGTTATTTGTGTTACGGCAGTTATGCAGAAACCTAAGTACGTAAGCAAAGAAACGTTGAATAGTTTTGAGTTTAGAATATTTGTCGAAATCAATTAATGTATAATTTGTCTGAGTCTCATTCGTTAACATAACAGTTGTTTTCAATTCAGGAATATCATTTGAATTTAATTTATTAGCATTTAGTTGTGGCCAGTTACATTCAAGCTCATATAAAAAGGATGGTCCGTTCCACCACATATTTAATTTATCTAAGCTATGCGCGTCGACACCGCGAGATGCATAGTCCGCAGGGTTGCAGGCTGTAGGCACGTGACGCCACATGGAGCCCTCAGTTAATTCTAAAATAGTGGCTACTCTGTTCGAAACAAACGTTTTTAATTTGTTATGGTTGGTTTGTAACCACGCTAGTACAATCGAAGAGTCCGTCCAATATAAAATGCGATTTATTCGTAAGCGCAAAGTGCGCACAACGGCTGTCGTTAACTGAGCGCCGAGCACTGCGGCGCAGAGCTCTAATCGAGGTATGCTGGTAGGTGCGACCGGACTCACGCGCGCTTTGCCGCACAGGAGCCGGACAGAGACGTCGCCGCGATGATTCATAGATTTTAGATAAACACAGGCCGCATATGCGTTCTTACTACTGTCACAGAAACAATGCATTTCTATATAGTTAGGAGAATCACATAGCACGTGGCGAGGCACTTGGAGTGATTGTAAATAAAACAATCCGTTAACAAATTGCCTCCAAGATGCTTCAATAAAATCTGGCACGGGCTCGTCCCAATCAAGTTTAGCCAGCCATAATTTTTGCATTAAAATTTTAGGCACTATAGTTAAACAGGATAAAATACCCAAGGGATCGAATATTTTGCATGAATCCGATAAAATTGACCTTTTGGTAGGGGAAACGTTTTTTGTGTTGTATTGAGTAGGGAAATGTATGACGTCAGCAGCAGACTCCCAGCCCACTCCCAGAGTATGAGAGTAAGAACTTAGTATGAGACTGCCCTGAGAATTGAAACCTTCACAGGAGTTTAAAATTAAATTTGAATTTGAACGAAATTTGCGAAGAGGAAAACAACCGGCTGCTAAAGCCCGCTCAATTGAAATTTTAATTTGTAATAATTCATCCTCTGAGTCCGCACCTGTCAGTAAATCGTCGACTAGAAAATCGTTTTGAATGATAGTTTTAATGTAAGTATCGTCACAGTCTTCTCCCAGTTGCCACAAACAACGTGTACTTAAAAAACTGGCGCTAGAATATCCATACGTGACTGTGTTGAGTCTTAGTGTTTTTAACGGTTCTTTATCAACATTTAGCCATAGTATTAATTGTAAATCGCGATCACAGTTTTGAACTAAAATTTGTCTATACATTTTTTCAACGTCACCCGTCAACACATATTTATATGTTCGGAATCGAAGTAGGATATTAAAAAGTGAGTCTTGTATACAGGGTCCAACCATCTGTAGATCATTGATCGAGTACCCAGATGTTGTGGCGGCACTGCCGTTAAATACAACTCGAGTTTTAGTGGACTCGCTAGATGGTTTGAGTACAGGGTGATGTGGTACAAAAAACGAAGTAATAGGTAACCTAATTCTAGACTCAGATAGATGGCCTAGGTCAGCATATTCCGAAATAAATTGTTGATAGGATGATTTAAGATCTGGATTATTTTTAAAGCGCCTTTCTAATCCGAGAAATCGTTTTTTAGCTAGTCGATACGAATCACCTAGGCAATCGGGCTCAGTAAATAATGGAAGTCGCACACAAAATCGACCGTCTTTATTGCGGTATGTGTGTTCAACAAAGTGTTGTTCACATGCGGATTCGACATCAGTGGAAGGAGTAGGCTGAGGGACCTGCTCGAGCTGCCAGAATTTCGCTAATTGTTTATCCAAACTATCGCTTGTAGAAATATAATTGCAATGAGTTGAGGATTGCTTTAACGAATTTCTATTATACATAGGGCCTGCCAATATCCAACCTAGCTTAGACTTGCGCATGATAGGTAAACACTTGCCTAACGTAATTTGCTCGGACCCAATTAAATACCAAAATAGATCGGCACCGATTAGAACATCGATAGGTGCTGGTTTATTAAAATAAGGATCTGCGAGTCTTATGTTAGAAGGTAGTTTAAAATGAGAAATATTAAAATGTTTTTGTGGTATATTGCTAGAAATAGTGGGTAAAACTAAACAAGATGTATTTAAATTAAGTGTTTGATTATATTTAGACCTTATTACTATATTACAGCGCTCGGGCACAGGCGACATAGTAATGTTACCTACACCTACTACGCTTGTATTATTAAGCTGAGAAGTCAACTTTAGCTGTTGTTTCAAGCTAGAAGTGATTATAGAAGTTTGACTTCCGCTATCTAAAAGACATCTAACGGTTCGATAAGCGTTAGTTATAGGGTTATAAACATCAATGAGTGCCGTCGACAGTAGAACCTGATTGTTGTGAGCTGTCGCCACACCAGCCGTGACCTGAGGGTCGGATAGTGCTGGCGAGCCGTTGGGAGTATTGTCAGCCTGAGAGAGTTCCCTATGTAGCAAAGTGTTATGTCGCTTTCTGCATTTAGAGCAGGGGCCCAACCTACAACGGTACGAAGAGTGACCCTTGCGTAAACAATTGAGACAAAGATTTAATTTTACCGCCTCCTTGATTCTATCTTCAGTGGATTTGAACAGGAAAGATGAGCAGTCGTAGATGCGGTGCTCGCCGTGGCAGAAGACACAAGAAGCAGAAGCCACAGAGGAAGCACCAGAAGGGACTGAAATTTGCAAAGATTTTACTGGTAATTTATGTGAATTAAATGAGTCTCGTTTCGGCTGAGATATGACTCGCTCAGACTTGTTTCGCTGGACCGACTCCAGAATGTCGGCGCGACACTTTAAAAATTTGTTAAAATCAGCAAGTGTGGGCATGTCATCATGCGAGTTTCTATGTTCCTCCCACTTAAAATTAGTGCTACTGTCGAGCTTTGTTGAGACCATGTGAATAATTAAAGTGTCCCACTTATCAGTGGGTTGACCCAGTGTATTTAGAGCTCGTAAGTTCTTAGATACATGGTCTACCAAGTATCTCAATCCCTTAGTTGATTCACGACCTATCGGTTGAATATTAAATAGAGAATTGAGGTGATTGTTAATTAATGGCTTTTTGTTGTCATATCTATCGCAAAGAAGATGCCAAGCCTCTGCATAATTAGACTCTGTGACCTCTAAATTGCTAATGACTTGAGATGCTTCTCCCTCTAAATAAGAATTCAAATAGTGAAACTTATGTATAGATTTTATATTATTATTGTCGTGAATCAGCGAGTTGAAGGTATCTCTAAACTCAAGCCACTTAGAGTAAGTGCCATCGAAATTTGCGACTTTAATTAAAGGCAATCTAAAATTAACCTCAGCACTAGCACCGTGGTGACTGCACTGGGATCGCGCGATATCGGTACCAGGTTTGGCGTTCGACGCATTCAACATTTTTTGTACACTCGCTATTAATGTAAAAAAATCATTTTCTATCTCCTCCCGCGCGTCTATTTCAACTTGCATTGAGGTTGGAGACGAAATTTCAATTTGTGTTTGTAGTTCGTCGAACTTATCAAAAAGCAAACGGAACCGTTCAAACCTCAACGCCAATTCTGTCTTTTCTTCAGACGAAATACTCTCGGATTTATTAAATCTATCGAGATAGTTTCTAAATTTAGTAATCTGACCTTTAATTGAGCTTCTAGTGGCTATAAGCGCAGATAAAGAGGGTAGAAGTGTTGGGTCAGGCATTGTTATACAAATGAAAAAATAAAATAAATGAGTATAGCAATTAAAATAACACAAATGAGTTAGTAAAAAGATGTATAAATAACGAGTTAAACAGCGAATGACACAGCTAGCTACAGTTAACGGCTGCAGGCCCAGACCTACCTACCTACAACGCACGGTACTTCTAAATAAAATAATAGATTCGCCGCCGCGCCGTTATTTAAAATATGATAATTCAGCCATATAGATAGAATAAAAATTATCATACAACGCGATTGATTAGAAATTAAGGACGGAAAGGCATAGAAATTGGCAAAGCATACAATCAAATAGAAGTGGGTATAATAGGACGTAAGAATAAGGATAAATAGGTGCACTTCCCTGGCTAAACCTTGGCTGCGGTGCTGTGGGCTGACCGGCTGGCTTGAAGCAAGGGTTGGCTGGAAGCTGTTGTAGATCCTTTTCTCCTTGTATTTCGACTCACGTCATCACGTCGGGGTCACCATATGTTGAATACTGGGCGTCTTGGGTAGCCAATTGAAACGCAGACAATTCCAAATATTCAGTTGTATATTGTTTTAAAGAGTACAGTAGTAAATTAGTAGTAAAATAGTAGATAAAAATAGACAATAGCTTATAATGTAACGTGTGTGCTTGTACACACGTCATAGCAATGTATCGACGAGTGGCGGTGCGCTGCGGTGACGGCGGGCCGGTCGTTCAATCGGAGAGAAACCGGTTCAAACCGCTTCTCTGGCTTTGTCCCTTTATACACGGCGTGAACAATCACTATTACTTTTAAATACAAATTTGTTTAATCTAACATGACCGCCATACTTATCATGCTCATTCACTATCATAGATAATAACGTCTATGGATAATAGATAATACACAATAATAGACATTCACTACGGTTGATCGCTCCATAGAGTCAAACAAACCTTGTTTACCTAAATATATATACAAGAATTGCTCGTTTAAAGGAATTAGATATAAAGGATTTACTATTTTACCCTAAATCTGCGACGAAAACAATAAATAAACAAATGAAACATAATAATAAAACTTCATAAAACTTTATAAGATTGAGTAACATACTCTGCAAATGCGAATAAACAAATAGTCTTGGGTGTGTCTTAGTAAAATGCTTGTTTACGGTCTAGTATTTGATGTCTGATTCACATTTGAACGCAAGGTGAACAATAAATTATTGGTGCACGTCTTCAAATTTTGAACAAACTGGCAAAAGTGCACAATATTTCCTCGTAAATTTCGAGCTTGTCTAAATTAAGTTATGAATAGTTAAAATGTGTAACTTTTAAATAATTGTATGACTAGGCAGTTGACGCAATGTGACGCAATGATAAGAACATTCGTGGAGCCAATTCAGTATGATCGAGCGAATACTTATCTTGAATTATTTTTCTTTAAATTGAAAAGAATGACAGAAACATTTTATTAGGACTTCGTTAAAAATTTAAAGGCTTTATGAATATTTTGTATATAACGTTATCTCTTTGCAGGCACCTCTACCACCGGCTACATGGACTGAAACGTTTGATGCTGTTGACAGAAATATCATATGTCCCCAATTGGTGATGAAGTCACTGATGCCTGGGGATTACACAATGCAAGAAGACTGCCTTGTCGCAAATGTATACGTGCCTGATACCAGGAGAAAACATCTTTCCGTCCTAGTGTATGTTCATGGAGGTGCATTCCAATTAGGTTATGGTAATTTGATTCAATCAAAAGATCTCTTGAAGTATAAAGATTTCATCTTAGTTACATTTAATTATCGTCTAGCCATTCATGGTTTTCTCTGCCTTGGTACCGGGGATATTCCTGGTAATGCTGGTATGAAGGATCAAGTAGCGCTGCTCAAGTGGGTACGACAAAATATCGCCGTTTTCGGAGGTAATCCTAATGATGTCACTATCGGCGGATTCAGTGCAGGGTCGATGTCAGTCGACCTCCTAACAATATCTAAATCTGCTGAAGGGCTGTTTCATAAAGTTATACCAGAAAGCGGGGCAAATTTAGGAACACTTGCTTCGCAGTTTAATCCTTTACAAAATGCCAAAGACCATGCCAAAACATTGAATTTCACTAATATAGATGACATTTACCAACTGGAAGAATTTTACAAAACATTACCGTATGACACTTTGATAGGAGATGGTTTTACCTCAGATGATCCTCATTTCTTTACACCATGTGTAGAGCAAGAAACGGGCGATGGTGCTTTTTTGACAGAATCTCCCTACAGTATTTTAAGAAGCGGTAATTTCAAAAAAGTACCCATGCTTTATGGATTTAGTAACATGGAAGGTTTGATTCGTATTGAAGATTTTGAAACAACTAAAGTCAGAATGAATCAGAAGTTTTCCGATTTTCTGCCGTCTGATTTAAAGTTTAAAACTGAAGAGGAACAAGAAAAAGTTGCTAAAGAAGTCAAAGAATTTTACTTCGGAGACAAGCCTGTAGACAACGACACTGTATTGAACTATGTGGATTTCTTCTCAGATATTGTTTTTGTTCACTCCAGTCTTTGGGCGGTTAAGTTATATGTAAAAAGCGGTCATGATCAAATTTATTTATACGAATATTCATTTACTGATGAAGATACTCCTCCTGTGATACATACAAATGTCCGTGGTGCTACGCATTGTGCTCAATCAATGGCCATACATATGTCACAAGAAGATGGTATCACTGAAGAATATCGAAAAATAAAGAAGTTGATGCGAGAAATGTGGTATAACTTTATTAAAACAGGGTGAGTCAAATTAGCTTAAACACACACATTAATTATTTTATAAATAACTGTATCTAACACTAATTATAATCTTATACACACATCAAAAGTGTCTAGGGATCAACATATATTTTTGCAATAACTTTTCTCCTGATTGATATTAATTAAAATTTTCTTTAAGGATTCATCAAATAAAGTGTTTTCGTTTGTCACAGTAACGATAAACCAAGTCACTTTGCATTAATAAAGAAATTTGCCATTTTCCTAATAAAGGGATTTTTGACATTTGAACCACTAACATTAAAGTTCGAAAAAAAGACTGAAATAACAGTTTTCTTTAAAATTTTATTAGGTAACTTAAACAATTAATAATCCGTGTTTCTACCGCGAACACTAACAACACAAGAACATCGGTTTGGCATACTCAAAATGAGTTCATCCAAATCACGCTGTGGAATGGCCGCCCATGTTCGTTGCAACAACAAAAAAAGGTCTTCTTGCGACTGGATACCCTCCATATTCGGCAGAGCTCTTCTCTGTAGCATATCCCATGCATGCTCAATCGGGTTCAAGTCTGGCGACTGAGCAGGCCAGGGCAGGACATTGATGTTAGCTGCGGCGAGAGTCTGTCTTACAACTCTTGCGGTGTGCGGTCGTGCATTATCATGCATTAACTGAAATAAGGGACCGATTTGCACTTGTAGAGGAACGATGACGTCTGATACAATCGTCTCAGCATAAATTTGAGCGTTGAGGTTGCCTCTGATCCAAATCAACTCAGTTCTTCCGCCGATCCAAATACCCGCCCATACCATGATGGTTCCACCACTATAAGGATGGACTTACTGGCAGGATTTTAATCGCTGTTGGCGTCCAGGGGTTCTTCAGTGTCGTATACGTCTTGTATCCGGTCTCATACCAAAACGAGACTCATCAGAAAAGCACACGAAACGCCATTGTTCTTCTGCCCAATTTCTGTGTTCAAGAGCCCATTGATATCGAATCCTACGATTGTGCATTGCTATAGGTGGTACCCGTAGCGGTCTTCGGGAATGAAGGTTCACTTCATGCAAGCGGTTTCTGACTGTTTGGTCGCTAATTAAGTTCCCTGAAGAGTGATGAAGCCTCACGGCTAACATCATGGCGGTTATTGTTGGAGCTCTTCGAGTTAAGATTTGAATGTATCGGTCTTGTCTCCGTGTGGTGCAGCGATACCGTCCTGCATGGCGCTCAGCCACGGTACCAGTGCTTCGGTAACGTGTCCAAAGTCGACTGATAACACTCTGACTTGTATTCAGAGCTAAAGCCACAGTACGTTGCCGGGAACCAGCTTCTATCATTCCCACGGCTCTGAGCATTTCTTCCCTGCTTAAATGACGTCGCCGCTCAATAATAACGTTGGTTTTAATCAGTAGTAGGGAAACAGTAGCACTAATAATGTCTTCAATGCGTTGTATGTTTTTATAGGGAAAATATTGACAGCTGATTTTCATCTTTTACTCGAATTTGATTGACAGTTCCTGATTCAAATTATGAAATGCACCAAAAAGGATCCATATAAATTTATAAAATCATAAATTTATTACAAAGCCACATCTCAATCTCAAGAAATCCGCATAAAAATGCTTGATCCCTAGACACTTTTGATGTGTGTATTATTAAGTATTTTTTTGTAAACCATTACCCATCCGGGTGGATGCACCTTATTTCAGCAGTGGACAGCGATAGGTTGATCGATTGAATCTATTATATAACTTTAATTATTATTATTTTAAGACCTTCTTTCTAAGGTAGCCTTTGTACAGCAGTGGACTATAAGTCGTAGTTGACGATGATAATGATGATTATGATTTGATTATTTGTTAAAAGAGTCCTGAGGGTCTGAGAGGTAAATGTGAATTATTTAATCGTATCCACCGCACGCTGGCCGCGAAAGGACGGGGCAACGGTCAGCAAGTGATCGACGGTAACGTTAGGAGATAGTTATGATTGCATCCAGTTTCTGGAGATTTCTTGGTAACTGTATGAATAGGTAAACGACAACATCCCGTATTTAATAATAAAATTGGTGTGAATGATGTCAACCGTTGTTTCTCATCCACAACTATGATGTATCTTCTAATTGAGTGTCAAACGCTGCATTACATATCTGGTGTTACCAGTCCCACTACTGACTCATTTGAGTTTTCTCCGGTGTTTCCTGAGGTTATCGGAATTTGTGGGCATGAATTTGTGTATGTATAAGTTTACATATTATGTTGTGAATTGTGTAAATTTTAACTGACTACATAATAGGGATGTAACCTCTGCGCACCTACCTTATAAGAATAATACACAATCCGAAGGTTGACTGGAACATAATGGGCATTAAGTTCACCGATGTACAAACTTAGTGCATGAAGTTTATAATATTAATATTGTATGGGTTTTCTTTTGCAGTAAGCCCGTGCCAGAAGGATCATCCTTATCTTCATGGCCACCTGTAGGAGCAGATACATCACCTTACATGTCTCTGGGGCAGACGGTTGAGCTCCGTTGCAGTCCTATGTTGGAAGACAGGACACGCTTCTGGGAGAATATCTACCAGAAGTACTATCAAGAACCTATGTCAACCCCAAAACCACATTCAAAATTACATACAGATCTATAAGCTTATTTGAAAAAATATAACATCTGATTTCGCTAAGAAATAGGCTAAAATTTCTAAGGTTTTAAGCATTACTTTTTTCTGTTTTGATTTAGAATACAAGTAGTTACAAACAGTTTTCGGTTCAGAAAACAAACGGTCCTAGAGTTCTGTTTTGTCTATAAATACTTTAATTTATAAATAAGTAACAAAATAAAAAAACAAATTAAGTCTTATTGCAATGTATGCGTATGTAGTCTTTAAGAGTGAGAGATGTTTTTTCATAACTTTTGGCTAACTTAAGAACAAGAAGGAGGTTCTCAAATTGTCAAAATCTTTTTTTTTGTGTACGTTCGTCGGTTTTCGAACCGATTTAAAAAAGTCGGGATATCACAATGGGATTTCAAGGAAATCGAGGACAACCTTCATGTTTTATAGACACGTATTATGTGTTTTAAATATTTTCTAAAATGATTCAAATCGAAACCTCTCACGTAAATTGTTGTATCTCTAAAAGTGCAATTTTACAGGAAAGCATTTCAAGATACAAATTGGAACAAAAACGTCATTAATTATCACATCAATGTGAAATTTGGAACATGAATTTAAAATATAATATTATTGACTGTGTTAAAAGATTGTTTCTTAAATAGGTATGTTTTATGAGATATTGTTCATAAAATGTTCATACAGTATTTTACTGCGGAGTACAAGCTGCTTCGGTAGTCGTATCTCATACTTACAACTCTATACCGCGGAGTTCACATTTCTTCAGTTGTTGTATGTAACAATTACAACAATAAACACTGAATGATATACGTATAATTTCATTGTATGTGGTGAATAATAATTAACATAGGTCACAATTTTTACTTTGTATTATGGGAACCCAATGTAGAATCACACTATCACACTAATATATAAAAGCGAAAGTTTGTGTGTATGTTTGTTACTTCTTTACGCAAAAAGTATTGGACGGATTTGGATGAAACTTTTCAGTAATATAGCTTATACACCAGAATAACACATAGGCTACTATTTTCCGCGATAACCGACTTACACGCGGGTGGAGCCGCGGGCAACACCTAGTAGTATTTAAAAAAGGACTCATTTTCAACGATTTTTTTGTTTTAGTTTTTTAGTTACATTTTATGAATATGTTTAACTGGTATAATAATTACCATTTTTACGGGAATTAACGTGATCACTTATTTAAAGGTTACCTCTGATTTGCCTGACGTTTCGACCAGGTTGCACGGGCCGTGGTCACAGTCAGCCTGCATAATTTTAGAGAACATCTTAAAAATAAAACAATAAACACTTTTATCTGTTTTCAATCTTTTTTTTATTACTTGGTAATCAGAAAAAATCTAAAACAAATCAATGTTGATTAAATAATTTTGAAATTAAACCAAAATGGAAAAGAATCAAAACAGTTAACTCTCTCTCTATGCTATTCACCATCATCGTCAACCATCATGCATATCGCAGTTCACTGCTAGATATAGGCCTCTCGAATTGCAAACCACTTAATTGATTCTCGGTTTTTTTCTTTTTTTTTTTTTATATGTTTGGCCCGCCAAAATGACTCTACTCTGCCTGATGGAAAGCATAAGCAGAATCCAAGAGTGGTGGTCACCATGCTCACTGCGAATGCAGACAATGCAGCATGGCGACCCACACCATGGCGGTCTAGTGATGCTGCTGCATCTTTTAGTCTAGTCAACAAGTTTGGAACTTGTTGACTAGACTAATTAATTTCTAATTGGTTTCCCACATCCTGCTCCTGCATCCTTCTCTTATGCTATTTTGTCAGATTTTTTTTTCATAAAATTGTCCAAAGAGTGTCCAACTGTCACACAGAGGACGTCTTTCGACAGGGAAGAAGAAGGACAATGTTGTTAGAAGCATCTTTAAAAATAATGGAACTGTGGAGGAACTGGTGTCATATCACTCCAACACAAAGGGAGGATCCACCGACCAGGCGCAGTGATCATGACTGGCAGGCTGTAGCTAATTGCAGGCTGTAATTGGGAAGTTGTATAATTATATGTATGCTCATCGGTGCGCTACTTCTATATCGCGATACAGGATTAGTGGTAACTCCTTAGTTCATTACTCCGTCATCATTATCAGCCTACCGCAGTCCACTCCTGGACATAGGCCTCTCCAATTTCACGCCCCTTAGTTCTATCCTCGTGGCCGGGATGACCGAGCTTTACTGTGTGTGTATTTTTTTAGTAATAATACTTTATTTTATTCTTTTATGGGCATTCGGATAAAAGCTTGTTTTTAAAATGTTTTTGCCACAAACCATGTATTCTTATAGTTTTAGTTAAATATCTTTTGACGGAAAATTTCAAACAATATATATCAAAGGAAATATTTAAAAAATTCCATTATCTGTGAATTTTCAACAATAAATTAATAGATCATCAAATAAACCCTTTGAACAATATAAAAACACCTACCTGGGTACATATATGTAACGGAATCAGTCTATATCACTGTGCCTCAGTGAATCTCTAATCTTTTCTTTTAGTAAAACAACATATTTATGTTGCTCCTCATAGCATTAGATTCTCTGTCTGACATCAAATGACTAAATAATATCAGATGAGGCTTCATACCTTCAGTTTGAGTCTGGCTATTATCAAGTGCGGAAATTGATTTATGTTTTTTATGTAGCTTGAGTTAGTAAGCTAAATTTAATCTGTTTACTACGCAATACGTGTTTTTTAACTTTCAAGAGATCCAACTTTATCGTATCTAAGACGGCATCAGATGTTCGAGACTTTGAATGGATTTTATTGTATTATTGAGTGTTTCTGATTCTAGAAATATTTAATAGTAGCTTGGAGTTTAGAATTTAGGGATTAAACCCACAGGCTTTGCGAGAGTCCGTAAAGCTGTCGGTCTTGCGCCAAGAGAATGAGGGGACCGAGAGTGCACCTGTGTTTGTGCACACACTCTTGCGCTATAATATGTCTTGCATAGTTGGCTGGTCTCCGTTGAGACTGGCAGCTGTGGTCAAAATCAGCTAGGAGAACATTATTGTTTTCTACTTTGTTACTTTATAACTTACCAAAATATTTCAAGACTAAAATTAGCCAAATCAGTTCAGATATTTTCGAGTTTTTCAAGACTTACCAAATATAGTATATTTTAATAATCTATAAATAATAAAATAAATAATTAGGCAGGAAAACAAGCAAACGTATCGCCTGATTGTAAGCGATTACCGCCGCCTATGGACACCTGCAACACCAGAAGCGCCACAAGTGCGTTGCCGGCCTTTGGGGGATAGAGAGGGGAGATAGGGGGAGGGGGTTGGGGTATGGGCCTCCGGTATCCTCACTCATTCGGTAAAACACAGTGCAATCACTATTTGACACCTGTTTTCTGTGAAGCCGTGTTATCACTCCGGTCGAGCCGGCCCATTCATACCGAAGCGTGGCTCTCCCACGACTTACTGAGTAACTTTTTTGCAGTTTTCTTTACAGATTAACAAAACCGATAAAACATTTCGAGGCCCACTAAACGATGCACCGTTTAGTGCAGTTGTAGTCTGCGTATACTCCTGGTCTCACCCCATCTTTCAACCTGTACGGCCTAGTGAGGGCTCCAGCACATCGCAAATGATTGATCTGGTTACCATACTGCCATCGTAAAAATATTAACAAACTCAATTAGTAATATTTTATCCTCTAACTTTGCTCTTGATAAATCGTTTGACAACAGATAAAAGTTTTTCCTTTTTTTTTTTTTACATGTGGAAATCCCCTCGGACCGTCACCTCAACGGGGCTTGCGGCGGGGCGGTGTGTCGGACTCGAACCGACTAAAACCACACGGTGTACCACTCAGCGCCTGTGAAGGGAGGAATCCGGGAACTGCAGTTATTAACACATCCGGACCCCTCCCAGCGCTTACCCGCACTGGAGCGGGCACCGTCAGCTGGTAAACTCTCAATTTAGGCGACGTACGGCACACGCGTAACGTCGCCTACTCGCGGGTGGCCACTAGAGCGGATGGAAGGGAAAGCCCGTCCGGACCATCCGCGGCCACACTCAGGGCGGCATGAGGCGCTGACAGGCGCGCCTCCGCCGCCCGGCGGCGGATTGGGTCCGAGTGGATATCATCCTCCCGGGCCTTCTCCGCCACCTCCTTCTGCGAGATTACATCTTCGCAGAAGGTTGCGACCGCGGTAAAACTGCTGTCGCTACCGGCCTTGGAGCGTATGACGGCCGGTAGCGAGAGATCTCCTCCGATGACTGCAGTGGGGGCTCGACGCTGCGACGCCCATGCGGGGCAGATCGCCAGCGTATGCTGGGCCGAGTCCGCACTGCAGTCGCAGTGGTGGCAGGCGGGACTCAATTCCCTCTTAGCGACTGAGTGCAGGTACTTCCCGAAGCAACCGTGCCCGGAAAGGACCTGCGTCAGTCGGAAGGAAAGTGTCCGGTGCTGCCGCCCTGCCCACTCGAGGATGACCGGCTGGAGAGCTTCCACGGTGGCAAAGCCAAAAGTCGCCCAAGGGCACAGGCAGCGTCGACCAACTTTGGACCAAGCTGTCGGAAGTGCTCGTCGAAGAGCCACCTACCGTCGAGGATCAGGCCCAGATACCTCATCTGGGCCCGAACCGGTACAAGGACCGAGTTGACCTCTATGGAGGCGCCGGGAGGCGGCCCACGACGGGACCCATGGAATAATAGGGCCTCCGTCTTATCTAGGGCCACCCGCTAGCCCAGCGCCTTGATGCGCCCGACCACCAGAGAAACCCCCTGGTGGCCAGGCGCGCTGCCTCTTGGAAGTTCCCCCCCGGGCTGTGACCAACGTGTCATCGGCGTAACAAATTACGCCCAGCCCGGGGGGAAGACGACCTCGTAGGACCCAGTCGTACCCCACGTCCACAAGAGTGGTCCAAGGACCAAGGACAGACCCCTGCGGAACGCCGCACGACATGGGTCGCCGTCTCAAGACGCCCTCTCGGTCCTCGTACACGACGGTACGCTCCTCTAAATAGTCTGCCACTAGCCGCCTCAGGTACTCTGGCACCCCGTGGTAGTGGAGTGCTTCCCTGATACAGCTAAATGGCAGACTATTGAAGGCGTTGGCGATGTCCAAGGATACCGCCAACACCACGCCGCCACAGCTCACTGCCTCTTCGGTCACGGCCCTAAGGCGCATCACGGCATCGACCGTCGAACGCCCCTCTCGGAATCCGAACTGGGCGTCCGACAGGTCGGGCCCCACCTCGCAGAGGTGCCGGACGATGCGGGCAGAGAGTATCCTCTCAAAAAGTTTACCCGCCTCGTCCAGCAACACGATGGGCCTATAGACCGCGACCGATTCGGCAGGCCGTCCCGGCTTCCTCAACAGGACCAGCTTCCCGCATTTCCAGCTCTCAGGGAAGCGTCCGGACGCCAGGCTAGCGTCCAACACCTCCCTGAGGTGGTCCGACATATGGTCGAGGGCTCGGGCCATCACTCGGGCTGGAACCCCGTCTGGCCCGGGGGCGGTGTTCTTGGAACGGATCCGAAGAACAACCGCCCCAGCCTGCGATTCCCTAACGGGCGGTACATTCTCCTCTCTACCCCCGTCGTCTCCGACCACGTAGGCCATCGACGGGGGTGTGTGCTCCGCCCGCTGCGGGAAAAGGCCCTCGAAGATAAAAGTTTTACCTACGTTAACCAAAAAACATTACTTACCAATAAAATCGCATTAAGGTAATCTTGTGAGCAGTTTTTGCTCTATTACACTATGTGTTCAACGCCTAAAAAAATTACAAACAAAAAATACAAGCTATAAACAGTGAGTTTTCGTCCAGGGTCATACAATAAATATCATTGCACAAGTTGGACAGATAACTTTTTTGTCTCTTCGTTGGTTAGAAAACTAAGTTTATGCATTCTAACTATTTTTAACCGACTTACAAAAAGGAGGAGGTTCTATGTTCTACTGTGTTTTTTTTTTTATGGATGTTCACTGATTACTCCGTCAATTGTGGACCGATTTTGAAAATTCTTTTTGTATTCGAAAGGCTCCCGAGGTGGTCCCTTTGCCACCAGATGGGATCCCAGGGAAATCGAGGGAAACCCTCATTTTTTGTAGGCACATACTATGTTTTTTGTATATTTTCTGAAGTTACACCGGTATTTGCGTCTGGTAGTCATCATCATATGATGATGAGCTGATGATGTAAGGTACAACTTCTTAATGGTTCGGAGTAGGAGGATAAATCTTCAAATATCATAAGTATGTATGTTACCTTTAGTCGTATTCTTCCAAATTATTTAGGTGAGCTGATGATAGAAGGTTAAACTCTTCAACAGTTAGGGATTAGGATTTAATATTACACGAACGTATAGACCTAAATTTGTATTCTTTCAGTTATTCATATGAATCGTTTTATTGAGCAGACACCCACTAAGGAAGGCATTTTGGAATTTCTACCCCTAAGGGGGTGAAATAGGGGTTGAAAGTTTGTACGAAAGTCCGTCTTTTTTAAGTTAGAGACATGAAACTTTATCTTTGGGCTACTGATTAAAAATGAGTAGAAATATCTTTAAGTGTTTCTGGATATTCTACCCCTAAGAGGGTGAAATAGGGGTAATATTTAAATGAATAAAGAATTAGGTACAGACCAGAATTGGCGCATAGCAATTTATGAAGAGCCAGTTTATGTTACGCTTTTTAGTGTTTTCTGGCAGAGTTTTCGTTGGATGTTTTTTGGAAGTCGGTTTTTTTTTTATAATACATAATAACTAATGAATAAGAATGCGTAAAATATATCATATTTTTCGACTGGACATAGTGTCCCTAAAACCAGACTACATATTTCTGTAACATTTTGTATATTTTAGTTGCTACTTCTCTAAAATATAATAACGCTGTCTACTTAAACTGCCATAAAAGTAATGCGTAGTGATCTAATACCTTTAAAAAAAAACTTCGTTTAAAAAAACCGACTTCAAAAACTAAAAAGTATAAAATAACTTAATTTGTATGTGCTACCTATTCATAGGTTTGAAGTCAGTGCCAAGCCAAATGTAATAGTAGGTACCCAATCGCTATATTGCGCGTCACCGACGCTTCGGTTGTTTTGTTCAACGCAAAGAGCAGCTATCCCACTCAAGGTCACGCGCGGCGAGTGCGATACCTACTATTACATTTTGGCTTGGCACCGACTTCAAACCTATGAATAGGTAGCACATACAAATTAAGTTATTTTATACTTTTTAGTTTTTGAAGTCGGTTTTTTTAAACGAAGTTTTTTTTTATTTTTCGCTTTTTACTCTTTCTCAAGTCTCTCATTATCATTTCATTTAAAATTTAATTATGTCTACAGAATATGAAGGCATGCAGACAATTGCTCGTAACTTCATTGCAGGCGCTCACGTAAATTTGAGGGTTTTCTAAATTTCCTTAGGATCCCATCATCAAATCCTGATATGGTGGCCATGGGACCACATGGGGAGCATACCCTTTCGAATACAAAAACTTTGACGGAGTAATCGATGTACATACATAAAAAAAAAACCGGTGAAATTGAGATTTTCCTCCTTTTGGAAGTCGGTTAATGAGCAATTTTTCAATATATATGTATACATTATCGGAATCTTGGAAACGGCTCTAACGATTTTTATAAAATGTTGTTTGAACGGGTTTCGGGAGTGATAAGTTGATCTAGCTCAAATTCATTTTTAGAAAATTTACAAAAAAAGAAAATAAACACACATACAGTATAGCTCGGTCATCCAAACTTACTAATTATAAATGACAAATAAAATTTATCAATAGCAATTGTGAAACATAAGACGGACCAAAACTGACCTAAAAGGACATTTTTAAATAATTCAGTGGAAAGCAAGACGCTAATGGATAAATAATGTCAAAAGTAAAACAATCAAAATCTCAGACTAATGTAATTTATTTATCATATCATTACTGGTTACATACATATCTACATGTATCACAACATTTAGTATCTTTGACAAGAGATAAACGAAAATGAGGTGAGCTTATTTTCTTTTTGCTCCTTTTAGTTTTCTTCTGGTTAATTTCGTTGCGGATTCCAAGACAGTTTTCAAGGGATTTATCGAGTGTATTTTTAGGTCCCTGTTCCTGGTGTACAGGAGTTACAGTAGTGGACATGTGGGCGAGATTTGTCCCATTCCAATAAAAATTGAGACAGCATGCCTTTCATGGAAAATATAATCTGCATCTAACTGGTATATAATATTATGTAATACACTTTACTTTAAGCACTTTGCAGAAATACTTTTATTAGAATTATAAAAATTGTGATACCCTAATCAAATTCATCAATAAATATGTGATAATTTGTACCGAAGAAATGGCAACATGTAATTTCGTCCCAGTGGAGCAAAATTATTTAACTGAGTTACACATATAGGCAAAGTCAGGAATTGATGTCATGTTAGTCACTAATTTTTCTATACCTGTTCCATCTATTCATTTCATAATGAGTTTAAGAATTGTAATCTGATAGTAAGATATTATATAATAAATACTTAGATGTAATCGTATTATTTTGCTTATTTTAAATTAAATTTACTCCTATGACACACGAAAACCTTTTACATTGAGTTTTGGAATACATTTTGTTTATTTTTATTATTTAAATCAGTATATGGAAACTATGTAGCTTTAATCATTATAAGAATATAAATTTTAATGAATATGACAATATTATTAAAAGAAAGAATATACTATATGATACTTTGTATGAATAACAATTCACTAGGGAATTTGCTCTTTGAATTAAATTATTAGGATGAAATTAAACAGACTTGAATTAAAGAATTAGATTATGAGTAAATAGTTGATAATCTAGTGGTAATAACTTAAATAAGTAAAAACTAAAATTTACTAAACAATTGACCAACCTTGCTTGAAATTGTTTTGCCTTATTGAAAAAAAAAACTTCGTTTAAAAAAACCGACTTCAAAAACTGAAAAGTATAAAATAACTTAATTTGTATGTGCTACCTATAGGTTCGAATTCGGCGCCAAGCCAAATGTAATAGTAGGTACCACACTCGCTATATTTCGAGACGAACGTCAACGACGTCACCGACGCTTCGGTTGTTTTGTCCTACGCGAAGAGCAGCTATCCCGCTCAAGGACACGCGCGGCGAGTCCTACTATTACATTTTGGCTCGGCACCGACTTCAAACCTATGAATAGGTAGCACATACAAATTAAGTTATTTTATACTTTTCAAGTCGGTTTTTTTAAACGAAGTTTTTTTTTTATTTTTCGCTTTTTAGTCTTTCTCAAGTCTCTCATCATCATTTCACCTAAATAACTTGAAAGAATACGACTAAAGGTAACATACAATATACTGTATAGAATAATAAATAAATATTTCGGACATGATGTTTACAGAATATGAAAGCATGCAGACAATTGCCTTAACTTTATTGCAGGCGCTCACTTAAATTTGAGGGTTTCCTTAAATTTCCTTGGGATCTCATCATCAGATCCTGATATGGTGGCCATGGGACCACATGGGGAGCATACCCTTTCGAATACAAAAATAATTTTCAAAATCGGTCGACAATTGACGGAGTAATCAATGTACATACATAAAAAAAAAACAAAAAAAAATATCGATGAAATTGAGAACCTCCTCCTTTTGAAAGTCGGTTAAAAATTGATTGATGATGTTAGTTAATTTTCGCTTAATGGGCGCGATATACAAATTTTGATCTTTTTTTTTTCATAGTTACCATTTAAATATGTTTTTAATTTGAAATGGTAGTCAGTTATCGCTTCAAGAATACACGCATTATCATATCTATTTACTTTCACACACGTTTTATTTGTTAGTTGGGCTCCTTTAAAGCTCTGAATGTGTCTTAGGTAGTGAATATGGAGGCGGAATAGGATCACTATAATACTTTTGGTAGATTTCTTGCCAGAAATTGAAACGTTCTGGTGTGATGGCATTTCCTAGTTCCAACTTCTGGCCCAAAGACATGTATGGTGAATTGCCTACACTTACAGCCGGCCACTCAGGAAGTGATGATCCCTCTGGGACAGGTTTACTGAAAAAATACAAATTATATTTTTATCCGCTTTGATCAAAATTTTCACCATATAAATTTTGCCAAAGCAATAAAAGGGATCATAGTTAAGTGGTCGGTTACTACACAGGCGTCTAAATCCACTAAACCACATTCGATCAGGTCCTTCCGAATAAGTATATACCAGACTAAAATATATTTAAAAGAAAGTAGTTATTTTTAAACCGGTTCTTTAAAATTGTATCGCATCACTGAATAATTCAAAATGCAGTAGGAGAAGCTGGCTCATTTTGTATTTTACGCTATTACTTCTTACGCTATTAATCTCGTTAATCACAGATTTAGTATCAAAGAACATAGCTGCGTAACTTACCCTGTAATTATGAAATTGTGCCAAATTTCACGAACAATTTTCTTCATATTCTTGTACTGTTCGGATATAAGAACTTCGTCAGGAACAGTCAAATTTTTACCGTCAGCAACAGCCATCGATTGATCAACATGCATGGCTCCTCGTTCGTTGGTATGCGGTACTACAGGAGTTTCATCGTCCACGAAAGAATATTCATATAAATAAACTTGGTTGTGGCCAGCTTCTACGTGTAACTTAACCTCCCACAGTGCACCTTGTACAAAGAAAACGTCTGAAAAGTAATCTACGTAGCGTAAAATAGTCTCCTCATTAACAGGCTTGTCACCAAAGTAAAATTCTTTTATTTCATTAGCAACTTTTTCTTTCTCGTCTTCACTTTGAAACTTCAAGTCCGCGGGTAGAAAATCTGAAAATTTGTTATTCATACCATCTTTCCACATGTCAAATAAACCTATTCTCATCAGACCTTCCATATTAGCAAAACCAAACAAAACTGGTAATTTCTTGTAATCTCCAGTTTTAAGTACAGTCAGTGGTGACTTTGTTAAGAAAGCTCCATCCCAATAATCATTTTCTACACACGGTGAAAATGTAAAGGTAGAGTCAGTATTTTGAAGAAATCCATCGGCTGTTAAGGTGTCATACGATAGTGTCTTGTAGAATTCTTCTAAAGCTTGTATGTTGTCAACGTCAGTGAAGTTTAATTTTTTTGCGTGAATTTTAGCTATACTTAAAGGATCTGATTGAACTGTGAACGCAAGCAGGCTTGCTCCGCTTTCTGGTATTACTTTATGGAATAGACCTTGAGCAGCTTTCGAAAGCATTAGAAGATCCACAGAGGAGCCACCTGCACTGTACCCTGATATCGTAACGTCATTGGGATTACCTCCGAAATTTTCAATGTTTTCTTGTACCCAGCGAAGCAACTCTACTTGGTCCTTCATACCAGCGTTGCCGGGAACATCGGCCGTTCCAAGACAAAGAAAGCCATGTATGCCAAGTCGATAGTTAAAGTTAACTACAATAATGTCATTGTATCTCATAAGCTCTTTTAGATGTGCCATTTCACCGTATCCCGCTACAAAACCTCCACCGTGAACATGAACTACGACTGACAAGTTTTCTTTTTCTGTAGTAGGTACATAAATGTTTGCTATAAGACAATTTTCTTGCATTTTTGCATCCTTCATGTGTTCCCAGTAGACTTGAGGGCATACTATTCGGTCACTGACAGGTTCAAGAGGCTCCGTCCATGTTGGTGGTGGAAGAGGTGCCTATAAATGAAAATGACATGTAATTCAACTTTCATCAACAGACTAATATCAACTAATGAATTTATCAGAAAGTAAACATAGTATATCTACTATTATATTGTGGTTAGTTATAGAAAAATAATTTGGACAAATTTATCTTCAACTGTCATTAAATATCCGAATAACTTAAACAGTAAGTTTGAAGATTTTTTAGAAAAATACCGCAATTTTTGTATGACACATCCCCGGGGGTTTGTGTTATGATACTAATTTTGTAAAAAATAGGTACACAGGAAAAGTTTTCAATCTATCTATAACATAGATATAGCTCAAAATTGACAATTATTTTAAAGACTATAAAATACTTGGCAGTTATTAGTTAATCAGAGGACATTTCTACATAAGGCCTTCTATTCCTGCGACCCTAACTAGCAGTGCTACTACTCTACTTTGTCCACGAATTAGAACGATAGTTTTAGAAGTGCACAGAATATCATCATTATTATGAATGTTTCGAAGTGATATTTTGCTAATAATCTGCCGTTTTTTAAATATGTTCTTAATACGCTTTTATTAGCTTCAATAACTGATTTATCTAGTTCAAGTTAATATCCCGGATGACATAGGTTATATACATTTGATCAAAAGTTTTTTTTTACTTTCTCTTGATTATACTACATTTAGTTACAATCCATCTGTGTTTATTGCATCTTCACCTGTTATTATTATTTACACACATCAAAAGTGTCTAGGGATCAACATATGTGTCTAGGGATCAACATATATTTTTGCAATAACTTTTCTCCTGATTGATATTAATTAAAATTTTCTTTAAGGATTCATCAAATAAAGTGTTTTCGTTTGTCACAGTAACGATAAACCAAGTCACCTTTGCATTAATAAAGAAATTTGCCATTTTTCTAATAAAGGGATTTTTGACATTTGAACCACTAACATTAAAGTTCGAAAAAAAGACTGAAATAACAGTTTTCTTTAAAATTTTATTAGGTAACTTAAACAATTAATAATCCGTGTTTCTACCGCGAACACTAACAACACAAGAATCGGTTTGGCATACTCAAAATGAGTTCATCCAAATCACGCTGTGGAATGGCCGCCCATGTTCTTTGCAACAACAAAAAAAGGTCTTCTTGCGACTGGATACCCTCCATATTCGGCAGAGCTCTTCTCTGTAGCATATCCCATGCATGCTCAATCGGGTTCAAGTCTGGCGACTGAGCAGGCCAGGGCCAAAGCCACATCTCAATCTCAAGAAATCCGCATAAAAATGCTTGATCCCTAGACACTTTTGATGTGTGTAGTTTGTTGACTTTCTTGTCATTGGGTAAATGTATTGTAACTAATGTAGTATGAAGTGTTTACCTAATCAGTTTTAGTAACGCTGTTATATGTATTTTTAAAGTGTAGGCAGACCGTAATGAACTAAATAAATTATATACCAAATTATCTAAATTATTGAAAGCTTGAACTGTACTCTTTTATTCATGCAGTACTAAGAGTATATTATGTAAAACTAGCATCTTTGATTTTGACTACTCTGAGAAGATGCGCGGCTTAATTGTTTTGGACGTCTTCAACAAATAAGGGAGGTATAGAAATGGGACGAAGGCATTCAGGGAGTGAGGGGTTAGTTTTTTTAGGTAGAGGGAGAGGGCAGGATGAAGGTATTACGTCAGAGCGAGGGAATGATTCCAGAGTCGAGTGAAAAATTAATAATATAAGAAATTGTTGGTAGAACGTGATCCAGGATAGTAGTAATTATGCGACTGGTAATGCCGTCACATCCTACAGCATTGGAACGAATGGACAGAATAATATTTTTAATCTCCTCTGAAGATAACGGAGAAATACATTTTTGAATTAAAATCACTTGTACTTATTCCACTATTTTATTTTTGTTTACACCTGACCGGTTTCGCCTTATGGCATCATCAAAGGACCTTTGATGATGCAATAAGGCGAAACCGGTCAGGTGTAAACAAAAATAAAATTTGATGATGCCATAAGGCGAAACCGGTCAGGTGTAAACAAAAATAAAATTTGATGATGCCATAAGGCGAAACCGGTCAGGTGTAAACAAAAATAAAATAGTGGAATAAGTACAAGTGATTTTAATTCAAAAATGTATTATAACAAGTTCCATCAAGTGCCGACAATCGAGAATATAAATTACATAGCGGAGAAAAATCGAAGGATCCAATGTCAGATTGGTTTAGTCTAGCAATATTGCTAAAGGTATGAATCTTGACCTGTATGGTAGCTACACGCAGATAAATATATTTAAATAGTTCTAAATACAACTATTAGTAATTCTTTAGAGTAAACGCTCACTACCACATCAACAACACGTTTGACCTAGTGATTGAACGGTCACCACGCCGTTTCCTACTTCGCCAAGTGTCGTGGGTTCAAATCCCACGTAGGACAACACTTTGTGTGATCCACAAATTGTTGTTCTGAGTCTGGGTGTTCTTTGTGTTCGATTCATGTATGTTTGTGAAGTCCCCCGCGACACAGGATTTATTCCTAGTGCGGGTTGTCTTAAAAAAAAAACAAAAAAAAACAACAACCTTTACCAATCCACTTCTGTAATTAAGCCTCTCTTTTAAAAGAAGATTTTAGCCTACAATACAACGCTGCCTGGATGTTTTAAGGTTTCTTTCTCTTTGCAGTGCAGCGATGATGACACTCTGTATTCTTAATCCATTACCACACGGACTTGATTTCGTTGATCGATGCACTGGTCGTCCTCATTACGTAATTTTTGTCCGGGATGGGTATCGACCTCTGGCTTAATAGTCAGGATCACTACTTTGATTGTACGGATAGCGTGGTAGTTTTAGCGGTTTATAAACAAAAAAAAAACAAACAAAAATAACAACAAAAAACATATCCTATTTAGCTAGTCAGATTGTAGATTAAGGAATTGCAAGTCACTACCTGACTTGCATTTATTACATTATTACAAGTCAGGTACACTTGCAATTTTTATCAAATTTGGTTGTCCGGTAGATATAACATATACCTATTATGATAAAACCCATCAGATATTATTTGTTGATAGTGTTATATTTTTAAATGTCCCTATCACGGAATAAGATTATGAATTGATATTATTTTTATCATACAAGGTCAGATACAGCTTTGATAAGTTTATTACATTGCCAGTAATTTTCGATTAAGCTCTAGTTAGTAACAAGATATTTAAATAAAACTTCTATCGTATAATTAAGTAAAAGGCAAATATATTTGCAATAAAAATTATTGCAAGGAATATATTTTAAAATAAGTGAGTTGATAATACGAAGATTTCGCTTTAATAACATAAATTACAATTCAAGCTCAGGTTCAGTGTTAAATTATTATTTTTATTTATAAAAAGTAGTTATGTAAAGAAAAGTACCGAATTTAATTATAATTTATATTTTTGATAGGTAACAATGCATAGAGAGAGAAAACCAATACTCAATGCCATCTGGTGCTATCTTCGATTTTTATATTTCACTAGCTATCATCATTACGCTAAGACCAATAGGAGAGGAACAGAGGCTATATATATATAGCCTATAGTCTTGCTCGATTAATAGGCTATCAAACACTGAAAAATAATTTTTCAAATATGACCAATAGTAGTTCCTGAGATTAGCGCGTTCAAGCAAACTAATAAACAAACTCTTCAGCTTTATATATTAGTAAAGATTCATTCATAGTAGTTGGATAAACCGTTTCCATTTATATAATAAGTTAAATAAAAAGAAACACAAAGCAATCATGAGGACTACCGAAATAAAAATTCAAAACCATAAACAAACAGTTGGTTAAGCTCACCTGAAATGAAAACCTTTGCTCTTTAAATAAAATGCGCGATAATAATATTAAATTCAAAATTTAAAAAAACCCCTACTCAAGCACTTAATCGAGTAATCATACGCCAATTATATTTTTACAGACATTCTGTTATTCTTCTTCACTTTCACCCCTATAACTTTTAAACGACTCAACCGATTTTCATGAAACATGTCTAAGAACACTCGCACGTAACTCACCTTTCATACAAAAAAACTAAATTGAAATCGCTTCAGCCGTTCGCGAGCTACGGTGCTACAGACAGACAGACAAACAGACAGACACGTCAAACTTATAACACCCCTCTTTTTGCGTCGGGGGTTAAAAAGAAGTAAAATATTCCTTGAGAACCGATAACTACAGAAATGCCAATTGTTATGTTATAAGAATATAGATTAATGCTATACATTATAAACATATTACCCGGGTTTTCATCTAGTATTTTTATAAAGTACTCACTCATTTTCTTTCACATTTATTCGTCACTTTTTTTCATTAATAGATGCACTTTGTTCAATTTCCATATTTTAAACGCTTATTTATTTTACAAATATATTGAACATACAAAACGGATTTATTATTATCTAATTTACGTCTTCGCTAAGAAACAATAATGTTTTTAATGAAAATGACGGCCTTGTTGACTCGTCGTCAATGCGCCCTGCGCCCTCTAAGGTCACGTCACGTGTCCTGATGAGTCACGTATCCTGACGCGAGTTTAACAATTTTAACCCATCCCATTACATTTTTTAAATTATTCACAACCATGCACCTCTGTAAAAAGAACACATCAGTTTGGCTAAAATCTCTTAGCTACGAGGAAACGGAAAGTTTAATACTTGTTCCTTCCTAAAAATTGGACACTGGTAACAGACTTATTTGAAGATGATTATTATACTGCATTGTCGTAGGGTTAGCACATACACACAAAGGCACAATGTGTGCGCACACATTTATACAAGACTTACTTATTTACACTAACTCACTACACGCACGCTCACACACACAAGCATACATACTACTACACATCATGAAATCGTTACACTTAATATTATGTTTCTTATGTCACTTACTCCAATTTCTTCACTTCCCATTTTGAATCAACGTGGTTACGCTTACTTCAAGCTCTGGATTATCTAGACATAGAAGAGGCTGGTAATCTGTCATACAAGTTCTCCTAGTGCAGATACCAGTCTCTCACACAGATTCACCAGCTCTTTTTATAAATGAATACACTGAATTTGTGAACTGATTTTTGTTAACTATTCTGTGTGAGAGAGAATTACTAAACGATTAATTATTATTAATTTTGTTCTTCCAGATGGCGATAGTTGGGACCTTGAGGGAGACCTATGTCTAAGTGGAAGTTTTTAGGCTGAGTTGATGATGATGAGACAGCATACATTTCCGAATAGCGGCTATTTATATCATGGGTGTAGTAAGAGCCGAATAAGGGGGCAAACAACGTAGGACAACAGCATTGCAAAGGAAGGAAAGCTCGACAAAAATTCTAAATCAATCGGTCTTTCGAGTACTCTACCACGACAGTAAGTCATAAGTTTCTTTCAAGGAGAGATCTATGTTCGGCGTAGACTATAATATAATCCTACTAATATTATTAACTCGAAAGTTTGTAAGTATGGATGGATGGATGTTTGTTACTCTTTCACACAAAAACTACTAACCGGATTTAGATGAAACTTTACAGTAATATAGCTTATACATTAGAATAACATATAGGCTATTATTTGTCGCGATAACCGACATACACGCGGGCGGAGCCGCGAGCAAAAACTAGTATATAATAAGGATGAGATGGCGGGCTAAATAAAATTTCAATAAAACCTTTGAGATTTTACGAGTATTTGCATACCTACTTTATTGAAATTTCATGTACTTTACGCATAGTTAACTGAGTTATCGCCTACGATTTTTTTCGTGCCTTGTTCCTTGCTGTACCACCCTACGGTCATGTTATAAATATAGATATGTAAGTAAATATTAAGCAAATTAAAAGTGTACGCATTTAGTAATATTATTAAATAAGTTAAAAACGTTAGTATCATGATAATAACCTAATAATCAAATAATGCTTGATAATGATAAGTTACACAACTTCTTTTCATAGACACTGTAGGGTGCACCCGTGTGATAAATCATGAAATAATTTGCTGAAGCAATCTTATTTTATTTTGAAATTCATTTTGTAAGCAAATATCGAACATATTTTCATACTAACTCTTTTCGATCTAACGTTACCTTTACAGATAAATCAGATAAAATTAGAACTACGTTGATAGCTACCATTATTATATTTAAAATTAAACTCTATATTTAACATTACGAAGTTTAGAAATGTTTGAAAATTACTTTTTACCTTGAATTTATTTTTATTCGTCGGTGCTGTAGCGTAAGGTATATTACGGAAGGTCCAGAGTTCGTATTTAGAGTCCCAATAGCCCCGTACCGGCCCTTGTTTGATATTAACCTCCTTCCATTTCCTTTTATCAAATTCACTGCTCACTGAAGAGACACACAACAAAAATATCGACGTCCACAACCGCATTGCTGTAGTCAACTACTGGTTCACTATAATGATAAGGCATTTGTTTATATAATGTTTGCCTTGTCAGAGGTGAACAATGCTGTCATTTTTTTTTAGATAATAATAAGTAAGCTGCTGCTTTCCATTGAGGAAATAATATTAATAAAAAAAATAATTATAATAAAAAATACAAATTAAAGATATCATTAATTGTATCGAATTTATACTTATTATTGTAGACAATCAGCACAAAATCGTGTTTTGTGATATAGTTTTAGCCGATTCATATATTAATTATTACTCATAGACTTTTGCTTTTCTATGTGTTTTCTGAAAACTTAAATCCTACTAATATTATAAAAACGCGAAAGTTTGTGTGGATGAATGTTTGTTACTCTTTCACGCAAAAACTACTGAACGGATTTGGATGAAACTTTACAGTAATATAGCTTATACATCAGAATAACACATAGGCTACTATTTGCAGCGATAACCGACATAAACGCAAGCGGAGTCGCGGGCAACAGCTAGTGTGATATATAAGTTCCGATGTCACAAACCTATGATCGCACATCTATGATTTCCAGTAAACTCCCGGACATAGATTCTAGAAAGGAGGTTCAGGACTATTAAAACACGCTGCCACATGGGTTGGCATAGAGTTTGTTTCAAGTTTTCCTTCTCTTATGAGACGTGATCTCTCACAATTTTTTTTTTATAAATTTCTAATTATGCAACAGCTAAGGTGCAACATTGTTGCATGTTCCTTGTTATTTTCGGGTTTATTATCTCAATTTAATCAGGCAACCTATTTGCGATGATTCAAAGTGAATATTATCAACATTTTTTAATGTAAATGGAGGCAAACGAGCATACTTATAGCCTGATGGTAAGCGATTACCGACGCCCATGGACACCGCGAGCCAAACATAAATAAAAAAAATAAAAAAAAACACCCGTAACACCAGAGGCGTCACGTAACACAAGTGCGTTGACGGCCTTTTAAGAAGTACTTAGGCCTCCTTTCTTGAAGGTTTGAAGGTCGTATTGGTTTGGGAATACCGCAAGCGACATTTCATTTCGCAACAGTTTATTTATTGCTTATAACTTACTACCTTATACACGCGGCTTCGCTCACGCAGACTTTCATCCCCTGATTTACCCCCTTAGGAGTGGAATTCCAAAAATTCCTTTCTAAGTGCTCACTTACGTTATATAAAAAACCTACATGCAAAATTTCAGGATCATAGCTTCAACGGTTTGGGCTATGCGTTGATCTCTGTGTATGTCAGTCAGTCAGTCACCTTCCTCTTTTATCTTAATATATATAAATCTCGTGTCACAATGTTTGTCCTTAATGGACTCCTAAACCACTTAACCGATTATAATAAAATTTGCACACCATGTGCAGTTCGATCCAAATTGAGAGATAGGATAGTTTAAATCTCAAATTATAGTCGCAATTTTAATTTATTGCTAATTATTGTATATAAATATATATAAATCTCGTGTCACAATGTTTGTCCTCAATGGACTCCTAAACCACTTAACCGATTATAATAAAATTTGCACACCATGTGCAGTTCGATCCAAATTGAGAGATATGATAGTTTAAATCTCAAATTATAGTCGCAATTTTAATTTATTGCTAATTATTGTATATCAATATGGCGGTACGAAGTTCGCCGGGTCAGCTAGTTGTATATAAATATGGCGGTACGAAGTTCGTAGGGTCAGCTAGTATATATATATATAGATAGAAGATAAGTAACAGATGAGGGTATACATTTCTTTTACCGGATCTTAGACTATGATCGAAATCAGGGGTCTCAGTTAGTTGTAATGTATTGAGATTAGGCTTATCAGGGAATTGCTGATAGTGATGCCCGCAAATGTTTTGTCACTGTTTTCATACTAATGTGATTCAGTAGTCGATTACAGATATGCAGCGGTGGATATACTTATGGTTTTTGTGTGTCGCAGTGGCCGCCACAGACGGAGGTAACGATGAATGGCTGGAGGTGTACATTGATCAAGGCCCCGTACGCGGACATCTGGATTCAAGTGGAGAACTGTGGACTTTTCTGAATATACCTTACGCCACGGCACCGACGGGCAAAAACAAATTTAAGGTACATGAAAAAGACTATAGTTTATAAATATTTTGACAGATAACTTCTCTCAAGATGTTGTTGAGTATTCTTTCAAACATATTGACGAGTTATTTTTAGTTAAACAAACTAAGGGACAGTTTCATCAGTTCCTGATGAGGTTTCAGTTAGTTATGTACCATATAACACTTACATATTTATTATTACATCTGTACTATTAAACAGATAAAATTGACTTATAAATTTACCTATACAGTCTGACATAATACGAGTATATGCCTCTATCCAAGATTTGTGAAACCGAAATCTGCAATATTAAAAAAAGGTGCTGCAGATTTTTTCTAACGCTCATAGTAAATATTTTTGGTACATATTTTATCCTTTTATTTCAGATCGAAATTTCTAGGTTAATGTTGCTATTAAATTATATAAATATTAACTGAGCAACTATAAAAAAATCAGCTAGATAGTATCATTTTTGATGACCTCGTTATCGATACATGTTGGAAGGATCAAACCATACATTTTGTAGGACAAATATTTTTTTCCATTATGTAATAATGTTAGTTCATGTTATATAATTTATATATATATATAACATTTATATATATAACAGCCACATTGTCCTATAAATTGCGTGGTACGTTATACCAGTCCTACGCTCAAAAGTTTTTTGTCCCTGCTACCCCTGTTAGCTAATATAATAGAAAAAAATTGTAAGGTGAAAGGTGTCATCAAAATGAAGCAACTCACGAAAAATTTGCTTGATAGTTGTTTAATCCTGTCCACCAGTGCTGGACCCTTGGAGTGTAAGTAACCTTGTGAATAGCCTTATCCGGCCCATAGAGACAAGCTAAACACTCACAGACCGATCACCGGTGAACAGGTCAAACTAGAGGCTGTGACACCCCGTTAAAAATCATATAACAATATAAGGGTAACTCACAATTTCCTGGGTGGGTATTCTTCCTTCTTCGCTGGAGTGAGGTATCTCTCTTCATGCCAGCTTCACTTGAACCTTCACTTAACCACACCAAGGAGTATGAGTTACTTTTCCTAAGACAAGAGGCCCAATTAGTCTGGTCAACAAGTTCCATACTTGTTGACTAGACTAAAAGATGCAGCAGCATCACTAGGCCGCCATAGTGTGGGTCGCCATACTGCATTGTCTGCATTCGCAATGAGTATGGTGACCACCACTCTTGGATTCTGCTTATGTTTTCCATCAGGCAGAGTAGAGTCATTTTGGCGGGCCAAACATAAAAAAAAAAAAAAAAAAAAAAACATACAAGTACAATCTCTTCCACCAAGGCCGAGGAAGATTCCTAATCTTTACTCGACACCCGGTACAACATTTCGATCCTACAAGGTCGTTCTGATCGAGTATCATACACTTCCGAAGCGGATGATTTATCACTAAAACTTATCACAATTTGCAATTAAAACAGCCCGGCCGCCATTAACGTGTTCCCTGAACAAAATTTATACAATGGCCGTTCCAACGGCTTCGAACAGTTTACGTAGCCCGTCAAACCTCGATGGCCATTCTAATCCTACATCGATAGCTAAATACCATGATTTTCAACAATTAAAACACGCCACCAACCGACATTTTTCTCAAAACCGAGTTCCAAACTGAATGACATTTTAACCATGACACACTGTGTGATTGTCTTTGGTTAAGACAATCACACAGTGTTGCCATAGCAATCTTGCGTTTGGTTTTGAACAATAGTAATAGTAAACTTGTAAAATTGGTTCCGGGGATCCCGGACTATTATGATTATTTATTGAAAATGGGATGTAAGGGGATGCTCCTCTATCTTTCGTCCCAAGCCAACCTCACTTGCACGCGGTACATCCTGCTGAATGACGAACGAGGCTCTGGCAATCGACCGATGGTGGTATACCCATCCCAACAGGCGTAGCTAAATGCAATAGGCCGGTGACGGACAGCAGCGTCACTGGTACAAGGAACTACGCCCTGCCCAACGTCGTGGTTAGGGGCTAAAATCCTCCATGTGTTAGCAACAAAAGCCACGGCCCCCAGTTCCCGGTAGTGCCGCTATTCCTGGTCAAAGTGACGACCACGGTAACGGCGGGACAGGGATGCTAAGAATCACCGGGTTACGAGAGGCCACCACAAGCGACTGACCCTGGCAGCTTTTAATGGCCGCACGTTACGGCTAGACTCGCATCTGGCACAACTCGAGGTGGAACTTGAGAAGATTAGATGGCATATCTTAGGGTTATGTAAAGTTCGAAGAGAAGGGGAGGACACCATAACCCTCGATTCAGGCCATCTAATGTACTTCGACGAGGGAGACCAGCAATCTCAAGGTGGCGATGGGTTTCTGGTTAATAAGTCCCTTTCTAGCAACGTTGTGAAAATATCGAGTGTGTCGAACAGGGTAGCGTACCTCATTGTCAAGCTCACCAAGAGGTATAGCCTCAAGGTAGTGCAAGTGTACGAACCGACCTCGGCCCACTCGGACGATGAGGTGGAAGATATGTTTGATGACATATCGAGGGTCTTCTACTTCCCTACTAAGACCGACTACAACGTTGTTATGGGTGACTTCAAGGCCAAAGTGGGAGTACAAAATTGCAGCGAATCGGTAATAGGATCCCATGGATTTGAAGGCAGGAATCATAGGGGGCAAATGCTTGTCAACTGTCTCGAGCAGAGGAGCTGATCTTGATGAACCCATTCTTTAAAAAGGAAGTGGACTTGGCAAAGCCTCGACGCTCAGATCAAAAACGAGATCGATTTTATCATGACGGGCTGAAAGCACATATTCAGAGACGTCTCAGTGATCAATAGATTTAACACCGGTAGTGATTACCCACTTGTCCGAGGCTCTCTGAATATCGACCTTAAGGCTGAACGTGTCCGTTTGATGAAATCCAGGCTCAGACCAACTCTGCTCCAAGCCACGCTGGGATCTGAAAAGTTAGAGTCAAATGTGGAAAACCGATTTGCTGCCATGGAAACCACAACAGATGTAAACCAGAACCTGGAAAATGTGGTTCGAATCCTCAGGGAAGAAGATATGAGATTTTGTGAAATGCAGCGTAAGGGCAAAAAATCGAAGCTTTCGGAAAGGACCCTAGGGCTAATGAAGGAACGACGCGAAAACCCACTTTTAACTTCATTGACAAACCGTACTTTAAACCGAGAGATCATCAAACTCGTACGACACGACCTCCGATGCTCCAATACTCTTTCGATTGAAAGAGCGATTGAGCAGAATCGGGGGTAAAAGGTCTTTGTAAAATCTCTCGGAAGAAGACAGCTGACGTTGACCACGGCAAGTGGAGAAGTCGTTGCTTCCAAGCCGGCCGTCCTTTCGGAAGTGGAAAGATTATATGGCGGCTTGTACGCTTCGCATGCATCTCGACCTGATCCCTAAAATGAGGACTTTAGAGCCACATTGACACGCCACTACACCGAAGATCTGCCAGAAGTCAGTACTGACGAAATCGAGATGTAAATCTATTTTGAATGTTAGTAGTCCCAAATTGTAAGTAAATAGCTTATGTAGAACATAATGTATAAAGTTTAAAAAATCTCGAGGCTTTGTGATTATTTGTAATATGATATCTCTTTTGCAGGCACCTCTTCCACCGCCGACATGGACTGAAACGTATGACGCTATTGACAGAGGCATCATATGTCCCCAATTGACATGGAAGGGTGGAAAGTTGCCCCAGGACTTAAAAATGCAAGAAAATTGCCTTATCGCAAATATATATGTGCCCGATACTATGAGAAAAAATCTTTCCGTCCTAGTATATGTTCACGGGGGTGCGTTTGTATTAGGTTATGGTAATTGGATTCAGGCAAAAGATCTCTTAAAGTATAAAGACTTCATCTTAGTAACATTTAATTATCGTGTAGCCATTCACGGTTTTCTCTGTCTTGGTACCGAAGATGTTCCTGGTAATGCTGGTATGAAGGATCATGTAGCGCTGCTTAAGTGGGTACAACAAAATATCGCTGCTTTCGGAGGTAATCCTAATGATGTCACTATCGGTGGAGCTAGTGCAGGATCGATGTCAGTCGACCTCCTCACGATTTCTAAAGCTGCTGAAGGGTTGTTCCATAAAGTTATACCAGAAAGTGGGTCAAGTTTATCAACATTTTCATCCCAGCCTAATCCTTTACAAAATGCCAAAGATCATGCCAAAACTTTAAATTTCACTAATGTAGATAATGTTCACCAACTAGAAAGTTTGAAAATGAAGAGGAAAAAGAAAAAGTTGCTACAAAAGTCAAAGAATTTTACTTCGCTGACAAACCTGTAGACAAAGACAACATATTGAGTTATGTGGATTTTTTCTCAGATATTGTTTTTATTCAGTCCAGTCTGTGGGCGGTTAAGTTATATGTTAAAAGCGGTCATGACCAGATTTATTTATACGAATACTCATTTACTGATGAAGATACTCCTCCCGTAATACACACAAATGTTCGTGGCGCTACGCATTGCGCTCAAACATTTGCCATATATATGTCAGATGAAGATGGTATCACAGAGCAACATCGAAACATAAAGAAGTTAATGCGAGAAATGTGGCATAACTTTATTAAAACAGGGTGAGTAATTTTTGTTAAAATGCACGTGACTTATTTTCTAGTACTAAAAATGTATGGGAACACTAATTATCATTTAATAATATTCATTTTTTGTAAACTTTTAAATTGTTATAACTACTATTATTTTAACCTCCTTTCTAAGGAAAGGCCTAAAAAAAGAAGTGGACTTTTAAACGGTGGTTGTACGGTGTTCCATAACAGACTTTTTTTTAAATTTAAAGCATAGGTACATTACTTATTGTTGGATAAGTAAATGTAAAATATATCAAATATAATCATAAACTTTTAACAAAAACATAACCGACTTCAATCTGGACCAAATTTAAATGGAACCACACGGGAAGCACCAGCTTTCAAATAAATAAAAAAACATCGAAATCGGTTCACCCAGTCGAAAGTTATGAGGTAACAAACATAACAAAAATAAAAATAATACAGTCGAATTGAGAACCTCCTCCTTTTTTTGAAGTCGGTTAAAAATATATCAATCCCATATATGCTGCTTATGGACAGAGCAACGAATGTTATCATCATAGATAAATTTGTAAGTAGTAAATTTTAACTGTTTTCTTTTGTAGTAAGCCCGTGCCAGAAGGATCATCCTTACCGTCCTGGCCACCTGTAGGAGCAGATACATCGCCTTACATGTCTTTGGGGCGGACTGTTGAACTACGTGGTAGTCCTATGACGGAAGAGAGGACACTCTTCTGGGAGAACATCTACCAGAAGTACTATCAAGAACCCATAGCATCATCAAATCTACATTTAAGATCACACACAGATCTTTAAATTTATTTGTAACAAATATCCGTATTTAGTTTAAAGTGTGAAAAGCAAACAGTAGTTAAAGACTTATATTGTAGCACTGACGAAATATATACTTAGACTTACACCGCATGAACTTAGAGTTGTACGCGGATATATAATAAGCCTAATGTTCACTAGATGTCACTAAGTGTATCAAATCGTAAATTTGAAAGATATTTTCTGAGCTTCTACTCCGATACGAATCCGAGAGTAAACTGTCAAGTTTATTTGTTTTTGTATTAGTGAAAATGTCCCACTAGATGTCGTTTTCCACATAATTACATTAGTAATTTATGTGATATTTTATTAAATCGTCCAAGAGCACACAAATAAATAAAATTGAAATGTCTGTTTATAATTTCAAATAAACAGCTTCTTCATAAATGCTTCTCAGTAAATACGGTACATGAATATATATTTTTTTATTAATTTTTGTATGAAACTTTTTAAATTTTCACATAAAACTCTGTATGTAGGTCTAGCTACTTAATTGTGTTATAATAATCAAAATTTGTTGAAAAAATCCATATATTATATATGTTATATTAGGTTATATTATTCAGTGATGAAAGCTCAGTAGGCTGAAGCCTAGGGCGGCTTCGTTTAGGGGGCGGCAAATTAAATGATTTAAAAAAACTACATTTCTGTAATAGAAATGGAGAAATTAAGTCTTGGCAGTTTAACAAGAAGAAATAATGTATTAATGTTTAAGAAAAATGTTGTTTGAGAAATTCTATATGCTTGTTAAAATACATCTTTGTAAATATCTGTTTATAAGACATCTCAATAGCAGTTAAATTTTACAATTTAAATTAGTAATTTTAACTAAACATTTTCTTAATTACCACTGAAGGTGGCATGAGTTGCTAGAATGCACTGCTGCGTCCGTTTCAGCGGCTGGCGGCAAATTAGGTCCAAGTAGAAATTTTCATCCTTGGTCCTTTCCGCCACCTCTTTCTGTGCAATGTCATCTTCGCAGAAGATAAAACTCTGTTGCTATCCACTATGGAGTATAACATGGTTGGCAGCGAGAGATATTCTCCCATAACTGCATTCTATATCCAACGCTGCGATGCTCAAGTAATGGCACAGTGAATCGGCACAATACACTGGACAGGCAGGATTCAACTCACTTCTAGTAACCGCGTGCAGGTATTTCCGAAGCAACTGTGACCGGAAAGAACCTGCGTTACGCGGAACAAATCTCACATGGATATTCCTGACAACGCGCATTCTGCCTCCGTAGACATTATGTAATAAACGCGTGTGGCTCAAACCAACAACACTCTCTACTGTCTACTCTCTACTCTCCTGTGGCGCACCCTACTCTAGGCGGTCAGTGCTACCGTCTACACCGGGTACCGTAAAGTGTTATTAACCGGAGAATTCTGCGGTACATCTTGTCGCAACACTCAGTTTACCTAAATTCGGCAAAAGCTTTCGAGCAAACTATTGAAAGTGTGTGTGTGAAACTGTCGTCAACCTACTGTTAAGGAACAGGCCTAGATACATTATTTGGGATTAATACAGTACGAGAACTGAATTGAACACGATTGAGGCGTCTTAAAGTAGCCTCAGATATTCATCTTGGAACGACACGTATATTTTATTATGTCACAATAATGATATCTATGTCGATTACTGAAAGAAAAATAATGTAACAGCTCATAATCTTCACTTTTTAAATATTTAAGTAAAACTTAATCTTTATTAAGTTAATATTTTTTTTTTTCGTGGGTAGGTGTTGAAAAGTTCACACGCATTTGTAAAAGCTCCTTGAATATTTTAATAATTTACTTAGTATTTGCAAGGCCTTCATTGTTTACATGTGTTCACTGAAGTTTCTAAGCCACCTGCCAGCTTTTTTTTTGCACAAATATAAACATCTGCAAACCAACTCTTACAAGTTCATCAAGTTCCTCAAGTAATTTTATTGTTCTGAGTATACAAAATGTACCTATTTCTTATTTCACGCAAAATTCAATTCACTATGATTGAAATACTAATATACAATCGAATCGAATCGTCAATTGTCAAGAAGTTTCAATTCGGCTGGAATCTCTGGCGCTGCACGCGCTGTGTGGAGACGTGGCTCCGTTACGCATCTGCTATCGTATTTACAATGGGGAGTACTCCGAGCAATTGATTGAATTGATCCCTGCCTCCTTTTTTTGCCATCATCCTACGCTTTCATCATCATCATCAATTATGTGTCAACTGTGCGCTTTTCGAGAAAATTTCTGCCCTACACAACAAAACTGTGGAATGAACTGTCGACTGCGGTATTCCGGGACCAATACGACCTTCAATCAATCTTCAAGAAAAGAGCATACTTCTCCTTAAAAGCCTTGTGACACCTCTGGTGTTGCGGGTATTCATGGGCAGCGGTAAATAATAAATAAATAAGTTGCCGTTCATGAGTGCATTGTTTCTCGTTTTTTACTGCGTGTTTTGGTGATAATGATGGTTTTGGAGAAAATTATTTGCTTTCTCCAACAGCTAACTGGATAAAATCACCATCTTCATCCTCACAGTTTTTTGTTATGGGGACTCTTTAAGAAATTAACTAAATTACTCCTAAATATGGTCCTTAGCAACTTTGCTGTTGGATTTTTGTTGCTTTTGCCGAAATTGCGCAAACAAATTTTCTATTACATCCTGATTCAATTTTTAACCGACTTCAAAAAAAGGAGGAGGTTTCTCAATTCGACAGTATATATGTTTTTTTATGTGTGTTCGCGGATAACTTCGTCGTTTATGAACCGATTTTGATGATTCTTTTTTTAATGGAAAGGATATGTCCCAACGGTGATACCATGATAAGGACATTACGATCTGATAATGGCATCCAAGAGAAATCAAGTCGAATATTGAAGTTGGTTTTTGTTTTAGTTAATTGTGTAATTTTTCAAATAATTTTTGCCCGTCTTTAACGCATTTAATGCATGTGTTACTTTTTTTAAACAATGCGTGTTTCTATGGCATCTCATATTTTTTTATTACTGTTCAATGGGCCTATCTGTCAATTTTGTAAGTGATCGATTCAAGTTTTAAGTTTTGTCTATTTCGTATGGTTTGGTAACATCTTGAAACGAAATTTGCTCATTGCCGTTAACATAGTTATTGTTTAAAAAATGATTTTGAATACTTTTAATTAAATGTGGTACATCAAAAAACGCAAATAATTTTACAAAACGTTGCAAAAGAAAAGGGAAAGTTACTAGATATCCCTGATTTCTTGCATGTATTTTGGTTTTTCGTAGCCCGACCCCAAAAAACAGCTTTTAGCAGAAGCCCACTTATTATCAAATAGTTTATTTATAGTAGCTTTTAAAAGAGTTGTAACAATTCTGCTTTTACTGCTGATGGAATATTATAAGTTACACATTATTGCGATTTCATCGAAAGTGATCACACAAGCTTTATCTTTAATTAATGCATTTCCAATTTCTGTTATTCTTTTTTTAAATAGATCAGGGCAAAACAATCGGATTTTGCTAGCCACTTTCGGAGTTTCGGATTGTGGTTGGAGCGGCAAGTACTACACCTTGCCGCCTTAGAAAAAAATACACTTTAGATTTGTAAAATAATGACAAGCTGAATTTATTTTCGTCTTCTGTCCAATTCATATCCTTTATTTTCGTAGCTGCATCAATGTCAATTCTCTAGAAACATCTTCTGAACTCTTTAGATTTTAAAATGCTGTCATCAGATTTTGGATTTTGCCGTAATTTAAATAATAGGATAAAAAAATTGTTAGAAAACTGTTTAAAGTGTATGTCTATGAAATAATATTTATTTGTTAATCTCCTGACTGATTTAATGTGATTTTAATATTACTTGTTGTACAAATTAAAATATGTATAATAAATACTTGAGAGGTGTCAAAGAACATCCGGATGGAACGAAGTTTATATATATGTTATATTTCATATGCTCCTACTAATAAAAATGCGCATAAAATACTCAAATTATTTTAGTAATAATCAAGCTTTACAAAATATACTATAAAACAATATATTTTATGTAAATAAATGCAAAAACCCAACATCACGTGGTGTTCCAAGGCGGTCACCTATCCAAGTACTAACCACGCCCGATGTTGCTTAACGTCGATGATCGGACGAGAACCGGTGTATTCAACATGGTATGGACGTTGGCAATCAGTTTGTTATATTTAACGGTGAGCATCCAGCACTATGACGTCAATTCAATGTTAAAAGTGTGGTTACAATTTTTGGCACGAAAAGTGTCGTTACATTTTTTTCCGTCTAGCCCCCTTTCGCAACGCGTGATAAGGAACTTCGTTCCAAAATAAAGATTATACTTTGCAGTTCAATCATTTATTTTATATTAAAATGACATATAATGCCCTAAAATTTATTGATTATGCCATATCAGACAGGAAATAAAATCGCTCAACATTATTATCTACACCATAGATTTACATGATTGAATAGAATATATTTAAATTAGGGGGCTTCCATTAATTACGTAAGGTGTTTTAGGGGGGAGGGGATTGAGCTAAATCTTTTCAAATCTCACTTAGGGGGGTCTTGGCAAATATCACGTAATTATTGTGTAAAATTGCGTGAAAAATTATTTCCGAATAAAATATGGCCAAATCTGACACAATAGTGTTTGTCGTATTCGTCCGAACTCCGCAGAGCAGCGAAGTAGCATTCGATTTTGCTTTGCTAGTCTTCAATCGAAGTAATAGAACCAGTTCAATAATCCAACACGTTTACAGCCAAAACATAAATTTGAAGAATCTCGCGTGAGATTTGGGGACGCCGGAGGTAGTTGATGAAAATCTTACGATATCTCACCAAGGCGGGAGGGGAGGTCGAAAAATTTTCAAAAATGCCTCACGTAATTAATGGACGCCCCTTTACGATATATCGTTGAAATAATTTGTTTGTTTACTTACTCTTCGTAAGACAACTAACCATTTGACAAATCAAAGTCCGACGTAATTGTAGCCACTTGGTGGCGCTATCATCGCGCATCCAGCATATAATATTCTATATGTCATATCAATAACTTATAAATGTGACATCTAGCGTAGTAAATAGGTCATTATATTCAAGTTTATTTAAATCGATTGCAACGACATCTCCTAAAAATAGGTGATAACTTATAGTTACGCAATTGAAAAATATTTTTTTTAAACAAGCATTAGAAAGTAAGATTTATATTCGAAAAATAATAAAATAATTACTATAATTGAAGCATATCAATAAAATGGTGATAGAGTTTGTTAAACTATTTCTAGTACCTTATTTTTGCGCGCCATCTAGATTTAAGTGAATTTTTCTAGCTTTTATCGGTGTACAGTTTGGGCCAGGGGAGGGTCGGTCTATTTAGTATATTGTGTCATTGATTGTAGCTATATACATACGGTATTATAATAAATATTAAATTATTTTCTTATTCTTTGGGAGAGACATATGTGATAGTGGACTGCAACAGACTGATTATGATGATGATAATGACGATAGATACGGTATATAAAACAATATTTTTACAGCGAATTAAAAAAACATAAACGTCGCAATGTTATTATTAAAACAATATTGTGTTTAAGTTTAGATGTTCTTTTAAAAGTGAGATTTAGTAGTGTTGAATATATCATAAGCCTGGTATCGTAGTTTGGTATTCTAAATTCCACAAAAACTTATGTGTGAAGTTTAACTTTAAGTTACGTACTTTATGTAGCAGAAAAATAAAACATCCTTATCATAATTGTGTAAATTGATCATTGTGTGTGTCTTCATTTCCGCGGAATGATTTGTTTTCTTTACATAGTACAAAATTAAGTCGGTTCAGCTGTCTGTTTGCTTAGGTATTTTAAGCTACTCAACGTATTTTAGTAATGGCGCTTGTATGTTAATGAATGAGCTATTGCTGGTTGGTTCACAGCGGGCGGTAACCTAGGGCACCTTTCTAGCGTATGTCTAAATCCAGTGATATCAAGCAGGAACAAACGAACAGCTTCAGAAACGGGAAAAGGTTGGGAGGACTCACCAATCGGAGGCACATCCACGAACCCGGTTCATCAGAGCACGTTTGGTTGGTTCAGACAAGAGTCCCACACAGCACAGGCAGGGGACCACACTCCACACGAAATGTACACGGTTTTCACAATTGAGATCAGTCTATTTCCATTGATTTTAGATATTTTCACGAGCGACAACGTGAACGCGCTACGCGGCTATTAGCGCTCTTTTTTTGAGTGTCCGCGCACTAGATGGCGCTGATTAGAATTCGCTTCATGTGCAAGGGGAGTTGGAAGTGGGAAGTTAGGTAAAGATATTTGGATAGGAAAATTAATAAGGACTGTTCCCAAGCCGCAACATCTCCCCCCACTTGAAATCACCGAAGGATTTCACAAGACAACACTGTCCGACAACCTCTAGGAATCTCGTTGCTCAGACAGTAATAAGATATAAATATAAAACAAAACACAATAAATACTAGCGTTTGAAATGTGCATTAAAATAAGAAATAAGTAAATTACGACAAGTTTGCTTAACTTAAAGATAAGATCCGTATAATAACTAAAACTAGGTTCACTACTAATAGAATAAAAATAAAACCTAATTAGCTATCGGTAAAGTACAAACCTTGACTACTGGTCGTTTAAGTAAACCCTTTTGGGTTCTTACCGTCACAACACGAATAATTTTATCAATTCCGGGATGAACGTCAGCGATACGTCCTAGTCGCCATTCATTTGGAGGTAAGTTAGGTTCCTGGATTGAAACAAGTTGCCCAATCTCAGGACGACGATGGTCATCTTTAAACCATTTGACCTTTTGTTGTAGGGTATGCAGATAGTCGTTCTGCCAAACACGCCAGAAACTTTGCGTAAGTTTCTGAAGAAGTTGCCAACGAGTTCGAGGATGCACTTCTTCTAAACGTGGTTCCGGAAGAGTAACCAATGGGCGTCCAACAATAAAGTGTCCAGCAGTGAGTACATCTACTTCACTAGGATCAGACGATAGCTGACACAAGGGTCTGGAATTGAGCATTGCTTCGACCTTCGTTAAGACCGTGACCAGTTCTTCGAAAGTTAAAACTTGAGAACCAATGACTCTTTTGAGATGATATTTGGTGGACTTAATACCACTCTCGAAAATGCCACCAAAGTGGGGCGCGGAAGGAGGATTCAATTTCCAAGAAATTCCACGAGATCCTAATTGAGATGAAACCTCCTCCCTATTATCTAGCATGACTTTGTACATATCCTCGAGATAGCGTTTAGCCCCCACAAAGTTTGTGCCACAATCAGTCACAATACTGCGACATATTCCTCGTCTCGACACAAATCTATCTAGCGCAGCTAGAAACGCTTCTGTAGACAGTTCCGAAACCAGCTCGAGATGTACTGCCTTGACAAAGAGGCAGACAATCAAGCACACGTAAGCTTTATGGACACGAGCGTTACGTTTCCGACTTTCTTTAACCAGAAAAGGTCCACCGAAGTCGATACCTATATTTTGAAAACAAAAACCCGTCTGGGATCGACAAGGCGGTAAGTTTCCCATTACAGGTTGATAAGGAATAGGTTTAACCTTAAAACATGTCACACATTTAGATAAGTGTGAGCGAATTAGATTTCTGATTCCGAGAATCCAGAATTTTCTTTGAATTAGCGATTGCAAAGTGCGAGCTCCACAATTCAAATAAATTTTATGATAATAAGTAATTATGAGTGAAGCCAAAATAGATTTTTTAGGTATTAGGTACGGATGTTTAGACTGGTCAGGCAAGTTGAAGTTTTGAAGACGTCCCCCCACTCGGACTAGACCCGAGTTGTCAAGAAAAGGAGACAACCTTGGCAAATGTTTGGGAAGACATTTCTTAGAAATAAGTTTAGAAATTTCATCACTAAAATGGGACTGTTGAACAGATTTTATAAGTGTAAGTAACGATTGCTCTAGCTCATCAGAAGTGAGAGCGCCATGTTTGCGTTTGCCAGGCTCTTGCCGCATATTTGTAACAAAACGCAAGATCCAAGCCACTGTTCGCTGTAAATGAGTGAGCGAAGAAGAACGTTCTAACAGCTCTGGCAAGACCTCATGAATTGGTTCCTGACCTTGGACTACATGAGAACAAGATTTTACTTCAGGCACTTCCCCCAGATGTTCAGAACGGAATGAAGCCGGCCAGGAATTGAGACCTCTGAGCAGCCACTCCGGTCCCGATCACTATTTATCGCATTTCACCAGCTCCTCGCAAGAGAGGCCTCGGCTGGAGTAGTCAGCAGGGTTGTCGTGAGTAGACACATGACGCCAGATCGAGGGCTTAAAAGTATCAGTTATCTGAACCACACGATGTGCAACAAAAGTTTTTAATCTATGAGGTTCTGTGTGAAGCCAAGCTAACACAGTGGAGCTGTCCGTAAATGCAAAAACTTGAGATATTTTAATTTTAGAAGCAAGCAATGATTGAATCTGATGAAGAGTGCGTGACAACAAGGTGGCGCCGCACAACTCTAAACGATTAACCGTAAGAGGTTTGATTGGGGCTACTTTAGACTTAGCAATAAGTAAGAAGATTTCAACACGATTACCATAGACTGACCGCAAATAAATACAACATCCGTAACCTTTAGATGATCCGTCACAAAATCCAACTAGTTGATGATCGGCTTCCAAATGAGTAACAATTTTGCGAGGAATTTTAATAAGCTTTAAATTAGATAATCCAGAAATGAACTTAGCCCAGTCACAAGACAGTTCCTCGGGAATGAGATCATCCCAAGATAAGTGAAGACGCCATAAGCTTTGAAGGAGTAATTTCGATTGTAATATATAAGGTGCAAGCCAACCCAAAGGATCACAAATTCGAGCAACGTTCGATAGGATAGAACGTTTCGTAAATACAATGTCCACAGGTGTGACGGAATATGTAAAATAATCACCAATGGGGTCCCACTGGATTCCTAAGACCTTAAGGGTCATAGAACCATCATCGCTGAATGACTTTGGAACTTGACTACTACATGTTCAACTGGTAGTCCATCCAAGAACGTAGGACTATTGCTGCTCCATTTGCGCAACGACAATTTAGCACAACTGAGGAGATTGATCAGTTCGTCTTTGATTTGACAAGCTGCCTCGACAGAAGAGGCACCGGTAGTTATATCGTCGGTGTACGTATGATGCCTGAGAGCTGCAGCAGCACGAGGATATAGATCGCCGTAGTCTTCAGCCAGCTGATGCAGAGTACGGATCGCCAGGTAAGGCGAGCTCTTAACACCATAGGTAACGGTACGTAACTCAAATTCTTGAATAGGTGAGGACGGTGAATCACGCCAAAGCACGTGTTGCCACGCTCGATCCTCAGGCCTTATCAAGAATTGACGATACTTCTTAGAGATGTCACAAGTGAACACGATGTTATGAACCCGAAAACCAGTAATAATGTCTATAATATTCGGTTGCAGTTTAGGTCCAGTATAAACAATGTCATTTAGAGATAAGCCATTAGTCGTCCTATGACTAGCATTAAAAACAACGCGAAGTTTCGTCGTCGAACTCTCTGGACGAAGCACGCAGTGGTGCGGTATAAAGTAGCGATCGCTTGGGATGCTGGTCGCTATTGCTTGCATATGACCCAGTTGCTCATATTCATGCATAAATTCACAATAATCAGAGTTTAGTAGTTCTTGCCGACTTAGACGTTTCTCAAGGTTAATAAACTGCAACAACGAACTAAAATAAGAATCTCCTACATTAGAGTCAGGAGTTTTCAATAAAATAGGTACCACATAACGGCCGTCACAATCTCTATAAGTAAGACTGGAATAAAGGCGTTCGACCTCATCATCTTCTGGAACGGAAATAGGTTTATGGGGAGGTTCCTCCACTTCCCAGAATCGCTTGACCATCTCATCAAGTTTACAAGAGGTAGCTATCAAAGAAGTGACATCCGAGTTAGGACTGGCAACACTTGTTGGACCAGAGAGGACCCACCCAAAGACACTGTGCAAAGCAGCAGGGTAGCCGGGTTTCGGCTTCAACACCTGTCCGTCATAGATGTGATGGAACAACTCAGCGCCGAGCAACATGTCGACATCAGCAGGTTTGTCGAAGTCACGATCAGCTAACGTTAAATGTTTATATTCATTACGAACCGTTTGTGGAATAACCGAGGTCGGCATAGCCGATGTGATGCTGTCGATAACAATAGGAGAGATATGAAACTGCGGATCACTCGAATCACACGGGCGAATGGAGCATTGAGTCATTCCCAGGACTTGACACACCGAATGCTGTCCTAGTCCAGCCACATTAATATTACAACGACTCGACTGAAAACCTAGCTTCCGTGCACACTTCACAGTCATGAAGCAGTCCTGAGCGCCACTATCGATTAGCGCTCGAACCGGTTGCAACGTGCCAGAGGCGTCTAGCAAGCGCACCATGCACGTACCGAGCAGTACCACACACGTGTCGCGAGCTTGTCCCTGGAACGCACTACAAGTGGCGTGGGTGCTCGAACCGGTGGCTGCCGCAGTCGCTAATGGAGGCGGGTCGTCGACGTGGACTAACGTGTGATGATTACGACCACAGATAAAACAATTCATTTTTGATACACACTTATCGACAGGATGCTTACGCAAACAATTAACACATAAGTTCTTTTGTTTTACAAAGTTCAACCCAGTTTGTGAACCTAACGATTGAAATGTGGGGCACTTATAGATACTGTGCGCTGCACCACAGTGATAGCATTCTAATGATATCAAGCTTCTAGAATGCCCAGATTGAGTAGTGAGCACAGATCGTTTCTGCACTCGCTCTGAAACATTTTTGATCTGTTTCCAGTTTCCTCCATAAGGAGGCGCAGACCGCGAAGTGACACTAGCAGGTTCAATCACGCTGGTCGTATGGTAAGTAGTTTCTAAAACTCTAACATAGTATTGAAGAAACTCCATAAGCTCGTGAAAAGTAGGAATCTCCGTTTTATTTTGACACTCAAAGCGCTGTCGCGTATAGTTATCAAGCGCGCGAAACGCGGAGTTAAACAAAATAAAATCACTTAGATCATCCAGCTTTAAGGCCTTAAGGGCATTGACCGACTCGCGTAGTACATTAGTATACGACTGTTGGTTACGCCATATTGTCATTTATTTAATATATCTATAATTGATTGATGAATGCGCCATCCTCTCCTATCCTTTTCCCTCATACCTCAAGCTGTGATTGTGAGAGCGAGAAAGAGAAGTATTCGACGCATACAATGACACTTGTGATTTGACAAGTGTCGAAGAAGTCCGACGCGAACCACGGAAGGAAAAGGTTGTTTTTCGTAACCCTATCCCGCAAAGACTTCACCGCACCCGCAGGAACGAACTTTGTCGCTAACCGCCGTGGCGATTATCGAGGATTCCGTGGATCTACCCGCCGCTACTCGCATCAGCAGTCCACATCCACAAGGGAAGACCAAGCAGAGGTTAGTCCTTACCTATATGTAGGACTGTCTTGTCATAACCCTGATTTTCCCTAAGGTAGTTCATCTCCCTTATTGTCGCATTCATTGTCAGTTTTAGAAACCGCAGATACAGTCCACTCTCTCGCAACCATTATTTTTTGGTCCATACGAACCGAATTATAACTAATTATTCTAATCCAAACGTATCGTTTTCGTGCTGTTTGTAGGGTTAGATTAGCTAGTACCTACCCTTTTAGTAGCAGTACGCTACTTTAATTCTCGCATTTACCGCACCGCTATAGGTATTAGGCATCTAATTCGATCAATCATACAATACATTACTAATAGTTAGGATTATCGCATTCCTTGTTTGTTGTAGCATGTAATAAAAATTAAATTTCTATAACTTTGTTCATATCTCAAATTCGTAGGTAGTACAATAATTATAAATATCGGTCGTACCCAATTTTCGTTAATTTAATATTGCACAGACTTGCAACTTAGTAAATTCGTGAACGTAGATAGATGTTATTCGGATATCTTATTAACTACTTATTAATTATAATTAATTACATTTATTTCGCATCGCATCACGTTTCACTAAATAGCTGTATAGGTTTGCAAGTTATCTGTTCGTCGCATATACAAATAAGAACACGGCACATATTAAAATAATTAAGTATCTATTGCTAATATTTACGTATTATACACTGTTATCATTTATAACAGCTGTTAGATATCGTCATGTCGGACGAGAATAAGTTGTCGCTTCTACACGCAAAGAGAGACCTTATGTTCTCGCGCATACAGGCTATCTCAGATAGATGTAAGAATCTTTCGAATGAATTTGCAAAAGAAAGTTTTTTGTGTGATATTGAAACTATAGATAAATTACGCATAGATTTTGAGTTAATCTTAGACCAAATAAATTCGATTGAGTTAAAATTGAATCCTAAATATATTATTAATTATCAATCGCTTCTTTCGTTCGACGATCTTTACGGTCGAATAAAACGCGCGGCAAAGTTAATTGCTTTAGTTGAGCCTCGCCTGGAACACAAAAGATGTGACAGACCTAGGCTACCGCCGATCGAATTACCACAGTTCAATGGTGATATTAAGACTTGGCCATTGTTTTACGCGGCTTATAAAAACACCGTTCATGAGAACCCGGGGCTCACTGACTCAGAAAAATTGCATTACTTGATTGGTAAGTTAAATAGTAAGGTTCAAACTGTTTTCGCAGGCATTACTCCGTGTGCCGAAAATTATAAAGTTATTTTAGAAACTTTAATAAATAGGTATGAAGATAAACGCGCGCTGTCATGTTCCTATTTGGATCAGATTTTCGAACTTAAGGCTTTGAGTGCTCCCAGTGTAGCTGGCCTCGAGATGTTTTTAGATAAATTCGCAACTTCAGTCGCTGCGCTTAAAAATCTTAAGGTCAATGACCTCTCCGATTTATTGTTTTTATACTTATCATTAAAAAAGTTAGATCCTGAAACCGCTCGCGCATTTGAGTTGGACAGTCGTGGTTCTGAGATTCCATCTTTTGATAGTTTGGTTTCATTTGTTCGCGATCAAGCAAAGATCATAAACCGCACATCGAAAACTGAACCTCGTAACCGCGTAGACTATACGACGCCAAGGTCGCCGCCGCAACGCAAGTCTACTAATACTTACGTTAACACCGCTCAAACTCAATCGTATCAAACTGTGTGTTCGCTATGCAAATCGCAGCATGAGCATTTGTATCAATGTCAATCATTTAAAAAATTGATACCTAACGAACGCTTTAAATTTATTAAATCGCAGTCAAACTGTATAAATTGCTTAAGTAAAAAGCATCATGCTTCTGATTGTAATTCGGATTCGCGTTGTAAAAAATGTCAACAGAAACATCACACGATGTTACATTTTGAAAATAAACATACTGCATCTAACGCAGTAGTCGCACCGCTCGCCCCCCCGCCGCCGCGCGCTTGCAGTGACGTGGGAGGAGGACGGCAGCTGGGTCCGGCGCCCGCTCCGTCATCGTATGATACCCGCAGCGCTGATGATGTTGCATTGTGCTCATTATCAGGCAATAATAAAAATATTTCGCACGCACCCGTGACTACGGTTTTGCTTGCAACCGCACGGGTTATACTAATAGATAGGCATGGCAAGGAACATAGTTTCCGCGCTCTGTTAGACAGTGCGTCTCAGAGTAATTTCGTAACGCGCCAATGCTGTAACCGCTTAGGATTAAACTTGAACCAAAGATCGTCATCTTCTATAGTGAAGGGAATTGGGGGTTCTACTAAAACGACATTGGGTTCCGTACAATTAAACTTTTATTCGCGCTTTAATAAAAATGTTAAGTTTGATATGGAGTCACTAGTCGTCGATAAAATTACTGAACGCTTACCGACTGTCACTGTTGATACGTCGTCGCTGGTTAATTTTGAAAATCTGCCTTTAGCTGATGATTCATATCACACGCCGGCTGATATTGATATTTTGATAGGCGCCTCTATTTTTCCACATCTCATTTTGGGTTCCAAGGTTCAAGGTAATTCCACCCTCACCGCACCACACGCTTTAGAGACCGTGTTGGGTTATGTTGTTGTAGGTTGTGCTCCCGCAAAGTGGATTACTTATTCGCCAGTTTCGTACTGTTGCTCAGTCGAACCTCCTTTGGATTCGATCGTCACTAAGTTCTGGGAACTCGAAGAAGTTAATGTCCCACCAATCTTGAGTCCAGATGATAAGGACTGCGAGGAAATGTATAGTCGTACTACGACTCGCACCGCTGAGGGTCGTTACTGTGTCGCGCTTCCTTTTAAGGGCGACCCATGTACGCTCGGCGACTCCCAACGCTTAGCTGAGAGGTGCTTTCTCTGTCTTGAGAGAAAAATGCAAGCCTCGCCAAAGCTAAAGCAAGCTTATGATGACGTCATCAGAGAATATTTGCAGAAGGAGTATATCGCACCCTCTCCTCTTGAGAGCGAGAAGGGCAGCCAGTTGCCTTCATATATCATACCGCATCATGGGGTTATCCGAGAGGATAAACTTACAACGAAGCTCCGCGTAGTGCTAAATGCTAGCGCTAAGACTAGCACATCTGTGTCCCTCAATGATATTCTACATAATGGGCAGAACTTACAAGGCAATTTGTTCAATATAATCGTTAATTTTCGCTTATTTCCAATCGCACTCTCGGCCGACGTTCGGCAAATGTATCTAAACATTGAAGTTCGCGAATGTGATCGCAGATTTCAACGCATATTATACCGCTTTTCACCTGATAAACCGCTTAAGGTTTACGAATTTAATCGCGTATGTTTCGGTCTCAAGTCGAGTCCATTTCACGCACTGCGTACAGTGAAGCAGTTAGCGTCTGACGAGGGTAACACGTACCCTAAGGCGCAAGAAATCGTTCAACATTCTGGATATATGGACGATTTTGTTTTCAGTGTAGAGAACAAAAGCGAAGCTATCTCCACTACTGCTGAGGTTATCTCTCTTATGAAAGCTGGGCAGTTTGATCTAGTAAAGTGGACTAGCAACTCGCAAGATGTTATAAACACTATTCCGCCATCGCATCGCCTTTTATCTGTTAAGGAGTTTGATGAATCAGACTCTCATAAAGTGCTAGGCTTGAACTGGTCACATTCATCAGATCTTTTCAGTTTGAAAATTAGTACACCCGCTCAAAAATGTACAAAACGCACCATTTTATCTTGCGTGGCAAGATTATGGGATATAATGGGCTTCGTGGCTCCCGTGATATTATATGCCAAGCTTTGGCTTTGTAATTGTGACTGGGATGACACACCTCCGGACAACATTGTCTCCTTGTGGGTACGGTTCCGGCAGGAGCTCCCGCTGCTCGAACAAATCAATATACCACGCCATGTGGACATCACTAGTGGTAGCGAAGTGACTATCATAGGGTTCTGTGATGCTAGTGAGAAGGCCTATGGGGCTGTTGCATATTTTCACGTCAAAAATGGCGATAATGTTGTTGTGCACCTTATTAGTGCCAAATCCAAAGTTGCACCTCGTAAAGTGGTATCTTTAGCCCGACTCGAACTTTGCTCTGCCCTAGTGCTCGCAAACTTAATCAATGGTATTATTGAAGCATGTCGAAACCGCATACAATTTCGTGGCGTGTACGCCTTTTCAGACTCTACTGTAGCTTTGTGCTGGATTCACGCCTCACCCCATAGGTGGGCAACCTTTGTCGCTAATCGCGTTTCAAAGATTCAATCGTTATTGTCGCCGCAGTGTTTTCGTCACGTATCAGGAATTGAAAATCCCGCTGACTGCTTGTCGCGCGGTCTTAGTCCGGCACAAATTATTGGTCACCCGCTTTGGTTTCATGGTCCACCATGGGTCAAATTTGATCCGTCTGAGTGGCCAGTGTACACGTTTCAACCATCTGATGTTTCTTGCCCGCCTGAAGAAAAGAAATGTTCATTACTCACCTCTATACCACAGGAACAATCTCCTATTCTCACACTGGCGGATCGTGTTTCCTCGTGGTCTAAACTTTTGCGCTGCGTAGTTTACGTCTGCAGATTTATGAAACTTCTTCCAAAACGAGAATTGATTTCAGCTGCAGATTTGGTTTATGCGGAGCAGAGGGTTCTTCGTGAATTACAGACTACTCATTTCGCCAATGAGATAGTCAAGCTAAAGACTGGAAAACCCTGTAGTCGTTCCTTCCAACGACTCAAGCCATTTCTCCACGATGGCATAATTAGAGTTGGTGGACGTTTGTCGAATTCAGATTTGAATTTCGATCAGAAACATCCGATCGTTTTGCCTAAAAAACATCATGTTTTGTGTTTGCTTGTGGACTATTATCACAAGTTAAACTGCCACGCAGGTCCAGATTTACTTATGTCAATTCTTCGACAGAAATACTGGATCTTGTCCGCACGCAATTTGATTCGTAGTAGGATACATAAGTGTATCTCTTGCTTTCGAGTACGGCCTAAGCCTGTATTTCCTGAAATGTCGGAACACAGGTCTTGTCGTGTCGTACAATCCGCTAAGCCTTTCGTACACACGGGTACAGATTATGCTGGCCCCTTTAAGGTGACGATTTCGCGAGGCCGTGGTATACGGTCTGTAAAGGCCTATGTCTGCTTGTTTGTCTGTTTGACAACACGTGCTGTTCATATAGAACTAGCTGGTGATCTTAGTACAGCAAGTTTTATGTCAGCCTTCAAACGGTTTTTAGCGCGTAGAGGTCCTGTGGGTCGTATTTATTCGGACAACGGGACGAACTATGTCGGCGCTAAACGCACCCTTTCAGAGCTTTATGGGCTTCTGAAGTCCAAAGATTTCAATAGTGAATATGCTCACATATTAGCTGAGAATCGCATAACCTGGTTACTAAACACGCCCGCCGCTAGTCACTTTGGTGGTAACTGGGAGGCTAACATTAAGAGCCTTAAGACTCATTTATTTCGCGTTATTGGTGAGCAAATTTTATCGTTTGAAGAGATGACCACCGTACTGGCTCAAGTTGAGGCAGTTATGAACACACGTCCCTTATGTCGCACCATCTCTAGCGATCCCTCGGAGGATCTCGCATTAACGCTCTTTCTAAATACGACACCCTTACGTTGTTTACCTGCTCGCGACATCGAAGATGACAGACTTACTATTCTGTCTCGACATGACTTACTGGATGGATTAGTGCAATCCTTTTGGAGGCGATGGAGAGCAGAATACTTGCATACTTTGCAGTCTCGGAATAAATGGAATACACCGCATAACCCGATAACCGTAGGGACCGTCGTTATTTTAAATACTGAAAACGCGCCTCCTCTTCACTGGCCTTTAGGGGTTATTGAAGAAGTATTTCCGGCCACTGATGGAGTGGTTCGTATCGCAAGAGTTAGGACTGCTACCGGATCGTATTTGCGCCCGGTTGTACGTCTGTGCCCTTTACCTAGCCAATAAGTCTTATCGCGAATAGCGTCTTAGGTTAGGTTATAGTTTTAAGATATATTTTCGCCAATATAGTTGAGCTCGTAATTTTCGTATATATAGTTTTTCGCACGTAGTTTTCGCTCGTGTTTTCGCTTATTTAGTGTTTTCTCTTTTTTCTTTCATACTTTGAAGGAATCAATTCCTTCAAGCCGGGGGGAAATGGTTACGCCATATTGTCATTTATTTAATATATCTATAATTGATTGATGAATGCGCCATCCTCTCCTATCCTTTTCCCTCATACCTCAAGCTGTGATTGTGAGAGCGAGAAAGAGAAGTATTCGACGCATACAATGACACTTGTGATTTGACAAGTGTCGAAGAAGTCCGACGCGAACCACGGAAGGAAAAGGTTGTTTTTCGTAACCCTATCCCGCAAAGACTTCACCGCACCCGCAGGAACGAACTTTGTCGCTAACCGCCGTGGCGATTATCGAGGATTCCGTGGATCTACCCGCCGCTACTCGCATCAGCAGTCCACATCCACAAGGGAAGACCAAGCAGAGGTTAGTCCTTACCTATATGTAGGACTGTCTTGTCATAACCCTGATTTTCCCTAAGGTAGTTCATCTCCCTTATTGTCGCATTCATTGTCAGTTTTAGAAACCGCAGATACAGTCCACTCTCTCGCAACCAACTGTAATTCATTGAAATTAGGATTTTTTAAATAAGGATATTTATTTATTTGATCTAAATACGTCACCGCTAAAATTCTTTTATTATGATAACGCTTCACTAATTCGTTAAAAACTATTTCATAATTGTCCGATGTAACCTTGACCTGTTTAGCGATCCCAAGGGCGGATCCCGATAAACAAAAAATTAAATAATGAAATTTAGTAATCGGAACAATCGATGAATTATTATGAATTAAACTTACAAATGTATCATAAAAGGTTTGCCAATTTTCTATTTTACCATCAAACTTCGGGAGGTCAATTCGCGGTAACCTAGCATGTGTCTCGCGGCTTGTGTCGGAAGCAGGTGCCGAGCTGACTCCCCCGGCCGGCGACCCAGGCGGCGCCGGCGCGAGAAACTCTGACGAGGCACTCAGTACTTCGTAGTACATATCATCGAAAACGGCCATCACTTGCATATTGACGGACTCCGTAGGTTTTAAAGTTAATTTCAAACTATTTATTTTCTCAGTTAATATAACATATTCTTCTCGTATACTCTCTAATTTCGTATATCTAGCACGAAACTCCTTAACTTTAGACGAATCTCGTTTCTCACGTAATAATTTAGTTAAATCTACAAGAATCTGTAACGATCGAAAAACATATTCGCGCTGTGACGTATAAAGTTTAATTGCATTCTCCTCTTTGGTAGTCATTGTGAGCAATCAAATAAGTTAAACTTCAAGTAAATATATCTCACACCTCGTGAACTAATAATTAAATAAGTACCTAATTGTTCACAAACAAATAGGTAGCAGGATAATGTCAGACAAAGACAAGTTTTGTTCTTTAAATCAAAACCAATACAATATCTAGATATCATAAGTATTTACCTACTTTCAATTGAGTTGAATAACTTTCAACTCTTTATATAAATTTACGAAGATTCTTAACATAAATGAGTACCTAAATAAGTTTAATTTCTACCCTCAACTAGCCACTTTGTAAATAAAATAAGTTCAAACGCTCAATGCACATTCCATACGAAGTATAATCCGAACAAATAAGATAAGTAACACTGTCTGAGCAATATGAACCAATCAACAACTTTAGAATGTTGTCGAATTTAAAATAAATGAGTTACTATTAAATGCATTGAAATAAGTACGATTAACAAATTGTATTACACTATTTAGATTAATAATTGTAAATAATCGATGAAAACTAGTAAGCGGACTGTATTTAATAAGTTTTTGTAACTAATCACGATGATCCGGCTCGATTGGATCACTTATGTATGTTAATGAATGAGCTATTGCTGGTTGGTTCACAGCGGGCGGTAACCTAGGGCACCTTTCTAGCGTATGTCTAAATCCAGTGATATCAAGCAGGAACAAACGAACAGCTTCAGAAACGGGAAAAGGTTGGGAGGACTCACCAATCGGAGGCACATCCACGAACCTGGTTCATCAGAGCACGTTTGGTTGGTTCAGACAAGAGTCCCACACAGCACAGGCAGGGGATCACACTCCACACGAAATGTACACGGTTTTCACAATTGAGATCAGTCTATTTCCATTGATTTTAGATATTTTCACGAGCGACAACGTGAACGCGCTACGCGGCCATTAGCGCTCTTTTTTTGAGTGTCCGCGCACTAGATGGCGCTGATTAGAATTCGCTTCATGTGCAAGGGGAGTTGGAAGTGGGAAGTTAGGTAACGATATTTGGATAGGAAAATTAATAAGGACTGTTCCCAAGCCGCAACAGCGCTGATAATTACTAACTTAAACACATTTTGTTAGACAAACAAGTATTTTGTTTTTCTAATACGTATAAAAATGGTTGTAATATTAAAAAGGAAAACTTGATCGAACATGACCCATCGATTGCCAATGATTTAAATAAATTTAATAGTTATTTGTTATACAAGAGTGCAAAGTTGCTTTTTAACCGCGTGCTCAATTTTGAGGACCGAGCAAGCGAAGGATTCTTAAATTGAATCACGAGCGTAGCAAGTGATTCAAAAATAAAAATCCTGAGCGTCAGCGAGGGAATCAAAAGAGCACGAGGTGAAAAATCTTTGCACTCGAGTGCAACACGTAACTTTTCATTCCACCTCAGCGAGAAAATGACTAAATGACGTGAAAAGAAAATGGCGCTGGCAAAGCAAATCAAAAAAAAAGTACACCAAGAAGATTCCGAGTCCGAGTTTTTAACAAATAAAAAAAATGTATGATAAATTCGACACCATGGAGGTAGAAGTAAATAGGTGTAATGATGTTTTGACTTCACAAGCTTAGTGCACATGATGTTCTAAATTCAATTTTACTTTATCTTCTAGCGAATAAAAACTGCTTTTGCACTCAGATATCGAAGGGCAAAAATACTCTTTACGAGCTGGTGGGATGTTTTTTTTTTTTTTTTTTAATATTTCGGACATTTAACACACAACGCCATGTAGGCCCCAAGCTAAGCAGTGTGACGTAGTAAGTAAGCATTAGTATTAAGTATATAAGACTGTATCTTTGAGGAGAGAGAGGATTATTAAACGTAACGTGTAACCATCAACATCTCGTTTGATTTACATAAGTCCCGTCCTTACATGGCGACCCAGCCAGTTAAGGTTCGGTGTCGAATTCCGGACTGAGTAGATTACGATGAGTGACACGATGTAGTGATACTGACTGGATGCGATGCTGGTCATCTTGACTATTGGAGTTGGTTTTGGGAGTATATAAATTATATAAACGCTGCCATGTAGACTGGAAGCGAGCGGAGATAGCCAGGAGTGCTTTTAGGCATTCTGGCCTAACGCCCAAGGCGTGACCCAAGGACAAAGAGTCCAATATCGAGAACGTTTAGCCTTGAGTAAAACTCGGCTAGACAAGGCAGACATCGGGTAAGAGAGTCTTCATGTGTTACGGTTTACGGTATAGAGAAAGTGAAAATGTGTGTGTGAAGTGTTTCGCGTGTATTTTTCGAAGTATGGCGTGGACAGAGGTATTTTAGTTAAGTTTTAGAGTAGTTTCATTTTATGTTTTCAAGCTTAAAAAATGATTATTTTACATAATTAAAAAGTTAACTGTCTGTTTTAATAGAAATTAATAAATTAATTAAAAAATATCAAAGTCAATTTAATAAAATTAAGTAAAGGTAAATAAATATTTAGAAATAAATAATATATATGATAAATATAATTACATGTTGTAGTGAATTAGATATAAAGGTGTCTAAAGGTTATGTTAAGCAGGAGGAATTAAAGTATATTTTGATTATTTGTGACGACATAGAGTCATACTATCAAAGAATTCAGAATTTTTGTATAGAGAACGAACAGAGTTTAAGTACCGTAAACATCATGACTGAGTTTGACATGGAGACAGTATTTGCGGCTCAGCGTCGAGGTAAGAATAACCAATTTTATAGTGGGAAAAACGGAGGACGTATTTATATGCCGAGTCGTAACTATAAGTCGACCCCGCCACCACCTTCGAGGAATCAGGTACCTTATAGGACTTATTACCGAGGTCGCGCAAGAGGGTTTGTTAACAATCCGCGATGACGTGGACGTAATTACGGTCAGGTTTGTTAGATCAGTCGAGAAATGACTTTAAAGGCACGTCGATAAACAATCAAAATTTAGATTTAGAGTTTTTTCGATTCTAACTTTATTTAATCATGTAACTATAATAACTTCATAGAAATGACATTATTTGATTCTAAATATAGAATGTTAGTGGACACGGGAGCCTCTTTGTCAGTGGTGAAATATGACGCGATTAGAGACTGGAACATTCCTATGCAACCAGATCGCATAAATAACCATTAATGGTATGGGTGGCAAATCGACCACCTACGGTTATGTTTACATACCATTTTCCATATGTGGGAAAGAATTCAAACATAAGTTTTATGTTCTGAAGAATCTACCTTGTATACAAGACGGTTAATTGGACAAGAATTTTTAAAGAAGTATAATTGTGTTTTAAATGATGAACATAACACGGTGACAATAAATGAATGCGATTGTTCAGTTACAACCAGTTTAGGATTAGGGAAATTAGGTAAAAACTTATATATTACAGTACCACCAAAGTGTGAAAAAAATTCCAAGTTAATTGTTTTGAGAGAGAGGCTTGCGTTGTATTTCCAAGAGAATTATGCGACGGTGGCTAATATTCCTAAGAACGATTGGACTGATCATCCAAGAGTTGTAGAAATGTTTAAACTACCGAAGGACTACACGGAATTGGTTTTCGTGAATGAAAAATAATGGATGAGAGTTAAAAAATATGTTTCTTTAGAGAACGGTGATTATGCGTATTCGTCGTCAAATCGCACTGTATATGTATAACTATTTACTCAATCACAGCATACACGAGCGGTCTCTGTGAGAGAAATGGAATTATTTTGTGCTGATTTAAAAATAAGTACTTTATTCGTCGTCAAATCGCACTGTATATGTATAACTATTTACTCAATCAAGGCGTACACGAGCGGTCTCTGTAAGAGAAATTGAATTATTTTGTGCTGATTTAAAAATAAGTACTTTATTCGTCGTCAAATCGCACTGTATATGTAAAACTATTTACTCAATCACAGCGTACACGAGCGGTCTCTGTGAGAGAAATGGAATTATTTTGTGCTGATTTAAAAATAAATACTTTATATATAATTAAAGATGAAAATAAAGTAAGAATAATTAAAGAGCTAGCTCAATATATCAATATATAAATAAATTGCCTAAGTGGCCCGGACCCCACTTATGCGTAGTAAAAGGCGTTACAAAGATTGTTGACGACGATACAAAGAGAATAATTTTAAACGACTATCATATTCTTCCCACTAGTGGACATGCAGGGATAACACGTATGTTAAACAATATTTACAAAAAATTTTTTTGGAGTGGATTAGAGCGTGATGTTACTAATTTTGTAATGAAATGTAATAAATGTCAGCGTTACAAATATTTAAGTACAGTAAAAGAGCCAATGGTTATAACGGATTGTGGAAATTCAGCTTTCGATAAAGTACATATAGATTTAGTAGGTCCTTTACCACGGGATAACAACTATAATTACATTTTAACACTTCAGTGTGACCTCACCAAATATGTCGAGGCATATCCGATAGCGAGTAAGGATGCGCGTACGGTGGCCACAACTCTGGTAAATAATTTTATCCTTAGGTATGGCATTCCCCGTGAAATAGTAAGCGACAGAGGAACCGAGTTTGTCAACACTTTAATGAAAGAGGTATGTACAATTTTACGTATAAATCATTTACAGTCTACAGCTTTCCATCATCAAACTTTAGGTTCGTTAGAAAATAGCCATTAACATCTAACTTTTTATTTGAGAATGCAAGTTAATAGTCAAACACAGGAATGGAGTTAATGGGTACCGTACTGGTGTTTCTCATATAACACTTCAGTACATTCGAGTACAAAATTTACGCCATATGAGTTAGTGTTCGGTAAACAATGTAATACACCTTCCAACCTCACTAATACAATAGACCCGATATATAATTTTGATAACTATGCTGTTGAATTAAAATGTCGTTTACAAAAATCTCAAATGGATGCTAAAATCAATCTTATTAATTCTAAAATTGTCAGAAAAAGTAAATATGATAGCAGTATAAATCCAATAATGTATAAAACTGGTGATTTAATATTAGTTAAAAATGAGAACTGTAACAAACTTGACCCATTATATTTAGGTTCATTTTCAATTTAAGGACATATCTCCAAATGTTGTTATTTTAGTTAGGGGACAGGAAAAAACTGTTCATAAAAATAGAACTAGAATTTATTATGAATAAGATTATATTTCTGTAACACTTTTGTTTGTAATTGTATGGTATCAAATGAAGACTTCTTGTAATGATGTCATTGTTTATTGTTTAGATCGTAAGTGTATTGAAATAGATATTGGATACTACATTAAATTTATACGATAACTAATTATTATACAATGAAAAACGTAGGATTATTAAATTGTTATATTTGAATAGATTATGTTTATATTATACAAAAAAAAAAGTTTTTATATTTAACATTTTTTTTTTCCTTTTTTTGGTAGGGCGTGTGACGTAGTCAGTAAGCATTAGTATTAAGTATATAAGACTGTATCTTTGAGGAGAGAGAGGATTATTAAACGTAACGTGTAACCATCAACATCTCGTTTGATTTACATAAGTCCCGTCCTTACAGCAGAGCTTGTGTTATGGGTACTAGATCTATATATAATATAGATGTATTTATGGAAGTTTTCTAGTAAGTGTGTTTGTAAGTAGATTAGTTAGTGAATTACGACTAAGTGAGACTTCATATTATGATAAGATATTGTACTAGTGCTCGCACTTCAAAAAATTCAAAACGAGCTCGACGAACTAAAGAAAACAATCCTTAAAAACGGAGAAGATGTCACGACAAACGTAACAAAAGAGGAAATAGATAACTTCTATGACCAAATCGAAGCAGCTCAAAAACTTGCAATAGGAAAAATTATACTAATGGGAGATTTTAATTCAAAAATAGGACAAAGAAAATCATTAGAAAACACAATTATGGGACCATACTGTTACGGAATAAGAAACACTAGAGGTGATAAACTACTCAAATACGCATTAGCTAACAAATTCACCATAATAAATACAATATTTAAGAAAAACGTTAAAAACCTATGGACTTGGCATACACCAGACAAGCAATATAAAAACCAAATCGATTACATTATGAGCAATTGCCCTAAATTATTCTCAAACATGGAGATCTTACTACATGGAGCAACTACAACGATTAGTCTAGAAAACCTAGAATAATTAAGTTGAATCATTTGATTGTTCCAAAAAGAGTTTATAAACCGCCAGTTGGTTACTTTAAAGTTTATTATGATGTAAAATGAATGTCATTATAATTTCAATACTAAACCTAAAATCTTACAAACACCTGCACGTGTGCCGCGCCTATAAATACAGCTGCACTGTGAGCAATTGAGTCAGTTATACTCGAGCCGTCGTGCAGTGTGGGCGTTTACCAGGAAGGACAAGCTGTAAATAAGCTAAGTACTTGGGCTTTTTAATTGTTGTAATTCATTATTAAACATCTGTGACTAATAATTTAAGATGTGACTTTTAAAAGAGTGGCTATGAGTTTCTTTGCCAGTATTCTTCTCATAAGGCTCTACGCATTTTGGAAACTGAAAATTATGGATTAACATATGACTTTGACAATACAGTATACCTGTGGAGTCTGTTTGTGTTGATCTATGATTTTAACTGTAGCTTCATTAATTCAATGAACCATATGGAATTCAATATTCTCTTTGGTTGTGTAAATTAACCCTACCTACCTACGTGTGTAATAATTAATTGATTGAAAGCGATTTCTATTGCTACAAATCATGAGTGCCACTATTGAGATAATCAGTGACGTCGGCGAGGCAGACGTCCCCCTTTCTAAAAATCATTACTCGCCCTATCCTCCGACATATTACATGTAAATCAAATAAATAGCTGTAAATGCTATGAAATATATTTAGCTTTAATTCCGCGAGACAAATATCCAGGTCTGAAAGCAGGGCACAAATCCCACCGTCATGCATACTCACATGCACATATGGGTATCATGCATATGTACACATACAAAACAAGTGAGAAATAATTAGCATGCCATGCAACCAAACCTATACTCGACACGTGTTTCGCCCCTCCACGGGGCATCCTCAGGAGATGTTGACTCGTCGAGCGTTTGAGCTCGAATGCGCGCTAGCGCACTGCTGTCGGCCCTTTATATACCGTTTCGATGACGCTATAATCACGATCGATACAATGTCACAACGACATCTGTGCCGAACTACCCGCAATCATACTTAGAAGTGGTGATGGAATTAAGTTTGTTTGGTCATTCAACAGTGTATATGCATTATTATTGTTATATTTTGATATTTCTAACTGTTCCAACACACTCATCCGGAAACCCTTATCGCAAACATGCAGAATGTTATAGGTATTGTTGCCGCTCAAGGAGTGGCCGGTGTCGATTAAATGTTTTGCGAAATGTGATTTATCTGGATGGCCATTCCTGTGAGCGGCAACATGTTCCCTGTACCTAATTTCGAAACTACGGCCTGTCTGACCCACATAGACCCCGGTGCAATCATTGCATACTAATTTGTAAACTCCGGATTTTTTTGAACCGTTTGAAATCGCGACTTCAAACGGTTACACCAAACAAGTTATTGATAATATAATTAAGAAAAAGCAGAATGACCGGGCTCGCTCAGCACTTTATGCATGTACCCCCGAAAGAATTAACAAGAATGTCGGGAGTCTCACTTACATAGGCCCAATTTCAGATAGAATCGCGAATATTCTAAGAAAACACAATGTTTACGTAGCTTTTCGATCGGATCATAACTTGCGTAAACTATGCAACGGTGAAGATAAATTAGAGAATTCAAAAAAATCCGGAGTTTACAAATTAGTATGCAATGATTGCACCGGGGTCTATGTGGGTCAGACAGGCCGTAGTTTCGAAATTAGGTACAGGGAACATGTTGCCGCTCACAGGAATGGCCATCCAGATAAATCACATTTCGCAAAACATTTAATCGACACCGGCCACTCCTTGAGCGGCAACAATACCTATAACATTCTGCATGTTTGCGATAAGGGTTTCCGGATGAGTGTGTTGGAACAGTTAGAAATATCAAAATATAACAATAATAATGCATATACACTGTTGAATGACCAAACAAACTTAATTCCATCACCACTTCTAAGTATGATTGCGGGTAGTTCGGCACAGATGTCGTTGTGACATTGTATCGATCGTGATTATAGCGTCATCGAAACGGTATATAAAGGGCTGACAGCGGTGCGCTAGCGCGCATTCGAGCTCAAACGCTCGACGAGTCAACATCTCCTGAGGATGCCCTGTGGAGGGGCGAAACACGTGTCGAGTATAGGTTTGGTTGCATGGCATGCTAATTATTTCTCACTTGTTTTGTATGTGTACATATGCAAGATACCCATATGTGCATGTGAGTATGCATGACGGTGGGATTTGTGCCCTGCTTTCAGACCTGGATATTTGTCTCGCGGAATTAAAGCTAAATATATTTCATAGCATTTAATGTCATGGATTTCCGCAAAGTAACGCCTGATTCCATAACTTATATAGCTGTAGTTTCTTCAACGTCCATCTTGGAAATTGTTCGACGAAATCGCTACGCATCCTATACGCACTCTCCGGTTGCGGCCAGTTGCGGTTACAGCTAGTCGCCGCTCCGCTAACCGGAATTGCAACCGCATCCTTCGGCCAGCCAGACGGGCAGCCGCAACGCGGCTAACCGCATAGTGCATATGAGGCCTAACCGAATACTGAATCATTTCAATATGAAATTGTGTTAAAATGTGTTTGTGATAGCGTTTGCAAGTGTGATTGTCGTTAAAGCGCTGTTAAGCGAATCTCATTTCATCCTAATCCCATTATGATATAAGTTTTCGATGGCCAATGAGGCCAAAGAGCCTTTGAGTGGCGCACCAGAAGATGATTAGAGAGGCCCAATTAGTCTAGTCAACAAGTTCCAAACTTGTTGACTAGACTAAAAGATGCAGCAGCATCACTAGGCCGCCATGGTGTGGATCACCATGCTGCATTGTCTGCATTCGCAGTGAGCATGGTGACCACCACTCTTGGATTCTGCGTATGCTTTCCATCAGGCAGAGTAGAGTCATTTTGGCGGGCCAAACATTAAAGAAAAAAAAAAAAAAAAAGATAAATGCAGATAGGTCCCCAACCGTGAGAGTGTGGGCAGCACAGGACCAGTATTTGAGACAAAACTTAAGGCAAGCCTGAGTCCAACAGTCATACAGAGAATGTCTTTCGACAGGAAACAAGAAGGACAATGTCGTTAAAAGCATCATAAAAAATGATGATGATGATCATTAAAAATAATGATGATGATGAGCATTAGAAATGATGATGATGATGATCACCTGTAGAGGAACGGATGTCATATCACTCCAAAAGAAAGGGACCATCCACCGACTAGGCGAGGTGATCATGCCTGGCGGGCCACGGCCCAACGGTTGATGTTGTGATGTCGTATATATTGTTGCGCCCTAGGAAATAGGTCTAATATAAAAAGTTGAGGTCAGTGCCATCTAGTGTCAAGTAGTGCACGACTGTGGAGATTACGACTCAACTCAAACATATACTAACGAATTCAAAACATAATATATACTAACGAATTCAAAACATCATTAAACCTATTTACTGCATACGGCTACGGCAGATAGCTGATAATCTAAGGAGGAACTTAGGCTACTTTTTTTAGACTAGCTTTGTCCCGCGGTGTAACTCGCGGTACGACAAAAACCGCGGGGTTGAGCGAGTACCTGAGTATTTTTGAAATAATTTAAAAATAAATAATACTTACCTGTCATAATGTAGTACCTAATGAATATTAATACCTAAACTGAATTTTAGAATCCTACGCTTGCTCGGTCATCAAAAGTGAGAACGCGGTTAAAAAGCAATTTTGCACTCTTGTATAACAAATAACTATTTTAAAACATAATCTTAATTTAGATTTTAATAAGAGAAAAAAATGATGTTAAACTTAATATTAACCAAAGTTTGTATTTTCATATTTTTTTATCATATAAATAACATGTATAACATTACGAAGTGAATGTTATTTAAAATACTAGATTTCTAACTTAACACATAAAAAAAATCAGGCGTTCAGCTTTTAAGGCAGCGAAGTTATAGATTTTTGCCATTAAAATGACCCTACCGCCCCATAGTGCGGCGTCGCATCGCATCCTAGTTTTGTGTGGGCGCCCTAAAGATAAAGATTGTGGGGTCAAACCTTTAAATAATTAGGGTTAACAAGAAAATTAGTACGTATAATGTATTGAGTGACTCACGTGAAACAAATTCATCTGTCACATTAAGCGTTCATTACTGCCGACTTCTGACCTCACTTGACAAAAGGTTGTCTTATATTCTCAACCTATTTTTTTTATCAAGCTGAGGCATCAGCTTGATTATAAAAAAATATTTATGCTTAAGATTTTACTCATAAATCGGTATTTACAAACACTTTAATACTGTTGCTCTCATCGCTCTGCGGGATATGCTGTTTGACATCGGTCTTCTATATCTTATCATTACTAAGCTTGACCTTGATTTCTTGAAAATAATTATCAATTAACTATAGCTAATTTTGTGGACTGTTACCAACGTTTAGAAAAAAATATTAAAGTGTAAAACAGGGTAGATACTTGCCGGAAAAACTGTATCTCTACACTTATTTTCGATGAATTACGTTGACCGACATCTCGCTACTAACCACTTTGATTTAAACGCTACTTCGATAGGTTTACGACTTTAACGTAATCAATTCAGCTTCGATAACATTTATAGATCTGAATGGTCTGGTCTGGAAATTGAGCGACACAGTGATCCACCCTCGAGCCATTCCCTTGACAACCGTTCGCGTCTAGATAGAATGAACTGGTAAAGGTAGCGCCCCTTAGATGATTCGTCCCAACGTTATTGCCTTTCATCCATGAGGTCGATAAAGACATTGGACTGCTAGACCGACTCTAGAGACTAAAGAAGGGTACATCTTGTATGAATTACAGAGAAATGTAAAGGCCCCACCTTTTTGATTTAAGAAATGAAGAAGTAGGAACTATACACTTAACTTCTTTAAGCTTCATGCCAAAGTTGATTGTGGTAAGTTTATGTAACGTATTATTATACAACGTGTAAATAAGGGGCGTCCATAAATTACGTGAGGTGTTTTTTTAAATTTTCTGTCCCTCCCTCCCCCCGTGGTGAGATGTGGTGAGATTTAATCAAACCCCCTCCCCCATCCCCCAATTTCACGTCAGATTTTTAAAAATGTGGGTTTCTTACGTAAACGCGTTGGATTGTTATTGTAAAAAGAAAAAAAAATTGCTTCGTGCTTTTACTTATGACTAGTTAAGACTAATAATCAATATTGCTGAGAGTTTAATTATAAAAAAAAAACTTAAATACTGTGATTAAAAAAGAATATCTACGCTAATTCAGTCCATGGAGAATCATGCGTGGTCTCAAGAGAGACTATTGGAACCAACATGTCCATATGATTTTCAGTAAAATCATCTGCTCCTTCAACTTCGTTCTGATCTAGCCACTCTAAGCCGTTGGCGCTTGCGCACATTAACTCATTAGCTCGTCTTGTGACAATCCGTGAGGGTCGCACTTTGCGGAATATACGCGCTTGCTTAGCTGGTGCTGTAACGTCGAGGTATGAATGAAATAATTTTCTTTCGAATGAATTAGTGAATGATCTTAATCGTATTACGATTACGTTTAATGAAATCTTAAGCATGTACAATCTGGATCAAATGGACTAAAATTTTTAATTTTTGTTTCAATCATAAAAAAAATTGCGTGATATTTGCCGAGACCCCCCCCTCTCTCCAACGTAAGATTAGATGAGATTTGACTCGACCCCTCTCCCCCTTTAAACATGTCACGTAATTTATGGACGCCCCCTTAATCAAATAATTGTTTTATAGTAATATATATCAGAAGTCCCTTAACGGTATTAGTTTTGTTTACCTGAATTTATATTAAAATACATTTTTATTTAAATATAGAACTACCATGTAAATAATTTGAAAACATAATTAACATTTTTGATTTCGGTCAAAATAAAGTTGATTTCAGTGGACGCCATTAAAAAAAAAATTTCTTCGTAACCGTTCATCCAATAAGACTGCCTCCAGTACAGATATTTTCCAAATGAAATATAGTATTTGAATTTCTTACTAATATGTTGCAATTTAGAAGAAAAAAAATCAGCCACCGAAGTCAACTGAATAATGAGTTACTTGAGAAATACCCTAACATGATGCTAAATAGGTTACAAATTACGTCTGGGGTAGTATGTTATGGGGATCTTGTGTCAACTGCGGTGAATTTCCGTGCGTTTAAGCGATTCTGCCATACATACTATAGAATTCAAATATAGCTCACTTAGGACCCATAATATTTTATCCGTGGTGCTTCCCGGTTTGAAGAAGGCGTCTGCCTATTTTGACTTCATTTTGTCTCCCGCTTTGCTAAGGAGGGAAGTGGACTTATTATATTTCCAACTCCTCCAGTTTTCTTCTGATTAATTTCGTTGCAGATTCCAAGACAGTTTAATTTTTCCTGGGACTACCCGAGTGTCATAACTCGGTGTGTTCGTGGGTCACCGCTGTTGATCCTGGTGTACAGGAGTTACAGTGGTGGGCGTGTGGGCGGGATTAGTTCCAAAAAAAAAAAGCGTAGCGTACCTCGCCTTAAGAATAACCAAAACGTATTCCTTGAAGGTTCTACAAGTGTACGCACCCACATCCACACATCCTGATGACGAAGTTGAAGCCATGTACGAAGACATATCCAAGGCCCTGTCTCGTAACAAAACTTCTTTCACGGTTGTCATGGGCGATTTCAATGCAAAAGCGGGAGTACAAGATTATGGTGAGACCAGGGTGGGACCGTTCAGCTATGGGCGCAGAAATCACCGAGGTCATGCTGATAAACTTCCTCGAGGCTTAGGGGCTCTTTCTAATGAATTCCTTCTTCCAGAAGGGGCCCCACAGGAAGTGTACCTGGCAAAGCCCAGACAGTGCGACAAAGAACGAGATCGACTTCATCATTTCAAACAAACGCCAAATATTCAGGGATGTCTCTGTGATCAATAGATTCAACACCGGAAGTGATCACCGACTCGTAAGAGGTACCCTGAATCTAAGCATCAAAAGAGAACGGACGCGCTTGATGAAGTCGACTCTTAGACCAACCCTGCCTCAGGTCAAAGCTGGATGTGAAAGCTTCCAGTTGGAGCTCCAAAATCGGTTCACCACGTTGGAAACCATGCAGGACGTGAACGACGCCGCCGACAGTCTGGTACGTGTCGTCCGCGAGGTGGGTTATAAACACTTTCGACCAAAGAGCATTGGACGCAAGTCGAAGCTCAGCAGCGAGACTCTTGATCTCATGAGGAAACGACGAGAAGCACTAAACGCCACACCCTCTGAGCGACAGGAACAGAACAGGCAGATAAGAAGGCTGGTCGTTTGACAGTCGAATACTCGAGTGATCGAGGATACGATTGCTCGGAACAAGGGTTCAAAAGTCTTTGCCAAGCCTAAGGCCTCCTGTTACCACCTGTCCAAGCTCAGAACAGCACAAGACACCACCGTCACCTCTGAAACGGTGATTCTCGCTGAAGTCGAAAAGTTTTACGAGGATCTATATTCCTCACGAACCAGTCCACCCGATACCCACAGCGCGGATGACCCGCGTGCTAGACTGACACGCCACCTCACAGACGAGCTTCCCGACATCGATCTGGGTGAGATTAGAATGGCATTCGGACAACTACACAATAATAAAGCTCCAGGTGAAGACGGAATTACAACAGAGCTCCTAAAGGTTGGTGGAACTCTTATGTTAGTAGAGCTCTCACAACTATTTAATTCCGTCATTCATACCGGCACTACACCGGAGGCATGGGGTAAGAGCGCGGTAGTGCTTTTCTTCAAGAAAGGAGACAAAAGCCTACTAAAGAACTACCGCCCAATTTCACTCCTGACCCTTGTGTACAAGTTGTTTTCGAGGGTCATTACGAATCGTCTTGCCCAAAAACTCGATGACTTTCAGCCCGTGGAGCAGGCTGGGTTTCGAAAAGGCTTTAGTACCGTGGACCACATACACACTCTAAGACAAATTATTGAAAAGACAGAGGAATATAATCAGCCTCAGAGAGGCTAGCGTATGTGGACTACGAAAAAGCCTTCGATACCATTGAGACCTGGGCTGTTCTGGAATCCGTGCAGAGGTGCCTGGTCAACTGCCGATATATCGAGGTGTTGAGATGCCTCTATGAAGCTGCAACGCTGACCGTCCAAGTACAAGAAAAGAGCACAAGACCAATCCAAGTGCATCGAGGAGTAAGACAGGGAGATGTTATATCTCCGAAACTGTTTACTAATGCCTTGGAAGACGTCTTCAAGACGCTCGATTGGAACGGACGGGGAATCAATATCAATGGCCGATTCCTCTCACAACTGCGGTTTGCAGACGACATTATCATCCTGGCAGAGTCTCTGCAGGACATGGAAGAAATGCTTAACAGTCTGGACGACTCTTCAAAACGAGTGGGACTAGGGATGAACATAGAAAAGACGAAAATCATGCATAATCGGCATGTGTCCCCGAGTCCCGTAACCGTAGATGGCGTTAGTATCGGGGTTGTGCAAGAATACATCGATCTTTGCCAAACTATCCAACTCGGCCGGCGCAACTTCGATCGGGAGACCGATAGAAGAATTCGTCTGGGCTGGGCGGCATACGGGAAGCTACCTCATATCTTTGAGTCGCCGATACCGCAGTCATTGAAGACCACTTATGCCATGTTTAAAAAGAATGGCTTACTTAACAATTTTGGTATGAAAAATATTTTTCAGAATCTCAAATATATGATACAAGATGAGACCATAAATAATTACTGTAACGATTCTGATGATTGTAATTCCTTTCGATCGCCACAATGATCAAACGCTTAAAATTTTAGGGGGAGACCTACGTTCAGCAGTGGATGGCGATTGGTTGAAATATAAATTTGCACAGTGTTTTTTGGAACTTTCATCATGCATGCCTCTATTTTGCAACATCTTGGTGTGCATGCCAATTTTTCTACTATTAATTAATGATACAAATTAAGCATCCTTTCAATGGCATGCACTTTGAAATCACGGAAAATCTGTGTTCAAATTTTATAGAGTTATCCGGAAATTTACCACCGTTGGTCATACGAGGGGTGCATGCCAATTTTCCAGAGTGTGTTTATTACAAAAACTTCCATTCTTTGTATCGGCATGCAATTTCAAAACACGGAATTGCCCTTTAATTTTGTTAAGGTTTTCAGAATCCTATGATCATCTTAGGCCGCTGCGGAATGCATGCCATCAATTATTACAGCTTTAATTTGTTTAAACTTCCGTATATTACAATGGCATGCAGTATACACGTATATCACGGAAAAACACGAAAATCCGCTACTCAAAGAAAAGTGCTTTTCCTTATGAAGAGGACACGCAGGGGGGCTAAAACCCCGACTATCATTGATATTTTAGGGTTAGTTATCAAGCCTTAAAAAGGCATGCACGACAAAATCGTGGAACGTCACCTGTCACCAGCTCCCGGTCTAAATAAGGAATGGCGGGGGAACTGTCATGTATGTAACTACTATTATAGAGTTACCGAACAAAGTTTTTGTTAACATTTGGTAAAGAATTCAACTAAAATTACATCATTGTTTATCTCGGAACATTTATTATAAGTCTGGTTTAATTTAACCGATGGCTTTTGACTTTGAAGACCGCATTTTGATAAATGAGTTTTATGATTTGAGCGTGTTATTAAAAGCTACCTATTTATCCATGGCGACGTAAGTGCAAGTAAACAACTATAAAGTAAACTTTAGGGGTCTCTACTGAAAGACTCAAGGGTCTTAGTTAGTTGTATTATAATGAACTAGCTGACCCATGCAACCTCGTCTGCGGCTTCTATTCTATTTTCCCAGTTTTTTGTAACATATTTCATTGATACTCCGCTCTTTTTGGTCGTAGTGAGATGATATATATTTTATTATCTATATAGTCTTTCTGGAAAACTGGGCTATTTAATGCTGAAAGATTTTTTAAAATCAAACAAACATAGCTTATACTCTTTAGCTGTATATTATTAGTATAGATTAGGTTCAACATGAAATCGACGACAAATACTCGCAAACGCTATTACAAATTATTTTTCTCAAACATGCATGGAAATATTCTTATTATTTTCGAAAAAAGAACACGCGAAGTATCTAATTTACAGACAGCGAAAAATAAATCCAGTGCAGGAGCGTTTTCTGAATTTGGAACATTACAACGCTCCAGCAATGTTGTATGATACGGCGTGCTGGGGTTATTACACTCTTTGATTGGATCTCTTTTATCATTCTTGGCATACCAAAATCTCTTTGCTTAGTACAAATTGCGTTCACGTGGCTGTATGCGTAAATGCGATTGCCTTTCGGCACAGATGATAAATAGAAAATCGGCGGAAAAGCTGAAAATTCGTCTTGATTTGTTATTTAAAATATTAATTAAATGTAAATTGAATAACTAAAATGAGTTCCAACAGTTCAGAGAGTGAAATGGAAATTGATTGTACTCCACCAGATTTAAGATTTTCTTTTAGTAATTGCCCCAATATGATTAATGTAACTTTTAATATTAATCAAATTAAATGTATAAGTAATATAAAATCATGTTTTATTTACCTGCATTCTTTTGAGAATAGCACTATATATGCCTCGGCGGAAATGGCAATTGCCTGTCTCGTATTAGTGTCAAACTCATACTCGACCTGCAATTGCCTATTTCCCGGCCTTTGCAATTATGTACTATGAGTCACCGTTTTCATACTGATGCGATTCAGTATTCGGTTACAGCTATGCCGCGGTCGATGTGCTTATGGTTTTTGTGCGCTGCTGTGAGCGCGACAGACGGAGGTAACGATGAATGGTTGGAGGTGAAAATTGAACAAGGTCCTATACGCGGATATTTGGATTCAAGTAGAGAACTGTGGTCTTTTCAGAATATACCATATGCCACTGCACCGACTGGAAAAAACAAATTTAAGGTACATGAAAAGATTATATGGCTTATAATATTTTGACAGGCAACCTTATTCAATTAGTTTTTCAGTATTAAGTTTTTGCAAAGCGTGTTGACGGTAAGGTTTACTTTAATTTACTCTTAGTTATAATATTTTTATAAATTTGTACACATAGTATATTTTTGCTACATTAATAAGATTATACGAAGTAACGAAGATTTTTAATAAAATACGGTCGAACTGAGAACCTATTTCTTTTTTTGAAGTCAGTTAAAGTTAACAAGAACAATTAAATGATTTGACCTGCCGTATAAGCTTACTTTGATAACAAAATATGAGGTAATGACTTCACAGGTGATACAAAAGCTATTTATAAGTATAACGACAAAAGCAAGACACCTACCTACACCTACTTAAAATGGAACCTTAAGTAGCAAAAATATTTTACCCCGTATTTCAAAACAGAAGCAACGTTTTAAATACATATTTATAAGTAGATGTTACTAAAAAAAAAAACTGGTTAACGTAAATAAATTTTAAGCTTTTTTTACGTGTGGAAATCCGTTTCGTTTTATGGTGGTCAATCCTAACTATAACTTTAGTCCCACTTAAACTCCTGAATCCTCAGTCCCTAAAGAACAGGAGATCCTGATGTGCTACCTGATGGCAACGGTTGATACCGGACATATATTTCTGAATAAAATCTATTATACAATTCTTGTGTTACGTTATTGTTCAAGATGAACTCCGAAACCATCTTACACATTTTACGTTTTTTTTAAAATGTGTTTTATAATAATAATAATCTTTATTTATTCAATACGTAAAATAACATCGCAAACAAAGTCAAGGGCCTTATGTAATTGATAATATTTTGAGATACAATGTACTCAACTAGTTCTTTAGTATCAAATTCTCGTCAAAGCGTAAAGCTATTTTTTGCTAGAGATGAAATTAGATATTGAGGGATTTTTTGGTGATAAATATCTATAAGTGTTTTTTTTTTCTTTTTTTTTTTTTTAATGAAGTCTGTTTGACCTCGCTGCTTTTCCCCGTCCATAGTACCGACAGGACCTTGTCATTACATGTGTTTTATTTGGGTCGTTGGTTTATATTTGGTTCTCGCACTAAGTGCCTCCATCCGTCATCTTCCTCTCTTTACCGGTTTATTTTACTGTTTTCATTTTTCTTGTTTTCTTGTGGTATCAAACTTATGACTCTGTGTATCTTCCGCTTTCATATTATTTCTATTGTTTCTGTTTCAACAAAATATGTATATTTACTTAAATATATGTATTTGTTACGATTTCTTGCTGCAAGGCTTTCTCTTAGCTGTTTTTCATTTAGTTGTTTGTGTACGTGTCGATATTATTTTGTGTGCCTGTTTTGTTTTAATTTTCGGTTCTCAAGCCAATTTAACGGTATAATATTTTTTCTAAATTATAATTTTATTCCAAATTTTATTTAACAGTATGTTCTAAATTTAGAGTTTTTGGATGCTTTTGGTATTAATTTTCCTAAGGTTTTCTTTACTTAATTTTGTCGCAGTATATATTTCTATTTTAATCGTTATTTCTTTTACTTTTCTTTGCCAATAATATATATATACTTTATAATATATATTTATTGCAATTTTTGTTTCTGGTTTATTTATTTATGTTAAGTTTTCTTTTCAGTTATACTTTTTCTTTATTTAAATTTGTTATATTACTTCTTGTTTAGTTCTCCAGGTGTATTCCATTTGTGGTTTTCCCATCTGTGAGGCCACGGCATTTGTGACTTTGTGTAATTTGTTTTGTGTTCTTGTCCAGTGTTTTTGTGAGTGTTTTGTGTGATTTTGTGATTTGTTGTTTTAATCTATGTGTGCGTGATTTAAATGTCTAAAAGTGATGTTCGTGTCTGTATATGTTTTTTATTTTTAGCATTAATTCCGCCTTTGTTATCAACAATCTATTTATATGCTTAAATATAAACAATTATTATAAACCCGGTCGTGAATAATGTGTTATGCCGTTTATTTTAGTTGTGTGTGCGTGTTCAGTGTTTTTGTGCATGTTATGATGTCTCCGTATATATTCACAATATACTTTCAATATCTGTGTATGTTCGTGTGTATGTGTTTCTGTGTCGTGTGTGTATGAATGAGTGTGTCACGAGTATGCCGTGGTTAACCTCGCCAGATAGTCCCACTTTTTGGCGGACTGGGCACTCAGTGCTGAAGGCGTTGTGCCCCGTGCTGCTCAGCTTCTCCCCCTGGCAGTTGCAGCGGTTTGGTTCCGCACCACAGGCAGCGTCCGGGCATTCGGCCCTTAGGTGGGGCCCGCCACAATGGCTGCAGTTAGATTTAGTTGTGGTGCAGAACCTCTTGCTGTGCCCGTATCCCAGACACAGGGAGCACTGGACTAGAGGGGATTGGTCCGCAACCTTGATCGGTTGCAGATCGACATGCAGCCTCCCTCTGTCTAGGTCACGGGACCAAATCGCCGGGGAGACCCTGAGCACCACGTGGCACGTGTGGGGATTTCTGGCTCTCCTCCTGTACTGAACCGTTAGCCTGTCCTGGTCCGGTGTCAGGTCCCGGAATATCTCCCGGTTCCTGCACCTCAAGGCCCTCACTAGGTCCTCGTCCGTTCGGGTCTTTTGGACACCGTATAGTACCAGGAGGGGATCCTTATTTTTTACCTCCTCCACTACCAGATCTTTGCCTTTCTCTGTTATTCGTTTTAGAGCCTTTTTTCGTTCTTCTTCTGTTCTATATCCTAGGATTACTTTTCTATCTTTAGCTTGCCTCATTTTTTCCACTTGCACCCATCCCTCGTCCTCGTCCGCAGCCTTTCGCAGTCGTTCGATGACCTGCTCCCCGGTGTCCAGATCGTCTTTGGACGTGACGACCACCGAGTGCAGGGTCGTCCTCTCCGGGAGCCGAGCTTCAGAGCGGCCTGCCACTACCCCCGCATAGGTCGCTGTTTGTGATCCCTTTCTCTCCCTATCATCTTGTTTTTCTATCCTTTCTTTTATTTCTTCTAGAACTTAAACGTTCTCCTTCAGTATTTTCTCGTTCTCTTTTGATGTTCCTTTTCTCTCGCCCTCCTTTTCCCTATCATCTTGCTTTTCTATTCTTTCCTTTATCTGTCCTAGAACTTTAAGGTTATCCTTGAATATATTTTCTTTCTCCTCTGCCTTCTTTTCTCTATCTTTTGCTTATCTATCTTTTCCTTTATCTCTCTTATAGCTTTAGCATGTTCTTTTAATATCCTCTCGTTCTCTTCCATTTTTTTAAGGATTTTACTTTGCATTTACAGCATCTGAATCCACTGTGGCTTTGATGTTCTGTCCCTTATCTATTTTTAATATGTCTTCTTCATACTCCCTAAATATTCGCTATAAGAAATCGATTCTATCTTCGATCTCCCGATCTTCGATATCTTCGATCCTATAATATATAGACCGGCTCCAATTAGAGCGAAAACTTTTGTTTTGATTAAATTTTATTTTAATATAGTAACTGTGTAGATCGACGTTTACACAAACCCTACTGTTATTTTAATTTAGTTGTAAAATTGACACACCCTCCTATACAGGGTTGGATACACACATATCATGTGTCCCAAAATTCAACGATAAGCGGGCGCCAAAAGGTAGACCTGCTCATGAGTACATAAGGAAAAAAAATAAAAAAATACCTAGTTTTTTTTAGTTAGTAGTTAGTAATTTAGAATTTCTTTGAAAATTTACACCCTTCATGATATTTTGAACGACCACGATGACAATTTTTGTGTAACGTTTTTTGTGTAAAAACTGCGGGCAATTTGGTGTTTTTAAGAGTTGTGGTGAATAGTAGCACTATTTAGGTACAAGAAAAAAAAAAAATCTTAAGCATATTTGAGAAATTGTCATCGTGGTCGTTCAAAATATCATGAAAGGTATAAATTTTCAAAGGTATAAATTTTCAAAGAAATTCGAATTTTTCTTGTAACTAAAAAAAAACTAGGTATATTTTTTTTGTATTTTTCTTTATGTACTCATTAGCAGGTCTACCTTTAGGCGCCCGCTTATCGTTGAATTTTGGGACACCCTGTATACACTGTGACAATTTTCCCGTCCCAATCCGACCCGTCACATACACAACACACTACACACACTCACATACCGCACCTCTTACACATCGTCCACTCATATTGTCACGCGCACCTCCAACATGTACGGCATCAGAAGCCCCGTAAAGAAGCCTAGCCCCTCCGTAGAAGCTCACTCGACGAGGCCGATCAGGCGTAGCGTCGATGAAGAGCTCCGGGGAACAACCAAAACAGCGTTCAACTCACAGAGGCTTAGAGAGACATCGACTGCAGGACCTATGTCGAGGATCCCGGTAGAGAAGCGTAGCTTTTATGTAATAAAAAACTGCCAAATAGTAAGGGATCAGCTCAAGATGTCAGGTAATATTAAGAGAGACATTAAGAGGGAGATCGAAGATAAAATCGATTTCATAGAGCGAATATTTAGGGAGTCTATAAGTGATTAACCTTTAACAATAGAATTTTATATCTTATATATAAAATTCTCGTGTCACAATGTTAGTTTACCATACTCCTCTGAAACGGCTGTACCGATTTTTATGAAATTTGGTGTGCATATCGGGTAGGTATGAGAATCGACCAACATCTATTTTTTAGACCCCAATTTTTTTAAATGGCAAAACGACGTTTGCCGGAGCAGCTAGTATTTATATAAATTTGAAGCCAGCCTAATTTTAGTTAGCCTATAATTAAAAGTTTAGTAATTTATTCACCTATCTGGAACTTGGTATCTATTTATCCTAATTTGTACGAACAGGCAAAAGCTTTTGTGATATGTAACTTTATTTCTTTTCAGGCACCTCTTCCTCCACCCACATGGACTGAAACATTTGATGCTGTTGATAAAGGCATCATATGTCCCCAATTGAATTGGCAATCTTGGGAGATACCTGGGCAGTTTAAAATGCAAGAAGATTGTCTTATCGCAAATATATATGTACCTGATACCAGGAAAAATAATCTTTCCGTCTATGTGCATGTTCACGGGGGTGCATTCCTACTAGGTTTTGGTGATATGTTTAAAGCAAAAAATCTCTTGAAATATAAGGATCTCATCGTAGTTACATTTAACTATCGTCTAAATGTTCATGGTTTTCTTTGCCTTGGTACCGAGGATATTCCTGGTAATGCTGGTATGAAGGATCAAGTAGCACTGCTTAAATGGGTGCAACAAAATATCGCTGCTTTTGGAGGCAATCCTACTGATGTCACTATCGATGGAGCCAGTGCAGGATCGATGTCAGTCGACCTTCTAGCAATCTCTAAATCTTCTGAAAGGTTGTTCCATAAAGTTATACCAGAAAGTGGGTCAAATTTGGGGTCATTTGCAACACAGCCTAATCCCTTACAAAATGCCAAGGAGTATGCGAAAACTTTGAATTTCACTAATGTGGATGATATTTACCAACTGGAGGAATTTTATAAAACATTGTCGTATGACACATTATTAATTCAGGACCTTGAATTTGATGCTCCTTATTTCTTTACACCATGTGTAGAACGGGAAACGGGGGATGGTGCTTTTCTGACGGAATCTCCCTACAGTATCATAAAAAGTGGTAAATTTAAAAAAGTACCGATGCTTTATGGCTTTAGTAACATGGAAGGTTTGCTTCGTGTTCCAGATTTTGAAACAACTAAGGTGAGAATGAATCAGAAGTTTTCCGATTATTTACCTTCAGATTTAAAGTTTGAGAGTGAAGAGGAAAAAGAAAGAGTTGCTAAAGAGGTCAAAGAATTTTACTTTGGTGATAAGCCTGTTGATAATGACACCATATTAAGCTATGTAGATTTTTTCTCAGATATTATTTTTGTTTACTCCAGTCTTTGGGCGGTAAAGTTATATGTGAAAAGCGGTCATGATCAAATTTATTTATACGAATATTCATTTACTGATGAAGATACTGAAACAGTGATACATACAAATGTCCGGGGTGCTACGCATTGCGCTCAGACATTTGCTGTACTGGATGGCAAAAACGTGACAAATCCTCATGAAGATGATCTCACAGAAGAATATAGAAATATGAAGAAGTTGCTACGAGAAATATGGCATAATTTTGCTAAAACAGGGTGAGTTGATTTTTTTTCAATATACATACGTAATCATTACTGATACCACCTAATTATTGCCTATGGTTCGAATTAGTCCTAAGATAGTAGGTAAAAACTAATTACAACTTAATGATTACGTAGGTTATGGTTTCATACGAAAATATAAAAAAGCGTGAAATGTGATAAAAGAAAGAGACAATTAATGACGAATGATCGACCGTAAAAAATATATTTCTTTAGCTTGTGAACTAATATTATAAATTAAGATATTAATTATTACTTACCTATATGTTAAAATTTTATCATTATGACTGCCGCAGTGATGCAGTGGTAGCGTACGTGAATAATGTGCTTGTGGTCTCGGGTTTAATTCCCGAAATAACCAAATGTTTATGTGATCTGCAAATATTTGATTCGGAGTTTGGGTGTTTTCTATGTATAATGTGTTTGATTTTACAAAGAAAAAGTATATATGAATGTATATCAGTTGTCTAGTAACTATAGTACAAACTCTGCTTAGTTTGGGACTAAGCAATGGGTGTTATAGCGAACTTTTATAATGATTAATAACACGGTGTTGTATGGTAGTATAGCGACTTGAAGGTGAGATGAATAACCCTAAGGATTGTAGCGATGGTAGTATATTTATTGTCAGGGGACAAGGCTCCTGGATACTCTTGGTGTTACACGGTAACGTGTGGCTCGAGTGAGTGCCTATACCAACTTACAGCTATCTTTTATATACAAAAATCTATCGGTCCAATGCATATACTCGTACTCGCGTCTATATCTCGACGAGATAAAGACTGTCTGAATCTACGTGATTTATAATGATAATCTGAATATGTGTCAGATGTCCGAAATATTATTATTATTAAATTCGGAAGTAATCTGCCTGTCTACATATTACGCTTTAAGGGTGAAATCGCTGAACCAATATGGATGAATTTTAATATAGAAATAAAGTGAACCTTCTAGAAGGACAAATGCTACTTTTTGTAGCGATAACCGGCATATAGGCGGGTTGAGTCGTGGGCAAAAGTTAGTTAGTAATAAAATCTTCTTTATTTTTTATTTGCAGTAAGCCCGTACCAGAAGGATCATCCTTACCTTCATGGCCACCTGTAGGAGCAGATACATCACCTTACATGTCTCTGGGAGGGACGGTTGAGCTTCGGAGTAGTCCTTTGACGGAAGATAGGACACGCTTTTGGGAGAGCATTTACCAGAAGTACTATCAAGAACCCATGGCACCGCCAAAGACATATTCAAGATCACACACAGATCTATGATATAAAAATATTTTTTAAATATAGAATTGGATATCAATAAAATACATTCAGAATGAAGACCTAAATAATGCGTATCAGATTATTATTAAATTACTAGCTGTACTAATTTATTACTTCGACACGTTTAGTTCAGTAGTTCATTCAGGATAGCCGGTAGTACATGTAGTTACTCCTAAACCTGCCCAAAGTACTATTCAAAACATATTGTCAACAAATAAGAAAATGAAACAAATAGCAAGACTGCATTGAAATAATGTTGGACCAGGATCATAAAATACAATTATAATGCCAGTTTTATCACTTGCAAATAAAGTCTCTGAAAAGAATTAGATTTATACAATCCAAATCTATCCTCTCAAATCTTCAGTGACGGTCCTCTGGTAGTTCAAATTTACTAATTCCTTTACTTTCCTTTATTTTTATCTTTGTAATTACAAATTCAAAAAAAAAATTGGATAGAATAAACAATGTTACCTATACAGTAAGACAAGAGCATTACAAGATACAATTCACAGTTTTACCAGTACCTGACATAGAGATAATAAATAGTATTTTTTTAGAGGCATTTGTTGAAACAGTAATAGAAAAATGGATGTTAGTATAAAACTGGTTTTGAGAGTGTAAAACTCGAAATAAGTTTTCGGCGCCCAACTATGCCGTATGTAGATGTAGAAGAACTAAAAACTAATTGCAATAGTTGTTTAATACGAGCCAACATAATTCGGCAAACATCGGTGATCTTAACACCTTATAAAACAAGTTTAAACGTAAGTAGTAAGTACTCTCATAACCTAAAACGAACATACATTTTAGTATTCTACAGTAGAAAAAAAATATCATTTTAGATTATTGCAGATCACAGACCAATAACTCTCGGGTTGTCATTGGAGTAAACTGCAGTGGCGTTTATAACCAGAGCGGCAAGTGCAAACTTATTGCTGCTTTCATATATCCATGCTTTATTATATCCATTTAAATCTTTGATCTAATTTCCAGGCCGCTTTAGGAAAAACATTAAATTTAAACTTACAAGACTTTATCTATAACCATGATATGAATCCTCCATAAAAAGTTCTGAAACAGCTAGCTAAGTGGCGAACGAAAATGGCGGGATACGACGTGAATTCGAATAACAATTCTTTTTTTACACACCTCTCATCAAAATGAAGCCACTCACAAAAAATTAGCTTGATAGTATAGCCCGAACCCAACTTTATGACGGGTCGGAACTTCGTCCGTGTCAATGCGCAGCATATAAGTTTAGGTATCAGAGGGAACGTACAGGGGAGCGGGTGTAGACCAATACACAGCTTATCTTCCTTGTGTGTGTGACTTATGTCCGTACACTACACATACACTCATAATCTTGTTTACGTACAGTCGAGTTGTTAATAGTTTTGAATTGTTTCGTAACCTACTTGTTCTGTATTTTTAACCGACTTCCAAAAGGAGGAGGATTTTATGTATGTACATCGATTACTCCGTCAATCGTGGACCGATTTTGAAAATTATTTTTGTATTCGAAAGGGTATGCTCCCCATGTGGTCCCATGGCCACCATATCAGGATCTGATGATGGGATTCTAAGGAAATCGAAGGAAACCCTCAAATTTACGTGAGCGCCTGCAATGAAGTTACGAGCAATTATATGCATACCTTCATATTCTGTAGACATCATTAAATTTTAAATGAAATGATGATGAGAGACTTGAGAAATGTTGAAATTATACCCGAATAGACTTGTTAAACGGTTTTAATATTAATTATGAATGACAAAGAAAAAGTAAGTGTCAAGTGATTCTATACAATTTCTAAAGAAGCAAAGTGGCGCCTCCAGTGACCGGCATGCGAACTATTTCTGGATGCATTCAGGAACTGTAGAGATATGTTTATGATATTCCAACATCCTCCCTTAAACATAATCCCATACTAGCTGAACAGAAGACTAGTTTTGAGTGAGTGGTTGCTTTGGTGAGTACATCAGCAACCATCTTTTCTGTCTGAATATACTGAACGCTAATAATTTTCTCAGCAACCTTCTCTCGTATAAAGTGGTGTATCACGTCAATGTGTTTGGTCCTAGAGTGATATCCATCAAAACCTGAAAGTTTTATAGAACTTTGATTGTCACTAAAAATTAAAATAGGTTCATCCTTCACTTGTGGCCAAAAACATTCCTGAAATTGTTTTAACCACAATGTAACATCGTTTTTTTAGTTTTCAATGTTTAACAATTTTTGTTTCAGCGCCCTCTCGTTCATTGTGGTTCGAACTACAATTGGATTTTGTGCGCGATCGAAGTACCGGGCTGTTGGTACACCTAGGTGGCACTAGGGGGCGTATTTTATGAAGGATATTTTTGTTAACATTATGACACTTAGAAATAGTGAGACATTATCATATGTGTATCATACGATTCTCACTACATCTTAAATTTGATCTCAAATAAGCAAGGAGTATGGAAGTTGTACGTCCTGTTCGCACATCCAGAAATGGAGTAGGGGAATCATCGAGAATATTCGATAGGATGTCTATATAGCGGGGTGTGTGGCATATTCTTTTTTATTTCTTAAACCTTCTCTCATTAACTCTGAGGAAGCTTTGCTTACAGTGTATATTAATATTCTTGTTGGTAGTGTTTGTGAGTGTTCAAGTCCCACTGTCTGTGGTAAGTTAACCTCAAAAAGGTTTTTTCTTATTATCTTAATGTATGTAGAATATGTCCTCAGGCTATTTAATTTTGTTTATAGGGTCGATAGATTACCGCAGAAAGACAACCTACATCTTACCTGTCTTGTGGGTCAAGATTTGTGCTGAGGACGGTTGACTATTGGCAGCTCACAGCTCACTCCTCAAGACCCATCTGCCCTACCTTGAGGGAAGTTCATATATTCTGTATATAAAAATTAATTAATATTTTTTACCTAGCACCCACAAGTTGGATCACTGGTGGACGTCTCCTTAAGCTACCTTGAGCTGGAGAGAGTCTACGGCTGACTACCTTGAGTCAGAGAGGTGACCAGAGGGTGGCTATCCTGTGCTGACCAGTCTACAGGCTTAAAGTGTTAAAGAAAAGACTGTATAATTTTATTTTATTTTATTTTAAGACTACCTCATAAGTTTATTTGTAAATATTATATTTTATTTCACTTATGTAAAATAACAGGAAATAGAATAAAAGTTTGTATGAATCGTAAGTTGTCTCATTGAAGTCTTCCTTGCACCCTCCGCACCCTCACTATAAAATTTTATCAAAATTCTTACGGCGCCCTGAGGTATCATCTTCTATCCTGAGTCGAAACCGGTGAGTTTCCACCTGACAAGTTCAGGGGTTACAACAAAACCTCTTGTACACATGATGATAGGGACATGTATTCTGCTTCCGTGGTTGACAATGCGACTGTGGGCTGGCGTCTCGAATTCCAACTGATCGCTCCTCCCTGAAACACAAAAATGTAACCAGTGCAAGAACGCCGATCACATTCTGAGGTTGCCCAGTCAGCGTCACAGTAGGCGTGCGTAATAGTCTCTTGTTTATTTTGCTTGTAACTTAACCTATAATCTTGAGTGCCCTTCAGATAACGTAAAACACGTTTTAAGGCAATCCAATGTGGCATCTCAGGTTTATTATTGTACCTGCTTAACATGTTTATAACAAAACTTATATCTGGCTTGGTAACTTGTGAGATATATAATAGACACCCAATTAACTCATGATAGGGTATATTTTCTAAAATATCTGTTCCTTCAGAATTATTTTGAAACGTTGCATTAGCATCGAATGGACTCTTAGCTATCTTGCAATCAGACATTCCATATTTATGTAAAACTTGTTGTATATATTTTCTTTGATCTAGGTATATAATTCCTTTCTTTCTGTCTCTCTCTACATGTATACCAATGTAGTAACTTAACTCACCAAGATCCTTTATTTTAAATCTTTTATGTAGCTCCTCTTTAACAAAATTTTCTAGTTTCTTGTTACTCGTTAGTAAAACCAGATCATCGACATAGGTTGCTAAAAATATCATATTAGTTTTGTCAACAATCCTATAGTAAAAACATGGATCCAATTTTGCCTGTAAAAGATTCATGTCCTTCAAAGTAGAACTAAGTTTTTTATTACATTGCCTACTGGCTTGTTTCAGTCCATACAAAGATTTCTTTAGTCGACATACTTGTTCACCACTGTCATACAAAGGAGGTTGCATCATGTAAATTTCTTCTTCTATTTCTCCTTGAAGAAATGCTGAAATGGCATCCATCTGACAGATTTCCAAGTCATATTTAACTGCTAAAGCAAACAAATATCTCAGTGAAGAATGTCTAACAACAGGTGAAAAAACTTCTGTGTAATCTGTGCCAGGTCTTTGAGAACAACCTTTGATAACAAGACGTGCTTTATACTTTGTTATTCCACCATTTTCATTCGTTTTTGTCTTGAATACCCATTTACTTGGTATGGCACGTTTCTCGACTGGAAGACTAGTTATTTCCCATGTATTGCTGTCCAAAAGAGACTGATATTCTTCATCCATTGCATCTTTCCACTGTTTGGCATTCATACTTGTTAATGCCTCCTCGACAGTCAGTGGATCTGAAATCTGCAACGTACACATGAAATTACTCCCTTGCTCGTAACGTCTATGACGAGGCCTTATAGTGATATTTCTCTCAAAACTACCATTACTGTCACTTGTGCTGGGATAGTATGTCTCATCTTCACTCGCTCTGTTTGTGACGCAACTGTCAAAAGATGTGTCAATATTAGAGGGTGACAAAGTCAAGTCTTGCCCCTCATCCTGTGAACTCTCAATAATCTCCTGTGAGTCACAATCATCTTTAGATTTTTCAAAAGGAACGGTAATTAATTGTGGCTTCATTACAGTTTTCAATGAACTATTATTTGTATTCATTGTATTTTCCATGAATAATACATCTCTACTAATTACTATTTTATTCAGAGATCGGTCTAGCAATCTGTACCCCTTAGTATTATCACAATAGCCCACAAAAATCAATTCCTGTGATTTACGATCCCATTTCAAACGTTTTTGTTTTGGGATATGAACCATTGCTTTACAGCCGAAAATTTTAAAATGGGAAATGTTTGGTTTCTTACCTTTCCACATTTCGTAAGGTGTTACCTCAGGTAATACTCGTGACGGTGATCTATTGATAATGTAGGCTGCAGTAGCAACAGCCTCGGCCCAATATGTTTTCTGAAGCTTTGCATCGAAAAGCATAGTTTTAGCACGCTCCACCAGAGTACGGTTCATACGCTCAGCTAACCCATTCTGCTCGGGTGTGTATGGTGTACTGGTTTGATGTTTAATGCCGGAAGCTGCAAGAAAATCAGAAAACTCTTTATTACAGTACTCCCTACCATTATCACTCTTTAAAATCTTTATTTTCTTTTCTAATTCATTTTCCACTTCATTTTAAAATTTCATAAACACAGATTTTATGTCTATTTTATTCTTCAGAAAATATACATATACTTTGCGGGAATAATCATCTGTGAAAGTTATAAAATACTTGCCACCGCCAGCAGATGGTGTTTCCATTGGTCCACAAAGATCGGTATGTATGATTTCTAGCAAAGCATTTGCTCTTGTAGATCCAGAATGTGAAAATGAAAATCGTGTTTGTTTAGCTTCACAACAAGGTATACAGGTAGTATTCACTACTTCATTAATAATATTTATACCCTTAGCACATGCTTCTAATTTTTTGACATCTGACATATTTAAATGTTACACATGTTGTACATGCCCCATCCTTCTATGCCAAGTTGTAATATCAGCTTTACTTTCACATGAAACAGCATAGGCTTTGTCAGAGAAAGTGTTCAATTTGTACATGTTATTAGTCAGCGTTGCAGTTGCTATAATAGTCTGATTAGGGTTATATATACTACAGCCTGTTTCAGTGAATTCCACCTTACAGCCATTTTTTGTTAACTGACTGACTGATAACAAGTTTGCACTCAGTTCTGGAATGAATAAAACATTTCTCACCTGAATAGGATGTTCATCTTTACACAAATCAGTTTGAATGTTTACTTTACCCATATTGTGCACGGAGACAGCATCACTATTTGCCACCATTATTTTGCTAACCGGAGGTGATTGCAAATCATACATCCAATCTGCCCGCCTGGTCATGTGCATAGTGGCACCTGAATCAATGTACCAGTCATTGTTATTCACTGTGTTATAGACTGAAAAAATAGCTGAAAAACCATTTTGAACTGACCTTTTAACTTTACATTGGTTCTTAAAATGCCCATATTTGTTACAGTTATAACAGCGAGGACCTTTTCCTTTTGGTTTTATATTATAATTAGAGATATTGGGATTATGTTTATGCTTAGTAAAGAACGCAGAAGACTCAGAAACTTTAACCTCTTGTAAAAGTTTTGTCTTTATAAAGTCTGATGAAATCCTCATGCCGGAACTTTCCAGACCCATGATCATCGGTTTATAATTTTCCGGTAAACCTGTCAACATGAGTGTTCCCAGCCATTCATCTCCGACTTTGAAACCAATATTTCGTAATTTGTACGCGGCACTCATAATTTTGTTCACATATTCATCGACACTGGAGCAGTTATCTAGCGATGTATTGATTAAATCCTTTAGTAAGCCGACCTTCCTTGACAGCCCAGAGTCTTCGAAAGCCTTTTGTAGGTTTTGCCATACTTCTTTTGATGATTTTGCATTTTCGATATGTACGTAGTTTATAGAATCAACTAACAAAATAACCTTTGACTTAGCTTTTATGTCCTTCTTAATGTCGACATCGGTACCCGGATCGATACATTCCCATAGATCTTCGTGTTCAAGATAAGATCTAACTGCAAACTTCCATGAGGAATAATTTTCCCGGCCGGCAAATTTTTCAATATGGAGGCTAGGCGTGGCCATTATTCTCGAAAGTTCCTTCAGTGACGAAAGAACAAAAAAAACTTTAAATTCTTTAAAATTTCACTTTTCGATATTGAAATATTAACTTCAGTTCTATTCTAGGGCCGCTGGGTCCATAACCTGTTGAAATTATACCCGAATAGACTTGTTAAACGGTTTTAATATTAATTATGAATGACAAAGAAAAAGTAAGTGTCAAGTGATTCTATACAATTTCTAAAGAAGCAAAGTGGCGCCTCCAGTGACCGGCATGCGAACTATTTCTGGATGCATTCAGGAACTGTAGAGATATGTTTATGATATTCCAACAAGAAAGACTAAAAAGTGAAAAATAAAATAAAAACTTCGTTTAAAAAAACCGACTTCAAAAACTAAAAAGTATAAAATAACTTAATTAGTATGTGCTACCTATTCATTGGTTTGAAGTCGGTGCCAAGCCAAAATGTAATAGTAGGTACCGCACTCGCCGCGCGTGACCTTGAGCGGGATAGCTGCTCTTCGCGTTGAACAAAAAACCGAAGCGTCGACGTTCGTCTCGAAATATAGCGTGTGGTACTTACTATTCCATTGGCTTGGCACTGACTTCAAACCAATGAATAGGTAGCACATACAAATTAAGTTATTTTATACTTTTTAGTTTTTGAATTCGGTTTTTTTAAACGAAGTTTTATTTTTATTTTTTTGGTTACTTGTTTTATTATTGACTGTTATAGTTTAGTGTATTTTACGTTAACTTTTCAATAGTTATGGTTACATATTGTTGTGTCAATCTATTTGATTGTGTAAGTCGAGGGCGATCTTCATCTTATTCAGTTCCAAAAAACTAAAAAGCGCCGGCAACCGGATCAAGAACATCACAACAAGAAAACAGATTAATAAAAACAGTATTAGCACCCCAATCCGGCTGGTCACCGTGGGGGAAGTAGACCGTCACCCTCCAACCAAAAATAAAATGAAAAGGACAAATCAAAATATACTTCAAATTTGCACCTTTAATGTAAGATCGTTATCATCGTTTGAAAGATATCTTCAATTCACCTATGCTTTAAAAAATATCAACTACGACATTATAGGCCTATCAGAAGTTAGACGAATAGGCTGCAACATCGAAGAATACCAAGACCATATTTTGTGCTATATAGGCCAAACAAAAGGGTTACATGGAGTAGGATTTCTTATTAAAAAAGAACACAAAAACAAAATAGTAAAATTTACTGGCATCTCAGAAAGAGTAGCAGTCCTTCAACTACAATTTGACAACTTTCAAATATCCCTGATTCAGGCTTATGCACCGACGGAGAAAGCAAACGAAGATGAAATTCGACAATTCTACGAAGACCTAAATCAAGCCCACTGTCAAAATGAAATTGACGACAGAGTTCTGGTAATTGGTGATTTCAACGCAAAAATAGGGAACCGAAAAACTGATAATAATCAAATCCTGGGTCAATTCAGCTTCGGTGAAAGGAATGAAAGAGGTGAGAGACTAATAGAGTATGCCTCCGAATACAAATTAGCAGTAATGAATACCTTTTTCAAAAAGAAAAGCCACAGGAAATGGACCTGGATATCTCCAGATACAAAAACTACTAATGAAATTGATTTTATAATGACAAATACTCCGAAAATAATAAAGAATATTGAGGTAATTAGCAATTTGAAGTTTCCTTCTGACCATAGGCTTGTAAGAGCTACACTTGTAATTAAAACACATAAAAAGTCAAGAAAAAACTTCAGAAACACGATAAGTAGTCCAAAAACATGCAAAGAAATTGACAGTTATTTAAACAATCTTACAGAAACTATAAAAACATCAGAGAAACTAAGCAAGGTTTCAGAGGTACAAACCTACTACAACCAGCTTGAAAAAATAATACTTGATAGCCTAAAAACAGAACAGGTAACAAAAACCAAAACACATAAAATATTTAGCAAGGACACAGAACTAGTAATCAATAAACGTACAGAATTAATAAGAACAAAAAATAAAAACAAAGAAATGAAATCTGAACTTAGTAAATTGTACAAGACAGCATATAAATCAATAAAAAAAGATTATAATAACTACAGATACAACATCATAACTAAAAATTTAGTCAAATTTAGAAGTACAAAAAGGGCATTTAAGGAACTAACCACACATAAAAAATGGATACATAATTTTAACCAAGAATCGGGGGCAACCAAGACAAGGAAAAATGTGATCGAGCATGCAACTAACTTCTACAGAAATCTTTACAAGAGAAAAAACAACATAAACACTAAAAGACATACCAACTATCAAATAAAAACGAACACTGTCCAACCAATTGATGAAATGGAAGTTTACACACATATAAAACAATTAAAAAACGAAAAAAGCCCGGGCCCAGATGGAATCAGCAATGAAGCATTAAAAGTGGGAGCGCCAGCCATATTAAAACATCTGGCTCGATTGTTTAACATGATCTTGAATACAGAAACAGTACCCAAAAAATGGTGCTCGTCTGACATCATTTTACTTTTCAAAAAAGGCAATCCGCAGGACATAGGAAACTATAGGCCAATCAGTCTTCTAACAAGCACTTACAAACTTTTTTCTTCAATAATACTCAAACGAATAACTACAGACATTGATAACTCACAGCCTATTGAACAAGCTGGCTTTCGCTCAGGATTCAGCACTATCGATCACATTCATACAATCGAGCAAATAATAGAAAAATACAGAGAATTCAACAGGCCCCTCTACTTGGCGTTCATAGATTATAGCAAAGCTTTCGATAGCGTTAGTCACGACTCCATATGGGCGGCACTTAAATCCCTAAAAATTGACCAAAAATACATCAACATTCTGAAAAACATTTATAGAAACAGCACAAGCAAAGTAAAACTCGAAACCAGTGGAGAAACCTTCAAAATTGAACGAGGTGTAAGACAGGGCGACCCGCTATCACCAAAACTCTTTATAGCGGTTCTTGAAAGCATTTTTAAAGAAATTAATTGGGTCAGAAGAGGCATACTGATAAACGGCAAGTACCTCAATCATCTAAGGTTTGCAGATGATATTGTGATAATGGCAGAATCACCTAAAGACTTGGAGCAAATGATAACGAAACTAGATCAGGAAAGTCAAAAAGTCGGACTTGACATGAACACAATCAAAACAAAAATAATGACTAACTATTACAAGCGACCAATAAAAGTAAACGGACACATTATAGAATATGTTGACAGTTATATTTATTTAGGGAAACAAATATCATTTAATACAAACAGTAACTTAGAAGAAGTAATGCGAAGAATAACTATAACATGGAAAAAATTTTGGGCGCTGAAAGAAATATTAAAAGGCAATTACAGCCTACAGATGAAAAGAACTGTGATGGACACTTGCATCATGCCATGTCTCCTATACGGCTGTCAGACCTGGGTATTTACAAAAAGAATCAAACAAAAAATAGAGAATACACAAAGAGCGATGGAGAGAAGCCTATTACGTATCAGAAAAACATATAAAATAAGAAGCGAGGAAATAAGAAAGAAAACAAAGATTACAGATGCACTGAGTCAGGCACTAAAAATGAAGTGGCAATGGGCCGGTCACGTCGCGCGCTTCACAGATAAAAGGTGGACAATAGAGACTACGAAATGGAAGGGACCATCAGGAAAAAGAAAAGCCGGTAGACCTAAGCAGCGATGGGCAGACGACATCGTGCAGATAGTGGGGAGAGATTGGCTCGACCAGGGAAAGGATAGAGAAAAATGGAGAAGGTTGGGGGAGGCCTATACCCAAGAAGGGGTCCATACCCTAAAATAGATTTAAGTACTAAAACTCTAAACTAACACTAGCTAGTAAGTATTTCTATATAAAAAAAAATAGATCACTAACATCATTTGAAATGTAAATCGGGTTATGGAATAAATGGCTTTATTATTATTATTATTGTTGTGTCGACTAAAATGACTCGCGGACTGTATAATCTTCTAAGTCATAGTCATTTATTTCTATAAATAGGTTTTTACAAAACACTTCTACTTGCTAGAAAAAATTTAGTATAATAAAATAGAATTAGACAAATATTTGAGATCATATTTTAAATAAATAATAAATATTTCGGACATCTAACACACAACGCCATCTAGTCCCAAGCGAAGCAGAGCTTGTGTTATGGGTACTAGTCAACTGATACAAATACATATATACATTTTTTTTGTAAATACATACATATTATACATAGAAAACACCCAAACTCCGAAATAAATATTTGTAGATCATACAAACATTTGGTCCAACCCGGAAATCGAACCCAAGACCTCATGATCAGCAGTCGCACACGCCAACCGCGAGACCAACGAGGCAGTCTTGGCAGACCAACGAGTTTTATTTGTCTCGAACAACATCTCAGAAATTATTCTTCGGTTTATAGTTGGATAAGAATGGTAGGAACCTACTTATGTTTTTATAAATTAAAACATGCTAAAAATAAGTAAATGTATTATAAAATTTCATATTATAATTATATCCAGTCATCTAATTGTTTTCGACTTAACTGTACCTGCGCCCACCTGCTTGCGCAGCTAACTTCAGAAACGCCATAAAGTATGGTTCGAACTATAATAACTTGTAAAATTAGTTCCGGGGATCCCAGACTAAAAGGTAAATAAGTAAAGAAATAGAAGTAAAAACAAGACCATATAAAACTGGCACTACTTTAGTGTACAAGTTATAAATATTTTGATTTATTAATTGTACACTAAAGCAGTAACATAATTTTATAAATAATCGCTCATTAGGCAAATTGCATATAGACACAAGATAAATCTATTTTGAACGTTAGTCCCAAATTGTAAGTAAATAGCATGTTAGAAATTAAACGTCATTGTAATGGCAACATTTTCGATTGTCATTTTTCTTGTTTGACGTTTTGACGTTTGAGGTTAAAAAAGAAGAAAGAAAGAACTATTAAACTATTAACTATTAAGAAAGTACTATTGAGACGCTTCCCGGCCGAACACATTTTCGCATTTGATTGTCGGTTTAAGCGAATTGAATTGATATTAAGCTAATTTCCCAAGACTCGGTTTTCGTCGGTCACCGTTATGATTGGTCTGGTTAGGACTCGCGAGTTTTTGTAGGCGCGTTCAAAAGGGCGTGATCCGTGATAGCTAATACGAGTTTATTGTAATTCGAATACCTTGAAAGATATACAGCACTTTGGAGCATGTTTGTGTGAACGTACCAAGACAAAGCAGAGAGGAAACTACCCAAGAGATCTCTTGGAACGCCGAGAACAAGGAAGCCACACAACTCCAGTAAGTGCTTGATGATTTTAGTTTAGATTAAGAACACGGTGACACAGCCGTGGTTCATTTCTCTTGCCAGTGGACTAGTAGCGATTTAATGCCTGTACTAATGGGACTGCAAGCATTATAACCTTCAAAAGGTGATCGCTGCATTGGTGAGAGGACTGAACATAGCATATGTAGAATATAATGTATAAGGTTTAAAAAAAAGGATACTGACTGCCACTCTTGGATTCTGCTTATGCTTTCTATCAGGCAGGGTCGAGTCATTTTGGCAGCTAACACATAAAAATTATTTGTAATATTAATAAGGGAAATTTGATCGAACATTACCCATCGATTGCCAATGATTACAATAAATTTAAATATAAACATTATATTATATTTCGGACATCTAACATACAATGCCATGTAATCCCAAGCTAAGCAGAGTTTGTGTTATGGGTACTAAACAACTGATACAAATACATATTTACATTTTTTTGTAAATACATACATAATAGGTCTTTACCTATGAAATTGCCGTTTTGTATGCAATAAGTTAAAGTATTTATTTTTTAAACTCTTTTATTTCTGTTATTCGAAGTAATCACCCATGCAATCGACGCATCTTTGCCAACGCATTGGCAGTTTATTGATGCCCTTCTTGTAAAAATCAGCTGGACGGGAGGCAACACACTCTTCAAAGGCATTTTGTACTGCCTCTCGGGAATTGAATTTTTCACCCACTAAAAAGTTGTCTAAATTTTGGAAAAAGTAATAGTAGGTAGGTGCAAGGTCTGGTGAGTATGGCGGATGACGGAGAGCTTCCAACCCCAGCTCTTGCAGCTTAGAGACTGTCTGTTGTGCAGTATGGGGTCGCGCGTTGTCGTGAAGGAGCAGTGGGGACGACTGATTGACCAAAGCTGGTTGCAGATGTGCAAGCTTCTCCATCATTCTCTCCAGTTCTTCACAGTACACATCTGCATTAATGCTCATGCCGTTTTGTAAAAAGCTGTGGTGAATCACACCCGCACTAGACCACCAAACAGTGACCATCACCTTTTTAGGGGTCATTTTTGGTTTAGGGCATTGCTTTGGTGCTGAACCAGGGTCTAACCAACTTGCTGAGCGCTTTCGATTGTCGAACAGAATCCATTTCTCGTTGCACATAACAATTCGTTTCAAAATTCCTTCATTTCTTTGCCTGTTGAGCAGCACAAGGCAGGTCTCGACGCGTACGTTGCGCTGGCGATCGTTAAGGTCGTGGAGCACCCATCTATCAAGCTTTTTTACCTTGCCAATTTGTCGCAAATGGATCAATATTGTTTTGATGCTTACATTAAAAGCTGCTGCTAGCTCAGCTGTAGATTGAGTTTCGTCAGCTTCCACAATCGCCTTTAATTCATTATTGTTAACCAAAGTCTCCGGACGACCACGAGCTTCATTTTTCAAGTCAAAATTTCCAGAACGGAACCGGGAAAACCAATAACGGGTTGTGCGTTCGTTTGTACAGTTCTCTCCGTAAACGTTTTTGATGTTACGTGCCGTTTGTGTCGCGTTGGTGTCACGACGGAACTCATATTCCATCATTAAACGAATTTTTAAAGTATCCATTATGACGAAAAATGTTCAAATGTAATGAAAATACAACGCTAATCAAAAAACAAAAGACTGAGTTTGTAAATAGAATGTCATGGTTTTAAAACAAAATTAATTTGAATTTAGAATACAGAGCCATTACAAACTTTTTTTTATTTGAAATGACCAGTACTGAAGAACGGCAATTTCATAGGTAAAGACCTAATATTATACATAGAAAACACCCAAACTCCGAAACAAATATTTGTAGATCATACAAACATTTAGTCCGACCCGAGAATCGAACCCGAGACCTCATGATCAGCAGTCGTACACGCCAACGCGAGACCAACGAGGCAGTCAATATCATTGTTAATCATTTATAAACAGCCTCATAACTATCTTAACCTAGAAAGTAGGCACACTATGACTTCTATCTACTTATATCAGAAATGAGGTTTAAGCCTTCTATACTTATCTGGTTTGTTTTTAAATTTACTTTTTTTTGCAGCGCTGTTGTTGTTCATAGTTTACACGCTTAGTCCAGTAGTCGGCATTTAAGACACCCACGGGATGTATTGGGATGGTGACATCCCACATACTTAATCTGTCACCACATGACAGCTTTCATTTAGAAGGGGCAGTTTCACTAGTTCCTGATACTAATAGCTCTAGTATAATAGTAGTAGTAATAGTATCTTTTTCTGTAAAAAATAGCCAGATAACTACTTTTATCTGTCAAATTGCGTTATAATCTATATATTTATTTAGAGCATTCCAATAAAAAGCTTGTTTTAAAAACATATTTTTTAATTTAATTATTTTTTACTAAATTTTTTGCTTCGGTATGATTAAATTTTTACTTGCTTTTCCATGGATTTCTGGATTTGTTAGGATTTATCCTTTTAGTAGAAAATATTTCTTCGCTGCTGTCACTATCACCATTAATATCCCCTGGGCGAATTACTCTATTTTCCAATATTTGGATTTCTCTTCTATTGTTTGCCATCGTCGATTATCGAGCGAATGCTACGTCATCAGCTGGAAAGCCCAACACTAAATGGCGGGGCGCACGCTCTGTGCGGCATAGGGTCGCCGGCTGCCCGTTGGGACCGTGGTGCCGAAATAGACCCGTTGCCGCACTGAGCGGATGTATTTCACCGTCAGTGCGTGGTGGGCTGAAAAAGGGCCCACAGTGATATTTTTATACAAAATACCGAAATTTTAACTACAAGTTAAAATATATATTTGTCTCCGTCGAACTCTTACAAACATGTGAGATAACCGTTCCGCACCAGCGAGAGGAACATAGTTTTCTTCGTCCGCACCAGCTGAACTACCGCGTAGGGTCGAAATTGGGCCCGATACGCAGTGAACGTGTTAAATCACTGTTTTTCCAAAGTTAAATCACTGTTTTTGGTTTGAAATGGTAGTTAGTTATTGCTTTAACAATCCATGCATTATCACATCTGTTTACAAACATTTTATTTTAAAGCTCTGAATGAGTCTTAGGCAGCGAATATGGAGGCGGTATAGGATCTCTATAGTACTTTTGGTAGATTTTTTGCCAGAAATTGAAACGATCTGGTTCAATGGCATTTCCTAGTTCCAATTTCTGGCCCAAAGACATGTATGGTGAATTGCCTACACCTACAGCCGGCCACGTGGGAAGGTAGGTAGAAGATGATCCCTCTGGCACAGGTTTGCTGAAAAAAAATCAAATTATATTTATATTTGATGGAAAAGTTTCTACATGTAAACTTTGGCAAAGCAATATAAGAAATCTTAAGTGGACGGTCACTACGTAGGCGCCTAAACCCACTAAACCTATATTATAAGGTAGTAGAGCCACGCTGATTTCAGCACGAATGGGCCGGCTCGACCGGGGCGGTACTACCCTCGCACAGAAAATCAACGTAAAATGACCACGTTCGTACTGTCGTGTTTCGTTGGTGAGTGCGAGACCGGAGGCCCAAATAGTCTAGTCAACAAGTTCCATACTTGTTGACTAGACTAAAAGATGCAGCAGCATCACTAGGCCGCCATGGTGTGGGTCGCCATACTGCATTGTCTGCATTCGCAGTGAGTATGGCGACCAATACTCTTGGATTCTGCTTATGCTTTCCATCAGGCAGAGTAGAGTCATTTTGGCGGGCCATACATAAAAAAAGAAAAAAAAAAAAAAACGACATTCGAACCGGTATTTACGGAAAAGTATAAAGACTAAAAGATAAAAGCTCTTTAAAATTGTATTACATCACTGAATAATTCAAAATAAAGTGCGAGTAGATTTTAGCCGTATTTCACGCTATTAATACAGATTTGTTGTTAAAATTCTACCTCAACGCCTTTCAATTAACTCTCCCCGATCAAAGCAACCTAGTAAGGTGGGGAAAAGCTACAGAAAAGGCTTGTACGATGTGCAATGCGGCAATAGGTACAGCCAGGCACTTACTCACAGGTTGTAAGGCGCTAGACCGGGGTCATTATTCACGTCGCCATGATAGGGTATTACTCATCATACGCGAAGCTATGAGTTTATCACTGGCGAGAGCGAAAAAAGGAATAACAACAAACATAAAAACTAACATCGCGTTTGTAAAGGAAGGCTCAACAAGAAAGACTTCACTCACACAAAAGCCGAACTCAATTATAAATACCGCCAGTGACTGGACATTATTAGTGGACACGTATGAAAATCACTACAGAATACCGGAGGATATCTGTGCCTCGGCGTCCAGACCGGACATATTTCTTTATGCAATGTCAATTAAGCGTGTAGTACTAGTAGAACTCACGGTGCCGTGGGAAACGAACATCCCTAAAGACCACGCTTTAAAAAGAAACAAGTACTTTGACTTAACCAACGAAATAACTAAAATGGTTATGTCGTTGCGCTGTATGCCGTGGAAGTGGGTGCGAGGGGTATACCAGCTAAATCCCTCTATAACCTGCTTAAAGACCTTGGATTGCCAAGAGCTTCAGTAAGCTCTTTTCTTGAACGAATATCCAAAGCGGCATTGCTAGGCTCACTTCAAATATGGTTAGGTAGAGGGGGTAACACGGCGGACAGTGGAGGTGAGCGTTGACGCGTCGTAAGGAGTGCTCCTTAAACCTAAACCTGGGTCGCAATTCCCAGGCACTGTCGAAGTCGCATGTGTTGCCCCCATCTATCACACGATGGACCCGGCACCCGCACGGTGAATCCATGGAACGCTAAGAAATAGGTCTCAGAGAACACGGCTTCGTAACTTACCCTGTAATTATGAAATTGTGCCAAATTTCACGAACAATTTTCATCATACTCTTGTACTCTTTGGATGCGAGATCTTCGTTAGAAACAGTTAAATTAATACCGTCACCTACAGCTATCGATTGGGCACAATGCGTGGCTCCTCGTTTGTCTGTATGCGGTATTAAAGGAGTGTCTTCGTCCACGAAAGAATATTCATATAAATAAACTTGGTTGTGGCCAGCTTCTACATGTAACTTTACCACCCATAGTGCACCTTGTATAAAGAAAACGTCTGAAAAGTAATCTACGTAGCGTAGAATAGTCTCCTCATTCACAGGCTTGTCACCAAAGTAAAATTCTTTTATTTCATTCGCAACTTTTTCTTTCTCGTCTTCATTTTCAAACTTCAAGTCCGCGGGTAGAAAATCTGAAAATTGTTCGTTCATACGATCTTTCCACATGTCAAATAAACCTATTCTCATCAGACCTTCCATTTTAGCGAAACCAAACAAAACTGGTACTTTCTTGTAATCCCCAGTTTTGAGTATAGTCAATGGTGACTTTGTTAGGAAAGCGCCATCCCAATAATCATTTTCTACACACGGTGAAAATGTAAAGGTAGAGTCCGTATTTTCGAAAAATCCATCGGCTGTTAAGATGTCATATGGTAGTGTTTTATAGAAATCTTCTAAAGCTTGTATATTATCAACGTCAGTGAAGTTTAATGTTTTTGCATGATTTTTAGCTATAGTCAAAGGATCTGATTGAACTGTAAAGGCAAGTAGGCTTGCTCCGCTTTCTGGTATAACTTTGTGGAATAGACCTTCAGCAGGTTTCGAAAGCATTAGAAGATCTACTGCAGAGCCACCTGCACTGCCCCCTGAAATCGTGACGTCATTTGGATTGCCTCCGAAACTTCGAATGTTTTCTTGTACCCAGCGAAGCAACGCCACTTGGTCCTTCATACCAGCGTTACCGGGAACATCTGCCGTTCCAAGACAAAGAAAGCCATGTATGCCAAGTCGATAGTTAAAGTTAACTACAATAATATCTTTGTATCTCATAAGCTTTTTTAGAGGTAACAATTCACCGTATCCCACTACAAAAGCTCCTCCGTGAACTTGAACTACCACTGACAAGTTTTCTTTTTCCGTATCTGGTACATAAATGTTTGCTATAAGGCAATTTTCTTGCATTTTCACATCCTTCATGATTTCCCAGTGGAACTGAGGACATACTATACGGTCACTGACAGGATCAAGAGGCTCCGTCCATGTTGGTGGTGCAAGAGGTGCCTTAAAATGAAAATTACATAGAATTAAACTTTTATCAATGGACATAATTTCAATTAATTCATTTAACAGAAAGTAAATATAGTAGGTAAATCTACTAGTTTATAATTATTGTATGTGTGTGTTTGTATTATATTATGTTTAACCAACTACCATTAAATATCGAATTATTTAGATCTACGTTAAAATTCCGATACCGATTTATTGATAACCGTAAATTCGCTAGGAATTAAGCATTGAGCAAAATACCGCAATTTTTGTATGACATACCTATCTGGACATATGCGACAGGTTCTAGAAGTGCTACTATTCTACTTTGTCCACCAATTAGAATATTTTCGTTTTAGAATATTTAGAGTGTTAGCAGAGCTCAGAATTTCATCATTATTATTAATGTATCGGAATGATCCTTTGATAATAACGGTTTTATTTGATAAATGTGTTCTTATCATACTTTCATTGCCTTTACCCGTATGTTTGTAATCGATTCATTGTAAGTTAATATAATTGTGATAATAACCCGGGTGACATAGGTTACATTTTTATCAAAAGTTTTACGTAGTCACAATATTATATTTTTTTAATTCTCTCTTGTATAGACTACCCTTAGTTACAATACATCTTTGTTTATGGAATAGGGAGCAAACGAGCAGACGTATCACCTGATGGTAAGCGATTACCGCCGCCCATGGACACCCGCAACACCAGAGGCATCACAAGTGCGTTGCCGGCCTTTGGGGGATGGGGAGAGGGATGTGGGGAGGGGTTGGGGAATGGGCCTCCGGTATCATCACTCACTCGGTGAAACACAGCGCAATCGCTATTTCGCACCGGTTTTCTGTGAGGCCGCGGTATCACTCCGGTCGAACCCATTCATGCCCAAGCGTGGCTCCCCCACGGTAAATCCCATGTGAGTGTTGCATCTACACCTGCTATTATTATGTACACACATCAAAAGTGTCTAGGGATCAAGCATTTTTATGCGGATTTCTTGAGATTGAGATGTGGCTTTGGCCCTGGCCTGCTCAGTCGCCAGACTTGAACCCGATTGAGCATGCATGGGATATGCTACAGAGAAGAGCTCTGCCGAATATGGAGGGTATCCAGTCGCAAGAAGACCTTTTTTTGTTGTTGCAACGAACATGGGCGGCCATTCCACAGCGTGATTTGGATGAACTCATTTTGAGTATGCCAAACCGATTTTCTTGTGTTAGTGTTCGCGGTAGAAACACGGATTATTAATTGTTTAAGTTACCTAATAAAATTTTAAAGAAAACTGTTATTTCAGTCTTTTTTTCGAACTTTAATGTTAGTGGTTCAAATGTCAAAAATCCTTTTATTAGGAAAATGGCAAATTTCTTTATTAATGCAAAGGTGACTTGGTTTATCGTTACTGTGACAAACGAAAACACTTTATTTGATGAATCCTTAAAGAAAATTTTAATTAATATCAATCAGGAGAAAAGTTATTGCAAAAATATATGTTGATCCCTAGACACATATGTTGATCCCTAGACACTTTTGATGTGTGTATTTAGTTGCTTGACTTCATTGTCAAGACCCATCTGATATTTTTTTTCATTAATAAACACACCTTTACTGGCTTGGGTATTGCAAAAATGTCATAAATATTTTATAAGTAAACTAGCTGACCCACGCAACGTCGCACAGTGGATCCTGTACTAAGGAGAGCTTGGCCAAAAATACTTTTTTCGAAAATGTATTTTGGATGTATTTTTTTCGATTTAACAAATTGAAGGTATATTGCATTAAGCTATGATGAACTAAGTAGAATCAGTCGTCTATAAATTGAATCAGAATAATTGGGGGATTTCGCCGTAACAATTATGGTTTCTGGTGACTCATGTAGTAATGTAGTATACAAATATGACTTGAATAGTTCGGGCAAAATCCCCCAATTAAAATTAAAAAAATAAAAACCTAATTGCATTTTTGAAACAAAGTGCCATTTATATTTATTTTTTTACAAAACAACTTATTATCAAATTAGGTTAGTTTTATATGTTTTAAATACTACATACCTTCATCACCACTGATGATTTTTTTTATAAACTAAACGTTCTTACTTTTACAGAAATATTTGTCTAAACTCTGAACTAAACTTTGTTGTTAACAATTAATAACAAGGAAAACCGAAAATAGGTAACGTTTGACGTGTCATATAAATAATACTAGACGACTGATTCTACTTAGTTCACCATTGTTTAATGCAATATACCTTCAATTTGTTAAATCGAAAAAAAAACATCAAAAATACATTTTCAAAAAAAGTATTTTTGACCAAGCTCTCCTTAGTACAGGATCCACTGTACGTCGCCGCGTTGTTTGCGTCTCCTATTGCCCGTAGTGTGATAATTTTCCCCCGTTTTTTGAATTTTTTTTCGAAAGTGCTCCGCTCCTATTGGTCGTAGCATGATGATATATAGCATATAGCCTTCCTGGATAAATGTACTATCCAACACTGAAATAATTTTTCAAATCGAACCAGCGGTTCCTGAGATTAGCGCGTTCAAACAAACAAACAAACTCTTCAGCTTTATAATATTAGTCTAGATTAATTTTGATTTCTCATTATTTGTCCGTTGCGTTGTATTAAAAACCAGCTTAGTCTCAAATGTTAAAATACACCAATGTTATAAAGAGAAAAGATTTGCATTTTTTATGTAACGAATAAACTGACAAACTACTAGATCTATTTCAAAAAATATTTTACCAATAAAAGAATATGCCTAAGCTTGTGCAATGGCTCTATTAAAAGGCTAAGTGCGGCAACAGCCTGGAAAAACCAAACCAAACAAATGTCTAGATAGGCTTGCCAATTTACTTTAATATTGGTACCTGGCAACAGGTAAACCAATATAGGTAAATACACCGAACTAATAGCCAATCGAAAATTGTATCAACATTTTTGTTGTTTATTATCAAATATAATGGTATAGAATGACCTGCAAAAAAAAAACTCATGAGTCATGACAGCTTTGTTTTCGAGCAAACTATCATAGGAATGTTCACTCATTAACAAAATAAAAAAATGTTTCATCTGTTTATCAAATAGATTATCAGGTATAATTCGCTCTTCATCGGCTCTTAGAGCATCTTGAAATTCGAACTATCAAGAGTTGCACCTTAGTGCACCTATGTATGCGCACACACTTGTGCACTTTATTATCTCGTGCGTAGTTGGCTAGTCTCTGTTGAGACTGGCTGCCGTGGCCGGCAAAAAATCAGCAGCGGTAAGAAAAAAATCAGCTAGAAGAACATCATTACATTTAAGAAAAAACTACTACATAGATGACTGACTATACTCAGATTTCAGACAGCTGTCTAGTCATATAATAAATAAACATACACTCAAACTTTTAGTTGTTTTTTTATCTGTTAACTGTTTTAATACGCACTCAATACTTGTGATTCACCATCAATTTCCATTATTATGTAGGTATAGTTTTAGCTTCTTAATTTTTAGTAACACATATCATTGTATAATATAAAATGAGGCGACGATAGTACTATAGGAACTAGACATAATATATATATATATGTATTCTATATACATACACAACTATATAGATAAAACTATATCCCGATGCAGAGCTAATGATCTAGCTCATTAAACAATATTTGTTCTAAGTGAGAACTGAAGCTACAACTTTTGGCCAGACAAAATGTTGTCGGCATCGTCTCGCTCAAAAATTCGATGACTTCCAAACGGTGGAACAGGCTGGGTTTCGAATAGGCTTCAGTACTGAGGACCACATTCGTGGTAAAAATAAATAAAAGGGAAAACATATCGTATCATATTAAGCTATTTAAATGACAGCCAGGATCTGAACTTCACGTTATCATACAGATAAAGGGCATCGGTAGATTAAGGATTAGCAAGTCAGGCAGACTTGCAATTCATTATTCCTCCCCATGAACACCCGCAACACCAGTGGCATCACAAGTGCGTTGCCGGCCTTTGGGGGATGGGGAGAGGGATGTGGGGAGGGGTTGGGGCATACTGATAAAGGGCATCGGTAGATAAAGGAATTGCAAGTCAGGCAGACTTGCAATTCCTTAATCTACCTAATGTCTAAATGTTAAAAAAATAGAAGTCAGGCAGACTTGTATTTTTTTTACAATTGCAAGTCATTTAGACTTGTAATTATTTATCTTCTCCGGTTGGTTATTAGATAGGTACCTAATCATGGGTATTCTATGTAATCAAACTCATCAGAGATTAACTTTTGTTACATATTTACTTTTCTCTATCACAGAACTAGATTATGAACTGATATTATTATTCTCTGTATACAAGGACAGGTTTAGTTTTGATAAATTGATCATTATCATTGGCAAAAATTTACATTCCATAAAAATAATACGAATGACTCAAAAACTAAAAAGACTTGTCCGCAAACTGAGTGAGGTGTTGTGGCATTTTTAATTTTAAAATCGCCGACCATAGGTCCCTGCAATGTGTATTGTGAAAGAACTGAAAAGGTTCTTTGAGATAAGAGGGTATGTGAGAATGAAAAAGAACACTGTATAGAAGAGAAAATATATGAAGATTCCGGCGAAAGAGTATTGGATTCTTGCGTAATCCAAATATTCTTTGCTTGTTTTAAAAGACAACTCCCGCACGAGGAATAAATCCTGTGTGGCGAGGGACTTTACAAACATTCATGAAATGACACAAAAACACCCAGACTCAGAACAACAATTTGTAGATAACTCAAAGTGTTGTCCTATGTGGGCGATCCAACAACACTTGGCGAATTAGGAAACGACGTGGTGACCGCCAAATCACTAAGCCAAACATGCAGTCAATACGAATCTGATGCAGAGGTTTTGAAGTCGCTCAAGTTTATTTAGTTGGTCTTCGGTGAGACTGAGATAGCTGACATTGCTATAGTCAAGGATGGGAAAGAGAAGAGATTGCGCGAGCGCAATTTTAGTGTTTACGGGAAGGAAGTTTCGTAGCCTTCGCAGAGACCCTGCTGCCACAGATGATTTGGGACTAACTTCCCAAATCTTAGGTTCCAGAATAGATACCTATCCATATAGATTCCCAAGTTTTTCACTTTTTCACTGTATGGAATAACCAAACCGTTGCAACTGACTACTGGTATCTGCTGAAAGTTTATTTAACACTTCACTTTAATGCCTGGGACTACCCACTATAATGACTTGAGTTTCATTTGGATTTACTGTAAGTCCAAACTCTTTACTGCAGTTACATATTCGCATTAAGTCTCTGTTAATATTACTGACTACCTATGCTAAATTATCAGGAGTAGTTTGGAAGTATATTTGAAGATCATCTGCATAAAGATGGCAGGAAGAAAGTAATTGATTTGTGATAGAGTTCATGAAAACTGTAAAAAGTAACGGTGATAGAACGCCGCCCTGAGGTACGCTCGCAGATGTTGTGCACCAAGAGGAGTAAACATTTATCAATACAAGCACGCTGCTGGCGACCATACAGGTAACTACGAAACCAGTCAATAGCCGATGGAGATATAGGTTAAGAGAACACAATATACCTTGTAAGACATCAAAATCAAAAGTGTTAAAGGCATTGCTAAAGTCTAGAAATGCAAAAAACCGCTAGTTTTCCTTCATCCATGCCCGACCTAACGTCATCCGTGGAGTCCATCTGTCTGTCCATCACATCTTATGTGGAGTTTCAACCCACAAAACTTGACGCAGTAGAAAGCGGCGATGTAACCGCTTATGTCAATACGAATCCGTACATCATATATCAACTGTTTTGTTGTTTTGTGGGGTACAATGGCAAGAGAGAGAGAGACATAATTAAGGTCACCTTATGACAACTTCGTCTTATATATTTAAATTAATCATAGCAGGTAGGATACGTGCCTTGTTTTGGTCCTACTAGATGGCGTAGATATCCGCGTAGTGACAGATTTTAAAGCGATTATATAAACAAGATAGCCTTGAGTTATAACAAGCCCGGATCATAATCCGGCGATCATCCCGTATTAAACAATAAAACGTCTTACTCGAACTACCGGTTAAAAGAGCTCGCCTATTTAAGAATCGTGTTGTTTTTTTCATTCATCTACTAAGGGACTAAGGACTGCAAACTACGAAGCGTAACAGCACTTCAAAGGGAAGGAAAACTTGACATAAGCTCTGTGCCAACCCTTCTTTCCAGCATAGTGATATCGTAGACCAAAACCTCCTTACTAAGAGACATCTGTATCCAGACTGTTCCTAATGATGGATGGCGTTGTTCTTATTTAAAATTTCAGTAGAATATATGAATTTTATTGACATACCTAGTTAATTGAGGTTTACTTATGTCACATTAACTTTACCTGTTTCATGCGCAGAAAACTGAACTACCACCTATGAATTTTACCATGCACATGCATTGTCCTTCGCTGAACCACCCTGAGGTCATGAAACACTTTTAAATGCAATAAGTAATAACTTATTGCATTTAAAAGTGTAAATATGAAATAATATTATATTAATATATAATAAATATTACTTACATGATATAATTACTTAATACTCGAATAATGTTTGATAAGACCTAATCAACAAAACTTCACAACAAAAAAAAAAAAAAAAAAAAAAAAAACAAAACTTCTTATCATAGACAATGCAGATCTTAGGTGTCCAAGATAAGTCTTGAAATACTAGTAATTTACTAAAGAAATAATACTATATTTATATTAGCAAAATACCCAAATGTACTATGAACATATTTTATAGTAACTGTTTTAGATCTAACGTAACTTTTACACAAAAACCTGACACAAAATTAGAACTACGGCAATAGAAACTATTATTGTTATATTTAGATATTCGTTTTTTTTTTACCTTAAATTTGTTTCTATCTGTCGGTGCAGTGGCATATGGTATATTACGGAAAGTCCACAGTTCACCACTCGAGTCCCAGTAGCCACGCACCGGCCCTTGCTTAATCTTAACCTCCTTCCATTTCCCTTTATCAAATTCACTGTTCACTGAATAGACACAACAAAAATATCGAGGTCCACAGTCGCATTGCTGAGGCGAAATACTGACTTAAAATAATTTACAATGATAAGGTTTCTGTTTATATATTGTTTGCTTTGACAGAAACGGCTAATATCGATATATATAATTATATTAATTTTGTATTCGAATGATAAGCTAGATATTGTTTACCGTTCCACCAATGAGGAAATAAACGAATGAGGAATGACGAGGGAACTGCCATGTAACTATTATTATAGAGTTACCGAACAAAGTTTTTGTAAAAATTTTGTTAAAGAATTCAACTAAAATTATATCATAGTTTATCTCGGAACATTTATTATATGTAATAATAGCAGTAAGATTGGCCGTAATTTGGTAGACTTACTTGATATTTAGGTATTATAATTGGTGTCCCTTGACTTAGTATGGGTAAACAACCGTACATTGTTAAATGAAATAGAATGAAAATGTAATCATAAGTCTGGTTTAATTTAACCGATGGCTTTTGACTTTGAAGACCGCATTTTGATAAATGAGTTTTATAATTTGAGCGTGTGATTAAAAGCTACCTATTTATCCACGGCGATGTAAGTGTAAGTAAACAACTATAAAATAAAGTTTAAGGGTCTCTATTGGAAGACTCAAGGTTCTTAGCTACGTAGTTGTATTATAATGAACTTGCTGACCCATGCAATCTCGTCTGCGGCTCCTATTGCCCGTGGCTCATGTTATATAGCGTGAAAAAATTGTTTACCATAAAGAAGGTTATGGTGATTCAACCATTAAAGTTAGACATATACTGTCTTGGACCTCTTTTTAGGACTTTTAAAGGGGAACAATTCTTTGATACATAATTTTTTGTGAAACTTTAACAATGGAAACTCTGAAAAGGAATAATTTTCCCCCGTTTTTGTATCATATTTCATTGATACTCCGCTTCTTATAGTCGTAGCGCGATGATATATGGTATATAGCCTTTATGGATAACTAAACTATATATCGTTGAAAGAATTTTTCAAATCAGACTAGTACTTTTTGAGATTAGTGTGTTCAACCAAACGAACAAACAAAGATAGCTTATACTCTTCAGCTGTATATACACACATCAAAAGTGTCTAGGGATCAACATATGTGCCTAGGGATCAACATATATTTTTGCAATAACTTTTCTCCTGATTGATATTAATTAAAATTTTCTTTAAGGATTCATCAAATAAAGTGTTTTCGTTTGTCACAGTAACGATAAACCAAGTCACCTTTGCATTAATAAAGAAATTTGCCATTTTCCTAATAAAGGGATTTTTGACATTTGAACCACTAACATTAAAGTTCGAAAAAAAGACTGAAATAACAGTTTTCTTTAAAATTTTATTAGGTAACTTAAACAGTTAATAATCCGTGTTTCTACCGCGAACACTAACAACACAAGAATCGGTTTGGCATACTCAAAATGAGTTCATCCAAATCACGCTGTGGAATGGCCGCCCATGTTCGTTGCAACAACAAAAAAAGGTCTTCTTGCGACTGGATACCCTCCATATTCGGCAGAGCTCTTCTCTGTAGCATATCCCATGCATGCTCAATCGGGTTCAAGTCTGGCGACTGAGCAGGCCAGGGCCAAAGCCACATCTCAATCTCAAGAAATCCGCATAAAAATGCTTGATCCCTAGACACTTTTGATGTGTGTATATATATAACATTAGTATAGATTAGATTCAACATAAAATTGACGACAATGATACTCGCAAACGCTATCACAAATTATTTTTATCACCGTTTTCATACTGATGTGATTCAGTATTCAGTTACAGCTATGCCGCGGTGGATGTGCTTATTGTTTTTGTGCGCAGCAGTGAGCGCGACAAACGGAGGTAACGATGAATGGCTGGAAGTGAATATTGACCAAGGTCCTGTACGCGGACATCTGGATTCAAGTAGAGAACTGTGGTCTTTTCAGAATATACCATATGCCACGGCACCAACGGGAAAAAATAAATTTAAGGTACATGAAAAGATTATGTGGTTTATAATATTTTGACAGGTAACCTTATTCAAGCAATTTTTTCGTATTAAGTTTTTGAAAAGCGTGTTGACGGATATTGACTTATTTTTATTTAGATATTAGTAGAACTTAAATTTAGAAACACTTAGATTTAAAAAACTTTAATGTTATATTCAATTACTCTTTAATATTTTTGTAAATTTGTACACATAGTATATTTGTTACATTAATTGCACTTTGATAAGATTATACGAAGTAACGAAGCTTAAATACGGTCGAACTGAGAACGTCTTTCTTTTTTTGAAGTCTGTTAAAGTTAACACAAAAATTTCAATGATTTGACATTCCGCATATGCCTATTTTGCCAACAAAATAAGAGGTAATGACTTCACAGGTGATATAAAAAGCTAGTAATGAGTATAACGACAAAAGAACGACACCTACTTAAAATGGAACCTAAAAGTAGCAAAAATATTTTTTGCTACTTTTACTTTGCCCGTAATTCAAACAAAAAACAGAAGCAACGTTTTAAATACATCATATATTTCTAAGTAGATATTACAAAAAAACTGTAACTGGTTAACATGAATAAATTTTAAGATTTATTTAAGTGTGGAATTCCCCGCGGGCCGTCACCCCACCGGAGTTTGCGGCGGGGTGGTGTGCCGGAATCGGACCGACTAAAACCACACGGTGTGCCACTATGCGCCTAAAATAGAAAAGATTCGGGAACTGCTGTTATTAAGACATTCTCAAAACTCTCTATTTAGGCAACGTACGGCACACGCGAATGTCACCTACTCGCGGCTGGCCTCGGAAGTGGATAGTGAGAAAAACCCGTCCCGTCAATCCGCAGCTACACTCAGGGTGGCATGAGGCGCTGGTAAGGGCCTAACCTCTGCCGCCCGGTTCGCTGGCGTAGGTAACCATTGTGCCCCATTGTTCAGTCTTGGCTGTCTCCATAGGCCCCGACCGAGGAGGTCGGCGTAGACGTAGGGGCTGGCCGTTTTCGTGATGCGCTTACGCAGGTTTGCGATACGGCCATGCCTCGCGTCCAAGGTCGTCGGCCCCCACGGAAGGAGGTCTACTGGTGGTCCCAGGAGTTGGCGGACTTCCGTGTGGCTTGTACTCGTGCCCGGAGGTGCTACACCCGCAGCAGGCGACGTCACCGTGGAGACGGTGGCGGGGACCAGCTTCATGAGGAGTACCGCGAAGCGCGGAAAACTCTGAAGCTGGCCATTTGCCGCGCCAAAGAGGTAAAGAGAAAGGAGATGCTGGAGAGTCTCGACCCTGACCCTGGGGTCGCCCATACCGTGCGGTGCGTCAGAAGCTCCGCACGTTGCCCCCCCCCCCCCCCTTACCGAGACTCTCCAGCCCAGCTTCCTGCAGGAAGTGGTCGAGGGCCTATTCCCTGAGCGGGCGGAGCACACGCCCCCGTCGATGGCCTATGCGGTCGGAGACGACGGGGGTAGAGAGGAGGATGTGCCGCCCGTTAGGGAATCGGAGGTTGGGGCGACTGTTCTTCGGATCCGTTCCAAGAACACCGCCCCCGGGCCGGACGGGGTTCCAGCCCGAGTAATGGCCCGAGCTCTCGATCATATGTCGGACCGCCTCAGGGAAGTGTTGGACGCTAGCCTGGCGTCCGGACGCTTCCCTGAGTGCAGGAAATGCGGGAAGCTGGTCCTGTTGAGGAAGCCGGGACGGCCTGCCGATTCGGTCGCGGCCTATAGGCCCATCGTGTTGCTGGACGAGGCGGGTAAACTTTTTGAGAGGATACTCTCTGCCTGCATCGTCCGGCACCTCTGCGAGGTGGGGCCCGACCTGTAGGACGCCCAATTCGGATTCCGAGAAGGGCGTTCGACGGTCGATGCCGTGATGCGCCTTAGGGCCGTGACCGAAGAGGCAGTGAGCTGTGGCGGCGTGGTGTTGGCGGTGTCCTTGGACATCGCCACCGCCTTTAATAGTCTGCCATCGTGTTGCTGGACGAGGCGGGTAAACTTTTTGAGAGGATACTCTCTGCCTGCATCGTCCGGCACCTCTGCGAGGTGGGGCCCGACCTGTAGGACGCCCAATTCGTATTCCGAGAAGGGCGTTCGACGGTCGATGCCGTGATGCGCCTTAGGGCCGTGACCGAAGAGGCAGTGAGCTGTGGCGGCGTGGTGTTGGCGGTGTCCTTGGACATCGCCACCGCCTTTAATAGTCTGCCATTTAGCTGCATCAGGGAAGCACTCCATTACCACGGGGTGCCAGAGTACCTGAGGCGGCTAGTGGCAGACTATTTAGAGGAGCGTACCGTCGTGTACGAGGACCGAGAGGGCGTCTTGAGACGGCGACCCATGTCGTGCGGCGTTCCGCAGGGGTCTGTCCTTGGACCACTCCTGTGTAACGTGGGGTACGACTGGGTCCTTCGGAGTCGTCTGCCCCCCGGGCTGGGCGTAATCTGTTACGCCGATGACACATTGGTCACGGCCCGGGGAGCGAACTTCCAAGAGGCGGCGTGCCTAGCCACCAGGGGAGTTTCTCTGGTGGTCGGTCGCATCGAGGCGCTGGGCTTAAGGGTAGCCCTGGACAAGACGGAGGCCCTATTGTTCCATTGGCCCCGTCACGGTCCACCCGCCAGCGCCTCCATAGAGGTCAACTCGGTCCTCGTACCGGTTCGGGCCCAGATGAGGTATCTGGGCCTGATACTCGACGGTAGGTGGCTCTTCGACGAGCACTTCCGACAGCTTGGTTCAAAGCTGGTCGGCGCGGCCTCCGCCCTTGGGCGACTTTTGCCCAACTTGGGTGGAGCCAGCGTTGCAACGCGACTCCTGTACACGGGGGTTGTCCGGTCGATGGCGCTGTATGGTGCACCTGTGTGGGTGGCGGCTCTGACTGCCCTAAATAAGGTCCGCCTCTGGCGGCCTCAGAGGGTATTGGCAGTCAGAGCCATACGCGGATACTGCACGGTGTCGACCGAGGCGGCGTGCGCCTTGGCCGGAACACCCCCGTGGGATTTGGAGGCGGAAGTGCTCGCCGAAGTTTATCGACGGGTGGCTGAATATCGGGCGGAGAGTCGCATTCGCCCTCCGCCCGAAGAGCAACGCGATTGGCGTGAAGCCGCCCGTCGAGCCACTATGGCTAGATGGTCGTTCCGGCTGGAGACTCCACGTGCTGGGTTTGCCGCCGTGGAGGCTCTCCAGCCGGTCATCCTCGAGTGGGCAGGGCGGCAGCACGAGACCCTTTCCTTCCGACTGACGCAGGTCCTTTCCGGGCACGGTTGCTTCGGGAAGTACCTGCACTCGGTCGCCAGGAGGGAATTGAGTCCCGCCTGCCACCACTGCGACTGCAGTGAGGACTCGGCCCAGCATACGCTGGCGGTTTGCCCCCCTTTAGCCACCGCAGCGTCGGGCCCTCACTGCAGTCATCGGAGGAGATCTCTCGCTACCGGCCGTCATACGCTCCATGGCCAGTAGCGATAGCAGTTTTACCGCGGTCGCAACCGTCTGCGAAGAAGTCATCTCGCAGAAGGAGGTGGCGGAGAAGGCCCGGGAGGATGACATCCACTCGGACCCAATTCGCCGCCGGCGAACCGGGCGGCGGAGGCGCGCCTATCAGCGTCTCATGCCGCCTTGAGTGTGGCCGCGGATGGTCGGGACGGGTTTTCCCCTCCATCCGCTCTTGTGGCCACCCGCGAAGGGGCGACGTACGCGTGTGCCGTACGTCGCCTAAATTGAGACTTTAACAGCAGACGGTGCCCGCTTCTGTGCGGGCAAGCGCTGGGAGGGGTCCGGATGTGTTAATAACTGCAGTTCCCGGATTCCTCCCTTCACAGGCGCAGAGTGGCACACCGTGTGGTTTTAGTTGGTTCGAGTCCGACACACCGCCCTGCCGTAAACCCCGGTGGGGTGACGGTCCGATGGGATTTCCACACGAAAAAAAAAAAAAAGGTAACCATTGTGCCGACTTTTAACTATTAACGTTTTTTTATTTGTACCAATATACTGAGTTTCAGTATTTAAAAGTAATTGCATTTTTTTCGGCTTTCTGAACCTAAATTTAGATTAATTATAAAATCGGCATAAAGTGAAAGTCGGCATAAACGTGCAAATATTAATGAATCATGAAAATTCGGCATAAAGGTAACATATGTATGAATTTTATGAAAGTCGTCGAAACGGGAAAGTCGGCACAAAGGTCATTACCCGCTGGCAGCGAGTCGGGTCCGAGTAGAGGTCACTCCGGCTATGAAGTGTATGACGGCCGGTAGCGAGAGATCTCCTCCGATGACTGCAGTAAGGGTCCGACGCATACCTCTAACGTGTGATGAGTGGAATCATTATTGCAGTCGCAGTGATGACAGGCGGGACTCTGTTCCCCCTTAGTGACCGAGTGCAGATACTACCCAAAGCAGTACCTGGGAAGGATCTGCGTCAGTCAAAGAAAAGGGTCCCGTGCTGCCACCCTGCCCACTCGAGAATTCTAAAGCTAGCCTAAATTGCGTTAGCCGATAATATAAAGTTCGATGATTTAATGACACAAATTAATCATATTGCGCCTAGAAACACCTTTATTCAGTTCTATCTTAGATCGTAAGTGTATCATTATCTCTTTTTCAGGCACCTCTTCCTGCGCCCACATGGACCGAAACATTACATGCTGTTGATAGAGGCATCATATGTCCCCAATTGAAATGGGATTTCTTGGAAATGCCTGGGCAATTGAAAATGCAAGAAGATTGTCTTATCGCAAATATATATGTACCTGATACCAGGAAAAAAAATCTTTCCGTCTATGTGTATGTTCACGGGGGTGCATTCCAACTAGGTAGTGGTGATATGATTAAAGCAAAAAATCTCTTGAAACATAAGGATCTCATATTAGTTACATTCAACTATCGTCTAACTATTCATGGTTTTCTTTGCCTTGGCACCGAGGATATTCCTGGCAATGCTGGCATGAAGGATCAAGTAGCGCTGCTCAAATGGGTGCAACGAAATATCGCCGCTTTTGGAGGCAATCCTAATGATGTCACTATCGATGGTGCCAGTGCAGGATCGATGTCAGTCGACCTTCTAGCAATCTCTAAATCTGCTGAAGGGTTGTTCCATAAAGTTATACCAGAAAGTGGATCAAATTTAGCGACATTTGCAACTCAGCCTAATCCTTTACAAAATGCCAAGGAGTATGCGAAAACCTTAAATTTCACTAATGTGGATGATATTTACCAACTGGAAGAATTTTATAAAACATTGTCGTATGACAAATTGTTAAGTCAGCCCCTTGATTTGGGTGCTTCTTATTTCTTTACACCATGTGTAGAGCGGGAAACGGGTGATGGTGCTTTTCTGACGGAGTCTCCCTACAGCATTTTAAAAAGTGGTAATTTCAAAAAAGTACCCATGCTTTATGGTTTCAGTAACATGGAAGGTTTGCTCCGTGTTGCAGATTTTGAAACAACTAAGGTCAGAATGAATCAGAAGTTTTCCGATTTTTTGCCTACAGACTTAAAGTTTGAGAGTGAAGAGGAAAAAGAAAGAGTTGCTAAAGAGGTCAAAGAATTTTACTTTGGTGACAAGCCTGTTGATAATGACACCATATTGAGCTATGTGGATTTCTTCTCAGATATTATTTTTGTTTACTCCAGTCTTTGGGCGGTAAAGTTATATGTGAAAAGCGGTCATGATCAAATTTATCTATACGAATATTCATTTACTGATGAAGATACTCCTCCTGTGATACATACAAATGTTCGTGGTGCTACGCATTGCGCTCAAACGTTTGCTGTACTGGATGGCAAAAACCTGATCACTCGACATGAAGATGATCTCACAGAAGAATATAGAAAAATGAAGAAGTTGATACGAAACATGTGGCATAACTTTGTTAAAACAGGGTGAGTTAAATTTATGTAAACATTTAATTTCGTAAATCATAAGTGATAATAATATAATAATAATAAATTTATTTCAAAAAGTATTTGTACAGGACACGTATGAATGACTGAATACAATTTGAATATAAGTTTTTGTTTCAAAGAAAATGAAATAAGCGTCAAATGTGAAAAAGAAGGAGACAACGACTGACGTGTGATCGACGAAAGAAAATATAGCTAGATTGTATAGTAATATCATAAATTATTAAATGTTATCATTTTTATCACTATGACTGCCTCGGTGATGCAGTGGTAGCGTACGTGAATGATGTGCTGGTCTCGGGTTCAATTCCCGGATCGGACCAAATGTTTATGTGATTTGCAAATATTTGATACGGAGTTTGGGTGTTTTCTATGTATAATATGTTTGATTTTACTAAAAAAAAGTATAAATGTATTTGTATCAGTTGTCTAGTACCCATAGTACAAACTCTGATCACTTTGAGACTTGGCAATGTTTGTCAGATGTCCGAAATATTATTATTATTAAATTCGAACAGAAGCATCAATAGGCCGCCGTGGCATACCACGGCCACCACCATAGGACTTCATGCTGCATTGTTGCATTGTCTGCATTCACAATGAGTATGGTGACCACCACTCTTGGATTCTGGTTATGCTTTCCATCAGACAGAGTAGAGTCATTTTGGCAGAGCCATACATAAAAGAAATAACTCTGTCTGTCAATCTGTTACACTTTAAGGGTGAAATTGCTGAACCGATTTGGTTGAGTTTTTGTATGGAGATATAGTGAACTTTGGAGAAGGACATAGGCTACTTTTGAAGCGATAACCGATATACAGACAGGTGGAGTCACGGGCAAAAGTTAGTTAATAATAAAATCTTCATGGTTTTTATTTGCAGTAAGCCCGTACCAGAAGGATCTTCCTTGCCTTCATGGCCACCTGTAGGAGCAGATACATCACCTTACATGTCTCTGGGACGGACGGTTGAGCTTCGTGATAGTCCAATGACGGAAGACAGAACACTCTTCTGGGAAAACATTTACCAGAAGTACTATCAAGAACCCATGGTACCGCCAAAGCCATATTTAAGATCACACACAGATCTATGATGTTATTTTAAAATATAACATTGGATATTGATAAAAAATCATTTAGATTAAGACGTATGAGATGCGTATCAGATTATTATTAAATTACTAGATGACCCGGTGAACTTCATATCACCTACATTTAGTTGTGTAAAATGTGGTCAAAACTTAATACATTTTTTTTATCTACATTAAATGTGATATATCTCAATCATTAAGAAATATCACATTTAATGTAGATAAAAAAATTGTATTAGGTAAGTTTTGTATAAAATTTCAAGATGATATCTTGAAATTTATTAATTTTCCCGACAACCAACTGACACTTTTATACTTTTTTTTTTCTGAAATAGAACCGTTTTATATTCCAACAAAACAGATCAAAGAGATTGGACCTCATACTACAGCTAGGAAACAGATAAATTTCTGAACGCACCTATATATAAATATTTGAAAACTCAGTGACATTTTTTTATTTCTAAAAAGACAAAAGATATGTCATCTGTTTTATTTGTCTTTTGTTTCACAGTTAGGAATAATTTCCCATATCTTGTTTTTTATGTTTCTCACTTAGATTATTAATATGTCTAGATGGACTGTCAAAGCTGTAAAAACACACGAAAAAATAGGCTCTAACACTAACGCCTAAATGTTTTTCCGCGTTTAGTACCAAATGCACTGTCAGTGGATACACACATGTTGCTGTCATTTTTGTGTTGAAAAAAATGGCGAATTGTGCGTTATAAGTGTGTAGAAATTGCAGAGTACCATCTAAATTGACAAAGAAAGTTGCCTATTATCGTTAAGTACCATTGATATGTATCTATTACAGCAAACAAAGCCATTAAATAATTTCTAAAATAAATAATTATTGTAGTCGCCATTTTGGGTGTTGCTAGTTTATGAAGTCAAAACTCCCTCATAAAATGTGGCAGGCGGAGTTGTGTTGTATAAAATACTTCATGGTAGCTAATAGATACGCTAAGAATTTCAAATCATTTTTGTAATTCAATATGGCCGCCGCATCATTTTTTGCAAAATGACACTATGGGTATCGTGTAAGACGTTTTTAGGTATACCGAGTCTAGATTTCATATCATTTTTTGAATCCAATAATTATGGCCGCAGCACCATTTTTGTAAAATGTCACTATGGGTATGGGTATCGTGTAAGGGATTTTTAGGTATACTGAGTATTAATTTCATGTCATTTTTTGAATCAAATATGGCCGCCGCACCGTTTTTGTTAATTTCACTATGGGTATATGGGTATCGTGTAAGGGGTTTTTAGGTATACTGAGTATTAATTAATTAATTAATTTATTTATTTATTAAAACTTCCTGCAAGCATATTGCACAAGTCGGACTTTATGCCACAGGCATTTTCTTCCAGACAAACCTTTGGGTGTGTTGCGAAGCTTTTTGTGGCAGGTGTATGTATGAACAAGTAAGATGAGAGACTAAATTAAATTATTTTCTAAAATACAATGATTTTACAGATAAATAGGTGCTAGGTATACATAAATAGAATATAGTTTATATATATCACAATATAAATATAATACATATATATTTATAAATAAATAATAAGGACACTTTTAGAGTATTATTCTGATGGCTCCGTCAGCAAGTCTCTATAGTGCTTCCGCACTTTAAATTTAAAAGATGCCCGGCTAGTGGACGTCCTGATTTCTAGTGGGAGCGAGTTCCACAGAGTAACAGCTCGAACGAGGAAAGAGGAATGGACTGTGCTGGAAATATGTGCGGGACAAAGAAGGAGAAGATTATTAGAAGATCGAAGATTCCTGTCATGGTTAGAGCAGAGATATTGGAGTTGGGATGTTAAGTAGGTGGGTGAGTTCGGTGATTGAAGAAGGGCATACAACATAGACAGAGCCCTTAAACTACGGCGTTGTCTTATGGGTAACCATGATAATTTCTTGTCATTTTTTTAATCCAATATGGCCGTCGCACCATTTTTGTAAAATGTCACTATAGGTATCGTGTAAGGTGTTTTTAGATATGCTGAGTATTAATTACATGTCATTTTTTGAATCAAATATGGCCGCCGCACCGTTTTTGTAAAATGTCACTATGGGCATCGTTTAAGGGTTTTTAGGTATACTTACTAGATATGAGCTCCTCTCTGTTTTAAAAAAACAACTCCTGCATTACGAATATACATCACAAAAAGCACCCAGACTCAGAACTACAATTTGTGAATCACACAAAGTGTTGTCCTATTTAGGATTTGAACCCCCAACACCTGGCTTAATAGAAAGCGGCGTGGCGACAACTTAAACCACTAGACCAACCGTGCAGTCATGCATTTTTCAAGTCCAGTTTTTATTATTTCAAAACAAATATATCTTCGAATGTTTTTATCAACAGATAAGAATTGAGAAAATTTAACTTAAAAACTACTCGTCAGATCTCATTCAGATAAAAGAATAGATTGTAAATCTAATGATGATGACAGTAACGCTCCTCTGATAGTTCAAATGTATACGGTTAATATTTCATTTGTTGACAGTATACTTAAACACAAAAATATTTGCTAGATACGTGTAAGTAGGTGTGTTATTTATTTTCGGGTATTGTAATGGCTGGCAAAATACATCGGCACCTATATAAATCGATCGACTTAATGCCCTGCGTTCTCCGCCAAACAACCTTTGGGTATGTATAATTCTTCTGCGAGGTTCCAGGTATTAAATTATATATAAAACATAAATATAAAACAATAAAAAAACGGAATTATATACGAGAAGCAAACATTTTGTGGCCCCTTTTTACGAAAATTATGCGAACAGAGAAGTATGAAATTTCGCACAGGCAAGTTTATAAGGAGGAGGTGGGCAGAAAGCAAAATAAAGTCAAAGAAATGGTCGAGTTTCTAGTTCATGTAATAACATAATATTTTGTTGAATAGAATAACGATGTTATACAGTAACGCAAGAATATTGCAAGATTTTATTTATTTATTTATTTATTACAATATCACCTTCACTATCATTACAGGTTGCCCTAATGCGATAGAGAGGCTAACTTACATTTCTAATATTATGTCTATTTCTTTACACATGAATAAAGAAACATATATACAGTAACGAAATATAAACTCAAAAAAAATAACAATCTATCTTAAAATTAAAAACATAAAACAAAGTATTGCATCTTTTATGTCTTGTAACAAATTAAATTTACAAGACATTTTGCGAGTACACTCAATTGACACGAAAAAATATCTAAATCTTTGTGAACTTCGTTAATTAGATGGATAATTCGCGTAAGCGGTGCTTTCTCAAGTAAGTTAGTCCTGGCTACTGGCACAGCCAATAGAGGCGGGCGTCGGCGCCTCCACACGTAGCGGTCAGGCACGCACAGGTTCAGGTGGCCCAGTACCCCAGGATTATGTTTTAGACCACGTAGTAGTTTTATTACATACACAGCAAGCGTGTATTCACGTCGCACTCTAAGTTTGTAATATCCAACCATACCCAGCACAAACATAGTTGGGTACATCAATGGGAAGAACGGGTATATTCCGTACAGTTTTAAATATAAGTGTCTTGTAAACTTATTCTGAACCCGTTCTAACATGTCACAATATTTTGCTTCATGCGGAGCCCAAATGACCGCACTATGTTCCAGGTGGCTACGAACTAATGCGTCATACAATACCTTCAGAGTTGTAATGTTGGTGAAACCATGAGACTGTCTTAGAACAAAACCGAGGCTTCTGTAGGCTTTCTTACATATATTCACTATATGTTCGCGGAACCTTAGATCCGGAGTGAAATGTACCCCAAATCCCTCACCTGCGAAACTCGTTGCATGGGCGTGTCTCCTACTTTGTACTCGTACTGTATAGATGTTTGTGCGCGAGAAAAAGTCATCAGTTCATCACTGAGCATTTAGACGCGTTTAAATATAGTTTATTCTCATGGCTCCAATCCACCACTCTTTTTATGTCATTCTGCAAACGTTCACAGTCTGACTCATCCCTGACTTCTAGTAACAACTTAAGGTCATCTGCATATAGTAAACAGGAGCCATGCCTCACGACCTCCGGTAACTTGTTTATCATAATAATAAATTGGAGAGGTCCTAAGTTACTACCTTGGCTTACGCCAGACCTAGTGTAATACGGTTCAGATTTGTACCCATTATAGTCTACATACTGCTGTCGGTTTTCCATGTAGCTAACGAAAAACTGTAACAGGTGTGTCGTACATCCAACCTCTGCCAGTTTCCTTAATAATATATCATTATCGACGCTGTCAAATGCCTTTTTGTAGTCAAAATATGCGACATCCACCTGTAAACCTGCATCCACTGCTGGCACCACCTTCACCATAAAATTAAGTAGATTTGTGACAGTGCTACGTCCCGGCCGGAACCCGTGTTGCGCATCTGACAACTGCGCGCTTACCTGTCTTTGCATGCTATGTTGGATAGCCGATTCGAATACCTTTGCTGGTGTTGACAACACTGCTACAGGTCTGTAGCCGTGTAGATACAGTCTTAAGGGCAAGTTTCACCAGTTCCGGATAAGTATTCAGAAACTTATTTACTAAGTAGTTTCCCTGTCAGATAAGTTCACAATAAGGTACTATACGACAATATAGATCGACCTTCACCAAGCCGATAATAGAATAAACTTTATTTTAGAATAGATTTCGTATAATAGAAAATATATTAAAAATGGGTTGTCTAAAAGAATCCGGGGCAGAATATATGTATAACTGAAAGAATACAAATTAAGGTCTATACGCCTACGTGTAATATTAAAATCATCCTCTAATCCCTAACGGTTGAAAAATTTAACCTTCTATCATCAGCTCACCTAAATAACTTAAAAGTATACGACTGAAGGTCTTTAGATACGTATGAAATTGAAAGAATTATCCTCTAACTCCTAACCGTTGAGGAGTTGTACCTTCCATGATCAGCTTATCTAAATAACTTGAAAGAATATGACTAAAAGTAACATACATACATATGATATTTAAAGATTTATCCTCAAACTCCTAACCGTTCAGGAGTTGTACCTTACATCATCAGCTCATCATCCTAACATGATGACTACCAGACGCAAATACCGGTGTAACTTCAGAAAATATACAAAAAAACATAGTATGCGCTTAAAAAAATGAGGGTTTCTCTCGATTTCCCTGGGATCTCATCATTAGATCCTGATATGGTGACAATGGGACCACCTCGGGAGCATACTCTTTCGAATACAAAAAGAATTTTTAAAATCGGTCCACAATTGATGGAGTAATCGGTGAACACACACATAAAAAAAAGGAAAATACATACAGTTCAAAATACCTCCTCCTTTTTGGAAGTCGGTTAAAAAGTATCTAACTAGGTAACTGTAGTGGCAATTCACAGTAATTTCAGGCTGAAAGATTGCATTACGAATTTAATAATTTGTTTTTTGAAATGTTTATTTCTTCGTGCGCAAGGTCATGTCAGATTAAAATAATGTATGTACAGATAAACAATCATTATTGTAACAATGTAATACATATACATGTAGAATATTTGCTTATATAATTCAAAATATGTATCCATCTACTGACAGATATTGCAAGTTCTGTGTTAAGGTGGTAAATTTTGCTAACTATAACTTTAGTCCCACTTAAACTCCTGAATCCTGAGTCCCTAAAGAGCAGGAGATCCGAAGGAATTTACCATCCTGTCAACAATAACAAGGATATAGGGGCCAAGTCTGACGTACTACCTGATGGCAACGGTTGATACCGGACACATATTTCGGAATAAAATCTATTATACAATTCTCGTGTTACGTTATTGTTCAAGATGAACTCCGAAACCATATAACAGATTTTTACGATTTTATAATGTGTTTTATATTAATTGTTAATGATATGTCCCGGTGCTGGTAGACAATTAAAAGTGGACTGTTAGTTTGTGCAGGTTTTTAATGTCTACAAGGATATGACACAGTACAGAGCAGTGATCTCGAACAATGTATTGAGGCGAGTGTTCTTAATACGATGTATATAGTGGGAGCCGCTGCCCGGGCCCCGCTTCTCCTTGCGTCCCCGTCACTTGCGCCGCGCGCCGTTCGCCAGCGGTTCAGTCGGTTGGAAGCACCGGCCCACCGCGATGTCGAGGATCGAAGTTCGATTACATCATTGTCCTTCTGATCATCAAGATCTTCCATAAGGTCACTACCTTATGGAAGATCTTAACGATCAGCAGGACCAAGACATTCATGAAGCCGCTTCAGTTTAACTTTATTTAGTTTTAGAGGTGGCACTCTTGATGGACAGTTACCGCGTGACCTAAGACCATATAAATGCTTTCCATCAGGCAGAGTAGAGTCATTTTGGCAGGCCCATACATAAAAATAAATATATAAAAACTTCAACTTGATATTTATACAAGGAAGTTTATAATTTTTTTGTCAAATTAGACTACGAGGAAACGGAAAAACTGTTAGTTATATGAAAATAATAACCTAGATATGACACACATAATGCACACACACGCGCTCACACACACACATAAACACCAAATTAGACGTATTTTTTGTTTTTTCCCTCTTTTGTTTCTTAACTCCTACATGAATGTACAGTGTTTCACTGTCTTGAACTATGTTTTGTCTGTATAATGGAAGCCTGGTTACACATGTTACAGGTTCTCACCTAGTTTGGAAACTAGTCTCCCAATAAGCTAGTGTATATATTAATACATATCAATTATACAATACACCATAGTTAATATTTATATGGGAAAAATAAATAAATTATTACTATAAACTCTTTTTTGGCTTTTATAAACCAGACCATGTCTACTGCCATATCTTTCGCAAATGACCAATAGCCTCAGCAATGCACCGACAGTTGGACTCAGCAACACTATGTCGTCTGCATAACTAAAATTGTTCATGCAGACGTTGTCAACAAAACAACCTATTTGGGAGCCGTTGAGTTCATCTCTCTATCAGTTCATTCACATACAGATTAAATAACCTAGGAGAACTAAACCCTCCCTAGTACGTGTCAGAGTAGCCACAAGCCCACCTAACACAGTTTGGTCTTCCAGAACTGAAACTGAACCTGTGCATGCACACTTGTTTTTCTGAGCTTCCGCCAAAGAACATCGTATGACACCAAGACAAAAGTGCCTACCAAACGTGCAAGTATCACCACCACAGTTATAACTGCGCAGGTAAAACTGTCATGATACAGTTGGTTGGCGCGTGATACAGTTTTACCAACCACACGCACGGTATTCCGTGTGCAAGCCGGCCTGCGCATGCAAACTGTGGTGATACTTACGCGTGTGGTCGGCCCAAAAATCCTTCGATGAGTCTAGAAGTTTTGCTGCCATGCCTAAGATAGGATAGTAAACACCATGCTTAGACAATAAGAGCCGAGCTGTTTGAAAATAGACGCAGATGCAGTTGCATGAGTCAGCTAGTAACTTAATATTTCTGACTACACACAGGCTACTGACATTTATCTATGATTTTCTTTATTGCGTAACAAACGTAAAATGAGTTATAAAATATTAAAATGTAACAATCGGACGTAATAATCGGAGTTTGTAATGTGAATTAATTTAAAGCTTTAATTTAGTGTTAAAATTGAACAACTTATTATTATTTTACACTGAATGTTTCACATAAAAACTGCTATCTTTGTAAATGTTTTCGATAGTCTGATTGATTGATTGGGTAATTCTTAATATGTGCAAGTCATTGCTATAAAGGTGATACGCACACTAGAGATTCTGAGCGATAAAATTTATATTTTAAATATAAAGAATCAGGGGAGAGAATGCCGCTTGAGAGGTACCAGAGCTTACTTGATTGAGCTTGTTTGATCTTAACTCTTCCTCTCCTTCCATTTCCCTCTATCAAATTTATTGCTTACTAAACAGATACTCAACAAAGCTGGCGGCCGTACTGCCATATGACTGCTATAGAGTCACCGAACAAAAGTTTTAACACGCTATTATTAGCTTCTTTCGTATGTATGTTAAGTTACCTTTTTTAAGTAATCTGGTGTACAATAAAGCGATTTATTATTATTATTATTATGTAACGGAAACTTTGAACATGATTTTAACCCCTTACAAAGAGTCGCATTAACTCGAAATTCGGCATACTTATCAAGGACCGATGACCGTTCAATATTTTAAACAATTAGACCCGTTATCCTTACTAGCATAAAACTAGTAGTGTCTTTACGCCAAGGTTTGTTAAGAGAATCCATCCGTTACATCATCACTTGTGTTTAAGCATTTCTTAATTTTCTTATAATTATGTGATGATAGCAGTATGATTGGCTAGAGTTTGGTAGGCTTACTTGAAATTTAGGTATTTGTAATCGGTGTTCCGCGAATGACGCGTAAACAATCGTACAGTGTTGTTGTTTTATTAGTTTATCTGGTATACCAACAGGACACATACTCGTACAACACACTTTTAATAATATTACACAAATATTTTACCTGGTATGCATGTCTATTACACACTTACTTACACTTAACAATACAGCATTATGATTAAAGTATTTTTTTCAAAAAACTGAAGGAAACTTAATACTACTTAATTATAGATTACAATGACTTCTTTCGCTATTTAAAAAGCGGGCTACTCACACGCCTGCCGCAGGGGCAATCTAAGGTGTAAGAGTGGGGATGACCCTTAATCGCCTCCTTAATTGTAATGTGTGTAGGCAAGCAGGGGCAATTTTCCAGTTGGCCCTGCGGCAGGGCGGCAGGCGTGCAAGACCATCCTTGTTCCCTAGATCGGCCCTGCCACTCTGCTACGTCGCCGCGTGTGTAGCGCGATTGGGGCAATTTCTCAAGCAGTTTGTTGGTAACTGCAGTGGTAGCATACGTGACTATAGTGCATGAGTTCTCGGGTTCGATTCCCGGGTTGGACCAAATGTTTGTGTGATCTGCAAATATTTGTTGCGGAGTTTGGGTATTTTCTATGTATAATATGCATATTGTATGTATTTACAAGTATATAAGTATTCATATCGGTTGTCTATTACCCATATACAAGCTCTGTTTTGAGACTAGATGCGTTATGTGTTAGATGTCGAAAATAAATATTTCTTTTTATTAAATATAATATACTTTGTTTCTTTATCTACATCTTCCACCCAGTCTCCTTTTTATTGCGGTAGCATCGCAAAAAGAGCAATGGCTGCACCGATCTTTTGATGTGCAAATAATACTGGTCCCATTCTCAAGACGTAGAATCTCATACTGAACGGCAGGCAAGTGTGTAGAGACAATCCCTAAATCGCCCCGACCACCCTGCACCCTGGATCGCCCTTGCTACAGGCGTGTGAGTAGCCCGCCTAAAAAAACTATGCCGGCTGCTCACTCAGCCCCATTTATCGTCACTAGTTGATAGTCAGTAGGAAGTCGGTCGGTTTTCGCTGTCAGCAGGTCGAATTTTACGCCTGAAACTCGCGTCTCAGACTAAAGCGGGCTACTCACACGCCTGCCGCAGGGGCGATTTAGGGCGTTGACCCTTAATCGCCTCCTTAATTGTAATGTGTGTAGGCAAGCAGAGGCAATTTTCTAGATCGGCCCTGCGGCAGGGCGTAAGGGGCCCAAGACCATCCTTACTCCCTAGATCGGCCCTGCCACAATGCTACGTCGCCGCGTGTGTAGCGCGATTGGGGCAATTTCTCAAGCAGTTTGATGGTAACTGCAGTGGTAGTATACGCGACTGTAGTGCATGAGTTCTCGGGTTCGATTCCCGGGTCGGACCAAATGTTTGTGTGATCTGTAATTATTTGTTGCGGAGTTTGGGTATTTTCTATACCGGGCTACTCACACGCCTGCCGCAGGGGCGATCCAGGGGGCTGGGTGGTCGGGGCAATTAAGGGACTGTCTTTACACACTGTCCCTTAATTGCCCCGACCACCTTGCACTCTAGATCGCCCCTGCGGTAGGCGTGTGAATAGCCCGCCTAAGGGTCTCAGCGGAGTCCTTCGCGTCTCTTGTAATATTTGAGTATTTGTGTCATTCGTGTTATCGCTTCGTATTGCAGTGAACATGCGGAATCGAACCAGCTAATCGTGAAGATTGGGAAAGAAATCTACATACTACTGTATAAACTTACATTCACGTTCACTTACACTGTACATATTTGTCGATCCAAATCAATAATGCTGTTCCGGATACATCAAAATACATATAGAACGAAGTCAAGGGCCTTGACTAGTAATGAATTAGGCTCAAGCTGGAATTAACGACAATGATACTCACAAATGCTTATCATTAATTGATTTTATCACTGTTTTTATAGTGATATGATTCAGTCACAGAGCATGTATTTGCTCCGTGGATTCAGTATTCGTTTACAGCTATGACGCGGTGGGTGTGCTTATTGTTTTGGTGCGTCGCAGTGGGCGCGACAGAACGCAGTAACGACGAATGGTTGGAGGTGAAAATTGCACAAGGTTCTGTACGCGGACATCTAGATTCAAGTGGGGAGCTATGGACTTTCCTCAATGTACCTTACGCCACGGCACCGACGGGCAAAAATAAATTTAAGGTAAAAGAAGTTTATGTAATCTATATACTTATAATAAAAATGTAACAGGTCAAATTCTGTACATTGAAGATATTTTGAAAATTTTTTTTGGAGGGCACTCTGTTATCGATACTGAAACCAAAACTATTTTTTTTTTCATTTTTGTCTGTCTGTCTGTCTGTCTGTCTGTCTGTCTGTCTGTCTGTCTGTCTGTATCTTGGCCGCGCATCACGCCGAAACTACTGAATGGATTCAAATGAAACTTGGCATGATTTGAGTTCATACTCCGAGGTAGGGACATAGGATACTTTTTATTCCGAAATTCCGGACGGTTTCCCTGTGAGGGGGGATGAAAGTCAAAATGTGTAATTAATTGTAATTCATTAACGAGTAGTCCGATTGCAATAATTCTTTTTTTGTTAGAAAGGAGATACTCTGAAGATTGTAGCATTAATTATTTAATTTATCACAATCTCTCTATCTATTGGAAAAAAAAATATAAAGAATTTATCATTACGAAATACGACACGTAGTGACATCTTTTGGAAGACATGCGTAATTAATAACACTTTGATTAATATATCGTGGAATAATCGTAGAACGTATTACGTATAATTCGGTGTAGCATTAAGTATTTGATTTATCGAAATCTCTCTATCCATAAATTCAGCACGGTTTCCTGGAGAGAGCGGATGAAAGTCAAAATATGTACTTGGTTGTAATTCAATGACACGTGATTTCATTCATTCTTTTTTTGCTAGACAGCAAGTACTTTAAATATTGTTCCGTGATCTATTTATACATATATCCCGTATAATAAATCTGTAGACGTTGAGTTTGCTTAAAACAGCGACATCTCTTGGAATCAAGTAACTAACTTTACAATAGGTACGTAATATGATTTTCTTTTGAACGTATAATAAAAATGTGATGTAACAGATCAATTCTGTACATTAAAGAAATTTAGATGTTTTAACGGGAGGGCTCTCTAATCGTTACTGAAGCAATGAAATTTTTTGAAAATTGTTTCTAAACTTAACAACGACATCTATTGGAATTAAGTAACACTAACTTCACAGTAGGATGTACCTATCCTATATACGAGTCATCCATATATGATTAATTTTTAAAGTAGGTATAATAAAAAAAAAACATTAATTCTGTACATTAGAGAAATTTAGATTTTTTTCAGGAGGACGCTCTTATCGATTCTGAACCAAAAACTAAAATACCATAATAACGTTAAATGGTCACTGTAAAGGAGCAAGGTCCAAATGTATGAATGAAGACGACTTTTCAGTAGACTGTATTTAATTTGCTGGTTTTACAGTAATACATTACTAGAAAAAACTTGCAAAGTTGACAAAACAATTTGTATATCTTCTTCTTCTCTTATATCCTATAAAAAGTGGCCAAGTGCGAGTCGGACTCGCCCATGAAGGGTTCCGCAGCAGCAAGTAGCATCACATCATCATGGGAGATTTTAATACCAACCTCCTAGCCCAAAACTCTCCTCGTACACGCAGTCTACTTCACATCATCCAAGCAACCAACCTCCATGTCCTACCGCTTCAAGCCACTCATCATAACATTGAGCATCAGGATACCTGGCTTGATCTAATCCTCATCTCTGCCCCACACCTTGTCTCATCCCACGGTCAACTCTCTGCTCCTGGCTTTTCCCATCACGACTTACTCTTCCTCTCTTATATCCTGAAACCTCCCAAACCACCTCCCAAAATTGCACACATACGCAGTTTCCGAAGCATGAATGTCGAAAAATTACACGCAGATGCTGATGCAATAGACTGGACAGATATGGCTGCTGCTACAAACGTGGATAACAAAATCATCATTTTCAACGACAACATTGTTAATCTGTATGACGTCCACGCTCCCATTAGAGCAGTTAAATTAAAACGGGCCCCAGCGCCTTGGATGACGGATGAGGTCCGTGCAGCTATGAAGCGAAGGGATCAGACATTTCATCGGTTCAAGAGAAATCGCAGCGAAGATAGTTGGAATCTTTATAAAATTGCAAGGAATCGGTGCAATCAGGTGATACGCAACGCTAAACGCCGACATATTCTACAAAACATAGAGTCTTCTTCCTCTTCCAGTATCTGGAAATTTCTTGGGTCATTAGGTATTGGTAAAAAACAACACCAAGTGTTCAATAATACAATTGGTTTGAATGACATCAACGATTATTTCGCATCTACGCCTTCTCTGGATCTTCTAACTAAGTGTCAAACGCTGGAATACATATCTGGTCTCACCAGTCCCACTACCAACTCCTTCGAATTTTCTCCGGTGCCTCCCGAGGATATCAAGAAGATTATTCTATCTGTCCACTCCAATGCCGTAGGATATGATGGCATAAGCCGTCGTATGATTGTCACCATACTTGACTGCATTCTCCTGGCAATCACACACATAATAAATTTCTCTCTTGATTCCGGAACTTTCCCCGCTCTGTGGCGAAAGGCTTATATCATTCCTCTTCCAAAAAAAAATAATCCTACACATCCTGAACACTTTCGACCTATCTCTATTCTTCCCTTTCTATCTAAGGTACTCGAGGCCTGTGTTCACAAGCAACTCTCACACTTTGTTCACAGAAACCAGCTATTAAGCCCTCTGCAATCCGGCTTTAGGGCCGGTCACAGCACAGTTTCCGCTCTCCTTAAAGTGACTGGCGATATTAGGAAAGGTATGGAAGACACTAAAGTTACAGTACTAGTATTAGTTGACTTCTCAAATGCCTTCAACACCGTCAGTCACGAAATCCTTCTATCTATCCTTACATATCTTATGGTACCTTCCGAGGCACTGGAATGGTTCTCCACTTATCTTCAGGGGCGACAGCAGTGTGTTCGTGTTGATGACTCGACATCGAGTTGGTGCGACCTCCGCGCTGGCGTCCCTCAAGGCGGTATTCTCTCTCCTCTCTTATTTTCAATATTTATTAACCTCATAACTCAACAACTTCGGAGTGCGTATCACCTGTATGCTGACGATCTGCAAGTGTATTCGCAGGCAAGAGTGGACGACATAACGCAAGCTATCGAAGAAGTCAACAGGGACTTAGAGACCATAAGGTTATGGTCGACGAGATTTGGCTTGTCGGTTAACCCAACTAAATGCCAGGCGATAATAGTAGGAAGCAAACGCATGATAAGCAGAATCGATACTGCTTCAATCTTACCAATAGTGTTCAGTGGCTCAGTCATTCCGTTCAGCCCCGTAGTTAAAGACCTGGGCTTGCTCATCGACTCGACCCTTGATTGGCAAGCTCAAGTTACTTATGTCAGCCAGAGGGTAACGGGAAACATGCGAACGTTATATCGTCTCAAAAACTTCTTGCCAACTACCACTAAAACAACTTTAATGCAATCCTTAATAATTCCAATAATTGACTATGGTGATGTATGTTATTTCGACCTGAATGCAGATCTCCTCAATAAACTTGACCGCCTTCTCAATAACTGCATTCGATACATTTTTAATCTTAGGAAGTACGACCATGTGTCAGCCTATCGTTCCCAACTAAAATGGTTGCCCATCCGCCTGCGCCGCAATCAGCGAGCACTTACCTCCCTATTTTCATTTCTCAACTCACCATTTTCTCCTACATATCTTGCTCAATACTACCGTTATCTGTCCTCGAATCACGACAGAAATCTTCGTTCAGAAAATAATCTGCTCCTCTTATGTCCCTCCCACAATTCAGATTTCATGAACTCTTCGTTCTTTGTCCAAGCGGTACTACTCTGGAATGCTCTCCCACTCGAAATCAGGATGTCAACAAACCGTTTTACTTTCAAAAAGAAGGTACATGATCTCCTTCTTAGCGAAACGGCAGGAACTACTAATCGATAATTGGTTCACCTTAGACTCGGACTGTCATAGTGTACGAATATAATGTGTATGCGTGTATGTATGTATATTTATATAAATATTTATGTATTTACCATGTCTATGTTTATTTTTATGTGTTTTGTTTGTTTATTGATCATGTAACCTCTGTGCACCACCTACCTTACTAGATTTCTACACCACCCTAAGGTTGACTGGAAGAGAATGCCTTGGGCATTAAGTCCGCCAATGTACAAATGTGCATAAAGTTTTTAATAAATAAATAAATAAATAAATACAATTTTTATTTTATTTTTATATTTGTGTTGATTGAATGAAAGGTAAATTGCAGTTTACGATTTATGACGTATTAAAAAAACTAATTACTAGATTTCGTTCAAACCAATTTTCGTTGGAAGTTTGCATGGTAATGTACATCATATATTTTTTTTAGATTTATCATTCTCTTATTTTAGAAGTAACAGGGGGGGGGGACACATTTTACCACTTTGGAAGTGTCTCTCGCGCAAACTAATCAGTTTAGAAAAGTATGATATTAGAAACCTCAATATCATTTTCGAAGACCTACCCACACCCACACGTATGGGTTTGATGAAAAAAAAATTTTTGAGTTTCAGTTCTAAGTATGGGGACCCCCATAATTTATTGTTTTTTTTTCTATTTTTGTGTGAAAATCTTAATGCGGTTCACAGAATACATCTTCTTACCAAGTTTCAACATTATAGGTTTTATAGTTTCGGAAAAAAGTGGCTGTGACATACGGACGGACAGACATGACGAATCTATAAGGGTTCCGTTTTTTGCCTTTCGCACGGAACCCTAAAAATGAATTGCTGTTCGTTTGTCTCGCTAAAACTCGAGAACCGCCGGGCCGATTTAGCTGATTTAGGTTTTGAAATGTTTGCCGTGGTTCAGGGAAGGTTTAAACGGTGAGAAAATATGGAAAAATTGCGGGGAAGATAATAAAAACAACAATTTCCTTTTGCCCATAAAAACTGTTCTACCAACTTTCCTGTCAAACTTTTGACTGTCAAATTGAAGCACTTATTAAATTAAGGGTTTTAAATAGGTATCATATATTATTACACGAATGAAATTAAGGGTTTTAAATAGACACCACATATTATTTATATATTATTATCGCGTATTTTAATATTATTATTTTGATGGTTGTTATTGTTGGTTCATTCAGAAATTGTCATTGTATCAACATATTTTGTTGGTTGTCACTGCTTAGAATGCAAATAAAAATGGTAAAGATATTAGATAATATTTTTAAAATTCAGTATCAACATATCTATTTATATAAAAATGTATCGCCGAAATGTATGTACGCGCATAACTTCCGATCGGCTGCACCAAATTAAATGATTCTTTTTTATGTGTAGGACCTTATTGTTAGGACAAGGTTTGTGTATAAGAAAAATTAAAAGATAGCGGGCAAAGTATTTTTTTTTGTCCGCGACGTCTATCTGTATCTTGGCCGCGCATCACGCTGAAACTACTGAATGGATTAAAATGAAACTTGGCACGATTTGAGTTCATACTACGAGGTAGGACATAGATTTTTTTTTTAATTTTTTTTATTTAATTTTTTTTTAATAACGGGAAAAGTCTTTTTCTTTGTCCGCGACTGTACACTGCCTGTAGGAAGCTGAGACCAGCTGAGACAGATATGTAAATATGGCGGTACGAAGTTTATTTTTATTCTACCCTTCCTGAATATTTTCGCTCCATTTCTATTCTTCTCTTCCTGAACATTTTCACCGTATTCCTATTCTTCTCTTCCTGAACATTTTCGCCCTAATTCTATTCTACCCTTTCCTGAATATTTTCGCTTTATTTCTATTCTTTCCTTCCTGAACATTTTCGCCCTATTCTTATTCTTCCTTTCCTGAAAATTTATGCCCTATTTCTATTCTTCCCTTCCTATTCAAAGTGCTGCAGCTTTCAGAATTTACTTATAGACAAGTCTGTTCTGATTTCTGAGGACTTTTTATTTTTTATTCTGTAATTTATGAGATCTTTTTATTTTGTCTAAATATGCCTAACCATAAAACTAGATAAGAATTTTTTTAAGTTATGTGGATTAGGATTTTTAACTCTTACCACAGTAAAAAACAAAAAAGGGAACGCCTCAAGACGATCGACGAGAGATGAGACCGCCTATGCTCAATTAAAGTGTAAAATAAAAATATAGTTTTGTGACTAATAAGAAACATTGTTTTTTATTACTTAAAATATTTTTAAATTATGGTGTACCTCCAAAATTTTTAATCTTCCTAGATGTACCTTGAACCCAAAAAGTTTGCGGAACACTGAATGTACTATGGTGATGTGTGTTACTTCGACCTGAATGCAGACCTCCTTAACAAGCTTGACCGTCTTCTTAATAACTGCATTCGATTTATTTTCAATATTCGAAAGTATGACCATGTGTCTGCTTTGCGTTCCCAGTTAAAATGGTTACTTATTCGCCTACAGTGCAATCAGCGAGCACTTACCTTCCTATTTTCATTTCTCAACTCGCCATCCTTACCTACCTACCTTGCTCCGTATTTCCGATACCTGTGCTCTAATCACGATAGAAATCCTAGCTCAGTCAATAATCTGCTTCTCTCATGTCCGTCTCATTACTCCGACTTCGTGAACTGTTCCTTCTTTGTTCGAGCAGTAATACTCTGGAATGCGCTCCCGCTCGAAATCAGTATGTCCACTAACCGATATACATTCAAAAATAAAGTACATGAGCTCTTTCTCAATGAACTGGCAGAATTTTCTAATCTATAGCTTACCGTCCTTTTTAAACGACTACCAAAAGGAGAAGGTTCGCAATTTCATCGATTTTTTTTCTTAATGTATGTATGTACACGGATTACTCCTCCGTTAATTTATGGACCGATTTTGAAAATTATTTTTGTATTCGAAAGGGTATGCTCCTCATGTGGTCCCATGGCCACCATATCTCCTGATAGGGCGTGACCTTGAGCGGGATAGCTGCTCTTGGCGTAGAACAAAACAACCGAAGCGTCGGTGACGTCGTTAACGTTCGTCTCGAAATATAGCGAGTGTGGTACCTACTATATTACATTTGGCTTGGCACCGACTTCAAACCTATGAATACGTAGCATATACAAGTTATTTGATACTTTTTAGTTTTTAAGTCGGTTTTTTTAAACGAAGTTTTTTTTTCCATTATTTAGTGTATAAATGTTGTATTTATGTATACGTAATCTGTATATGTATATCTACTTATATATGTATGTTTGTATGTATAACGTTGAATATGATGTGATTATTGTAAATTTGAACGGACTTCTCATGTATATAAGATTTCACACACCTGCCTTATAAGATTTCTCCACCACCCGAAGGTCGACTGGAAGAGAATGCTCTGGGCATTAAGTCCGCCGATGTGCATTCTTAGTGCATAAATTTAATAAATAATATATAAATAATCTACATTGTATTTATATTTCCAAAAAAGTGTGTGTGACCAGTTCCTAAAATTATCATCTCAATGTAACTAACACAACATCCACATCTGGTAGTTCTTAAACAGTTTCTAAAAGATACTTTACAATAGGTACGTTATATGATTACTTTTTTATCGTATAATAAAAATGTAAAAGATCAATTTTAAGTTTAAAATACTTGAATTAGGAGTTATAATTTTTAATATAAACAAACATATAACTTAATAGTTATGATAATTTACCAGAAACAAAACACAAAATGTGTGTGAGTGTGTGTGTTTGTTACTCTTTCACGCTAAAACTTCTAAACGGATTTGGATGAAACTTTACAGTAATATAGCTTATACAGGTTACTATTTGCCGCGAAAATCGACATTCACGCGGGCGGAGCCGCGGGCAACAGCTAGTAGATAATATTTTGAGATGCAATCTTATTCAACCAGTTCTTTAGTATCAAGTACTCGTAAAGAGTGTTGACAGTTGTTGACTTATCATGGCTTCGAGTTATTTTTTTGCTAAAGAGGAATTAGTATTAAGAGATTTTTAGGAAATAAAAAAATCTGTACCTGGTTAACCTTTAACGAACTAATTATATATTTATATAAATTTGAAGCTAGCCTAAACTTAGTTAGCCCTTAATTTAAAGTTTAGTAATTTATTCACCTATCTGGAACTTACCATTTATCTTAAATTGTAAGAACAGGAATAGACATGTGTGATATGTACCTTTATTTCTTTACAGGCACCTCTTCCTCCACCAACGTGGACTGAAACATTTGATGCTGTCGATAAAGGCATCATATGTCCCCAATTGAAATGGCCACAAGGGGCGATACCTGGGCAGTTTAAAGCGCAAGAAGATTGTCTTATCGCAAATATATATGTACCTGATACGAGGAAAAAAAATCTTTCCGTCTATGTGCATGTTCACGGGGGTGCATTCCAACTAGGTTTTGGTGATATGTTTAAGGCAAAAAATCTCTTGAAATATAAGGATCTCATCGTAGTTACATTTAACTATCGTCTAGCGATTCATGGATTTCTTTGCCTTGGTACTGAGGATATTCCTGGCAATGCTGGTATGAAGGACCAAGTTGCGCTTCTCAAATGGGTACAAAAAAATATCGCTGCTTTTGGAGGCAATCCTAATGATGTCACTATCGATGGTGCCAGTGCAGGATCGATGTCAGTCGACCTTCTAGCAATCTCTAAATCTGCTGAAGGGTTGTTCCATAAAGTTATACCAGAAAGTGGATCAAATTTAGCGACATTTTCTGCTCAACCTAATCCCTTACAAAATGCTAAGGATCATGCAAAAACTTTGAATTTCACTAATGTGGACGATATTTACCAATTGGAGGAATTTTATAAAACATTGTCGTATGATACATTGTCAAGCCAGGACCTTGATTTTGATTCTCCTTATTTCTTTACACCATGTGTAGAGCGGGAAACGGGAGATGGTGCTTTTCTGACGGAATCTCCCTACAGTATCATAAAAAGCGGTAATTTCAAAAAAGTACCGATGCTTTATGGTTTTAGTAATATGGAAGGTTTGTTTCGTATTCAGAATTTCGAAATATCTAAAATCAGAATGAATGAGAAGTTTTCCAATTATCTTCCGGCAGATTTAAAGTTTGAAAGTGAAGAGGAAAAAGAAAGAGTTGCTAAAGAGGTTAAAGAATTTTACTTTGGTGACAAGCCTGTAGGTGAAGACACCGTATTAGGCTATGTGGATTTCTTCTCCGATATTGTTTTTGCTTACTCTAGTCTTTGGGCGGTAAAGTTATATGTGAATAGCGGTCATGATCAAATTTATTTATACGAATATTCATTTACTGATGAAGATACTGAACCAGTGATACATACAAATGTCCGGGGTGCTACGCATTGCGCTCAAACATTTGCTGTTTTCGATGGCAAAAACCTGACAACTCCACATGAAGATGATCTCACAGAAGAATATGGAAATATGAAGAAGTTGCTACGAGAAATATGGCATAACTTTGTTAAAACAGGGTGAGTTAAATTTATTTAATCAAACATACAAAATCATTTTATAAAACAGAGACTACGACACTATTTACTGTCTATCTGATTTTTGCCTATGGTCCAATTTTTTTTCTTTTTTTTTTAAATAAAAGACAACTACCGCACTAGGAATAAATCCTGTGTCGCGGGGGCTTTACAAACATACATGAAACGGACACAAAGAACACCCAGAATCAGAACAACAATTTGTGGATCACACAAAGTGTTGTCCTACGTGGGATTTGAACCCACGACACTTGGCGAAGTAGGATACAGCGTGGTGACCGTTAAACCACTAGGCCAAACGTGCTGTCAACTAGGCCAAACGTGCACGTGCAAATTAAATTGTGCCTAAAAACTGAATAAAAATACTTATTACAATTTATTAATGAAAGAGATTTTTGTTGGATACGAAAGTGTAAAAAATGTGTGAAATGTGAAAAATAAAGATATAACAAAATACATATAGTTATAAGTTTTTGCTCATGTCGATCACTTAAGTAGATTTATTAATAATAAACATTCTTGGTATTTATTTGCAGTAAGCCCGTACCAGAAGGATCATCCTTACCTTCATGGCCACCTGTAGGAGCAAATACATCACCTTACATGTCTTTGGGGCGGACGATTGAGCTCCATGGTAGTCCAATGATAGAAGACAGGAGACGTTTCTGGGAGAGCATCTACCAGAAGTACTATCAAGAACCCATGTCACCGCCAGAGCCATATTTAAGATCCACAGAACTTTGATTTAAATTTGAAATTGGATGTTATTAAAAATGAGTTTACAATGTTTCATGTAATAAATACATATAATAATTAAAGATTTTCTCTTCACAAAAAAGGTATCTGCCATTTACTGAATAATTATAAACTTTGGTATATACAAATCTAGTTGAGTATTTCATTGATAGTAGCCAGTATGTAGTAAGTTGGTTTACGTAAGTGACTGTAGATCGAGAGCCGGGCTAAACCTACCCAAAGTACCTTTTAAAATGTGGTGACTTCCACATACTGTGTGACAAAACATACAATAGCGCGATATACCGAAGATACACCGAATGAACTACTAAGCACTTACTAATCCTGAATCGCTATTAAGAAGTTTTCGCGCCGATTAAAATGAAAATTACGTAAGATCAATAAATACAATACTATAAATAAGTGCTTCTTAGGCTGTGGTCTCCTATAAACGCCGTCGGTCGTGTACAGCGTCACGTCGCACGCCGCGTCACAATGTTTACTATCGAAATGTACTGTGTGGTCGCTTTAACACGCTGACGTTGGCGCGTAGACGCCGCTACGCGGCGTTCAACGCTTTACGCCGCGTCTCTAGTTATTTCGAACCATTGCAGCGTAAACGTCATATTTGGCGTCAATTCAAAATGTTGAAATTAAATAAAGAAAAACATGAATTATTGATTGAATCAGTCCAATGTTTTAGTGCATTATACAATAAAAATAAGATGCCGCCAAAAGAGTCGAATTTATATGTATCACATGACTACAAGGGAGCACTGTTTGTCGACGACTATTGTAATTTGTGATCGGGACGTCGTCGTTCCCGTATTATATTATATTGACCGCCGATGCTGTGCTTGACGTTCAGACGTCGATCGGAGCGTTTATGCTGAAGTCGGACGCCGCATATAGCATTTAGTAGGAGACCGCTTGCTAACAAAGAATCAGAAAAGAATTAGATTTAAACTACCTACTCTGGTTGCTGATATTTACATGGTAATTATCTAATACCTTTAAATGAAGAGATCTTGTAGGTATATATAAATATACTTATATATTATATATATAAGAATTGCTCGTTTAAAGTTTCAATATGGATATAATTTTAATCTCGAAAACGGCTCCAATGATTTTCATTAATTAAGTATGCAAGGCGTTTCCGGGCCGATAAATCGATCTAGTTAGGATTCATTTATGAACGAAAAGACACTTTTACAAATACTAATTCACAGAATCCTTAGACTAATTAAAAGATAAATCAACGGAGTCTTCAATGGATACCAGAAGTCGATATATTTATCTAAAGCAACAAGGACTTCTTTACAAATATTATTGTCACCTACATGTGCTTAAGTGCATATATTTTTTGTTCAGTCACTCTATTTTAAGTGCTCACTCACAATTGGCTCGACCTTGAGAGGTACAAAGTCGACTACATAATGAGTCTTTTTATTATCTAACATGAGGAGAATTTAGTTTTTTACTTATTGTATAGGGTTGACACAAAAGCAAAATATCAGCCCGTGTCATGCAGTGCTCCACAGAGGCTGAACATGGGTTACACCTAGGCAATTCGCAAGGTCATTTTTCACCCCAGGTAGCCTTAATCCGTTACGAAGATGACAGTCACAGTCCGGAGGACGCATTTTCGAAACTCGTGCAAACAGGTAAGTAGTGTTTGTCGTTAAGTTTGGAAGCTTCATGTGGAGGCATGTGCTCGCTTTGCAGGCGTGTAGGCGCTACATACAGCCGGTCATCATCAAGTGAGCAGATGCAGGTCATTCACCTGTAATGTCCGATATTTTATCATAGTGGCATCCTTCTATGCAGATCTATTACTGAAAGAGGAAAGTTTTCACTTCCACTCCACAATCCTTTTTTTTTTTATGTATGGCCCGCCAAAATGACTCTACTCTGCCTGATGGAAAGCATAAGCAGAATCCAAGAGTGTCGGTCACCATACTCACTGCGAATGCAGACAATGCAGTATGGCGACCCACACCATGGCGGCCTAGTGATGCTGCTGCATCTTTTAGTCTAGTCAACAAGTGGAACTTGTCGACTAGACTATTTGGGCCTCCGGTCTCGCACTCACCAACGAAACACGACAGCATGAACGCTGTTATTTTACGTTGATTTTCTGTGCGAGGGCAGTACCGCCCCGGTCGAGCCGGCCCATTCATGCTGAAATCAGCGTGGCTCTACTACCTATATCCTTCCCATTTCCCATTCGAAAGATACCTAAAGCACAAGCCTGTTACTTTCAGTCACTTCCATATCTTTAGTTTAGACCGTCCTGATTTGACACGACCTTTTAAAAAAGTATACCTCGCATCTCGCGCGATAAGCATGTATCGCACACCGGTTAAACAAATTGAACAAGCAAAAATTGTATGCTTGTTACATTGAGTTCTCATTACGTGCATGATTGCAATAATACTAGTCACGATGACTTCAATTTCAACATTTTACATCCTCTCTGGGCGTAAATTTAAGTTTACGTCAACGATAAAGTCAACAGAAAATCTGTTTTCAATTATATTAATAAATGAGAAGGCTTAAGACTTGGTTCCATATTTACATTTTGGCTTTTGAAAGTGATAGAGTATGAGTAAATGGAGGATAATACTTCGCTTTCCATGATGTTCAAAAACTGAATTAAACAATGTACTATTAAAGATTGAGTGAGGTATATTTCAAGGTGACTGTCTGAATCCCTTTTGGTTTTGTCTAGCTTCCCTCCCTCTCAGCAATCTATCAGAGAGTTCAGGGTTAGGCTATAGGGTGCAGGAAGATGATCAAATTATATCTCATCTTCTTTATTATAATTTGTAAGTAACAAGACCCTGCTTAGTTAGAATTGACAACATTATAAAACACTAACAACCTTAGTAGTTCTATCAAAAGATGGACAAGTGTGTAGTAGTGTTTAAAAAAAAGAGCGTGATTGTTAAATCTGAAGAAATAGAACTGCTCATAGCCCGGTTGCACTTGGTGATTAGAAACAATCACCGAGGGTAAGCCACGATGATACCGTCAGTATCTGGCTGGGTGACCGCTGGTAGCGTAATACCATGAGCGTCTCCGTGATTCGGAGGTCACGTTAAGCAGTCGGTCCCGGTTGTTATCATAGGATAACAGTCGTGAAACTTAGTTGGAGGCCTTTGGGCGGCTTAAAAACGTCCAACGGCAAGATTACGTAGCCACAACGTTGTTTTGCCAGTCCCCAACCCGCACTAGGCCAGCGTGGGGACGTATGGCCTTAACCCTCTCCTGAGAGGAGACCCGAGCCCAGCAGTGGGACATTATGGGTTGTTGATGAGAACTTTATAAATTCTAAAAAACTCAGAAATTTGTCTGCCACCGAAACCACAGAGCAAGAAACCTACAAGTACATATCTAGAATTTAACAGTCAGTTAGATGCCTTTGACAGGAGAGTCTATGGACTCTCCTGTCTTTCTCCTGTCTTGATGTGAATACACTGTTGTGTATGCACAACAGTGTATTCATATTAACATTTTCTACATACAGGTGTGAGAGTGCATCGCAATGTAGTTGCAGTGGATACTGGAGTTGGGGTCCGTTCACACAGACCGGCTCGGAGAGGAGAGCACATTTTTATCACATTGGAAACAGAGGTTTGAGTAATTGTAGTAAGGTTTATTTTTACATGTGCACTTCTTTTGTCATCAAGAATGTCCATTTGCATTCGTTATCTTTTAATTTTTTACTATGTGTTATTGAATTACAACGAAGTACATATTTTGACTTTCATCCCCTTTCTCCAAGAAACCGTGCTGAATTTCGGGATGAAAAGTATGCCATGTCCTACCTCGTCGTATGAAATCAAATCATGGCAAGTTTCATTTGAATCCATTCTGTATATTTCAGCGTGATGCGCGGCCAAGATACAGACAGACAGACAGACAAAAATGAAAAAAGTAACAGTTTTGGCTTCAGTATCGATTATAGAAAGCCCTCCAAAAAAATATTTCAAAATATCTTTCATGTACAGAATTGGACCTGTTACATTTTTATTATAAGTATATGTATATATAGATTTTTAGGGCTAACTGGATGGATGGGTTGGTCTGAGCATTGCAAACTAAATACTTTACAATCCTCAGAACAACCCATCCATCCAGTTAAGCCCCTTTTGCATTATTTTGTTACTACTCAGTTTCCTTATCGTGTTATCGCTGATTACGAGCGAAATGATAACTAGATATAGGTATGATATACGACAATAAGTAGAACGATATGACTATGCAATATTAAGCAATGATTTTAATATTAAATAAATATTTCGGACATATAACATACAACGCCATCTAGTCCCGAGCTAAGTAGAGCTTGTGTTATGGGTACTAGACAACTGATATAAATACATATATACCTTTTTTTTGTAAATACATACATATTATACATAGAAAATACCCAAACTCCGAAACAAATATTTGCAGATCATACAAACATTTGGTCGGACCCGGGAATCGAACCCGAAACCTCAAGCACAGCAGTCGCATACGCTACCACTGCGCCACCGAGGCTGTCAAGTAAAAGATTGACGTATTATGTTCTAGTGCGAAAATCTAATTTTCAAGCATTTACGTTTCATGCACGCAATGTGCGCTATAGGTACACAGTTCTTTTTTACAAATTACAATATTAATACTATTGTTACCTTTAATTAGAACCTTTAATTTATTTATGAATTTAATTTACTGATACTGATGTGCCCATAACGACTGCGTAAAAGCAAAAAAGCGGCCAAGTGCGAGTCGGACTCGCCCATGAAGGGTTCCGCAGCAGCAAGTAACATAATATATATTTATTATATATTTTTTTATTTGTGTTGATTGAAGGTAAATTGAAGTTTACGATTTATGACGTATTAAAAAAAACTACTTACTAGATTTCGTTCAAACCAATTTTCGGTGGAAGTTTGCATGGTAATGTACATCATATATTTTTTTTTGATTTATCATGCTCTTATTTCAGACGTTACAGGGGGGGAACACATTTTACCACTTTGGACTTTGGAATTGTCTCTCGCGCAAAGTATTCAGTTTACAAAAAAATTATAATAGAAGCCTCAATATCATTTTCGAAGACCTATTCATAGATAGGTATAGGTTTGATGAAAAAAAAAAATTTGAGTTTCAGTTCTAAGTATGGGGACCCCCAAAATTTATTGTTTATTTTTTATTTTTGTGTAAAAATCTTAATGCGGTTCACAGAATACATCTACTTACCAAGTTTTAACATTATAGGTCTTGTAGTTTCGGAAAAAAGTAGCTGTGACATACGGACGAACAGACAGACGGACAGACAGACAGACAGACATGACGAATCTATAAGGGTTCCGTTTTTTGCTTTTGGTACGGAACCCTAAAAAGGCACTGAATTGTCTTATTGCAGCGCTTTCGAAGGAAAGGCTTGTGTCCAGTTGTGGACTAGTACCTAATGTGTCTTTCTAGGTACAAGATTTCTCTAGATCTCTATGTTAAAGAACATTAGCTTATGCTTATTTAACTAATATTTGAGCATCTTACAATTTCATTCTTAGGCAACTCATTCAAGTAAATATCTAAGTTTTTTGAAGATAAGATCAAGAAGAACAAAGGAAAAGAATGAAAATTACTATAAGCTGATTTGATTATTTTACACATGGATTCTAAAACAGAGCTGACTATTTTTTAAAGTTTTGGTTTTACTTGAATACGCTACAATTTGATTCCAGAAACATTTCTTTTATATGCCGTTCATAAAAAAATAACGAATATTGTACTTTTATCGAAAATTGGTTTCAGTAAGGGAAATGAAAATTTATTAAACACAGTCATTTTAGCAGCTGACTATAAAAAAAAACAGTTATAGATGAGATCAAAATAAAAATTATTAAAATCGTAAAATATTAATTTATTATTTATTTTAAATACACCGATTCATTATCTTAATACACACAAAACATTATAAACTGATTAAATAAAAATTGAGACAGCAACTGCTACTGTGCAAAACATAATATGTACCTTGACAAAAAATCGTCTATCTTAACATCTACTTAAAAACAAATACAGATAAAAACAAAAGAATTATAAACACCCTCTATATTTTTATTATTTCCGGTATCTGTAATATGGGTGGGTTTTCTGATAAATTCATTAATTTAAATACAACTTGTCCCGTAGGAATGAAAATAAAATTAATCAACTGTGTTATTTTCACTAATTTCATGTTTTTGAAATGAAATCAAAATCAAATCAAAATATTTATTGAACTAAGTGTAGGTACATTTGTGATCTTAGAATATAACTTGTCTTAACTTAGTAGCCTTTTACAGGCATTGCAAATTTGAGAGAAGATGACGATGTTACTCACATTACATAGGATAAAGAATGTTAGAATTATATAAAGATAAACAAATTAATAACTATAACTATACATCGAACAACGGCTTTAAATTACATAAGCCTAAAACTAATCATTTTGCATATATATTATATCTTTATTATTTATCTACCTAGCCATTATTGTGATTTATTGTTTAGGTGTAGGATTTGTTGGTGTGTGTTCATTTGTGTGTGGCTGTGTGTGTGTGTGTTTTGTTTGTGGTATATTTTCTATTATGTATTATTTGTGTTTTGTTTCCATGTATTCTTCTACTGAGTAAAAGCATTTTTTGATTAAAAATGTTTTCAGTTTTTTTGTGAATACTGTAAGTTTGGTTTCACTTATAATGTGAATTGGTAAATTGTTGTAAATTTTAACTGCCATGTAGTAAGGGCTCTGGTTCAGCATTTTAATTCTGGATTGTGGTAAGTATAGTCTGTCTCTGTGGCGCGTATTTAAATTGTGGGTGTCTTTTACTTTAGTGAACTGATTTATGTTTTTATAAACAAATATACAAATATCAAATATATATAATGATGGTAGTGTGAGGATGTTATATTTAGAAAAATAAGGCCTACAGCTGTCACGATTTCCAATTTGGGCGATAATTCTGATACATTTCTTTTGAAGTATAAATAAATCCTGAAAGTATACACTATTCCCCCACAACATAATCCCATATCTTAACCAGGAGTATGCGTAAGCGTAGTAAGCGGATAGTGCGGTTTTTTCATTTGTGCTGCATTTAAGCTGGAATAAGGCGTATGTGAATCGAGATAATTTATTTTTAATGAGATCAATGTGTGCATTCTAGTTAATATGTGTGTCTATTGTTATGCCAAGTAATTTGAATGTGTCTACGGTTTCTAATTGTGTGTTATTGTATGTTGTGTCAATGTTTATAGGGGTGTTTTTATATGATCTAAATTGAATAGTTTTTGTTTTATTGTAGTTTATTTTCAAGTTATGGTCATTAAGCCATTGATGTACTGTATTAAGAGTTTTTCGAAGTATTGGTGTGGGATTTACTGACTTATCATACGCAATCAATATTGATATATCATCAGCGAATAAGACGGGCAATGTTTGTTTCTTATTAAGTACTTTCGGTAAGTCGTTGATGTATATCAAAAACAGCACACAACCCAACACGCTACCCTGTGGAATTGTACAGGTAATGCTTCTTCTTTCAGATCGCACCATTCTAACTTCATTTGTATCAGAGTCATAATGGTCAATCTGAACTATTTGTGATCTGTTCTCTAAATATGATTTGAACCTTGTGTAAGCAGGGCCACGAATGCCAGAACCATTTAGTTTGTTTACAAGAATGTCGTACTGTACTTTATCATATGATTTCGTCATGTCAAGCAATACTCCCAGCACAAGTTTTTGTCATCTATATGTTTAAGTGCGGTTTGGATATATTTATATACTGCTAATGTAGTTGATCTTGTTTTTCTGAAGCCGTTTTGACTGTCATCAAGGATGTTATATTTTCTAAGAAATCGTATAATCGGTTACACATTGCTTTTTCAAACACTTTCGAAAATGTGGGCAAAAAAAATAATAGGTCTATAATGACTAGGAATGTAGGTGTCGCCCTTTTTATGTATCGGTTTGATCAATGATATTTTTAGGGGATCTGGAAATTGACCATCTTGAAGACTTTGATCGACTAAAAATGTGAGCGGTATTGATAGTTTTTCTGCACAATTTTTTAGTAGAATTGGACGGATTTCATCTACGCCACAACTGTGTGTATTTTTTATTGAGCGGATTATGTTGACTATCTCTTTTCGGTTCACAGGACGCAAGTACATGGAGCACATTTGTGAGTTAACAACGGGTCGGCCTCGCGCGTTGTTTTTGTTGGTATCGTTCGTGTCCGTACCGACGGTAGCAAAATACTCGCCAAAAGTACTACAAATAGTTTTTGGACATTTTACTATATGATTGTTGATTTTTAGTGAAATATTTGGTGGAGGTAGTTTTCTTTTTGGCTTACCCGTTTTTTGGTTTATGATATTCCACATTGTTTTTGTTTTATTATCAGAGTTTTCCATTTCTTTGCTAAATTCAAGTTTTTTTTGATATTTGCACAGTACGTTTTAAAGTTTGGCTATATTTTTTATAAAATTTACGTATTATATCATTATCAGTTACATTTAACAAGGTTCTTAATTTTCTTTTGTGTGCACATGATTTTTTTAGACCTGTGGTAAGCCATCCTTTTTTTGGCTTATTCTTTATTTTTATTTTTTGTATCGGTATATGCTTGTTAAGTAATTTTGTCAATATACTACAAAATAAATCGTAATTGATGCTTAAATTATTGTGTGTGTTAATTATTTCATGCCACTGTGAAGTGTTAAAGTTTGTGATGTTTCTATTTGTGAATAATCTTTTTTGTGTGTTCCATGTTTTGCTATTATTGGGATTAAAGTGTTTCGAATTTATTTTTAATGTAATCCCCTTATGATCAGAGAGACCGTAGTCTTGGACGCTGGCTTCACTGATAAGAGGCATGTAGTTAGTAAAGAGTAAATCAATGCAGGTGGAGTAGCTCTTTGACACTCGTTTTGGTTCATTGATAATCTGTTTGAGATTGTTTGAAAACATTAAGTTGATAAGATCCTCTGTCTGTTTATTTTTGTTTAATAAATTTATATTGAAGTCACCTCCTATTACTATATACTTATTTTTATGTTTGGTGTTCAATTTATATAATAGTTTTTCTAGCTGTTCAAAAAAAAATGTTAATGTGCCGATCTGCTGTATACAAACCAATGAAAATACAATTTAGTTTTGGTATTTCTATAGCACTAAATTCTATTATAAATTCCATACTATAGTCGTTTATATCTTGCCTCTCAATGCACTCTAAACTATCTTTAACAATTGCACAAACACCTCCCCCTTCATGCGTTTTACGGCAGAAGGTAGAGACCATTCTATAACCTGACAATGAAATCATATCACAGTAGTTCTCATTTTTCCATAGCTCTGACAGTAATAATATATCTATATTTAAATCTAATAGGAAATGCTCGACTAGATGAAGCTTATTGCCTATACTTTGTATATTCTGAAATACAACATTGAGTTTAGTATCGAAATGTATAGTTACGAGTGGGTTTCCTTTTCATTGGGATCGACGTTGCTGGTTGTGACTGTGTTGGTGTTATTTCTTTGTTGGCCGTGGTGTTGCTGCTATCTAAGTTCGATTTGGTGTTGCTGTTTTCTGTATCTGAGACTGGGACGTTTTCGAGGTTTGTAGGGGTTATTTGCGTACTCTTTGCCGTTTATTATAGTTTGTTATTCTTTATTATAGCATGGTTCCCGTTTTGTCTAGCTATTCTCAGGTTTTGTCGGAGTTCGTTACGATCTTTTAACGATTTTTCATCCATGAACATGCCAACAGCCAATCCTGAGTTGTAAAAGACGCTAGAGTTTTGTAACACATGTCTCGTTATTCTCTTCTTTGTTAATTCTATAGCTAGAGGTCTACGATCTCCTCGTTTTCCGATACGCCTGACCTCTTCAATGTATGGTTCAATGTTTACATCCATAACTTCATGAAATACCCTAGAGATACGGTCTATAAGAGAATATTCAGTATCATGGTGTGTTTCAGAAAGACCATAAAGTACATTTTTATTGAATTTTTTAGAATGTGTAGTTGGTGCTCAATTTGTTCAATGTTTTTATCAATAGAGCAAATTTTTCTTTTATTTTGTCTTGTTCTAATGTTAAGGCTCTCGTGGTATGTTCAACCTGGCTTCGAAGTTTTAATAAGGCAGTGTCCATTTCTGTCTGTATTGTAAGCTTAACATCTTCGAGAAGAGATACTTTCATTTTTTCCAATTTAGAATCCAAAAGTTTGCTGATTTTTTCTAGCATTTGATCTTCTGCTTTTAGGGTTGTTGGGGCAAATGGAGCTAATATTATACTGTCCGAGGTTTGGTGCATTGTATTCCTAATTATGTCATCAAAGTTTGATCATTTTCATTAATGTGATTTTGTGTGGTCTGTGTGGGTCTTCGCCTTATTGTAACATTTATAGAATCATCGCACATGTTTTGTTGCATGTATGGTTTTAATGGGGTGTTAGAGTTGTCTCCCTTTGGCATATTACATATACAAGCTTGGCATCTCCACACATTTTTCTGCTCTTTTGACATAGTGTTAAAAAAGTGGTATTGGGGAATGTTTGCACATTACAGATCGTAATATTTGTTGCAGTGAGCGCATTTTAAACATTCAGAATTATCAGTATTATTCATACATCCTTCGCATTGAGGCATATTGGAAGGATATCTTGTACTCGGTTGTGTTGATCGATATTAGGAATTAGTAGTGTCCTCTAGTGGCGGGAATTTGTATTATATACTCAATTGTATTCATGGATGACTTATCAAGAACGAAGTGAAGCGAGTTCCGTGTTTATGACATAGATGACGCTATTCACTATTTACATGAACTGCTTTGATTGTTGTGGCAAAATTCAAACGGGTTAACGAACTATTTTTTTCACACTTACTTGTTGATTCTTTTTGGCCAATTTATTCACTATTTTCACTGTGAAACTTATTTTGGTTTACCAAAATATCACTTTTTCACTATTTTATTAATGTTTTCAGGTCTATAAAGCGCTATTTGTTTGAAAATTATTGTTTTTTGATGACAATTTAGTTTTCACTTTTAAATGATTTTGCACTAGTTGTAGAAGCTCACTAACAATAGATGGTGATTATCAGATGTTGAGACACAGTTTTATAATATTCAGGCACTATATCACATTTACTAAGTATTTAAATATGTTTTTTTTAACTCAGATCGATGTTAAATTAATTTATTTGTGCAAATATATGTCATAGTATGTTGTTTACTCTTTATATTTGTTAATTCTTTATTTATAGTTGTATATGTATTGTGGGCATCGAATAACGTGGTGGAATAGGTGCCCTATAATACTTTTGGTAGACTTTTGCCAGAAGTTGAAACGTTCCGGTTCAATGGCATTTCCTAGTTCCAACTTCTGGCTCAAAGACATATATGGTGAAATGCCTAGACCCGCAGGTGGCCACGCAGGAACAGGTGATCCCTCCGGAACAGGATTACTGAAATTAAAAAAACCTTTTGATGGTAAAGTTTCCACAAAGGAACATTGCAGAGAAATAAAAGAAATAATGATACACTAATCTGTATATATAAAAGAGTAAGGTGACTGACTGACTGACAGACTGACTGACTGACATACCCAGAGATAATAATAGATAAAGAGAAATAATAATAATAAATCAGTGGATCCAAGTGTGCGTGAGCGAAACCGCGTGTAAAAGCTAGTACGTAAATAAAATATTTAGTAACTGATTCAAAATGCAGAGACTTGGTATATTTTTCTCCATTTTAATCCCATTTACGAGAGATTTAGAAACAAATTATACGACTGTCTAACTTACCCTGTAATTATAAAATCGTGCCAAATTCCTCTAACGATTTTCTTCATATTCTTATACTCTTCAGATATTACATCTTCATTAATAGAAGTCATATTGAAACCATCAGCAACAGCAAACGATTGAGCAACATGCATGGCTCCTCGTTCATTTGTATATGGTACTACGGTAGTGTCTTCGTCCACGAAAGAATATTCATATAAGTAAACTTGGTCGTGGCCAGCTTCTACATGTAACTCTACCACCCACAGTGCACCTTGTACAAAGAAAACGTCTGAAAAGTAATCTACGTAGTGTAAAATAGTGTCTTTATCTACAGGCTTGTCACCAAAGTAAAATTCTTTTATTTCTTTCGCAATTTTCTCTTTTTCCTCTTCAGTTTTAAACTTTAAGTCGGCTGGGAGAAAATCCGAAAATTTCTCATTCATACGGTCCTTCCACGTGTCAAATAAATATATTCTCAGCAGACCTTCCATATTAGCAAAACCAAACAAAACTGGTACTTTCTTGTAGTCCCCAGTTTTGAGGATAGTCAAGGGAGATTTTGTTAAAAAGGCTTCATCCCAATAATAATTTTCGACACACGGCGTAAATGTAAAGGTAGCGTCCGCGTTGTCAAGAAATCCATCAGCTGTTAAGATTTCATACGGTAGTGTTTTGTAGAATTCTTCTAAATCATATATATTATCGACGTCAGTGAAATTTAATTTTTTTGCGTGATTTTTAGCTATACTCAAAGGATCTGATTTACATTTTACAGTTTACAGTTCACTGTAAATGCCGATAAGCTTGCTCCACTTTCTGGTATAATTTTGTGGAATAGATCTTCAGCAGCTTTCGAAAGCATTAGAAGATCTACTGAGGAGGCACCTGCACTATACCCTGATATCGTAACGTAACGCAAGGCCACTTGGTCCTTCATGCCAGCGTTACCGGGAACATCAGCTGTACCAGGACAAAGAAAACCATGTATACCCAGTCGATAGTTGAAGTTAACTAAAATAAAGTCCTTGTATCTCATAAAATTTCTAAGGCTCAACCAATCAGCGTATCCAGCTTGAAAGCCTCCTCTGTGCACGGAGACAAGGACCGACAATTTTTTTTCGTATCCGGTACATAAATGTTCACTATGAGACAATTTTCTTGCATTATTGCATCTTCAATTATACTTTCCACGTAAAACTGTGGACATACGATACGTTTACCAGCAGTATCCAGTGGCTCCGTCCATGTTGGTGGTGGAAGAGGTGCCTAAAAGTAAAATTGACATAAAATTCTTTTTTTCTCAACAGAAAGTAGAACAGGGCTAATTGATTTAACAAAAGAAAACCTAAGTATATAATCGATGTACTTTAGAACGATTCTTAGCTATATTTACTGAGTTGCTGTGTTTTAAAATAAACGGTATTTGATATGTGTGATAAAAAGGTAAACAGGCGTCCTCGGTTTTTATTAGCCATGTAATATCCCTATTACATATTTTTCCATGTGATACAGTATATACCTACTAATGTACAAGAGATACACTCAATACAGGAAACCTACACTGATCTAACAGACAGTGTATAAATGTAAGTACACACTTTTATTTGATTATACTCTAGTGTCTAAGCCTACTATTCTAATTATAAGGTAACAGAACTACGTAGGTAATAAAAATATGACAATGTATAATTTACCTACCCGATGTAGCTGTAATCACTTGTAATCAATATGTATATTCGTTATCTAGGTATCTATTTATTACGTGTATTTATTCAAACAACGTAGAGCTATGTAATCAATTTAGTTAGTTACATAGGTACTTGTTTCTGAATATTATACATCATCTCGTGCTTTCTCTCAAAATTGAACCTTAAAGGCAAGTGAGCTTGTTCCGCTTACAGGTATAATTTTGTGGAATAGACCTTAGAATTTTATTTTAGTATAATTTTCAAGAATTTGAGCATTAAATGCAGAGATTTTTACAAATCTATTTTGTTCAATTGATCAGCGATATCTCATCGTACTTGGGTTGTGGCGGTCTGGTAGCAGTCGCTGAAATAAACAAATCGATGTTAAGTTGTGTCGTAGTAGACTGAATGCCGACCATAACCTAAATTGAGTAGAAGGTTCGGAGAATAATCGCCTCTCATGTAAACTTGCAAGTCAAAAGCCATAAGTCCGTTGCTGAACTATCAAGACTCGTGTCTTGTTAACGTGAAATCCGTATAAGTACGCAACTATGTGACATTTTTTCTACAAAAAGTTTTTCTATTTTGTTTTAAAAAAGACAACTCCCGCGTTAGTAATATATACATCCTGTGTCACGGGAGACTTTACAAATATACATGAAACGAACACAAATAATATCCAAACTCAGAACAACAATTTGTAGATCACACAAAGTGATATCCCATGTAGGATTTAAACCCACAACGTATGGCGTGGTAGGAAGTGGTTTGGCAAACGCTTAAACCACTAGCCCAATCGTGCAGTCAAATTGAGATTATGAACTGTGATGAGATTGTGAGCTTTGGATAAGTTTTATAGAATAGTAATAAATTAAAAAAAAATATCCCACCTAAAATAACTGAAAACAACTAACTAATAACTTTAAACAAAAACTGAAAAGAAAAAAAGATGTTAAGTCCAGAAGTGTTTCCTAACCAAAAACACTTGGGGTACCCAGACGAATCTAATGATATATTAATAATATATATATACAGCGGTTTGAAAGATATGAGATAATGAAACTAACATCTGTTTTAAAACTAAGCCACCGCCCTAAGTTCAGCAGTTAAAAGCAGTTAAATTCAAATAACCGAGGAACTTAAGTCACTCAATTTCATCTATTCTCATTTTTCGGTTACGGTCTTATTTTGTTGGTTCAAGTTCATGTTAAAAGAAAGGGGAACAAGAAAGTTTTTATCCGGAAAATTGACAAATCTATTTTTAAAACATGTTTTTTCTTCTTTAATTGATTTGTAAAACTCTACTTATTGTACAAGCTGTGCGTGATAACTAGAAACGACAAAATGAAAGTGAATCATTTTAAATCTGTAGTCGGTATAGATTTTACAGAAGGTTTGTAAATTGTACAAAAACATTTAAGTAACATTTGATGGTGTTTCATAATAAAATACTTACAACACAATGCCACTCATTCAAATGAAATGTATTTGAATGAGTGACATTGTGTCATTGCAGTTAGAGCATAATCACAGTTTAAATTTTATGTTGGTAATTTATGACCGTTTTATGCCACTTTTTTGTAATTAAGCGTTATTGACGACGAATCTAAGCTAACCAAACAGCATGCGAAACACGCAAGTTATTATTATTTTTATATTATGTCAGGGTCACTGTTCCATTTCTGAACTAAGCAGTAAGTACATTCTCGGGCCCATTGTGCTTTAGGCTGGTATTCTCAGACGCACGTAAGTTCGATTTCGACACTCATGTGCCTCATCGCACATGTTGTAGTCAACTCAAAGACGACTTTAAGTTGCCTACAACAGGATATATAAAAGAAAATTTTCTAAACTAACAATAACAATAACTTTACACATTTCACATAATATAAGTAAGAAAAATAAAGCATAGCTTAGTTATATCTTTCGTTGTCCGATGAGTTATTACATTTTATAAGAATCTATTACTTACTTATCATCATCATCCTACTCTACATAAGTAGAAATTGATAGGTTTTAATATGATAACATATTAAAACCTATCAATTTTTGGAACGAAGTTCCTTATGGCGCGGTGCGAAAGGGGGCTAGACGGATTAAGACCAAAAGTTGTAACGACAATTTTCGTTGTAATGACACTTTTGACCTTGAGTTGACGTCATAGTGCTGGATAGTATATATGTATACATATATATATATAAACTTCGTTCCATCCGGGTGTCCCTTGACACCTCTCAAGTTGTTTGCTTTTTTTACTATTATTTATGTTGTTTAAGTTTTATTCACTGTTTCAGACTTTGTGGCAGCGCCTTCGTATACGTCGGTTCTTGTAGTAAACCTATGTCCTACCTCAAGAATCGCCAATTTTATTTATTTTGGTTCAACCGCTCATTAATTCGGTTAAGTTTAATGGCTTAGTTACCAACAAGCTACTCGGATTGCCCAAAAAATATCATCATCAGCCTATCGCAGTCCACTGCTGGACATAGGCCTCTCCAATTGCGCGCCACTTGGTTCGATCCTCGGCTTCTCGCATCCAGCTCCTGCCAGCCGTCTTGCGCAGATCATCACTCCACCTGGCCTAAATATACAAATAACTAATACTACAAATACAATTGGGCATTGTATTTGTGACATGCTCATTTAAATGCCTTTAAAATTAATAAGAGAGAATATAGTCATAATAGAGTTTTTTTTTTTTCTTACAAAACATATTTTACCTCTATCTGATCTAATATGAAATAATATTTCAAAGGTAATTGCTCATCATCGGGGCATCTAAGTCATCCATAAAATATTCTACAATATTTCTGTATTATTTAATTTAAAGTAAACTCGCACAGAAAATCAATGTAAAATGACAGCGTTCATGCTGTCGTGTTTCGTTGGTGAGTGCGAGACCGGAGGCCCAAATAGGCTAGTCAACAAGTTCCATACTTGTTGACTAGACTAAAAGATGCAGCAGCATCACTAGGCCGTCATGGTGTGGGTCGCCATACTGCATTGTCTGCATTCGCAGTGAGTATGGTGACCACCACTCTTGGATTCTGCTTATGCTTTCCATCAGGCAGAGTAGAGTCATTATGGCGGGCCATACATAAAAAAAAAAAATAGAAATTTAAATTACGGGATTGGAAAAAAGTGTAAACACACTGACAACCTGTAATAAGAAGCAACATTTACACATTAACTAATATTATTTAGAATATAGAGATAGAATATAATTTCTTGACCACACTATTTTATACTAGTTGTTGCCAGCGGCTCCGCCCTCGTATAATTATGTCGATTATCGCGGCAAATAGTATGTGTTATTCTGATGTATAAGCTATATTACTGTAAAGTTTCATCCAAATACATTCAGTACTTTTTGCGTGAAAGAGTAACAAAAATCCATCGGTCCATCCATCCATCCATACTTACAAACTTTCGCATTTATAATCTTATATTTAAATTCTCGTGTCACAATGTTAGTTACCATATTCCTCTGAAACGGCTGGACCGATTATTATGAAATTTGGTGTGCATATCGGGTAGGTCTGAGAATCGACCAACATCTATTTTTTATATCCCATTTTTTTTTATGGCAAAGCAACGTTTGCCGGATCAGCTAGTATTAGTATAGATATAGATTTAACGTTGTAGAATTTTTTGAAAATAATATCACTTTTTTACCTTAAATTTACTTTTATCTGTCGGTGCTGTTGCATATGGTATATTACGGAAGGTCCAAAGTTCGTTTTTGGAGTCCCAGTAGCCCCGCACCGGACCTTGTTTGATCTTAACCTCCTTCCATTTCCCCTTATCAATTTCACTGCTCACTGAAGAGATGCACAGCAAAAATATCGACGTCCACAACCGCATTGCTGTGATGTACTGTTTCACAACAATGTACAACGATTTGGCATCTGTTTATATATTGATGCCTTGACAGAGGCGGACAACATTGATCTATATACATGGATACTCGTAACCATAAGCTAGTCGCAACCCGGCCCCCATGGCAATAGTACTTCCTCTATTTAACTACTGTAGTGACCGAACCATGTTTTAGAAATTATTAATTTGTAAACGATTATCGCGGTAAATTGAGCGCCACGCTTCGTCATGCATGGGCCGGCTCGACCGGAGTGATACCACGGCCCCACAGAAAACCGGTGTGCAACAGCGCTTGCGCTGTGTTTCACCGTGTAAGTGAGGATGCCGGAGGCCCATATCCCAACCCCTCCCCATCCCCCTAAGGCCGGCAACGCACTTGTGACGCCTCTGGAGTTGCGGGTATCCATGGGCGACGGTAATCGCTTACCATCAGGCGATACGTCTGCTGGTTTGCCCCCGTTCCATACAAAAATAAATTAATAAATAGTTTTTCTTTTTTTTAAAGACAACTCCCGCATTAGGAATAAACATCCTGTGTCGCGGGGGACTTTACAGACATACATGAAACGGACACAATTAACACCCAAATTCAGAACAACAATTTGTGGATCACACAAAGTGTTGTCCCGTGTAGGATTTGGACCCACAACACTTGGCGAATTGGCAAGCGGCGTGGCGATCGCCTAAACCACTAGGCCAACCGTGCAGTCAATAGGCAGGTAAACGAGCAGACATATCGCCTTATGGTAAGCGATTACCGCCGCCCATGGACACCTGCAACCCCAGAAGCGTCACAAGTGCGTTGCCGGCTTTTGGGGGATGGGGGTGGAGGAGATAGGTGAAGGGGTGAGGTATGGGCCTCCGGTATCCTCACTCACTCGGTGAAACACAGCGTAAGCACTATTTCACACCGGTTTTCTGTGAGGCCGTGGTATCACTCCGGTCGAGCCGGCCCAGTCATGCCGAAGCGTAGCTCTCCCACGATAAAAAAATTCCAATCAGAATACTCATTGTTCGGTATTTATTAAGGATAGGAATAAAAAATTCCTTCCCGATGCGTTCAGTTGGCAGTCGGAATCAGTCGTCGTCGTAGTCTGAATCTGTTGAGTGGTACCCCATGAACGTTTGGTCTCCTATCTATATTCGTTGTAAGCGATGCAGATTCTAAACGTATATTCTTTTGTTAATGTTGTAAGGTAGATATAAGGAGTCGTCCAGTTTCCGCCGCTGCGATCGGCACGTTTTTCTATCGCTCTGTAATTTTTATCTCGTATTTTGTAAAAGTTTTAATATTTCGGTAATATAGTCTCAGTGAGCTTAAAAAGTGTCCGTTTTCTTTTATTTTGATCTCCTGACCCTTACAGTGGTCACTTCGAACCGGATCTACAGTGAAATGTACCTTACACCGAAAAGTAGGATGAGCACGAGGAGATCAGCCAGAAAGGAGGCGGAAGCAATAGAGGGTCAGTCTTCGGCCCAAGAGTTACCTATATTACTACCTAGTAAAGAAAAAGAAGTTTTAGAAGACCATTTCAAACAAAATGAAAAAATATCGGTAGGAAATGCAAAAGTTGAAGGTAGTGATATAAAATCGGAACAACCGTTACTCGACGATAAAAATATGCCTGTAACGTCTCACCAGTTCTCGAGAACGAAGTCCAAGCGGTCTACATCTTCTTCAGTGCTTGCACGAAAAAAGAGGTTAGAATTGGAGGCGGCAGAGGCAAAGGCTAAGATTGAAATGAAATTGATAGATAAACGTTTAGCGGCGGACCTAGCGGAAATAGACGACGAGTGTAGTGTACGGTCTGATTACACTAATAAGGGGGTGGAGGAGTGGCTGGAGCGCAGCCATCGAGAACTGGAAGTACAGCCCGTTCACGACAAGGGTCACACAACGGACGTGCCGTACGCGCCGGTCAAGGAGGATGCCGGCACCAACGGAACAGTTCAACTTCTGGCTAGTGCACTTAAGGATCTTACAGCTGCTTCTACCAGTAACAATCTTAACTCCAACCTGTTAAGTAGAATTTGTACGCCAAAGGACTTACCATTGTTTTGTGGAGACCCCATGGAATGGCTCCATTTTAAACAGGCGTATGAAGAGTCGACCAAGGTATGTAATTTCAAAGAGAATGAAAACTTGTGGCGCTTCAGGAAATGTCTGAAAGGATGTGCTCGCGAAGCTGTCTCAGCCCTGCTGATAAGTGCAACCTCGCCTGAGACAGTAATGTCCACACTCGAGCTGCAATTTGGTAATCCTGACGTCATATTGTCACGCATTTTAATGGATCTCAAGAAATTACACTCAGTGTCCCAAGAATATCACAAAGATATTATACCCTTTTCTATAAAGGTGCGAAACTGTGTAGCCGCTGTTAAAATACTCGGCGAAGAATACCTAAACGGAATAAGCATGACTACATGTATTTTATCAAAATTACCACCTGTTCTACTTTCGAAGTGGGCAGACTACAGTTATGTATTTATAAAACAAGGCAGAAGGCCAACATGGTTTGATATTTCTGAGTTTTTAAATGAAGAAGCTAAGAAAGTGTCTTCGATGGCGTTACTAATCTGTAAAAATAATACGGATAGTTACTACAACAAGAAAAAGTATACAGAAGCTACTACGCATACAGTGGTATTGAATAAAAGCGATGAGAATAATGTGAAGTGTCTGTACTGCCGTATTTCAAAACATAAATTACAAGATTGTAAAAGATTTCGTAAAGCGTTACGTAAAGATCGATGGAACTTTGTCAAACGACACCGCTTATGCTATAAATGCATATATGCAACACATAGCCGCGAGACATGTCCGGCGCCAGCGTGTGACGTCGAGGGCTGTGGACAAGCTCACCATAAGTTACTGCATTATAGCACGCGCCAAACAACGAACGACGACGCCGACGGTAACCAGTGTGTCCAAGAACGTACTACAATCGAATCATCGTCGTTGAAGGCCTCTCCTGAAGCTGTACCTAAATCATGTGAAAAATAGTGAGTGCAAAGTGTTGTTAAAAGTAGTGCCTGTGAGTGTACATGGACCGAACGGTATTATAAAAACGAATGCGTTATTAGACGATGGTTCTACCGTGTCTCTTATCAGTGCATCGCTTGTGTCACGAGCCGGCTTGCGCGGGCGCCGCCGGGAGACATTGCACGTGCGTGGTGCGTGGGACAACAGCGCGCTTGTGTGCGACACCGATCTCCAAAACGTTTGTATAGCGAACTATAATGGTGAGAAATTTGAACTTTCTGTACGTAGTCTTCAGAACTTTAGTGTACCTGTACAAAATTATAATTCAGTTAATTTTAATATGTATTCTCATTTGTGTAGCATTAAAAATGAATTTTGTTATAGTACTTCTATACCTGAAATATTGATTGGTCAGGATAATTATAATTTAATGTTACCTTTAGAAATTAGAGTCGGCAAATGTAACGAACCTTGTGCCACTCGTACTCCACTGGGATGGTGCGTTCATGGTCGCATACCTACATCGCTCTCAAAACACGCGTGTAATTCAATGTTACATGTTACCGAGGTTCAATCAGGGTTGGCAGACACTACGTTAGAAGACCTGCACGAAATGGTAAGAAAATCATTTACTATCGAACATATGGGTATATCCGGAACACCGCGTCAGAACTACAATGATCTGCGCGCGTTGGAACATCTGGAACGAACGGCAAAATTAATCGATGGTCAATGGTACGTGGGTTTACCGTGGAAGGACGCCAGCTGTCGTATGCCTGATTCAGAACGCACGGCTTTATCTAGGCTGCATAACTTAGAGAAGAAAATGTCTTGTAACGAGCAGTACGCATTTAGGTATCACGAACGTATAAAGCATTTGTTAAATAATGATTTCGCTAAAGAAATTATAGATACCACAAAAACAAATAAAACATGGTACTTACCTCACTTTGGTGTAGACAACCCTAACAAGTGTAAGTTACGGTTGGTTTTTGATGCGGCCGCCAAGACGCGGGGCTTATCACTCAACGATTACTTATTGACGGGTCCAGATTTATTAATGTCCTTATTGGGTATAATGTTACGTTTCCGCGAGCACGACATCGCTGTTGTGGGTGATATTAAAGATATGTTTTTAAGGGTTAAAATAGCACCAGCTGATCAGGACGCCCTTAGATTTCTGTGGCGCGACAACCCTAAGGAACCTATAAAGACATATAAAATGACATCTTTAATATTTGGTGCGAATTGTGCACCCTTTATTGCACAATTCATAAAAAATAAAAACGCTGAACGTTATGAGTCATCGAAACCCGTAGCGGTTCAAGCTATTCGCGACCAACACTATATGGACGATTATATAGATAGTCAACCGAATGAAACTAACTGCATTCAACTCGTTCGTGATATTATAGACATACATAAACAGGGAGGGTTCCAGATACGTAATTGGTTGAGTAACAGCTCGAAAGTTTTAAATAATTTGCCTGAGGAGTCGCTCGCCAGCTCGGCGGCTACCGTGAAGATCGGAGCACAACATGAGGGTGAGCGCGCTTTGGGAATCATATGGTACCCTGATGACGACACTCTGGGGTTCGATACCTCGTTTAAACGGATCCCTGAAGCTATAATGAATGGTACAAAATGGCCTACAAAACGCGAATTACTGAGAGTAATTATGTCATTATTCGACGTGTATGGATTTCTTTCACCATTCACTATTAATGGTAAAATACTGCTTCAAGAGACCTGGAAGTCAAATGTTGGATGGGATGAAAACGTAAATGTCGATATTTATAAAAAATGGAATAAATGGTTGAAGTTATTAAAAACAATAAGTAGTATACGTATACAGCGCTGCTACCGGCGATCTGCTACGGGCGTGAATTGTTATGAGTCACAGTCACAGTTGATAAACGATTCATTCATTGACACATATATACCTGCGTCTACGCAGCTACACACAGATAGGCCCTGTAGCAAAACCGGTTATAATTGTTTACAACTTCACATCTTTTGCGACGCATCGACACAAGCTATGTGTGCGGTAGCATATTGGCGTTGGTTAGATCATAACAAACAGATAAGAGTTTGTTTTGTAGCGAGTAAATGTCGTGTTACTCCACTCAAACCAGTAACAGTGCCCCGTTTGGAATTGCAATCTGCAGTGATGGCTGCCAGGTTAGCGAATACATTACAGTCCGCACATCGAATTAAAACAGCTGACCGATACTTTTGGTGTGATTCCACAACAGTATTACATTGGATACATAATAATACACGCTGTTATAAATCTTATATCGCGCATCGCTTGGGAGAAATCGATGAACTAACACAGATGAAAGAATGGAGATACGTACCTACATCTATGAACGTTGCAGATCTGGCCACTCGGGAAAATTTTGATAGTCTTCAGCTGGATACCGAGTGGTTTAATGGACCATTATTTCTGCACAAAACAGAACCTTCATGGCCTACCAGTACAATCATACCTGTTGTCGAGGATTGTAACCTGGAATACGTAAACAATATTGTACCTACATATCATTTACCTGTACCAGATTCGATGCGATTCTCTTCTTGGATACGTCTTCTGAGAAGTACATCTGTAGTGCTGAAATTTATATTTAAATGTCAAAGAAAGGTCATTGATGAATGTGCCGCTATGAAGGACGCCGAAAGACTGCTCATACGTTGTGCACAAAATGAATCCTTTTATTCGGCTATATCTGCGATTAAAAATGGAGGATATGTAGATAGAAGCAGTAAGCTGCATACACTAACACCTTTTCTTGATGAGCAGGGTGTACTGCGCGTGGGTGGACGTATAGAAGCCGCCGCGGATGTTACCTTCGACATGAAGCATCCTGTAATTTTAGATGGAAGAAGTCAAGTAGCAAAATTAATAGTAAAACATTACCATAAGCTGGCAGGCCATAGTAACCAAGAGATGGTAGTGAACAACCTGAAACAGAAGTATTGGATCATACGGCTAAGACCTACGGTTAAAGAAATAATAAGTAAATGCATGCTATGTAGGTTAAGAAAGGTGACACCTCACATGCCCATAATGGGTGACTTACCTGCTGCCAGAGTCGCTCATCACCAAAGACCCTTTACACATTGTGGTGTTGATTTGTTTGGACCAATAGAGGTTACGGTGGGAAGACGAAGGGAGAAACGGTATGGAGTTCTCTTCACATGTCTCACTGTTCGTGCAATCCATGTGGAGACTGTACCGAGCCTAAGTACAGATTCTCTGATTATGGCTCTTCGCAGGATGGCCTCTAGACGTGGATGGCCTTCACACTTGTACTCCGATAATGGGACGAACTTAAGGGGAGCAGACACAGAGCTAAAGAAGTTCGCCTCGGAGCTTGACGAGCAGTCTCTGCATACTGCTGTAGGTGTTCAGGGTACCCGCTGGACCTTTATACCGCCGGCTAGTCCTCACTGGGGTGGGGCTTGGGAACGCTTAATTCGTAGCGTCAAGGTTACACTTAGAGTGATCCTCAAGGAAAGAGCTCCTAGAGAGGAAGTACTCAATACGCTGCTGGCTGAAGTGGAAGCTATCGTGAATGGACGTCCGTTGAGTCACGTATCCGTCGAAGTCAACAGCAAGGAGTCGTTGACACCTAACCACTTCTTACTAGGTTCGTCATCTATCTTACCGCAGCTAGGAAACTTCGATGATTCTGACCTCTTCTTGCGCCGTCAATGGCGTATAGCACAAAGGCTAGCCGATATGTTTTGGAGAAGATGGGTTACAGAAGTGTTACCAGAGATGATACCACGTCAAAAGTGGACCAAAGACGGACAACGACCTCTTCAGGTTGGTGACCTAGTGTTCATCGCTGACCCTGCTGCTCCTCGAAACGTTTGGCCGCGAGGTATTATAGAGGAGGTTTTTCCCGGTAAAGACGGTAGGGTACGAGTGGTTCAAGTTAAGACGCAATTGGGCAGTCTTAAAAGGTCTGTGGCTCGCATCGCTAAAATTCCTATGGAGGTTTAAGTGCTGCCAAGTCAGCACTGGGGTGGGGCTTATGTAAGCGATGCAGATTCTAAACGTATATTCTTTTGTTAATGTTGTAAGGTAGATATAAGGAGTCGTCCAGTTACCGCCGCTGCGATCGGCACGTTTTTCTATCGCTCTGTAATTTTTATCTCATATTTTGTAAAAGTTTTAATATTTCGGTAATATAGTCTCAGTGAGCTTAAAAAGTGTCCGTTTTCTTTTATTTTGATCTCCTGACCCTTACATTCGTATACCGGTGTAAGGATCTCAACCGAACCCTTCGCGTCTTTTGTAACCTTTGAGTATTCGTGTCGGGATATTCGCGGGTCCTGTTCTCGCATCGTGTTATTGTGGGCATCCGGAATGGAACTTGTTAATAAAGAAGATTGGGCAGGAAGTCCACTATACACTCATATTTGGTGTTGCTCCAATAAGTGCCTAATGGGATGCTATGAGAACTATACTGTGAGTTTTTATGGTTAAAACATGATCTCATAAGCATCATCATGCCTAGACTTATTTGTTTACGCTTTGCATGCCAATAAGACTTTCAACCGTCGTAATTCTTCAGCATTTGTCACCATGTTTCAACTAATTTGCTTAAAATTAATGTACACTTAAACCTTCCTCATGATTGATGGGAACTACGTCAATCCGTTAAGTAGGTATTCGGATTTTATCGTAGTTAGACAATCATGGCAGCAGGACAAAGGTAGTGGGAGTCTTAATTCTAAAATATGTAATGACAGATTGACAGGCAAATAAGGTTGTTGATAAATGAACGGAAATGTATCATTAATATTTCAGATTCACTGTCAAAAAATTACGAGTATGTTTTTGTCTTCAAACACACGATGAATGCTTTCTATTGATACTAGGTGTGCCCCGCAGTTTTACCCGCGATTGTTGTATGTGAGTAACATATCCTATGGTTTTAATATTATTTTGGCGTAACCCTATTTTTTTTTAAATAAAAATACCCAAGTTACTCCTTGTTACATCAGCTATCTACCAGTGAAAGTTCTGTCAAAATTAGTCCAGTCGTTTCCTAGATTGTTTTTTTTTAAACAGTTGTAAAGTCATAAGCGTGTATTTCTCTTATATGGGCCTAAGGGGTCCAAGGCTGTGTGGTACAAGGTCAAAGCTATGATAGTGTTCGCGGTGCACTCTATCGAATAAGCGTCACAGCTTTGGTACCCTATTTCTTTACATTTATCAATGAAGACATCATACATAAAGACCTATGCGCTAATGACAACGTTTTGACGATTTCCATTGTTTATTGTTTGAGAATAATCTTTCATAACTTTGAAAATTCAAATAGCATCATTGTATAGCCCTATATTAAACAACCATAATAATTATTCACTTCATTATATTTTGAATAATAAGGCTTAACCAGATCGTCCAGGCGCGACAAAGGTTAACTTCATTGCACATTACATAGTCGAGACCTTAAATATGTACACATTTAGACTGTGTTTCCACTGAAGATATGCGAGGGTGCGTAGCGAAGAATATATTTGTCCACAGAGTCACTTCATTTACCTAGAGTGGCTCAACGCAGCTCTTGTGTAAGCGGCTCCGTAAGGTGTTTGTACAAAGAAAACAAGGGAAAAATATGTTGCCAGAAATGTCTGCAAAAAGCGGGAACGTACGTGAGACACAGATAAAAAAAAAGTAGTCAGAAGTAGCCTCACCACTTACTTCACACCACTCACCTTATGAGCCGTCTGTGATGAACAAGCATGGATCCACCGCTGTGGGGATGATGTACACATGTCTACCACCTAAATAATCACCTGACGTCAAATTTTCAGTCGGTTTATTGAGATCTACAGAGACTTATAAATTATTTTTACAAACACGGCAACTCTGTTGGTCATCATAAACTAGCGCAAAGCGATTCTTTTTACTCTTCGTTGAATAGCATCTCGGTTCCGTACCACAATGGAACAGGAAAGATAAACACTCATTGAATATCGTTTCATCTGAGCGAGGATGCCTTGTACATTTCTAATGGAAATGTAGCCTTATAATGATGCATAAATATATGTTCAAATCTAATGTCTAATAATAGTTGAATGAAAAATGAGTGTCCACTCGCTGAACACAAATATCTGTAAATTTTGGATGACCAAACATAATTATAACAAACTAGAGGTTGTCAGGCTGATTGCATTGTTGCTATATGATGTATGTACATAATATTAACTGCAGGTATGGTCTTGTGGTTTAGGTGGTCGCCACGCCACTACCTATTTCGCCAAGGGTTGTGGGTTCAAATCCCTCATGGGAAAACGCTTTGCGTGATCCTCAAATTGTTGTTCTGAGTCAAATTTCCTCGCGACACAGGATATATTCCTAGTTAGAGATTTGTCTTTTTCAAATTAAAATTGAGAATTGATTTCAATTAGTATCTTCCCCCAAAACACTAAGCGAACTCTTTAAACTCGTTCTTTTGGTTTTTAGGGTTCCGTGCCAAAGGCAAAAAACGAAACCCTTGTAGATTCGTCATGTCTGTCTGTCCGTCTGTCTGTCTGTCCATTTGAAACTATATGGACTATAATGTTGAAACTTGGTAAGTAGATGTATTCTGTGAACCGCATTAAGATTTTCACACAAAAATAGAAAAAAAACAATAAATTTTGGGGGTACCATACTTGGAACTGAAACTCAAAAATTTTTGTTTCATCAAACCCAACCGTGTGGGGTATCTATAGATAGGTCTTTAAAAATGAAATTGAGGTTTCTAATATCATTTTTTTCTAAACTGAATAGTTTGCGCGAGAGAAACTTCCAAAGTGGTAAAATGTGTCCCCCCCCCCCCCCCTGTAACTTCTAAAATAAGAGAATGATAAAACTAAAAAAAATATGATGTACATTACCATGCAAACTTCCACCGAAAATTGGTTTGAACGAGATCTAGTGCGTAGTTTTTTTAATACGTCATAAATCGTAAACCGCAAAAAAAATTACAGTATTATTAAAATATCGATCAAAGTTACAACGAACTACAAGAACTTTTATATTATTGCTGCTTCGGAACCATTCATGGGCGAGGCCGACTCGCACTTGGCTGCTTTTCTGCTTTAAGATAACACCTGCATTACTTAAGAAGTACATTCAGATTCAGAACAACTATTTGTGATTCACACAAAGTGTTGTCTCATGTGCAGATCGAGTCCATAACACTCAGCACATTAGCAAGCGGCGAGCAGACCGCTTAAACTACTATTCAATTAATGTAGTCATTATATCATCATCTTCCTAGCCTTTATTATTCCCAAGATTAATTGGGGTCGGCTACTAGTTCAACCGGTTTTACCTGAATATCAGTTTTTCCACGGAGCGACTGGCATCGGACCTCCGAAACCCTGAGGGTGCACTGAATGCGAAGATTGAACTAGTTGTCAGTATATTTGAAGGCACTGACTTCCCAATAACGATTGCCATAGATGTTCATGACAACCGGGATCGACGACTTAACGTGCTCTCCGAGGCACGGGCGGGAAACACCGCCATCTACCATACTCCGGGTTGCTATGAAGAATTTCTTGTAAGAAAAACCCTACAGAAGCCCGACCCGGGAATCGAACGTGAGACCTCTTGATCGGCAGTCGCTTACGCTAACCACTGGACCAACGAGGCAGGCAGTATATAGTCAATGTAATCATTTTAAAGTCATTAAATATAATACTTACGGTACGGTAGAGAGTAAGTGATATAAGCCATGAAATTACTGGTATTATAAAAAAATGAGGGACAGTCTTTGGGGACTGTCGATAGCGGTGAAAACTAAGTAATGCGTGCGGTAACGATGACGCGAGTTTCACGCTTTTTGGTTACCCAAAAAGTACACATGTAGCTCATGGAAAATGTTCGGTAACGTATACCGATAAACGATAACGTGAGTTCCATGATGTTTATTCGCCCAAAAAGTGCTCAACGCGCTTAAAGAAGTTTTCATTTCAATCAAAAACAAGTGACTGCAAACTTAGTGATGATAGCTTGTGATTTCTTGCTCGTGCAATTTTCTAAGGCGTTTTCATAAATACCCTTTTTTACGAAAATTATGCGAACTGAGGTATTTGAAATTTGGCACAGTTAATTTTTTTTTTTTTTTTTTTTTTTTTTTTTTTATGTATGCCCGCCAAAATGATTCTACTCTGCCTGATGGAAAGCACAAGCAGAATCCAAGAGTGGCGGTCACCATACTCACTGCGAATGCAGGCAATGCAGTATGGCGACCCACACCATGGCGGCCTAGTGATGCTGCTGCACCTTTTAGTCTAGTCAACAAGTATGGAACTTGTTGACTAGACTACTTGGGCCTCCGGTCTCGCACTCACCAACGTAACACGACAGCACGAACGCTGTCATTTTACGTTGATTTTCTGTGCGAGGGTAGTACCGCCTCGGTCGAGCCGGCCCGTTCATGCTGAAATCAGCGTGGCTCTACTACCTACTGTAGTAGGTAGTAGAGCCTACCTAGTTATATGAAGGGGGAGTGCAGAAAGCCAAATTATAAAAAAATAACATGGTCTAATTTCGCCCACAGGTCGACCAGTAATCTATACCTACTATAATATTATAAATCTGAACAGTTTGTTTGTTTGAATCGCTAATCTCAGGAACCGCTGGTCCGATTTGAAAAATTCTTTCAGTGTTGGATAGTACATTTATCGAGGAAGGCTATATATCATTACGCTAAGACCAATAGGAGCGGAGCAGCAATGAAGAATGTTACAAAAACGGGGGGGAAATTTTACGCTACGGGCAATAGGAGACGTAAACGACGTTGCGTGGGTCAGCTAGTAAGTGTTATTTACGAAAAGATGATTTTTCTTATAGACTTTTATAGACCCGTAGTGTTAGTTGCTTTTTTCTATTTACGGTCATAATCTTATCAATTTAGAAGTAGACATATCTGTCTGGGCTGAATCTCGAAATTGAATATTTTATAACGCGTTCGACCTTTTGTGAACTTAGTTCTAGCGATTCATTATTATTGTCGTAAAACCTACGATATCTTGCTCTTACGATATCTTAGTTCTTAGTCACTGCTCATACTTATAAGTTCCAGATTAACTTCGAGATGTTCCCCGTGTTTAAATGGTATGCAGATACTGGTTGTCACTTCGGTACTGCAACAGTAAGTCTTATGTAAGTAAATAGCGTGCGTTGCAATTTCATTTGCCTCTTTCAGACACTGCATAAAATGCTCAGCTGTGCAATTCCTGGTAAGGATCAGATCGAATAACTGGTTTTAATTATTTCAGCTCTGCAAATTCTTTGCATACCTACCTTATTATTCTTAGCTGTACTACTTTAAAAAAAAATTGTTGCTGTTTTTTGGTCAACATTTTAAATTACGAGAAAATGTTACGAATCCTTTTACAAATTTCGGTGAATTTCTTCACAAATGCAATATATATAGTTAGATTGTAATTTGTTTTATAATATCAAATATCTATAACATACAATTTCTAATCATTTAGTCCATACTTACGTCAATTGGAGCTATAAGATCTCAAATAAGGAGATAGGTACTGTACTGCTATTTTCGTACGTGAACGAGGGACGGAGTATGCTCCATAAATGTTCACTTAATGTGACAAATGAACGAGACGACAGTTCGACACATTCTCCGTTGAAGACCAAAAAAATAGTGTGATGGCGCCGTCGCAATTAAGTGTAAATCCGTACCCCAGGGAAATAAGCCGCGCAATTTTGTTATTTCCCTACTCATTCTCGTCACCAGAAATAAATCAATCACCCACTAACTAGGCAAATAAGTTCAGTCGCTCTTTAAAACCAATACGAGATTCGAAATAAAGTTGAAAAAATAGGCTAACAGCTAAGATAAGACTGTAACTTAATTAACTCTGGAAGGTTTTGGCTTAATTAACTTCGGATGTATCGTATGCGAAGTGAGAGTAAACAGTTTATCTATGCGTATGGTCCCAAGGGACGGGGTTATAAGTCAGGGGTAGCTGATTTATAACTCGTGTAAATGAAAGTGTAAAAGGCCCACACCGCGGACGTCTCTCGAGTACAGACCGTTCTTGTAATGTTATCTTAGGCTGTACAGCTATTCGTTGAGTTACGCGCTTTCTACGTGACCAGGGGCATGTTATAGCTCTATTTGGCTGAGTAGTTTTGTTCTGGAACGTTTATTGCGTCATGAATTTTGTCTGTTGCTTCAAACGATTTAAAAGTTATAATTGCAGCCTCTTTGTTACAAAGTTTTGAGCTTTATGAGCTTTGCAATTATGTTTTGGAATTTGATACGACCCACTATAATCATAGCAAATATTTTGAAGGATTTTTATGTCTGTTGGTGTGGTTTATTACCGAGAAATCCATGGTGGTCTAAATTCGATTGTTTTAAGTGTATTTTTATTTGTCACCAGTTTAACTTTACTGGATGTATAAATTGTAATTACTTGACACGTGATGTGGCCGTGTTACATAATGTTTAAATCGGTTTCGGTTTCTGTTATTCTTCATAAAAATATGAAATGCCAAATAAAATGTTCTCTATGCGCTATATTTAAGTATTTAGAAGGATACAAATAATTGTTTTCAGGTATATTTATGAATTACTAGCTTAATAGCTACTTAATCAACCAACCATACCTACTTATAGGTTAATGAAATTCCTTAACTTTGTAACATATTTTTTTTGATATAGAAATAATTTATTCCAATTCCATAATAGCGCCATCTGTTAGACTCGTTATGCACTAATACTATGCCGTCCATCCGGTGTATTGATTTAATTGTTTGTTCGCCGATTGTGCGAGAGAGGGCGTAATATTAAGAGTTGAATCAATATACTGTATGGTATGTTTAATAGGCAGCAGGTGGCGTTGTCGATGCTTTGATATGAAGTTGTTGTTGAGTGAACATAGGCGTCAATGACAATGGAACTTGTCAAAATTTGGATGGGGTTTTTGATAGATTTCTGGAACCTTCTATCATGAAGGTATAAATTAAGATATTTTGTGTTTCAAGAGCCTTTTCTGTTCCTGTCTTGGAGAAGATTTGACAGTGTCAAGTTGTAATAATGTAGTCTTTTTTATATCTGTGTTAACATACCCGCTATATAGTGGTAAGTTTGTCTGATTTTGTTTTATTATGCTTTACATGTCTTTTCTAATTTTGAAACATGCTTAGATGGTGTATTTGTTTATAGGGTTCAAGGGTCCAGCTAATGGTTCCCGTTTCAAGGGTCTGGTGATAGGAACCAGCTTCTAGGTTACCACCTCAAGGATGCGGTTGAGGGGTATACCTTCTGTGGTGCCGCTCAACGTTTCGTCTCAGGTGTAGGGTGGAGATAATTTTCATCACTCTGCCTGTCCTGCATGGCGTGGCTCTCTTCACCAGAGAGCATCTGGTGTCTCTGCTAGCATACTGAGGATGACCTGAATCTCGTCAGGCCAACTGCCGTACCAAGGGGAGAGGTCACGTATAATATTTATTATTTATTAATGTGGAGAGATAATGGTGAAGTCGAACCCCAGCCATCTCGAGCTGGTGGGGAGACACAGCTGGCATCAAACCACAAGCTATCTCGAGCTTGTGGGGAGATAATATGTATACTATAATTAAATTTAATTTTTAAATAGTAAAAATGTGTATACCTTCTTTTAATTTTATGATGTTAGTTTTAATGTAACAAAACTGTATATCTCCTTGTCTTCCTTTTTAACCGAAATATATACTGTTATTATGCTTATTGTTGTTTCCTCTGAAGTGATCCTTAGGGTACCCACACACACATCTCTCTCGTACTCTCTCTCTTTAATTTTATTATTTATTTATCTCTTTAATCTCATTTGAAATTAAATTCTAATTTTAATAAGGCGCCCTGGGTACTCATGCATTTTTCCACCGATTGGGTCAGCTGGTGGGTAAGCCCCCTGTTCAGGTCTAGGATATCCACCTTGGGAACCGCCTGACAGGTCTTGGTGTTACAACTTTCTCATTAGATTTAATATTATCAGAAAATTTAGAATTCACTTAAGTATGGCTGATCAGTCCTCTTGCCAAGGCAGCGATCACCTTTTGATGATGTTTATAATACCCACGGGCCCATAGATGGATATACAATCACTACTAATACCACTGGCAAGAAGAATGCCCCACGGCTGTGTCACCGTGTTCTTAATCTAAACTACACTTACTGGAGTTGTGTGGCGTCCTGTTTGGGGTACCCCACCGCCTGGTCTGTCCTGGTACGTTTACACATACATGCTCCAGAATGCTGTACAATCTTCAAGGAATTCGAATTTTTTTTTTTTTTTTTTTTTTTTTTTATGTATGGCCCGCCAAAATGACTCTACTCTGCCTGATGGAAAGCATAAGCAGAATCCAAGAGTGGCGGTCACCATACTCACTGCGAATGCAGACAATGCAGTATGGCGACCCACACCATGGCGGCCTAGTGATGCTGCTGCATCTTTTAGTCTAGTCAACAAATGGAACTTGTTGACTAGACTATTTGGGCCTCCGGTCTCGCACTCACCAACGAAACACGACAGCATAACCGCGGTCATTTTACGTTGATTTTCTGTGCGAGGGTAGTACCGCCCCGGTCGAGCCAGCCCATTCATGCTGAAATCAGCGTGGCTCTACTACCTATAATTACTCTCAATAATCAACTTTTCACAGATTTTCGAATTACAATACACTCGTTTTAGCTCTCGCGGGACGCGCCTATCACGTATTACAATTCTCGCGAGTCTAATCACAATAACGGCAACTGTTCACAAGCGACTTCTCAACAATTTTCGATATTAATCTCGTCTCACGCTGGGCGGCGAGCCCACAAGTACCCTAGCTCAACAAACCTCACGGTGTTATCAATCTCACGCGGAAACTATACGAGTACTACAAATTAACAATCAATAAATTACGGCACCGGCCATTTCAACACGAGTTCGATCACAATATTTTTTACATTAACCTCAAACGTCAAAACGTCAAACACGAACCAGAGACAATCAAAATCTTGCCAGTACAATGACGTTCGAAATCCAACAATGGCCTATGTGTCTTAGCTGCCTATACTTTTTTATAATTAATTGAGCCTGCCGAAATGACTCTACTCTGCCTGACGGAAAGCAAGAGCAGAATCCAAGAGTAGTGATCACCACACTCCTTGCGAATGCAGATAATGCAAAAATGCAGCATGGTGACCCATACTATGGCGGCCTATTGAGATGCATCATTGGGTCTCCGGTCTCGCAGTCACCAACGAAACACAACAGCATGAATGCCGTCATTTTATTTATTAGTCCTACACTATTGCATTAGATGTAATCTATAATGATAGTGTATGGTATGGTAGTAAATAAATAAATTAAAAAATAAAAATTTGGTCTTCTGTGAGAGGGTAGTACCGCCCCGGTCGAGACGATTCGTGCTGAAATCATCATGATTCTACTACCATTTGAACCTAGTAAACCTACTTTTTTTTTTTATGTATATGGGCAAACGAGCAGACATATCGCCTGATGGTAAGCGTTTTTTTTTTTTAATGTTATCCCTTGGGATAACGCTCCTTTCCCCCGTCCATAATAACGACAGGACCTTTTTACTGATCATATATTTTTTGCCGTTCATTGGTGTGTCTCGCACCAAGTGCCTCCCGTCCATCTCTTTGTTTTAACTGATTTTGCTATTTATTGTTTGATTGCTATACAAGATTTATACAATGCAACATTGATTTCTAAAATTTTTACGTTACGACATTAATTTCTTAAGTTTAATTTTTGTCATCATTCGTGGTATTAATTTCCGTTTTCTATCTTAAATTCTAATACTAAAGGTTTTACGTTGCAGACTTTATTTTTAGGTTAATTAATTGTCTTCTAAATTTTTTATTTATAGTTAAGAAATTATATTAATTTCTTCACTTCCATTTTACCATAGTATAGTGTTGGTTCTGAGTGTATTTTCGTATTGTTATACTATTTATATATATTGTTTTATCTAATCTGTCTTCTATTTATACCATTGATACTTTGTTTTCCTTTTATTTATACTTTTTATTTTTATCTGATACGTTTTACCTATTGTTATTGTTTAATGTGTTTATTCACCAAATGACTTTTTGATTGTCGTTTCCTATCTGTGAGATCATGGCATTTGTGATTTTGCGTATTTTGTTATGTGTAAATGTTCAGTGTTTAATTATGTGTGTAAAAATGTGTGTATAATTTTATTTAAGGTGTATTTTAATTTGTTGTTTAATCTATGTGTATATAATCTATATGTGATGTTCGTGTCTGTATATGTTTTTTTATTTTTAGCATTAATTCCGCCTTTGTTATCAACAATCTATTTATATGCTTAAATATAAACAATTATTATAAGCCCGGTCGTGAATTATTTGTTATGCTGTTTATTTTAGTTGTGTGTGCGTGTTCAGTGTTTGTGTGCATGTTATGATGTCTCCGTATATATTCACAATATACTTTCAATATGTTTATTCTCACCAAAGGAGAATAAAAGTCAATTAGATTATGTACTAACCAACAACAAAAAGATCTTTACAAACATGGAAATTTTAAACAATCTATCATTTCCAAGCGATCATCAATTTATAAGAAGTACATTAAAATTTGTTAAACCTAGAAGAAGTAGAGTAAAATACAGAAAAAATAACATAAAATTAATTACAACAGAGAAAAAAGATTCGTTCACTGAAGCTCTAAAATCCAGGATAAACTTGTTAAATTTAAACGATAATGTAGAAACTCTCTGTAATGAGATCAATAATGTAATATCTGATAGCTTGAGTTGTACTAAATTAGAGTCCATAGAAAAACAGAACAAAATCCCGAGATATATTCAAAATTTGATCTCTAGAAGAAATGAGTTAAAAAGTAAGAAAAATTTAACAAAAGAAGAAAAGAAAGAACGAAGCTTTTTATATAAGCATATATATAGACTTTTAAAGAAAGAACGACAAGAGTATAGAATAAACGTACTAAAAGCTCAATTGGAAAAATCAGGTAGTCTAAAAAAAGGATATAAGGCACTCAGTAACACGAAACAATGGATACCTTGTTTAAATAAAGATTCTACTAGCGAAAAATCTTACTCAAGGCCCAAAATAATAGAAACAGCAACTAAATTTTATGAAAACTTATACTCATTAAAAGAGAGTGACCAACAAACCCCAATGCTACCAGAGAACTTGACTTGTTTGAAAAGATTTTCTACTACAGACATCTTGAAAGCAATTGAAACCTTAAAGCTCGATAAAAGTGTTGGGCCTGATGAAATCTCAAACGCAGCAATCAAAATAGGCAGATTTTTACTCGCATCACCCTTAACTACATTATTTAATAAAATCTTGGATGAACAGAAAATACCAAAAATATGGGGAGAATCATACATAATACTCCTTTACAAAAAGGGAAATCCAGCTGACATTGGCAATTATAGACCTATTAGCCTGCAATCTAATTTATACAAACTGTTCGCATCATGCCTAGAAAAACGTATTGCATTTTACACTGAAAAAGAACAACCCCCAGAACAGGCAGGTTTTAGGAAGAACTTTTCTACCACTGATCACATTCACACACTTAATCTCATCATAGAAAAATATATAGAGTTTAGGAGACCACTTTATTTGGCTTTTATTGATTATGCAAAAGCTTTTGACTCTATTTCTCACAACAGCATGTGGAGAGCTCTATATGAGTGTGATGTGCCAACAGAGACCATTTGTCTTATGAAAAATATATATGAGCAAAGTATAAGTCGTGTGAAAATGGAGAAATTCGGGCCGGATATAAATATACAGAGGGGCGTTAGACAAGGTGACCCCCTCTCACCAAGAATCTTTACGACCGTACTCCAAAATATTATGAAAAACCTAAATTGGGACACGAAAGGTATCAATATACAGGGCGAATACCTAAGTAACCTGCGTTTTGCTGATGATATTGTGATATTTTCAGAAACAGCAACCCAGCTCGAGAGCATGGTGAATGAACTCAATACTGTTAGCAAAGAAATCGGCTTGGAATTAAATACCATAAAAACAAAAGTTATGACTAACTTTGAACCGACGCCTATTACAGTCAACAATGTAGTACTAGAATACGTACAAGAGTATATTTATTTGGGTAGCTTAATTTCATTTAAGAGCAGTAGACATCAGGACGAACTAAACAGGCGAATCAGTAATTCATGGAGTAAGTTCTGGAGCCACAAAGAAATTCTAAAATCAAATCTCCCCATAAAACTAAAGAAGTTGGTTCTGGACACCTGTATACTACCATGTCTAACATATGGCTGCCAAACCTGGATATATAACATGCAAACGAAAAGTAAACTACAAGTATGTCAAAGGTCAATGGAACGCAGCATTTTAAATATAAAACGGAAAGACAAGATTAGATGTACAGATATAAGAAAGTCAACAAATGTTATAGATGCCTTAAAACATTGTAAAAAACAAAAGTGGAAGTGGGCTGGCCACATAACTCGGATGAACAAACAAAAATGGACTAAAAAAGTTACAGTTTGGAATGGACCCGTTGGTAAGAGAAGTAGAGGAAGACCACAAGAAAGATGGATAGATGAAATAAACAAGGCGGCAGGCATGGACTGGTTTACTAAAGCAAAAGATAGAGAATATTGGAAAGAACTGGAGGAGGCCTTTACTCGTTGAGAGGTCCTTAATTAATAAATAATTCATAAAATGAAATCAATGGAATAAATATAATATATAAGCAATTTTAAATAACTATCTAACATAAAAATTATATAATATTGTGCAATTTTGAATTTAATTATTTTTTTTTTTTTTTTTCAATGTATAATTTTATTTTTGTATTGTATTATTTTATATGATTAAGAAAACTGAAATTATGATGTAATAACCAAATATTAAGGAAATAAAAAGGCTATAATAATAATAATAATAATACTTTCAATATCTGTGTGTGTTCGTGTGTGTGTGTTTCTGTGTCGTGTGTGTATGAATGAGTGTGTCACGAGTATGCCGTGGTTAACCACCGTGGTTGGGTGGGGCCCGCCACAATGGCTGCAGTTAGTTTTAGTTGTGGTGCAGAACCACTTGCTGTGCCCGTATCCCAGACACAGGGAGCACTGCACTAGAGGGGGTTGGTCCGCAACCTTGATCGGTTGCAGATCGACATGCAGCCTCCCTCTGTCTAGGGCACGAGACCAAACCACCGGGGAGACCCTGAGCACCACGTGGCACGTGTGGGGATTTTTGGCTCTCCTCCTGTATTGGACCGCTAGCCTGTCCTGATCCGGTGTCAGGTCCCGGAATATCTCCCGGTTCCTGCACCTCAAGGCCCTCACTAGGTCCTCGTCCGTTTGGGTCCTTTGGACGCCGTATAGCACCAGGAGGGGATCCCTATTTTTTACCTCCTCCACTACCAGATCTTTGCCTTTCTCTGTTATTCGTTTTAGAGCCTTCTTTCGTTACTCTTCTGCTCTATATCCTAGTATTACTTTTCTATCTTTAGCTTTCCTTATTTTTTCCACTTGCACCCATCCCTCGTCCTCGTCCGCAGCCTTTCGCAGTCGCTCGATGACCTGCTCCCCGGTGTCCAGATCGTCTTTGGACGTGACGACCACCGAGTGCAGGGTCGTCCTTTCCGGGAGCCGGGCCTCAGAGCGGCCCGCCACTACCCCCGCATAAGTCATTGTTGGTGTTCCTTTTCTCTCCCTCTCCTTCTCCCTATCATCTTGGTTTTCTATTCTTTCCTTAATCTGTCCTAGAACTTTAACGTTCTCCCTCAATATATTTTCGTTCTCCTCTGCCTTCTCTCTATCTTTTTGCTTATCTATCTTTTCCTTTATCTCTCTTATTGCTTTAGCATTCTCTTTTAATATTCTCTCGTTTTCTTCAATTTTCTTGAGGATTTCACTTTTAGTTTCGGCATTTGAATCCTCCGTGGCTTCGATGTTCTGCCCCTTATCTGTTTTTGTTATATCTTCTTCATACTCCCTAAATATTCTTTCTATGATGTCAATTCTACTTTCAATCTCCCTCTTTATGTCTCTCTTTGTGTTATCTGACATCTTGAGCTGTTCCCTTACTATTTGACAGTTTCTTGTAGCAATAAAGCTACGCTTCTTCACCGGGATTCTTAGCAAAGGTCCTGCAGTCGATATCTCTCTAGGCCTCTGTGAGTTGAACGCTGTTTTGGTTGCCCCCCGGAGCTCTAACTCATCGGCGCTACGCCTGATCGGCCTCGTCGAGTGAGCTTCTACGGAGGGGCTAGGCTTCTTTACGGGGCTTCTGATGCCGTACATGTTGGGGGTGCGCGTGACAATATGACTGAAAGTTGTGTAAGAAGTGCGGTATGAGAGTGTGTGTAGTGTGTTATGTATGTGACGGGGAAAATTGTCAGAGTGTATATGTGTGTATCCAACCCTGTATAGGGGGGGTGTGTCAGTGTCAATGTGTTAAAATTAAAATTAAGTGTGTAGAATGCACTTCTACCGTTAAAAAACAAATACAATTAAAAGTCTCCGCTCTATATGAGCCGTTCTATTGTAATGTAAGAGGTGTATATAGCCTCTGTCACAAACTTAACCTAATACGAAATTTTTGAGAATTTTTTTCTTAACAAATTTTTGATCTCGACCACAGGTTGACGATCCCTTCTCCGCTAAGCCTATATATCCCATGAAAACAGGGAGGGTGGGCGGTCAATTTTCCGGATTTCTATTTGCCCGATCTGAGCAAATGAGGTGTCATTAGTTAGGTCTTGAAGAGGCCTATCTAAGTATGTATCATTTATAATTCCCAAAATAAGGGCAGCCGAGTTATTCAACAAAAAACTCAAAAATTTAGAAAATGTATCGAAAATTCAGTTTTAATATGAAATTTTATGAAGTTTTATTTGTAGTATATATACAAATAGGGCGTCGTTAGACGGGTCTAGGCAAGCTCTGTCTAAATCTGTAAAATTTGTGGTTTTTAAATTAAGGGTTCTCAAGTTATTCGACGAAAACCTCAAGAAAACTTCTAAAAATACCAACTTTCAAGATGAATGTAAAAAATTATCTAAAATCTGTTTACCGGATCTATATAAAAGAGGTGTTGTTAGATAGGCTTAGATGAGAGCTATCTAAATATGCAAAAAAGTAAACTATGGATTGAAGGGTTATCGAACAATTCGACAAAACCTCTGAAAAAGTTCGATATTTAAGATTTAAAAATTTTGTAAGTCCAAAAATTAAATTTTTTATTCGTTTTTACAGGTTATTATTCTCCTACGGGACGCAGGAGTGTCTACAAGGATGACCAAAAATAACAACGGTGAAGATCAAAGGTATCATCAATAAAAATATCGTATGATGGTAAGCGCATTGCCAGCCTTTGGGGGATTGGGAGCGGGATGGCAGGAGAGGTTGGGGTAATGGGCCTCCGGTATCCTCACTCACTCGGTGGAACACAGCGCAAGCGCTGTTTCACAACGGTTTTCAGTGAGGGCGTGGTATCACTCCGTCCAGTCGAGTCGGCCCATTCATGCCGAAGCGTTGCTCTCCCACGATAGATTACATAACTGATTTCTCGAACGGTTTGCAAATTCAGATTACGTGTGTAACAGCTTTTTTTCATGAGTTATTAATTGTTCTAGTAGAATTGTACTTAGCGCCCTCTCTCGAGATTAGTTTTTGTTTCTACCTAAGTGCAGCGCGCGGTCAAGTTGGTTTGCCTTCTGGTTCACCATTGATGCGCGAGATGGTGTGTTTCTACAATATTTATTGGTTTTAATCTGAGGTATGAGGTGGGAGGTTTTCTGTCATGTCAAAATGAAAGTAGGGATTTTAGTCTCGAACTTTCCAAATTAAAAGTATATAAGGACATGTTGAAGCCACTGGGAGCTCTTTCATTGTTCCTGTCTTAGTTTTTTCTTAGCTACAATCATGTAGACTGTTAATTACTTGTGTTTCTTGTACCCACTTTGGGGTGAGTAACCAAACTTTTTTATAGTATCTTTTCTTACTTTGAAAAAATGTTTAAGAGTGTTATTTTGTTTGTAGGGCTCAAGGTTACCCCTCAGAATGCCCGTTCTGTGTTGCATGGCTTCCTGAATAGGGGGTCATGTTATATAAGCTGGTGTCCGTTCACTGCACGACTGACTGATGTGTCTTGTAAAAAGGTCATGTAATTTTATTATTTATCTCTGTAGAAATTGTAAGAAATCAAACCACAGGCTACCTTGAGCTTGTGGGGAGATGATTGTAAGAAGAAGCCTGGTGGAAGTCTGCCCGAACGCGTCACCAGCAGCTGAAGAACTTCTCTCTTTTTAGCTTTTAACATTAACCTACCTATTTTTTATTTAGATTGTATTAAGTTTTAATGTAAAACTTTATATCTTTTGTAAAGTACCTGAAATATATTTATGTGTTACTGAGACAAAGGTGGTTTCTCTGAAGTGTTCCTTAGGGCTCCCATACACATACGCACACATCTCTCTCTCTCTCTCTTTTAATTTTTTTACTCTCTTACTTTAATTTTTATGAGGCGCCCTGGGCTCATAACATCTACCGCTGAGTGGCCGGTGAGTGACCGGCCTGATAGGTCTAGTGGTTACAAACCGGTGAGTGACCCACCTGATAGATCTAGTGGTTACAAATTGGTGAGTGACCCACCTGATAGGTCTAGTGGTTACACGTTAACGCATGTAAAAATATTGTTAACACGATAGCTCTTTACCCTAGATAGAATCTATATATATAAAAGCGAAATACCACTCACTTATTAATCACGAAATCTCAGGAACTATAACACCTACAAACTTGAAATTTAGCAGGTAGGTTCCTTATAGGGTGTAGACATCCGCTAAGAACGGATTTTACAAAACTCCACCCCTAAGGGGGTAAAACGGGGGTTGGAAGTTTGTATGAAAGTCCTTTGTTTTTGAAGTAAGAGACTTGAAATTTAAAATGTATGCTCTATAGATGGTGTGGATGTGTACTAATAATGTATCTTTAGAAATCAACCCCCTTTTGGGGTTAAAACGGGGGATGGTAGTTTGGTCAGCTAGTACCCTAATATAATTTATATCTACTTAAACGAATAAAAGTTATGAAATTTTCAATATTCTTCTTCCATATTCTTATGTTCCAAAAAAATAAAATCAGTAAACATCATCACCCCAGAATAACATCTTATATGGATATCGTGTTGCCATATCATAATATAGTCCATAATCATACATGAGCAAAGGCTGATTTTTTGTAGATTCTATACTTTTGAACAAAAAACGTGAAAAAATTTATGCATACGAAAAAGGCTTATTTCATATTGTAACAGGTAAGAACATAAACAGTATAAATGAGAGTTTCTTGCATACTGAGGTTCCTTACAAACTTGTCTAATGACCAAATAGTTAAAAATGTTTCAGTAAAAATTCTAGAATCGAGATTACAAATAGGGTTGTGTCAAAAAAAAATTGAAGGAATATTTATCAGATTCACATTAGCTGGTCGTAGCTTAACCTTATTATATATTATTATAATCTAATCAAAGAAGATGACTATAAAGTAGACAATTTTATAAAATGGGTATAGAAAGACACCTATACATATTTTTGAGGAACCTCTTAAAATTACCTATAATATAATTCTTCCAATCTAATCATTCCTGACACTAAAATACTCTTCCGAAAACGCCCGTATAATCATAACTCATCCAAAAATAATAGAAGATAATTTATAGAGGATATAAAATACATTCCCATAAGTTTACCGTTAACGGTAGTTTATTCCCATGGATGTCAGTAGCCCATAGCTCGTTTAATATTTTATATCGGAAGAGACGTAACAAGTAATATCCGCTGTCACTATAGACGCGATAAGCGCACGCGAGGGAAGCGGGCACCAAATAATTTTACATTTTACGCATAATGTACACGGAATAAGTCCTTGTAATATGCAAAAGATGAAAAAAAAACATAAATGTAAAACTTAGTAGTATAGAGCTGAATACTGTTTTAGGAAATGTGTTTAGTAAATATGATGCGGTTTTAGTTCATTCAGCAATTTGCTTCAATGCATCAAATAAACACTTAAATTCATAAACAAAAGTAAAATGATTATTAAATTTAAAAAAAAACTTGGACTACTTAATTTGCTAGAAATAGTAAATTTATTTTACTTCAGAACACGCATTTTACTTCAAAAGTCTTTGAGGTATTTTTCTTAATCGCCATCTTAGATCTCTTAAGTTTTGAAATATAAATATTTAAGATTTCACATACTTATTTAAGTAGATAGATAAGCTAGTAGAAAGTCTAGAAGTGTAAACAATTCCATCTCTAACAGTTTCTAACTGAAAGAAAATGACAGTTCAAGAAGAAGCTTTTTCATAGAAAACGGTAGTCTATCAATAATAATATTATAATAACGAGATCTAAATATACCATGTTATAAATAGAATGCAACGAGACCCGCCATTGTGGCGACCCGGTAGTGTCGCTTGAAGATTTATAGCCAATTCTTCAGTGTGTACATTCTCATAGAGCTCAAATAGACGCAATGTCTCCCTCAGATGTTTGAACGACACCCGAGGGAAAATCTAAAAGAAATTGGTTACTGAGAATGAATTTGATAGCGACGAAAATAGTAAATGCAGATATATTATTATTTTCTTTAAAATTTGATATCTTTAAAGATGTAATATACTTAAGTAACACTGAAGCAACATAATTTATTATGGTAACCAACAGATTTGTCGTATCTGGTCTGACGTGAATGGTACGTTTATTGATATTATGTAATTATAATCACATAACATTTTTTTTCAGATATTTTTTTACAAACTTCTATAGAATCAATTTTATAATCTATTTTTTAACTTTGATAATGCCATAAGACGAAAGCAGTCAGATTTGAAGTGAAATAAAATAGTGGAATAAGTACAAGTGAGTTTAATTCTAGAATGCACTTTGTAATCATTTTTGCGTCTTAACTTTCTACTCTGCGACTAGACTTTTTCCCGAGACCTGTTGACGAATAAAGTTATTCTCGAGAATTGATTCATAAAACTGACGACCTGATAGTAGTAGGCGATTATAGGAAAAATTGACGGCATAGGAGATCGCAGAAGAAAATCGTATGTCAATGCAACATTTGGTACTGAATGGGAATCACGAGTACTTATAATCTCTTTCAATTCACTAAAAATGAGAAGGAATACGCAGCTGCCTGCCAAACTGCTCCAGCCGCAGAGGCATTTGAAATAACAGATTACTAAGATATCAGTCAAAAAACATAAGTACTCGGTGTTCTCGGTGATTAGAAACAATTACCAAAGGTAAGCAACGACGGCGCTGTTAGTATATGAATGGGTGACCGTTGGTGGCGTGATTACGAAGCCACAACGTTGTCTTGCCAGTCACGTTGGCTAGCGTGGGGACGTATGGCCTTAACCCTCTTCTGAGAGGAGACCCGAGCCCACAAGTGGGGCGTTATGTGTTGTTGATGATGATATACAACGCCTGAAGGTAAACAGTAACCGGTAAAAAGTTTTCTTGTCGGAATCTAGTTATCAATCAAACAGCCAATAGCCTGTAGTAGTCCATTGCTGGACATACCTAGGTCTTTTCTTAGGAATGAGGTTTTGGCCTATACAGGACTGACGAGTTACTACAGCGTTTGTGACAAGTTTTCTTTCTCTTTGCAGTGCTTTAACTGCCTCGGTGGCGCAATGGTAGCGTATGCGACTTCTGTGCTTGAGGTCTCGGGTTCGATTCCCGGGTCGGACCAAATGTTTGTATGATCTGCAAATATTTGTTTCGGAGTTTAGATGTTTTCTATGTATTATATAGACTGCACGCTTGGCCTAGTGGTTTAACAGTCACCACGTCGTTTCCTACTTCGCCAAGTGTCGTGGGTTCAAATCCCACGTAGGACAACACTTTGTGTGATCCACAAATTGTTGTTCTAAGTCTGGGTGTTCTTTGTGTCCGTTTCATGTATGTTTATAAAGTCCCCCCCGACTCAGGATTTATTCCCAGAGCGGGAGTTGTCTTTAAAAAAAATGTATTTACAAAAGAAAAGTATATATGTATTTATATCAGTTGTCTAGGTACCCATAACCCAAGCTATGCTTATCTTAGGACTAGATGGCGGTGTGTGTTAGAGATGTCTGATGTCTGAAATATTTACTGTCCCGCATAGTTTGCCTCTTAGTCATGACATCTACATAATGAATAAGGGTAGTGGTACTCCGTAATCTTATTTTGTCACCACGTAGAGAGAAACTGAGATCGCTGAGATCTAGTCCTGAAATTTTATTCATATATATAAAAATACAGAGGTACAGTCCTCCGGGTAGCACATTTTAGCCTATTATAATAAAAAACTCAATGTTAAAAGTGTCGTTTCAACTTTTGGTCTTAATTTTTTCTGTCTGGTCCCCTTTCGCGACGCGCGATAAGGGAACTTCGTTCCAAAAAAGATACCTATATTTATTATAACTATAAATTCTCAAATTTAAAAAAAACCTGACCATAATAACCTGAGTTCCCCTTAAAAAGTAAAAAACACGTTATGCGCTTTCATTTGAGACCACACTCACACATGATATTTTTGCAGACATTCGGTTACTCTTAAACGGTTACCCCCATAACTTTTAAACGGCTCAACCGATTTTTATGAAACATATCTAAGAACAGTCGCACGTAACTCACCTTTCATACAAAAAAAACTAAATTGAAATCGCTTCATCCGTTAGGGAGCTACGGTGCCACTGACAGACAGACAGACACGTGAAACTTATAACACCCCTCTTTTTGGTCGGGGGTTAAAAAGAAATGAAAAATAGATTATGATAAAAAAAGATTGTTAGTGTGTTAGTGGACATATCCATATTTGTGTTGATGGGATAGTTGCTATTACGATGAACGATTTCGCGTTGTATGAACAGCCTATTTCGATTATTAGGTTATATTTAACCATTGCCACTTAATGGCATACTTACGACATTAAAATACATATCGTGTTAAAGTAGGTCGGTGATGTACTAATGTCCAAGAGATGCTCGCATCTATTTTCGTATATAATGTCAATTAAATGTCAAGTATTATTGGTGTTGAGACAAAATAATTAAGAGTTCAATTTATTTTTTTGTGTTTGAAAGTTCCTACAGCTATAATTGAAATCAATACTTCACTCATTTTTAGACTTTACGTTTTTTCTTCTAGTTAAAATAAAATAAATTTTACAAAATGCTGTTTAATTTATAAAAGCGCTCTCTAGCGATTATAACCTAACACAAATTGTCTTGCAATTGTAAAAAATCACGAAGTCTGCTAACAGGTGGCGCTAGATAGCTAGCTAGCCAGATAGGCGCGTGAAATGTAAAATGTATACAAATGAAATAAATAATGTAGTAGATATATAAATTATCATGTTTCTATACTCCGCTGACTTCACTAAAGGTATTTGTATCTGAATTTAATGTGGTTACAGTTTGTAGGACGTGGTATTGTAAAACGAGATGGAGGCACTATTAGATAATATAACGAGTCCAAATCTTGTTAGTAAAATATTGAATATATTTATATTGTTCGAATATTTATTGATAATAACAAAAAACTACGAATAAGTTTTCTAGCTAAAAATATAATCGAATTCGAATGCGAATAAATCTACGAATGGAATCCTTTGCGAAATATACAATAACCCCTTTATTCTTTAACGTTATATAATTAACTTTATACAACGGTTCTGTGTTATTTTTAACTTTAAACTTACAGACTTAAAATGGAAAATAACACAGAACAGTTGCTTAAAATTGGTAGCGATTATGAATAGATAAATACATAACACTTTTGTTTGTACACCAGGGTTTAAAAGCATTACACAGTCATAATCTAATGGTGTTCCATAGTTCGCCGGCAGGACGAATTAGGTACATACTACAACTCAGAATGTCTCATCATACTTCATTGGTTGATAACTTGATCTGGCAATGAATAGACTTACGATGAGGGGTCAAGCTCTACCTGCAATTATATTCTGGACTGAATATAATATACTGAAAAGATTAAATAGGAGTATAGCTTTCTGTTATGTTTTTACGTGTAACTCTATCAATTTTGTGTAGTTTTCTGCTACATTTAAACTGTAAGCTTTGCTAACACAATACTTCAAATCGATGCTTCTGTACGGCATATTTAATTAGAAATATAGCATACCTACCCCAAAACAATTTTCTTCACGTCTCAATATAGTTAAGTACTTATAGATAGAGAAATGTAATCCATCAATAAGTGGCACGAGCATCTGGTTTATTGCCAACGCAATAAGAATATGATGACTGGAAAGTTACTTCACAGATACTTCACAGGCTACCATCACAAAAAATATTCTTTTGATATTATCTAATACATCTGTCAAGAGCCGAATAATAACAGTAATGAAAAATAGATTTGGACAAGAAAAATTCGAATCATCCCAAAAGAAAGAGAGCCAAGAGCTAATTGCATTAAGTTTTACGACCTCAAAACTTAATAAGATACTTTTGAATGTAGCTGTTAATTATAAAAATACATATAATTCATATAATATTGTGCTTTCATCTCATATTTTATTCATGTTTCAACCAAAATCCCACATAAATCTCTTAGCGTTTGAATGTGTTTATTATTCATTTACAAAATGGCCATTAATATATCGCCATTTAAATGATTGAACGTAAATAGTTAATCATTATTTATTGCGTTTTCGCTGATATGTTAAGAGATTTTATTAGTGCTTAGCTTGGCGTTGATAATAATATAAGATTATTAAGAAATTGATTTGCTATAATCCAATAGAAAGATACAAAAAGAGCCACTTTATACTACCTATCAATGATACTTAAGAGAAAAGTACTTATACAATTTTTTATTAGTATCAGCTGTCAGAAGCCTTGAGAATGAATATATTAGGTCTTTACCTATGAAATTGCCTTTCTTCAGTACTGGTCATTTCAAATAAAAAAAAGTTTGTAATGGCTCTGTATTCTAAATTCAAATAAATTTTGTTTCAAAACCATGACATTCTATTTACAAACTCAGTCTTTTGTTTTTTGATTAGCGTTGTATTTTCATTACATTTGAACATTTTTCGTCATAATGGATACTTTAAAAAATCGTGTAATTATGGAATTTGAGTTCCGTCGTGGCACCAACGCGACACAAACGGCACGTAACATCAAAAACGTTTACGGAGAAAACTGTACAAACGAACGCACAACCCGTTATTGGTTTTCCCGGTTCCGTTCTGAAAATTTTGAGTTGAAAAATGAAGCACGTGGTCGTCCGGAGACTTTGGTTAACAATAATGAATTAAAGGCGATTGTGGAAGCTGACGAAACTCAATCTACAGCTGACCTAGCAGCAGATTTTAATGTAAGCATCAAAACAATATTGATCCATTTGCGACAAATTGGTAAGGTAAAAAAGCTTGATAGATGGGTGCCCCACGACCTTAACGATCGCCAGCGCAACGTAAGCGTCGAGACCTGCCTTGCGCTGCTCAACAGGCAAAGAAATGAAGGAATTTTGAAACGAATTGTTACGTGCGACGAGAAATGGATTCTGTTCGACAATCGAAAGCGCTCAGCAAGTTGGTTAGACCCTGGTTCAGCTCCAAAGCAATGCCCTAAACCAAAAATGACCCCTAAAAAGGTGATGGTCACTGTTTGGTGGTCTAGTGCGGGTGTGATTCACCACAGCTTTTTACAAAACGGCATGAGCATTAATGCAGATGTGTACTGTTAAGAACTGGAGAGAATGATGGACATCTGCAACCAGCTTTGGTCAATCGGTCGTCCCCACTGCTCCTTCACGACAACGCGCGGCCCCATACTGCGCAACAGACAGTCTCCAAGCTGCCAGAGCTGGGGTTGGAAGCTCTCCCTCATCCGCCATACTCACCAGACCTTGCACCTACCGACTATTACTTTATCCAAAATTTAGACAACTTTTTAGTAGGTAAAAAATTCAATTCCCGAGAGGCAGTACAAAATGCCTTTGAAGAGTTTGTTGCCTCCTGTCCAGCTGATTTTTACAAGAAGGGCATCAATAAACTGCCAATGCGTTGGCAAAGATGCGTCGATTGCATGGGTGATTACTTCGAATAACAGAAATAAAAAGTTTGAAAAAATACGTACTTTCACTTATTGCATACAAAACGGCAATTTCATAGGTAAAGACCTATTATATTTCTTATTAGAGCCAATCATTAATAAATTAAATACAGAAACATAATAGTGAGAGAAGATCCGAATTAGTGTTCTGAAATACGATATAGAATTGATACTATTGTAGGTATTTAGACATTTAAAAGAATTAGACATTTAAAAGAAATACGATTTTTGGGGCCTGAGTATTTTTTTTAATTAAAGTTATATTTAAGCATTATGCGATATTTACATGTGTTTAGGTTTTGTTTTATGTAATAGGCGGGCAAACGAGCAGACGTATCGCCTGATGGTAAGCGATTACCGCCGCCCATGGACACCCGCAACACCAGAGGCGTCACAGGTGCGTTGCCAGCGTATGGGGGTTGGAGGGGATATAGGGTGGGGGGGGGTTAGAGGTGTGTTGGGGTGTGGGCCTCCGGTATCCTCACTCACTCGATGAAACACAGCGCAAGCACTATTTCACACCGGTTTTCTGTGAGGTCGTGGTATCACTCCTATCGAGCCGGCCCATTCATGCCAAAGCGTGGCTCTCCCACGGTAAAAACGTTGAACCACTTAACGGCGCTCTTTGTCACGATGGACCAACGATTTGAAGAAAGTGGCTAGCAGCGGATGGATGCGAACTGCCAAAGACCGGGATAGTTGGCGTTGTTTGGGGAGACCTTCGATCAGCAGTGGACGGCGAATCATAAATTATTATATATCTTAGAATGTAATCGTTTACCGGATTTTTATAAAGGATAACTTATATTACATGAGATTCCAATACCGTATTTTAAGGCAAAAAGTTATATTAAATTGTACCCTGTATTTTGACATATTAATATGCCAGTTTAATAAACATAAAAAGTTTTTTGAAGTGAAGACTTCTTTAGCCGCGTTGAGCACTTTTTGGTAAGAGAAAATCTTATGAGTTAGTGTCACGTAAATGCTAATGTTTAATGGTTTTCACTTCTATCGGCAGTCCTTATAGCTGCCAATTTATTTTATTACTGTTACGATGCCTAATCATACACGTGTTTGATAACATTGCTATGGTTAATATCATGGTCTACAATTAATTTTTAAAAAATCATAACTAAAAGGGCAGTAGTAAAAAAATTAATAAACCACAATTACGAGTGACCATGAGTAAAATTACGATCTATATCAGCGAACGTAATTGGAAAAAAGGTGGGTGGGTGCTTTTTCTCAATGGCTTTCGAATCATGATGAGTGTGCAAAGAACACAAAGTGTTACGTGACAGGGTGTAATTTGAGCAAGTGTAAATGTAATGTACGTAATCACAATAAAACGTGAAATGGACAAAGCGTTGATAATGAAGAGGTTTACGAGTAAGTTATCGACCGACGGAATAACAAATAGAAGTGTGACGGACCTATATTTGTTAACGTGTGTATATATTATAGATATATACATGTATAAACAGTATACATATAGCTCATGGAAAGCGCATTGAATGTAAGTTATATAGGCCATATATTACCTAACTGGAAAAATGATTACCGCGAAAAACGACATGCACTTGGGCGAAGGCGGGGGCCTAAGTTAATATTGTGTCTTAAAAGTATAAAGTACTATAAATATGTAAGTATAGTTATAGGTTTTATTGATGCAATGTACAAGCCAGTAAATGTACCCAGTTTCTTTTCGGTACAAAAGGTAGGTATTTATGTTTTTTTAGGTATCTCAACCTATCCTAGTAAACATAAAACAGTATACAATGTATTCACTCGATGGAACATGATTGTATACGTATTGTCAATATTTCTTTTTCACAGACTTTAGATTTTGCTGCAAACTGTACTCAAACATGGTTTTATGAGCAAATTTTCATGAGGGATGAGTTCCGAATAGTAGGGTAGACAAAATAATTAATGTGGAATAAGAACTGGGACGAGTTCAGATAATTACCTAGTGGGATGAGATTCAGTGAGATGAAGTCGGAAAAACTCATAATTTCACTATAATACGCTAAGCAATTATCGGAACTACACAAACAAAACACGCACACAAATAATCAGTTGTCTAAGGTACCGAAATTAAGTTTTCTAATTCAGACAGATGTTCAATGAATTGTATTCCTCGATAAGCTGTAGTAGTGTAAAAAAACTAGTTATTTAGACAACCAATATAACTGGATGGTAATATATTTGACCCTAACTTCAGAGGTCGAGGATTCTTTTCCCGTTTTGTACATGAATAATGTATTTTTAGTCTGAGTGTTAAAAAAGCAAATTATTTGTGTTGTAGAATATTTTAGCAACCTTAGTTAGCGGTCGACAATATATGCAAATTCAAAAATCATTTATTCAATTAAAACACTAAGTGACATTTACATGAACGTTAAATTGAAGCTACAGTTTAAAAATCATAAATCAACACAAACAGATTTTTTTTTTTTTTTTTTTTTTTTTTTATGATTGGCCCGCCAAAATGACTCTACTCTGCCTGATGGAAAGCATAAGCAGAATCCAAGAGTGGTGGTCACCATACTCATTGCAAATGCAGACAATGCAGTATGGAGACCCACACTATGGCGGCCTAGTGATGCTGCTGCATCTTTTAGTCTAGTCAACAAGTATGGTACTTGTTGACTAGACTAATTGGGCCTCCGGTCTCGCACTCACCAACGAAACACGACAGCACGAACGCTGTCATTTTACGTTGATTTTCTGTGCGAGGGTAGTACCGCCCCGGTCGAGCCGGCCCATTCGTGCTGAAATCAGCGTGGCTCTACTACCTTTCGAGATACGAGAGATGCAACAGCATGTGCTGTTTTGTCAAGTTTAATTAGGTGAAAACACTAAAATCTACTACTGCCTGCTTGTGTCGATCCATAACTTCCAGTTTCCAAAATGCGTAGAGCCTTATAAGAAGAATACTGGCAAAGAAACTCATGGCCACTCTTTTTTTTAAAGTCTGATATTCAGGTACAATAGTGTTAGTATTACATGAAAGGTAAACAGTATGCAAGCTGTTGCCACCTGAATTTTATTTAATTAAGTAAAATACTCTAAAAACTATCGTAAAAGCAAAAATAAAAAAAAACACTCAGTTATAACGTTTACAATTTGAGTCTATGACATATATATGAGTGTATTAACATGAAAATCATTCAAGGTCCACGTCTACTTACATTCAGTTACAAAAATTTACTGTTAAAAATAATTAATATATTCGTATAAAAATAATCGTTTAATAATCGTTAAAAATAATAATTCGTAACTGGATTAAAAGGCTAGAGTCGCAGTTGAACGATCCAAAATAACAACCCTAAAGCATCGCTAACCAGGCCGACCAGTAACCCTATAAAGAGTGGATATAATAATATGAGAGTTTAATAAATAGTAGTAGGTATCAATAACGGTCTGATGCTGGACATAGGCCCCTTGGTATGCTTAGTTTGCTCTCTTGATCGATTTTTACGACACTAACGGTATGAATAGAGGGGGTGGAGGAATCGTCTTTAAGACCTGCTCTTTTGCCTCAAAATGTCTCTTAATATTAGCTTGGATCTATAAATATTAGCTTGATCAGCTAAAATAAGCTATAGAGAATAGCTATGTTGCATATTTTTCTACGAGGCACTGTTCAAAACGAAATTAGAATGTGTAAAAAATTACAAATACACACATCAAAAGTGTCTAGGGATCAAGCATTTTTATGCGGATTTCTTGAGATTGAGATGTGGCTTTGGCCCTGGCCTGCTCAGTCGCCAGACTTGAACCCGATTGAGCATGCATGGGACATGCTACAGAGAAGAGCTCTGCCGAATATGGAGGGTATCCAGTCGCAAGAAGACATTTTTTTGTTGTTGCAACGAACATGGGCGGCCATTCCACAGCGTGATTTGGATGAACTCATTTTGAGTATGCCAAACCGATTCTTGTGTTGTTAGTGTTCGCGGTAGAAACACGGATTATTAATTGTTTAAGTTACCTAATAAAATTTTAAAGAAAACTGTTATTTCAGTCTTTTTTTCGAACTTTAATGTTAGTGGTTCAAATGTCAAAAATCCCTTTATTAGGAAAATGGCAAATTTCTTTATTAATGCAAAGGTGACTTGGTTTATCGTTACTGTGACAAACGAAAACACTTTATTTGATGAATCCTTAAAGAAAATTTTAATTAATATCAATCAGGAGAAAAGTTATTGCAAAAATATATGTTGATCCCTAGACACATATGTTAATCCCTAGACACTTTTGATGTGTGTAGATCCGTAATAGACCCTTATTGATAAAACAGTACAGTTAATTAAAATTTTCTTTGTAAGGAAATGTCTGTCCAAAGACTGTTAAAGATAAATAATTATAATGAATTCAGAATGAATGAAGATAATGAAGGTGACTCTATTATAGCTAATATATATGAGGGATGAAAAAATAACTTTAAACGAGACAAACCAAGGACAAAAAACTAATTGAATAACAAAAAAGTTTAAAACAAAGAATTTTACGAAGAGAAAGTCTTATAATGGTAAACCCGCATACATAACAGCCCTCGTCATGGGAAATCCCTTGAGGAGCTCAAATAAATTTAATGTGTACGTGCATTGGTTTTTTATTACTGAGGGTGAGCTAATGGTCGATTTAATTACTATAAGTACATCAACTATGTACTTGCCGAACAGCTTCTGACTAAACTTGTATAGGAGGGTATTCGTCGAGTTAACGTGTGGCGATGTGTTGACGTGGCAAATGCAAATCTAAATATGTCCGAGTAGGCCTGTTCTCACCAGTATTTTATCTAAAAAAATTAAGCAAAGGAAAAAAGGGGGTCACATAATTACCTCAACAGCCTTTCTTAGTCTAGTGCTGGACGTGACCCTCCCCTTAGAAATAAGGTTTTGGCATACTATAAATATTAAAATAAATACTTGCGGACATTTTCAGACTTCAAACACACAACGGCATCTAGTCCAAGCTAAGCAGAGCTTGTATTATGGGTACTAGACAACTGATATAAATACATATACCTACATATACATTTTTTGTTAATACATTCATATTATAGATAGAAAACATTCAAACTCCGAAACAAATATTTGCAGATTATACAAGCATTTGGTCCGACCCGGGAATCGAACCTCAGATCTCAACCACAGCAGTCGCATACGCTACCACTGCGCCACCGAGGCAGTCAATACTATACCACCCTGGTCAGCCACTCAGTTCAAAGCGTTTGCTTGAAGTTTTCCTTCTCTTGTACTGTAAATCACGTGTAACTGAATCGTCTGAAAAATTTTACTCTCGAACAAGAAATTTAAGAGCTTTGTCCATACTAGAACAGTCTCTAAGTTCAATATTTGCAATGCACCATTATATCGGCTTATCGTTACTAAATGGCGTGTTTGCTATATGTAGATGTCCCCATCTTACTCCATTCTTAGAAGGGAGGTCGATAGTTATGTCAACAGCTCCGGCAGTAACGATACCCGCCAGCAGTATTACTTACATGGAATTTTGAGGTCTTATGAATAATGAAATATTCTAAGTAGTGTTAGAAGTATACACTATATAGCAGCAGACGTATGTTTACAACTACTACAATCACCATAAGAAAGGTATGAGTTTATGTTTAAGTACAGCCTTTAGTATTTCTTGATTGCATAAATGCGTTTAATTCACCGACTCTTTATGGGATGCAGGAGTCAAGAGTGTAGTGTTTCAACTAAAAACCATTCCGACGCGGTATGTCAGTGGCTCTCTGTTTGTTATGTTCACAAACCTGGGGTTTAAGTACGACCGACCACTAGCAATTGTCAGTAACAATGATAATGCATTTACATCTTACAAGTTTGACAAATTCTAATCGCAAAATATTTCATTGACCATTTGTCATTGTATTCGTATAACCCATTCAGAACCGAACAAGTGAAAAATTTGATTGTTGTGTTCCTGCCTATTATATATAAAATAAATATGTATTTTTCGATCAAAAATATAATTTAACTTTCTTGGTGAACTCTTGGTTGGGACCACAGATAAATACCTAACATACCAATATTTAATTATGTACTTCTATTTGAAACCAGTATCAAGTTACCCACGCTTATTGTGCAAAATATTTTTTTAATTTATTATCTTCTCTTTGAATATTAAAAAAAGTCAACAAAATAAAATGATGAATTAATAAAAGTTTTGACGGTTTCGAAGTTTTGTTTTAAGCAAGGGTATTTTCAGCCCCTTTTATGAAAAATGGAGTATTGTGAGAATTTCGTTAACAGAGTTACTCATCGTATTCCGGTTTTGGTGTAGTCAAAGTTTTATAACAGTTTCAGTTTAATTTAGTTTCAGTTGTGTTCTAACTTTATCCTTCTATGGAGAAGATATTTATAAAGACATTTCTCCGTCGTACTGTTAAAACTTGTGTATAGCGAGTTACAACGTATTTAGCAAGCACTGCCCTCTTTATCTAGCCGCTAGCGGATGTCGTATGCGACAGCCGATGGGCCAAACACTGTTATTGAATTTCTGTGATTATAAAAATGCTTCATAACAGCATGAAGTTTGAAAGTTGGGTAATCCTAGTGCTGCGGAGAGCACGTAAAGCCGCCGGTCGTGTCGGATAGCCATCACATTGGATTCCGAGAGTAAAGTGAGCAGTGAGTGCACTTGTGTTAGCGCACACACTCGTGCACTATAATATCTCCTGAGTAGTTGGCTGGTCTTGGTTGCGACTGCGCAGAATCGGCTAGCAGTACATCTTTTAGCAATAGCTACTTCTTAAGACAGATACGCTGACAGAGATTTCAAGATATCCTTAATTGTTAACAGTACAGAGATATTAGATAAAGATCTTAATTCAGGTAGCTACGTAATCGTAGAACTCAGCTATAAATACAATTCATAACTTTAGGTACCTACATGTTACCGATAATATGTTTCTTTATTATTATTCATAGTAAGTATAGTTTTAAGCGTGTAATAGAAAACATTAAGTTTTTTTTTATGTATGGCGCTAGTATGGAACTAGTTGACTAGAGTATTTGGGCCTCCGGTCTCGCACTCACCAACGAAACACGACAGCACGAACGCTGTCATTTTACGTTGATTTTCTGTGCGAGGGTAGTATCGCCCCGATCGAGCCGGCCCGTTCGTGCTGAAATCAGCGTGGCTCTACTACCTGTAGTAACAAAACAAGTAACAAAACTAGATTATATTTAAAAATTATATATGTCAAAAATAATATGTATATACGTACGTACGTACATTTCCTTTTAAACTTAAATTAAGTACTACGATACTAAATTGTCAGCAGACGTAAAAGAAAAAAAAATACAGGTCGCATGACGAACACTGTGTTATTAAACAGGTCGGGACAAGCCTCTGTTGGAATTTCCCATGACTGAAATATGCTGTATTTTACCGTTTCCTGAACTCTATATCAGGCTATCAATCCGTTTTATTAAAAAGCAATGCAACATTCATTTGGTTTCGATTAAACTAATGAAATTTACTAGTTGCCTGAGTCTTTCTTAGGATTGTTCTAAGGATTTTGACTGTTCACCGCAAGTTTTAGTTATGGTCGGTCACTAGGTACCCTTTGGGATTATAATTGTTTTAGAAATTTAGACGGATATGAATAGGACAATGAAATTAAACTTTGTTAAGTGACACTAGAAGCATTATCCTTCTTAATGCTAAATAAAGAGGATACCTAATACTTTCTATAAACTTACTTTAAATGGTTTGATTAACAAGGAAGACCTTTCATAGTCAGTATTTTCTTAAATATCAGAAACAAACTAAAATAGCAAACTCAACAAAGCCTATTCCCCACATACAATAAACAACATACCGTATCAAGCTTCTCTTGTTTGAAAAACCTGAAAGAAAGCAAACACAACGTTACGTGAACACTCAATAAGGCTAAACAACTGTTCATATGGTAGGATCGTCACGATTTGTCGTGACGTTTAACGACTATACGGAAGTAAAGCCTTACAACCACCACTAAAAGGTATTCAGTGTTGTTTTTCGCTCGATGCGATTGAATTTAAATACCGGTTGCAGGGAAAGAGCGATCGGCAATATCGTAAAAATAACTCTTGAATGACGTACCAACTGTCAAATTTACATAAAATATTGCCTGTACATTATCTCTAAGCTCTAGTCTGAATTGCAATTTATTTACAAAAATACATATAGAAGAACACAATAACTAAAACGTCCTTTTACCCGACTACTGCGAAGCTAAAATGATGGGTAGGTAATTGTTTTGACTGAGTATGTACCTATGTTTTGTATGTTGCACCATAACGCCTAACCTATTTTAATGAATAAGTGGTCAATAGAGTCATAATAATGGCCCAGGTGACACAGGCTATATAAGTTTTAGGAAAACTTTTCACATAGTCGGGTTATAGATTTTAAAACTCATTCTTGAAGCTAATAATGAGCAAAACATTACTTATAATCTTAAATTTAAAATTTAAAAAAACCCCTACGCAGCATCACGTCGAATTTATCAACTTATTGTCATTTAACGATTAGATATACTGGCAAGGGTGAAGCACTTAATCGAATAATCATTCGCCAAAAATGCCTTACATCACTTTGGAAAAGAGCTGATACTCTTACACTGCTGGACCGATATTAACCAAACATAGCTAAGAACCACCGCAAGGAAACTGGCTTTCAAATGAAAAAAACCGCATCGAAATCGGTCCATCCGTTTGAGAGCCATATGCCACAGACAGACACACACACACAGACAGGCAGACATCGACGTCAAACTTATTACACCCGTCAAACTTATAACAAACAGAACTTGCGATATTAATCAGTTCAGTACCAAAATGTATAAAACGTTAAATCAAATATAGAAACGACCTAAGTCTTGCAGAGCGCCTACTATTTATTAAGAAAATACACTTTGATACTCGACACGGCATGTTACATGTTCAACTGCAACTATATAATATATATATATAATCCATGTTTATGTTTGTAAGGACTTAAGTAGGAAGCCTCGATAAACTAAGGTCTGTGTACTATAATCGTATTACAGGGAGCCGTGTTTGTTTCTCAACGGCGAAGTTGAGTCTTTCACGAACTGCATTAATAAATATAATATATGTGTGTGCTGAAACTTTTAGAGCTAAGTTTCGGCAGCAGGAATACAAACAAATTGCGATTCTTTGAGCGATGAGGATTCCTTGAGAGAATAAATCAAGTAGAGTCACACATGTGTTCAACTCTTATTCTTTTTTTTTATGTATGGGCCTGCCAAAATGACTCTACTCTGCCTGATGGAAAGCAGAAGCAGAATTCAAGAGTGGTGGTCACCATACTAATTGCGAATGCAACAATGCAGCATGGTGACCCACACTATTGCGGCCTAGTGATGCTTCTGCATCATTGGGCCTCCGGTCTCGCACTCACCAACGAAACACGACCACACGAATGCTGTCATTTTACGTTGATTTTCTGTGCGAGGGTAGTACCGCCCCGGTCGAGCCGGCCAGTTCGTACTGAAATCAGCGTGGCTCTACTACCTAGTCCGTCTATCCTACTCCAGTCCGTAGAAGGCAGCGCTGGCAAGCTGTATATTTTTAAATACTAATGAAAAATTATTAATCATAAATAAGCTTTCTATGATTAGATTATATGGATATCTTGGTAGTGATATTGTTTTTTATTACTAGAGCTGAAAATCACTTGCAAGTTTAAGCAAAGCAAGCAAGTTTAATTTAACTTGCATCAAGTTTTTCATTAATATGTAGTCTTGAAGAATAGATTGAAAATTCTAGAAATGCAAGAGTAATAAAACAATAACTTTAAAGAAACTTTCTTTAAATGATACCTAACTATAATGATGGGGCCATTATGACGATATTCTTCATTCCTTAATTTTTACCATTTATTATTTGAGTTTTGCTTTTCATTCATTTTTAACTTGGAACAAGTGAGAAGTATTAGTAGCAATCCAAATGGTTAAGTCATTTTTAAACCTATACCTACAGCTAACCTTCTTGTATCTTCAAGTAAGTTAAAATGCGAAAATAGTCTAAGCGAACACAGCATTTGAATAATTTCACCTTATTTCTTGTCCGTAAATCATTTATTTTGCATCTCAACTATTCCAATAAGTAAACCATGCAGTTAAATTATGCAGATAGTGCTAACAGATGCAAAATAGTGCAAAGGCAAATAAAATCAGATTTATCGATTTTATCTTCTTTGAATTATTACTAAATAAAGCGCCTTACCTTAAGAATAATCTTTTAAGAAGAAGATTTTTTAGCATTCAAGCTTTCTTTTTAAACAAGCTTTTATTAGCTTTACTTGTATGTTTATTTGTAACGTGCTTTACTTCGAAGCCACCCTTTTATAGCGGTAGGCACACATTTTATTTATCTAATCTAACAAATTTTAGCACATATATTACTACTTTATTTCAATTAATAGATAATTAGGTATAGCCATAGATTGTCACATGGCAATTTAAGCAAGTCAAATTAAAGCCTTCATTATTTTACGCTTTTTGGTGTTTCTAGGCAGGGAGTTTCCGTTAGTTATTTTTTTGGAGTCTTTATAGAAGTTTTTTTTTTGAGTTTAGTAGAATGTTTTCACAATGACACTTTGTTTTTTTTTCATTATTTTATTCCTGTTTCATGTTTTTTTTATTACACACAGTATTGTATTGACATAAATCTCTCACTCGACCACTCAGAGTGAGTTCTCATAACTTTGAATGCACTAGTGGCATAGTGGTTGAAGCGGCCATTTCTACTGTGCTAAGGTATTGAGGGTTCAAATCTCACATGGGATGAACCTTGTGTGATTCATAAATTGTTGTTCTGAGTCTGGGTGTTATTTGTGTCCGCTTCATGTATGTTTGTACAGTCCCCCACGACACAGGGTATATTCCTAATGCGGGAGTTGTCTTTTTAACCGAGTTCCAAAAAGGAGGAGGTTCTATGTTCCACTGTATGTATTTTTTTTTAATGTATGTTCACCGATTATTCCGTCAATTGTGGACCGATTTTGAAAATTCTGATTGTATTCTCAAGGGTATGTTTCCGAGGTGGTCCCATTGCCACCATATCAGGATCCGATGATGGGATCCCAGGGAAATCGAGGGAAACCCTCATTTTTTATAGGCACATACCATGTTTTTCGTATATTTTTTGAAGTAACACCAATATTTGCGTCTGGTAGTCATCATTTTATGATGATGAGCTGATGATGTAAGGTACAACTCCTTAACGGTTAGGAGTTGGAGGAGAAATCTTTAAATATCATATGTATATATGTTACCTTTCGTCGTATTCTTTCATATTATTTATGTAATCTGATGATGGAAGGTGGAAGGTACAACTCTTCAACGGTTAGGAGTTGGAGGATAATTCTTTCAATTTCAAACGTATCTAAAGACGTTCAGTCGTATACTTTCAAGTTATTTAGGTGAGCTGATGATAGAAGGTTAAACTCTTCAACAGTTAGGGATTAGAGGATGATTTTAATATTACACTTACGTATAGACCTTAATTTGTATTCTTGATGATGACATTTTATGAAATAGTTAAACTTACTACTTTCCTACGATTGTTTGCACTAAAAACTGAAAAATAAAAACTTAAAAAAAAAAAAAAAAACGTCTTACAAAAGTCTAAGAGATAGTCACTTGGCATCGACTTCAAACAGATTTTAGGTACCTAGCACACATTATAATACTACTATTTAAATGAGTAAAGAATTAGGTATAGGCAATTTATGAAGAACCAGTTTATTTTACGCTTTTAAGTGTTTTTTGGCAGAGAGTTTTCGTTGGATTGTTTTGGAAGTCGGTTTTTTTTTTATAAATAAAATCAATAAAAAAGATAAGCCATAGCACTCGAGGCACAAACACTACCTAATCGTTGTTTAACAATAAACGAACATTGGTACAACGAATAGTGTAAATAAATTCTAAATAAAAATATTGTAAAACTGTAATAAATCGTATTTTATCAAATTGATATATTTACAGGCAAGGTACACTCGGTTAAAATAATCAATCATTTTAATGGGTTTCATTAGCATTTCAGTGGTAACAATTTAATGAGGTTTTACATGATATTCTAAGGTCATTTCATTTACGTCAAATCAAATTAAATTAAATTTAGGCGGAGCAAAATATAATATGTACCTACTATGTATAATATAATAAGCACTCGATATGAGTCCGAGTATTTCTCCAGACGTTTCTAATAAGTATGTTCCTATATTCTAATGGAAAATTAAATAATCTAAGCGTTCTTAGAACTAAATATCAATAATGAATCAAAACAAAATACATGACTTTTGACTATTGTCCTTTAAACAAGCTTTTTATTAACTTGCAATGTATGTATGTATGCTTGTATGTTCGGGTGGAATCTTGCAACTCAATTTTGAAGCAAATATATTCAACCGAATTTGCAGAAATTTTGCAAGCATATGTATACAGCGTGACAATACAATATTAAAATGACATGGAGCTGATCTGATGCTGGAGCTGGAAGGTGGCCATAGGAACTCTGTAAAGAAACGTCACAACATCATCGAGTTTGGACTCGTTTGATTCGTCTCGAAACATTCCAGTAAAAGGTTGTTTTTCAAAAGCTTTTTAATTTAACTTATACCCCATTACGACGAAGCCAATGGTGAGTTAAAGTTAAAGGTAATAGGTAAATATTTATGGTTTTTGCAGTCCATGTATGTTTGTATGTTAATCTATAGATGTAAGTCAATAGATTCGTAATAATCGATTCATTATTACACTTCATTATTGTGACACAGGCTATATAAATTTCATTATAAGTTTTTATGTAGTCGGGTAATTTTTTTTTTAATTTCTGCTGATCTAATAACTATAAACGAGCAATCTATACTATCTATACTATAATCTATACTATCTATACTAATATTATAAAGCTGAAGAGTTTGTTTGCTTGTATGAACGCGCTAATCTCAGGAACCGCTGGTCCTATTTGAAAAATTATTTCAGTGTTGGACAGTACATTTATCGAGGAAGGCTATAGGTATAATCGCGCTAAGACTAATAGGAGCGGAGCACCAATGAAGATTGTTACAAAAACGGGTTTTTTTTTTTCGCTACGGCTAATAGGAGACGTAAACGACGTTGCGGGGGTCAGGGTCAGCTAGTTCTTGTATAAGATAATCTGAATCTCAGAAACGGCTGCAACGATTTTCATGAAATTTAGTAGCGTAGCGTTTTTGGAGCGATAAATTGATCTACCTAGAATTCAGTTTTAGAAAATATTAAAAAAAAAAATAACGAGCAAAGCTCGGTCTTCTAAAGGTGCAGGTCAGGTAGGTACTTTAATATTATGCTATTATGATTAGGACTCAGTGAGTCACATTTTTTCGTTCATAAGCTAGATCTTTTGAAACAACAAAGTGAATTTAGACACACACAAGACAGTTGAATGTGTGGCACTTTGTGTTACAAAAAAAAACGATTTAATTAAAAAATTGACCGTAATGTTTTGTTTCTGGATTTTTAAGCTAGTGGTTACTTTTTATTACCATATCTATTACGAGTTTTAATAATTTCCATAACAAACCTGGTATGCTCATAATACTCTTTGCTACTATACCTTTAAACAAGAAAAAAAAATAAAAAATGTAAATTCATTATACTCTTTGCGCTGTAGCATGGTGCGGCATTTATTTGTAGACTAGAATATTCTGGTTGGTTTAATTTAATTTACTACAGTTGTTAATGATTTAATATATTGCGAATGTGGTACAGCTGAAATACTAAGTCATAATTTGTAAATCGCGGCGACTTTCAAGAGTGTAACGAAATGTTACTGAAACTGTCCCGCACCATGCCACAGCGCAAAGAGTATAGTACCATTAAAAATGTTCATTTACTGATACAAATTAAAACATTAGGAGCAAAATCTACATTTGTTAATAGCAAAAGGGTTATGAAAAAGTTAGTGGATCCACTGATTTAGAGCTATGAAAAAGACCTTGTAGTTGATGTTTCTTTGAAAAGAATGACCATTACACATTTCCTTCTACGTAGTTATTTATAGAAAACATTTTATATAAAAAAAGAAAACCGACTACCAAAAAAACATCCAACGAAAACTCTCTGCCAAAAAGACACTTAAAAGCGTAAAATAAACTGGTTCTTCATAAATTGCCTATACCTAATTCTTTATTCATTTCAATAGTAGTATTATAATGTGTGCTAGGTACCTAGAATCTGTTTGAAGTCGGTACCAAGTGACTATCGCTTACACTTTTGTAATTGTTCGTTTGTATTCTTTTTGGCTTAGCACCGACTTCAAACAGATTTTAGGTACCTAGCACACATTATAATACTACTATTGAAATGAATAAAGAATTAGGTATAGGCAATTTATGAAGAACCAGTTTATTTTACGCTTTTAAGTGTTTTTTTGGCAGAGAGTTTTCGTTGGATGTGTTTTGGAAGTCGGTTTTTTTTTTATAAAAAGTTTTTATTTTTCAGTTTTTAGTGCAATCAATCGTAGGTAAGTAGTAAGTTGAACTATTTCATCAAATTTCATCATCAAGAATACAAATGAAGGTCTATACGTACGTGTAATATTAAAATCATCCTCTAATCCCTAACTGTTGAAGGGTTTAACCTTCTATCATCAGCTCACCTAAATAACTTGAAAGTATACGACTGAAGGTCTTTAGATACGTATGAAATTTAAAGAATTATCCTCCAACTCCTAACCGTTGAGGAGTTGTACCTTCCACCTTCCATCATCAGCTTACCTACATAATTTGAAAGAATACGACGACAGATAACATATATACATATGATATTTAAAGATTTAACCTCCAACTCCTAACGGTTAAGGAGTTGTACCTTACATCATCAGCTCATCATCATAAAATGATGACTACCAGACACCAATACCGGTGTAACTTCAGAAAATATACGAAAAACATAGTATGTGCCTATAAAAATAGGGTTTCCCTCGATTTCCCTGGGATCCCATCATCAGATCCTGATATGCTGTCAATGGGACCACCTCGGAAGCATAACCTTTCGAATACAAAAAAAAATTTCTAAATCGGTCCACAACTGACGAAGTAATCGGTGAACATACATAAAAAAAAAAAATACATACAGTGGAACATAGAACCTCCTCCTTTTTAGAAGTCGGTTAAAAATGTCAAACACCGATCTTAACAATTAATGACTATAAGAAAACACGTATCAATGTCGGTGTTGAGTTATTTTGACGGTGGCGACACACAACGAATAAGTGAACGAGGCGAGCGGATGGGATACCAGGCTTATGAGCTAATAATATGACCATACAACTGCTACTGTCGAAGCATGACACAGAGTAGGATACATTTCACATGCGACGTGTTTCTACTTGAACCATTTCTTTCACTGAATATTTTGCAATAAAAAAAATAGCTTTAGCTATACATAGTTTCAGAATTGATACAGCAATTGTATATATTCTACTGTTTTCTTTAGAGATATAATTATTTCTAATTATAATAATTTACGAACTGTAAGGATTTGGCTAATGTATCCTTTGAGAATGAACCGAATTTATCTGGTTTGTAGCGCAACAACAGTGCAAATACATTTTTTATAGATTTTTATGTGGTAAGATTTATCTCTGTCTATTTGTGCTTCTTCAAAACTCAAATAGCATTAACTCTAAAACAATATTGTCATTAAAATTACCTATAATATTATCCAGCTTAGAGGCCCAATTGTGCCATCATACTAATTCTGTGCGGACACTGAATAGGTGGTAACACACTTGTGTTTGGGATTTTACTATTTAATTTCATGACGTTCAAAAATGTTGTTAAATCAAAAATGAGATATATCTTTGCCGGAGACCTACTCTGTGCGCGCAATCTGCGGGTTGACAGCAACTCATAAAGTGGACTCGCGACAGTAGGACGAGACAAATGATGCGTCCGGACAATCTGCTATTTGGCACGCGGCTCACGGATCTCTCATTTGCACTCCATTGCATTTGCATCTTTGCATCGTGGGACCGAGGTGAGCGAAGGATATTCGGCATCGAATACAAAACATTTATCGGTACATCACGCAACTTGTCGTGTTTTTTCCACCAACTTCACTACATGTTTATCACTTCATTTTAGCTAGGAATTTTCACTTGTTTAGTATTGCGAACGCTGCATCCACTGCTTTAACTGCCTCTACTCCTATGTCATAGAAACAAAAGTGAATCGTCACAGAGAGAAAACTGACCAGTTTTAAAAATTACATGTGTGCATTGATATTAATTCAATTTGTCATCAAAACCACTGGATGAAAAATAAAGATGATTTCCAAAATCTTTAAGCTTCGTTCAAACCAGCGTCAGTGACGCGGGAAGCGGGACGCTCATGGAAATCTCATATATTGATATTGTTGCCAATCATAAAATCACAAAGCTGACATGTAATTTTAAATTAACATTTTATTTCATAACAATCTTTATATGTATAAACGTTAGGCTATAAAAGTTACATTGCTATAAAATAAATAATATATTAACATAATGATAAGTCACAGTTCAAATGGCCACTAATATGAGATGAGTTTGAACTTTACATGTCAAGGTATTACAGTGTTATTACGACCTACATAAAATGTTAAGAATTCGGTCGCACATTAGGTAATTCACCTTTTTATGTACCGGTAAAGTGTGCTCAGTCCCTTAATATTGTGTCACAAGTCACACTATGTAAAACGTATCTCTTGGGGCTTGCGTGTAGTCTGCTTCATGTAGTATATCTATTAATCTTATACAGGTTTATATATCCATGTATTTTCAGCTGTACATTTATTCGATCATCATGGTGTGGTATGTTGGCAGTGATACAGAGAAGTACACAGGGGAAAATTATTTTCTAAAGCTCGATGCCATTTTCAATATTAAAATTTAACATAATAAAATTCATAGATCCATAACCTCAGCCTGTTGAAAATGAACAACAGGAAATTATAACTATTGTGATGATTTACAGCCTGAAGTTAACTTTTATGACATGATGTCAAAAAATCTAACTTCAGGTAGGTTGGTTTGGCCTTCTCTGGCTTTTTCTTCTAGCTCTTTGCGTAACTTTATTACGTATTCTGCCTCTAACCATGCCTCACTTTTTATTCTGAGTCGTCCTTTGAGAACCTTTTATCCGTCAACTGCTGCCGAGTCTCCACACTTTGACTGGTCAATGAAAATGTTGGTTACTTATTGAAGTGAAAACTTCTTTAGCGGCGTTGTGCACTTTAGCAAAATTACTTTGGGATGGGTCAAAAATGTCAAACTCACGACAGATTACGTCGCGACAGGACCTGTGACCTATGACGCCGTAAGACGGCGCAAGGCGCTTGCGCGAGTGTGCATGGTGACAGCTGATGGCTCGAACATGTGGCGGTTCACTCGCCACGCGCCTGCGCGGTACCTACGCTGGACGTCTTGACGACGAGTCAACAAGGTCGTCACTTTCATTAAAAACATTATTGTTTGTGAGCGAAGACGTGAACAAGATAATGTAGTAAAGCCGTTTTGTATGGTCAATATATTTGTAAAATAAATAAACCAAATTTTAATACAGTGTTTCTTAAACTACTGAATCCTCTACAACTTTTGTTTATAGTTTGGAGTTTTCACTTCAGTCGGCAGTCCTCATGACTGCTTTGTGGTTTTTTTTCCTTCTAGTAGTAGATTATAATCTTGGAGAAGAACTCACAGGCAAAAGCTAGTAAGATTATAAGAAGATAAATATTAAATTATAGCATATCGATGAAACATAATTACTTTCTCAAATAACATGAACCTTACGTCTTACAATATAGCCTGGTTTACCATTATACCTATAAATCTTGCAATTATCTGGATATAAAAGTGACAATAAAATGATGGTTTACGGCTAGACGTTTACACTAAACATTACATAAAGAGAATATAACTGAAATTGCTTTGAACCCTTTTAAGAGCTCTTACATGAAATATGTTATTAACTTTGTCGAACGACTTATGGGTTCGACGATTCCTTAATGTATTGTCTAAGTATGTTGTTTATAACATAAATTGTAAACCTTAGTATATCAGTTGCCGATAGATGGCGTTGATCTCGTTTCGTGAATCGCGCTATTAATATATGCCAACGTGTATTTATAAAAATTGAATATGAATCAATATGTGTCTCTATTCTGAGTGTGGTGTTTTATTTCGTGATATTTTTGGGAAGTGTACAGTATTGTTTTCATATATCTAGACACAAACTGAGCGGAATTACTATGGGTAGAACAAACAAAGGTGGGACAAATGGATAAAATACTTGATTTTGTAAATACATACATATTATACATAGAAACAACTAGATCAAATTTAAAATGATCATACGCACAAATGTTTGACTTGAGCGGGAATAAAACAAGGGACCTTTGGTATAACAGTCCATTACACAAACCAATGCAGTATTCGGTCATCAAATCTAAGTTAGTTGTAATCCATCTATTTACCTAATAATATCTTTACACGAGCAATTCTTGTATACATATAATATGAATCTCGGAAACGGCTCTAACGATTTCCATGAAATGTAGTATGCACAGGGTTTCAGAGGCGATAAATCGATTTAGCAAGGATTCATTTTTAGATTTACCACAAAAAATATCGAGCATGACTCGGTCATCCGGGTACTGTTAATTACACAAAGGAAACCTATAAACATTGTCAGCTTCAAAAGACACCTTACATTAACATTGTGATTGTTTCCTAATTGATAACCATACCATGATGATCGGATTTCACTCATACAAACACCATCGTAACCGTTAAAAATAGATAGTAAACGATTACCGAGTTCCTCATTAACGTTTGTGACAGATACTAGGTGTATTATTAATTACTAGCTGACCCACGCAACGTCGTGTACGTCTCCTATTGCCCGTAGCGTAATAATTTTCCCCTGTTTTTGTAACATTCTTCATTGGTGCTCCGCTCCTAATGATTTTAGCGTGATGATAAATAGCCTATAGCCTTCCTCGATAAATGTACTATTCAACACTGAAATAATTTTTCAAATCGGACCAGCGGTTCCTGAGATTAGTGCGTTCAAACAAAAAAACAAACTCTTCAGCTTTATAATATGTATTAGTATTATATTTGTATCATGTATCGCCAACACATTCAATAAGTCGTAGAAATGAATCAATAAATACAGAAGCTAAGGTAAAAAAGTTCAGTTACATCAGACCACTGTTTATCGACGTCGTTAATTTGGTAGCTTATGACGAGCTTTTGTGTCCACCTCTATTTATATCTACTTCATAATCATCAATAACCTTTAATATCCACTGCTAAATATAGGTCTGCCTCCTTAGAAATATGGTTTTGGCCTAACTGGTCACGCTGGCCAGACGTGTTGATACAGGGTTTCTTTTTAAATTTTTCAGCTCTTTGTAGTGTTGTTGTCCTGTAGTGACACAGTATTTTTTTTTTATGGAATACTGGGAAAACGAGCAGGCGTATCGCCTGATGGTAAGTAATAACACCTGCAACACCAGAGGCGTCACAAGTGCATTGCCGGCCTTTCGGGGATGGGGAGGAGGATGGGGGGAGGGGCTTGGAGTATGGGCCTCCGGTATCCTCACTCACTCGGTGTAACACAGCGCAGGCGCTGTTCCACACCGGTTTTCTGTGAGGCCGTGGTGTCACGCCGGTCGAGCCGGCCTCTGCATGCCGAAGCGTGGCTCTCCCACGGTGGTTTGTCTTACAATACGTATTCTTAATCCATACAGATATTTGGAATCGTTTTGTTTTCAAATATATGAATTATAACGAAATGTCCACTTTTGGCGATTATTAGTCCAAGTCAAAAGTAATGCAAATTAAGGTGCAAAGTCATATAGCACAGTAAAGTTTGTTTCTTTAATTATTCCCATATTATAAGTCTGGCCTTACGTAAGTAATATGATATTACATTTGCTGCAGTTTTTGGCATCTTAATACAGCTTTCAATCATCACATCAGTACAGATTCATTACTTTTGTTTTCAGGCACATATTAAAACAGGCCTTAATTATGAACTGAGGACATTTCCCATTGAAATTGAGACGTTAAACAACCGAAGCGCACAAAGTTTATGGAATGTAAAAGCAAATTGCGAGAGTCGTGTGAAAATTCCAGACGAAACGTATTATGAGAACATTACAGTAATGGCAAATGTCACACATATCACCGAGGTAGACAGGCCGATGTATGTACGTTTACTAATTTCACTGACGAAAATAAAAATTGTCCCATGGTACCTATTTATTTTCTTATTTGAAAGAGTGAGTGTAGTAGGTACACTAGTGCACTTTTTCCGCATAAAGGCTCAGTACGAAAACGTGCGGCTGCAGATCGATTCAAGCATGCAATGGATTTTCTGTGGATATAATAAATTGATTTTGCTAAATATTTGACAAAGGTACTGTAACACCATTCTGTCTTCGATAAATCCATAAGAAAATCTCTCTGTATACAGCAAAAATAATATACATAATCATTGCATCATGAGCATCATGAAGTCATCATCTGTCTATTGTCGCCAGAGATAAATTACTAAACAAAAAGCTCCTCAATTTTATTATATCGATATATATATCAACAACGTCACAATCATACAAAATTATATTCAATATCAAAAACAATCTTATTTTTTAATAGACTTTGTTTATAATTCATATTAGTACACTTTTTTACACAGCAATGAGAGTTAAAAGAAGCCGGCATTTCGATTGGTAACCGATCACATGGACCGGTCGTAACCACAAATATCTCTTAAAACATATTTAATTAGTACTAGTAATTAATTAGTTATTTTATGAGCCATCATATTAGAGCTTAACTCAAGTAGCCTATAAAACTCTGATAACTTTTAAATTAAAAGAGACCATTATTATACTATAATCTACTTAAGTACTTCTTTCATTGATTTGTTAAAGATTTCCATATTCCTTATTTTATTTTCAATATGAAATGAAAAATGATGATGACAGACATATAACATTTTCCACCTTTCAGATTTACACTTTGTGTAAATCTGAAACACTTTGTGTGACACTTGGTGTTGCAGGTGTCCATGGGCGGCGGTAATCACTTACCATCAGGTGATACGTCTGCTCGTTTGCTGCATATTCAATAAAATAAAAAAATAAAAAAAATAACAATGGCCCAATCAAGAGGCTCAGTTCAGAAATAGCACGGTAAAACAAACATCCTACAGTGGTAACCATCTGATTGTAGAATCAGAGACTTACAAAACCCTAATTCCTGACGGAGTTTTCTGCAGCAATTTCACACGTTTTACGACCGTGACAGTGAAAATAGAATCGACATTAATCTACGCTAAGGGCCATTAATTGGAGTCGGAATCAACCGCTCGCTTACTTTGCATTTCCGTTGGCGTGCAAAACAGACCGAACTGAACTGTGCGGTTTTGTCGCATAAATCATCAATAAAGTTTTAAGTTCTTTCACTCTTGTACGAACTAAACATAAATGACTTATTTATTTTCTTTGCAATTTACACAGGTTTGAGTAAAATTTTAGTACCTACTTCAACCACTGGACGACCACGAGTTGACTGCACAATTGGCCTAGTTGTTTAAGCGGTCGCCACGCCCCGCTTTCTACTGCGCCAAGTGTTGTGGGTTCAAATCCCACATGGGACAACATTTTGTGTGATCCACAAATTGTTGTTCTGAGTCTGATTGTTCTTTGTGTCCGTTTCATGTTTGTTTGGAAAGTCCCCCGCGACACAAGAATGTGTATTCATAAAGTTGTCTTTTAAAAAGAAAAGAAAAGAGGGGTATGGACAAGAAATCATTGACAGCCCTTGTTTTACATAGACCTTTAATTACAATGACGTTTGTGCCTACTATACAAGTAGAAAATAAGTAAAACTACTCAATTACGTATCAAGCGCGTAGATTTAACCGACTTTAATAAAACGAGTAAAAAAGTTTCCTACAAAGTGAAAACTTACTTCGTCGAAATCTTTTTACCGATCACGATATTATTTCTTACGCGGTTTATACATTTTGAAGTAACGGACGCGATTTATAAGAACTAATAACGCCATCTATGACCTAAAAGCTAAACAACGGAAAATAAAATTACTGCCACTGTCAAAAGCTTTTAAGAAAAGGCTTAACAAGGCAATGTTAAGAAAATTTACTATTCTCAACTAAACAGTTATTCTATCAATTCATCAATGTTCTTACAATATCATTAACCTATTCTAAATTGAATGTCCCCGATAACACTACAAATGTTTCTCATACATTTAACATATAAAATATTTATTTCTACTACTTAAACACAATCGTAAAGATTCTACAACGACATCCAGTCGGACCGTCAATGGATAACTATTACGGCGAAGTGTTGAACTTTCAACCTTTAAGGCAGCCGCATTGTACATTGGGTCAACATTTTGGGCCAAATTGTATTTTATTTACACATTGGCCTTCTGATCTTTCTGCATTTGATAAAGGTAGATGCGAAATGTTTTGCAGCCACAGATTTTTTGTGTGTCTTTAATTATTATTTAAATATGTACCAATGTGTGAATGTTCACTAGGTGTATGATTAAATGTGTACTAGAATGTAAAAAGATATCTCTATGATTTTTTTCGGCATTTCTTCTCAGCCTCTTCTTTCTCAGACTCATTCTAGAATCAAACTCACTTGTACTTGTTCCACTTGTTTGATTCTAGAATGTATTGCAACAAGTTCCATCAAGTGCCGACAATCGAGAGTACAAATTCTAAGACTCACTGTCTTTTTTTTTTCTTAAGAAATGCCGACGCCTTCTAACTGTAAAGATCGACGTGTAAACATATCTGTTAAGGATTTACTTATAAAATAAATGTCATTTATTTATCATAAAGCAAGAAAAACTGACACTAATTGTTTGACCGACCAGTATTGTCGCCAACTAGTCCAACTAACAAGATCTTACTATTTCTCTACACGTTGGTTGGCCAAAGATAATGGCCCAGTGTCTTGGCCCAATGTGTATAGCAGTATCTTGGTCCAATGTGTATATGGGCATTTTTTATATTCGTTTATTGGATGATATCTCCCGTTTTCAATATAAACACCTGCTTTAAATTTATTGTTGATTGTGTATGGTTCGGGCCGTAATAAAAATAAATAATAGGTAAGGCTTCGGGCATACTACTTGTTTAGTTGCTGTCGACGTACCTTATACATTTTATTTAAATTTTGAATTATGTAAATTGTACTTGTATATTTTAACAAACTTTTATTTGTTTGAGAAAATTTAGATAACAGAGTATGAATATGAAATAGAACATAGCATTAAATATATTTTAACTGAATTATTTGATTATTGACCGACTACAAAAAATTAAGTGTGTTGGTACAGCGGGTTAACCGTGAAAGCGTAACAGACAGAGATACTTTCGAATTTATAATATTAGTATGGATAGTGAATTATGATCGAATCGACGAATGTATGACGAACGAATGAATGATGAACGGTGAACGTATTTTAATCTATATCGAATGGATTTATTTTTAAACTTTGGTTATTATTTTCTTAAAAATAAAGTTTGAACTCGAAATTTTAAAAGACCTATATCCATTTTAAACAGGATGATAACAAAACTTTTGGACGGTATACGTTTATTTTTGTTAAGAAATTAGGTAATAGAATTACATAGCAAATTTCAAACAACCATTGAAATCCCGTAAGGCTAATTTTAAGAAAATAACCTAAAGTTGTCTGCGAAAAGACGCATCTTGAGACATCTTGGCCTGGGTATCAAGAGTTCCAAAGAAAATGAATATTTGAACCTTGTTTATTTGAATTCAAAGTAACCGTAGCTACATCATAAAACTTAATGTATCTAAAGTTACTAAACGCACAATAAAACTGCTATTGTCTGACCAGTTCCTAAGTGTTTGGTGTCGACTTCCTCACATTATGGCCGTTATAAAACAACAATAATTCCTACCCAAACATAAATTATTTATTGTAAAATGTTCATAGCTTGAGAACGATGTCATCTAAAAATCAAAAATGACCAATTACCGTTATTTCCTCTAGTTATAAAAGAGAAGAATGAATATAAAGTCGATAATTTATCAATGTTACTACCGCTCCAGTCCACCGTTCTGCTAAGTATATTGACATTATAATTATAACTGCACGGTTGGCCTCCAAGTGTTGTGGGTTAAATTCCACATGGGAAAATACTTTATGTGAACCACATATTGTTGTTCTGAGTCTGGGTGTTCTTTGTGTTCGTTTCATGTATGTTTGTAAAGTCCCCCGCGACACAGTGTTCACAAAAGTGTTCATGTAACCTAATTGCAGAATAAATGATTTCATTTCATTACAGGATGTATGCATATTCCTAAAACGAGAGTTGTATTTTTAAAAGAAAAATATATACAAATTCTTGTCGAGTCTGAAAGATCTTTCGACGTTTTAGTACTAGGCAATAATGACAAGTATTTCGTTAAAAAAAAAAGAATTTTCAAAATCCGTCCACAATTGACGGAGTAATCAGTGTACATACATTAAAAAAAACCAATGAAATTGAGAACCTCCTCCTTTTGGAAGTCGGTTAATAAGGTCCTAAGCCTTTTTCTAGTTGTCGAGAGAACAGTGAATTTGTACAAGCTGGATTAGAGAATACCTAATTAGAGTGCATCACCTGAAATAATCTAAATATTACACTTTAAAACTAAAGATGATAGGTTTTATTGTATTAGTAGATATGTTATATGATCACTTAATTATATTATCGATGCTACTAAGAAAGAAAGTGGACATACGAGATTGTTCCCGAATTAATCAGAGCGTTTACTACCACGTTAACCGAACAGTTACTGTTGCTAAACATATGTCTTAAATAATGTTATAAATGCAAGTGTGAATTCTTACCCTTTGACGTCTTCACCTCTTAACCGATTTTAAAAATTTCTTACACCAATAGAAAGCTAAATATCAGAGAGTAACACATTTTTACCGCGATGACAGTCACACGCATGTGGAGCTGCGGGTAAAAGCTAGTATACTTACATATATATTACTAAATGCCATATTTTTTTTATTTATTTTTTTATAAAAGACAAGATTTTACTAGGAGTAAATCCTGTGTGTCGGGGGAATTTACAAACATACATGAAACGGACACAAAGAACACCCAGACTCAGGACAACAATTTATGGATCACACAAAGTGTTGTCCTACGTGGGATTTTAACCCACGACACTTGGCGAAGTGGGAAACGGCGTGGTGACCGTTAAACCACTAGGCCAAACGTGCAGTCAAATTCATATTATGACTCTACTACATGAATTGTGTAAGTTTTCTAGACACAGAAAAACACAATCACTGTCCATTAGACCAACATATACATACGTTAAATGCCAATCTATTGTTTCTCCACGACCACTTACAACCAACGCAATAGTTGACAGATTTAGTAATAACAATGGCGTCCTCTCTAAACGCTCATTAACTGTTTGTACTCTCGGCTGCCAACGTAATATTATTATAATCACTAATGAATACTTCAAAGACCTTATGACTTCTTTTAAAGATTAGACTTTAAATAGGTTGAGTTTTTTCTATGCGTATAGAAAATAACTGCCTCTGTGGCGCAGTGGTAGCGTATGCGACTGCTGTGCTTGAGGTCTCTGGTTCGATTACTGAGTCGGACCAAATGTTTGTATGATATGCAAATATTTGTTTCAGAGTTTGGGTGTTTTCTATGTATAATATATTGTATGTATTAACAAAAAAAAGTATATTATGTATTAATATCAGTTAGTTAGACCCATAACACAAGCTCTGCTTAGCTTGGAACTAGACGGCGTTGTGTTAGATTTAAAAAAAAATGTCGACATTATTAAAAAAATATATACGAATTTTATAAGAATGCCAATTGAACAATATTTGAAAACATGTCACAATAGATTGTTAAATGCAAATGTTTCAACACCTCTTCATCATTTAATAGTCCACTGCTGGACAAAGATCGCTCCGTAGAAAAAAGATTTGACTAGAAGAATATTGTTCTACGACGCTGGCCTTGGGATAGGGTTTGTCTGAAGTTTTCCTTTTCTTTGCAGTGTTGTTCAGCTTTTACGACACCTGCGAGATGAGTTGGGCTGGTGATACTATGTATTCTTAATGCATCAACATGCGGGGAACAAATATTGAACCCGGATAAATTGTCTTGCCTAAGTCATACCTAATACGTTTGTAACAAGACTAGTGCCAACCAAATTGTATGTGACGCAACACGACACAGCAAGTTATTTGTAGATTAACGTAATATTGAATTCTAAAGATCTATACGAGTTGTCAATGGCCACAATTATAAACGTGAGAAAACTCAATGTTAAATAACAGTTAATCGATCGACCATTATTTCCTTGTAGACTTTTAGATGTAACCTCAGATCAAATAAACAAAGGTATATTGTATAACGTACCACCTTGTCCTTGTTGGAGCAGAAAAAAGTAGCGTAGTTCCAAGTAAACACACGCGTTACGCACTAACTATGCTATAAACTACGCAACTGTTCGACAGTATCGTACAAGTTGTTGTTGTAACCGTGTTGGTTCAGTCATCAGCCCCCCTAGCCAAGTTGCAAACTTTAACGCATAAATTCTCGTGTGTCATTGGCTAATCTTAGACAAAGGGGCAGTTCATCGGTCGTTATTGAAGTGAAAACTTCTTTAGGCGCGTTGAGCAGTTTTTCCAAAAGCAAAGTTTGTGTACTAAAGTACATAGCACTAACGCTCTCTAATAAATATTAAACAAGACGGCTGTGTATTATAATAAAGTATATGTTTACATATTTCTTTCTGTATCTGTGTTATTATAATAATAGGTCTTTACCTATGAAATTGCCGTTTTGTATGCATTAAGTGAAAGTACTTATTTTTTCAAACTTTTTTATTTCTGTTATTTGAAGTAATCACCCATGCAATCGACGCATCTTTGCCAACGCATTGGCAGTTTATTGATGCCCTTCTTGTAAAAATCAGCTGGACGGGAGGCAACAAACTCTTCAAAGGCATTTTGTACTGCCTCTCGGGAATTGAAATTTTTACTCACTAAAAGTTGTCTAAGTTTAGAAAAAGTAATAGTCGGGAGGTGCAAGGTCTGGTGAGTATGGCAGATGAGGGAGAGCTTCCAACCCCAGCTCGACTCGACTCAATGGAAACAAAAGTTGGCAATTTTTTAAAGTGTTGCAAACAGTTGGAAACACAGAATTTTTCTTTGGCCCTGCTAAAATGTCTCTACTCCGCCTGATGAAAAGCATAAGCAGAATCCAAGAGTGGTGGTCACCATACTGCGAATGCGAAGACAATGCAACAATGCAGCATGGCGACCCACACGATGGCGGGCTAGTGACGCTTCTGCATCATTGGGCCTCTGGTCTCGCACTCACCAACGAAACACGACAGCATGAATGCTGTCATTTTACGATGCCAACAATTTTGGTGGAGACGCGCCTTTAGTTGGCTCTTACAACACACACGGGATTAATACCAATGGTGACATTTTGTATTATTAATTCGTCAACCTTAGTATAAATAGAAATATTTCATTAAATCACATCGCAAAAGGCCAACCATGATCCAGATCAAGTTGTCGCCGCTCAAACAGTCATTTACATAGATTTAAATAGTGACTACAGATTTGGTCCGGGCTTAAATGAGATTCACTGATAAATTTGTTCCAAGCCTTCAGTGTAATTTGGTTCCTTTAATTACAAGTTTGTAGAAACTATGGTAACGTAAAATATTTCACAGTTCTAATAAAGAGTAATTTACAAATAATTATAAACCAATCTTTTTAAAATGTTCAACTCTTTTCCCTGACTTAGAGAATAGTAGCAAAAAGTGTGTCGTGTAGTAAATGCCCGTATTCACTTTGATTAGTGCGAGTGCAGGTGCGAAGTGCAGGTCTTCAATGATTGGTAGGAAGTACGTGTGGACCGCGAATTCGCTGTCCACGCGTATTTTCTATCAATAATTGATCACCTTCACTCGCACTAATCAAAGTGAATACGGGCCTGTAGTAATAGTGACGTAGTATAAACACGTTGGGCATGGAACTAAGTAAAGGCCCGTATTCACTTTGTATAGTGCGAGTGCAGGTGCTTAGTGCGGGTGATCGGTGATTGGTGGAAAGTACGTGGGGACAACGAATTCGCGATCCACACGTATTTTCTACCAATCGTTGATCGCCTCACTTTACACCTGTACTCGCACTAATCAAAGTGAATACGGACCTTAAGTCATTAAAATTCATTAAATTTAAAAATTATTCAATTAAAATTCATGCAGTAACTAATATCTCAAAACAAACGTTCTCATGATAATCAAATTGTAGTGTGTAAAAAAACATGTTAATTCATAAGTGAATACCTAAAAGATTTTATCTTATTTATTTCAACTATCCATAAAAAGTAAAAATACCTTAAAACATTAGACAACAATTATTTGAACACACACAGTTCCTACCGGGCTTTGTGGGTGGCCCATCGTACCAACTATATATCTCACTAGTAGAACTATCTCGTACGGAACCAGGAATGTACCTAATTATGAATCACTGATTTTATCTGAATGTATGAGGTACTTGTAGGGTTGATAATTATTTCGACCAGATACTGTTGAATACCAGTTTATTATTGTGATTTGTGATCGTTATTATGGCCGTATGAGACATATGAGTACTTGAAAGATCAAAACGTGTTAGGTTGGACAAAATGTAGTGGTGATTATGGAAATAGGTTATTTTCAGCAATTTGAGTTAATTGACTGCACAGTTGACCTAGTGGATTAAGGGGTCGCCACGCCACTTACTCCTGCGCTAAGTGTTGTGGGTTCAAATCACACACGGAACAACTATAAAATTTGTGTGATCCACAAATTGTTGTTCTGACTCTCGGTGTTCTTTGTGTCCGCCTGATGTATGTTTGTAAAGTCTCCTGCGACACTGGACATATATTCCTAACCCGGGAGTTGTTTTTCTTAAAAAAAAGTATTAAATCATCCTCCTACCTATTCTATATGATGCTATTATTCATTACTTAAGATCCGTTCATGTGCATTATGATAAACTCATACCCAATCCTATGATGAAAAGTAAATTATTGGTATTTTTGTAAATCTTTGTTTAGTTTACAAAAATTTGATGGGTTTGCATTTTAAAAAATCAGTGCCCTTTTCAATACTTTTTAAAGGCCGTTTACAGAAACTGAAAAGATTCGTGAAGTCGAAATATGAAATACTAACTAAGACACACAATTTCGCCTGTGTCTCTTTTCAATCGTTCTCGGCTCCTATTGGTCCAAGCCTGATATTAACTAATCGCAGCTCCTATCTTAGGCACGCCAAACAAACACATATTAAGGAAAAAACGTGAAAATTGTTTATATATAGTTTTTGAGTTCAATGTGAGCAAAAACGTTAAAATAGGGATTGTAAAGTAGAATACGTATAGAATTGGAAAAAAGAAAAACAAAATTTGCTGTATTATTTAGCTGTAGTTACAGTGATAAGAAATACGGCAGCAAACTGACGCAAAAAAATGATAAAATAATTTTTGAAGCAGTTTATATGTCATATCAGAAGAGTTCAATCGTCCAGAAGATTAGTTAGTTTAGTGTAGTCTAGTTTCGAGAACTTATTGACTTTGAGAATTCCTACAGAAACCAAGTTATCACTGAATAACATCAGCAGCCCCCTTAAACAGCACACGATCTGCCCAAATTGTAATTGACGCCAGTGAGGTGTTTAAAGTCAAAGAAAAAAGGTGTTTAAATAAACGGCGCGGCGGCGTGTAGTTATCGGTATATTAATTCATGAAGCACAAGTTTGGCATCCCTTTTTACGAAAATTACGCGAGCAAAGGTGAATCAAATTTGGCATAGTTAAAGTTTATATGGACGAGGAGTGCATAAAGCTGAAAAAAATAATTAAAAGAATTATGGTTGAATTTCGACCATTGGACGATCACTATTATAGCTAGTTCTAGTTAGATTCAATTTCCATCCCGTTCAGAAAATATTTCTTTCCTTACTTTTCATTACCAGGTTCTCTTAATGGTCCGATCTTTGATTCTCAGGTTCTGGTCATCAGCAATAGGCTTTATGTGAATTCAAAATATAATAATAAGGTTGCTTTTTCCTTATTCCATCGGAGATAGAGGTGTAAACGTATGTTTGCATATTATCGCCACTCCCCCGAAACCAAAAATTAAAATTAAAAACCCTTGTAAGATTCATTCAAAGTCTACCTTTCTGTCAAGACCCTTTTCTTCGGGAGCAAGTGGAGGTATCAAGTATTTGTTAGCATTTTGATGCTTTGAATCCTTTGAAACTGAAAAAAAACAACTTGAATGCATTAAAAAGATACGGTTATTGAAGTCCTATTCTTAACCAATTTTAATACTTCGCAGGCAAATCATAAGCTCATAGAGAACTTTTCATTGACCTACGAGTGTAAACATATCTTTTACTAGTATAAAATAAAGTTGTTGCCGCTGTCTCTTTGCATATATCTTTAAAGCGACTCAACGGATTTCAATGCAGTTTTCAGCAATAGACAGTGGTTCAAGAAGAAGAATTATATGTGTAATATACGTATGCATATTATAAAAGGCCTCTCCCAAGGAACACCACAGAGTTGTTATGTTGTATGTTGTCACCCGGTATGTTGCTTTCTGCATCCAGCAGAAACAGGCTGATGATGATGATATTATACTAGAGCATTTCAGAGAGTTTCAAAGAGTTCCGGGCCAAGCCGGGCCGTGTTTAATATAGTATAAACAAAACGTCAATAATAAGAAAGATCTCTGGACAAAGGTAAAAAAAGAAATATAAAGGTCGTTAATATACATTTATGCCTGCCTGCAGCTCCAACCGCATGTGGTAAAAAGTATATGTCCTGTGTTACAAGACACAAAGTATCTCCATTGTAAATTTTATTGAAATCGGTTCAAAGGTTTAGCCCTGAAATTGTACAGACAGACAGAGTTACTTTCGAATTAATAATGTTATATATGAAAGTAGGGATGATTATTGGTATTAAAATTTCATTATTGAAACATTCGTTACCCAGTATTATACAAAAAAGGTACCCTAAAGAATATAGGCATAACCCTAATGATGAAAGCATTACAAATATAATAATAATAATGCCTCCCGGCAACGCTCCCTGTTAGATTTGAAACGGTATTGAAACTGTTACTTTAGCTTGTAGCCTCTGGCATGCGATTGATCTCAACCCAGTGCGATATCTAAGTATCTAAATCGTTCTTTAATGAACACTGTATGCGATGATCTGCTACTTCAGTTATTTTCTTTTTAATTAAGCACTCTAGTCCACGAGTAATCGGTTGAAGTATTTGTTATGTGCCAACGGCAAACGGAATGCCTGGTCAGGCTTAGATATGTGAGTTATTTTAGTATGGCATTTTCATACGTTGACATGTGTGTGTAATTTGTAAATAGTTTTTTCGCTCAAATACTAACAAACTAAAACTTTAATTGCGGTTTAAAAACCAATTAACATTTGTAAAAACAAAATTATTATTATTAAATTCTGCGTTATTATTTTCCCATACTCACACATATTACTACAGTAATATATCTGAAAAATTACAGATATTTCGTTTTTAGAAGTGTATCTTTTGGAAGGATTTGTGTACATATTATCTAGTTCCACTTCACAATGTGAGGAAATAATTATAATATTATATATGTCTGGTATTTGTAGATCCAAACTACGAGGTAAGTGTAGTTTATATCTATGGGTTTCTAACTCTGTTAAACACGAATAGCTTCTCCATATTTGTTATATGTAAACACATAACAACATACTTCACATAATAACATCTGGACTTTTTTTATGGAATAGGCCGGCAAACGAGCAGACGTATCGCTTGATGGTAAGCGATTACCGCCGCCCATGGACACCCGCAACACCAGAGGCGTCACAAGTGCGTTACCGGCCTTTTGGGGGATGGGGGGGAGATATGGGGTATGGGCCTCCAGTACCCTCACTCACTCGGTGAAGCACAGCGCAAGCTCTATTTCACACCGGTTTTCTGTGAGGTCGTGGTATCACTCCGGTCGAGCCTGCCCATTCATGCCGAAGCGTGGCTCTCCCACTATTCATATATCTAAACTTTGGCAATAATCGTGAATTGCACTATGTTATGTAACACAAACAAAATCTTTTTTGTGTTTTAGTTGTTTTGACCATCGGCTTTGCTAGGATCAATGTTAATTCGGGCCATAGAGCAACGTAGAACGGCGGACCAGAGAAGAGTAGCCATAGCCGCGTCTTTCTCCGATACAAAACAGTTTGTAATTTATTGCTTTAGGAAATCTGCACACATACACATATTAGACCAAAACACATTCGTCTGTCAATATGAACTCACACATAACCATTAAAACAAAACATTCACAATTTCACACACACAAATCCATTAGGTATATAATAGTGTAATGCGTATGCTTCTCCCTACCGTGTTGGTCTATGATTCAGCCCTATCTCTCGGTAACTCAAATCTTGTGTGGAGAGCTTGATCACAATATATATTTTTATATTCGCACAGGCCTATGTCCAATATTGAACTGCAATAGACTGATGATGACGATGATAATTATTACGATAATTTTATTGTAGATTAATATAGTTGTTAATGTACAACAACAACCGCGGGTAACATCGCGGGGTTCAGCTAGTAAATGTCTCTTACTGTTATACGTACTTAGTATTTTGGGCTATTTCTTTCTGATACGCAGCAAAAGCGCCCACAAAATCCAATTTTTGTTACATTTTGAATGCCATTGTGACTATACGTCTAACGAAAATCAAGTTTTCTATTTCACACTTCTAAATAATGGTTTATTTCTTATCATGAGACATCGTCTTTTTGAAACATTTGAGGAATAACAAGCCACTATTGCAAGAATCGGTGTTTCGTGCACTCATTATTTTTAAACGTACAATAAACGTAAAATGTATGGCTTGATATTAATCACAATCATTACCATTATCATCTCAACCGAAATCCCTCAACTGCCGGTCATAGGTCCTCCCAAAGCACTCCACAACACCAGTCTTGTGCTGCCCTCAACCAACTAATCGGAATAAATTAATTGAAAAATTTAGACTTTATTATTTTACCTTCAAGAATATCGTTCACAATCGATAGAATAATACTTAAAAAGACAGAATACCAAAGAAACTTTTTTAAAATTTCTGTCCCTATTTCCCTATGTTTGCTTAAATCTTTAAAACCACGCTAAGGATTATGATGCGGGTTTCTTTAATAGATAGAGTAATTCAAGAGGAAGGTTTTTATGTATAATAAATGCATAATATCGTATGGAAACACTGTTAATTTTCGAGGTATCTAATGTAATGTAGCGAATAAACACATTTTTTTGCGCTTACATTGCAAACGCTGGTTGCACCCTACGAGATAGATAAAAATAATGTACTACAGTATTGTACACCTTAAAAAGTACTACAAAAAAGTCGCGACGATATATTATGTCTATCTCAGGGATAACCCACAACAACCATTTTTTATTCCTTTCTTTTTACGAGAAATAATGGCTTATTTACGAAGTGATTTTAAGCAATACAAAATGAATCCTTATACAATTAAGTAAATTAAATACATTCTGCATTTAATATAGATCCAAATGGTCCTTTACAGTATCTAATTTAAATGAATATATTCGAAGATATTACAGATTTAAAATGCACGAATCGTGTCGTCTGAAATCCACCCGTGCGAAGCCGGGGCGGGTCGCTAGTTAATAATAAAGTATTAAGACAATCATCATAGCCCGCTATTGTGTAATTAGACTCTCAGCAATCAGTGTATGTGCAAGGTCTTTGACCCAAACTTGCTCATTATTAATGCCATTTTTATATCGAATACTGGTGACGTAAAAGGAAAAGAACCCAAGACTCCTCTACCTGATTGTCTCAACATATATGGGCGTCAGATAATTGAAACTGGTTTTTCCGAAACTTTGTTGAAAGTGAAATAATGACGTAACTTTCATTTAAATTCAGGCTCGCTGCAAAATCAGTTTGCAACACAGTAATAAGTAGAGGTAAAGCAGTAAACTATTTGTCCGGATACCGGTTACTGAATATACGGATAAATTTTCACGTGAGAAAATTGGATATCCGTCCAAAGACATTATTTTAGATTTTTATTTGTCGTCATATATTGGGCAGACAGTGGGCAGACAGACAAACAGATATGGCTAAACAATAAGTAATCTATATTAGGAATACGGAACCCTAAAAAAGCGTTTTATTTTCATAATAATCTACACATAATCAGCTATAGCGGTTTTTTGTAGCTACATTCAATTGTCAGATACTATTTATTACATTGTTGAAGCGCCATTTATTAATGCTATGACGCAAATGAATAATAAATTGAAATCAAATACTTCATGTCGGGATAAAATGACGTCGATATTATATATTAATTAACACCAATCGCTCAAAACGATCTTTGAAAAAAAAAACATAATATACTATCGTTATACTAATGTAATAAACCTGAAGTTTGTTTAACTAGTGTATAAAGTGCTTATGATGATTGTAGAATTGAATAATTCTTTTTGTATTTGACAATCAACATTTCTGCTGCAAATTTATAATAGTACCTATAAATATTTGTCAATGTTCAGTACTTAATACGTAGGACCGGCTGTTGTATAAAATGCAGAGATGATGATGATTTCATATCATCACCAGCCTATCGCTGTCCACTGCTGGACATAGGCCTCTCCAATCAATTGAAGGCCAATTGGTTCAATCCTCAGCTTCGTGATTTCATATAATACTAGCTTTTGCACGCAGCTTCGCTCACGCAGACTCATCCCCTGATTTACCCCCTTAGGGATGGAGTTTAGTAAAATCCGTTCTTAGCGGATGTCTACACCCTATAAGGAACCTACCTGCTAAATTTCAAGTTTCTAGGTGTTATAGTTTCTGAGATTTCGTGATTAATAAGTGAGTAGTATTTCGCTTTTTAACCGACTTCCAAAAGGAGGAGGTTCTCAATTCCATCGGTTTTTTTTTTTTTATGTATGTACATTGATTACTCCGTCAATTGTGGACCGATTTTGAAAATTCTTTTTGTATTCGAAAGGGTATGCTCCCCATGTGGTCCCATGGCCACCATATCAGGATCTGATGATGGTGTCCCAAGGAAATTGAAGGAAACCCTCAAATTTACGTGAGCGCCTGCAATAAAGTTAGGGCAATTGTCTGCATGGTTTCATATTCTGTAAACATCATGTCCGAAATATTTATTTATTATTCTATACAGTATGTTGTATGTTACCTTTAGTCGTATTCTTTCAAGTTATTTATGTGAAATGATGATGAGAGACTTGAGAAAGACTAAAAAGCGAAAAATAAAAATAAAACATCGTTTAAAAAAACCGACTTCAAAAACTGAAAAGTATAAAATAACTTAATTTGTATGTGCTACCTATTCATAGGTTTGAAGTCGGTGCCGAGCCAAAATGTAATAGTAGGACTCGCCGCGCGTGACCTTGAGCAGGATAGCTGCTCTTCGCGTAGGACAAAACAACCGAAGCGTCGGTGACGTCGTAGACGTTCGTCTCGAAATATAGCGAGTGTGGTACCTACTATTACATTTGGCTTGGCGCCGAATTCAAACCTATGAATAGGTAGCACATACAAATTAAGTTATTTTATACTTTTCAGTTTTTGAAGTCGGTTTTTTTAAACGAAGTTTTTTTTTATATATATATAGATTGTCAAACTCGATTAAAAATCAGTCACTCACAAAACGTAGCTTAATCTTTGAAACATATTTTTGCAACATTTCATATTCAACTAAGAGTATGTAATACCGCTCGCTATGTATGCTGCAATTACCCCCTTACTTGTACCCTAATCTCTCCGCGAGACCCTCCAACCAAGCCTTCGCTCGCAGCACCACTATACAGCATCTCGCACAGGGAGTAATGACCCAACTTACATTTCCCCTATGCCTTTGCGCTGAAGTATTGCACCAACCCCTTTAGCACGTTCGAAGCTTTATAATATTTATACGTTTGAACTTGGATAGCAGTTAAACGTTTTCAAGTGACTCGTTGAAAGTTGAATTTATGTAATATAAGTTTTTGCTGACGGCTTTTTTCGCTTTAAGTCGATTTTACATTTTAATTCCTCTGAGAGATAATAACACGATCTATATTTGCTGTTTCGTCAATCGTTTGAAATGATTGACCAATTAAAATGCAACTAGACTTTTGAATATGAAATGTTACTCTCCAGTATTGAAATTGTTATGAATTATAAGTGACCGAAAACAAACATCATTTTCATCGAAGAATGTACGTACCAAGGAATTATTATTATCTTATTCTTAATGTTCAACTAAAAATCAGGCATTTACTAGCATTTTTACCTGTATGCATGAAGTAGTTAGCAAAATAAGAACAACTTAAGTAAACCCGATCGCTTAAAAATTGAAACTAGAATAGTTAACGTCCTAAGGTGTCTTAAACTTCAAAACACTTTTTTTAAGAAACCATGCACTTTTTTTTTTAAATTAAACTACTAGCTGACCCGACGAACTTCGTACCGCCATATTTACACAATATCTGTCTCAGCTTCACACAGGCAGTGTACAGTCGAGGACAAAGAAAAGACTTTTACCGTTATCTTTTAATTTTTCTTGTAAACAAACCTTGTCCGATCAAAAACGAACAAAAACATTTTAAAAAAATGGGGCACCCGATCGGAAGTTATGTGCGTACATTTCGGCGATTCATTATATATATATATATAGATAAAGATAATAAGATATAAAATAAAAGAAACAATGCAATAAAAATCTTCATCTGCCATTTTTCAGTCTAGAACGAAATCTGCGAGGGATCTATGTACATTTTATCAACATCTTTTATATTACCGGAATACGTAAGATTGAGAAATAAATCATGTTTATCTGTGGCAGTTGTTATATCGGTCAAATTACATAAAAGTCATTTCTATTTATACAGCCCTTTATTCACTTTTGTTTTAACAGATAATATAAAAGGTCGTGTACTGTGAAATTTACCACATGCCTTTATCTGACAGAGGGCCTCCCCAAACACTTATAAATCTACCATATTTATGTTTTTAATCAGGAAAGTACAGGTTTATGTTATGTTTTCATTTATTTATGTTTCAACGGGATGTAGACGACAAATTACGAATAACGATACAACAGTGGGTCGACTAAACTGTTGTAAAAGAAGAATTATAACCTGCCTGTTTTTAAATAAAGATTTTATTACTTAGTGTATAAAGTAGTCCGTCTCCTTCTGTGAGCAAGCTATGCTTACAAACGACACAGGACTGTAAGATAACTACTAAAACTACTTTCAAAGGTAGTAGAGCCACGCTGATCTTAGCACGGTTGGGCCGGTTCGACCGGGGCAGTACTACCCTCGCATAGAAGATCAACGTAAAATGACAGCATGCGTGTAATCGTGTTTCGTTGGTGAGTGCGAGACCGGAGGCCCAATGATGCGGAAGCATCTCACTGGGCTGCCATCGTGTGGGTCACCATGCTGCACTGTTGCATTGCCTGCATTCACAGTGAGCATGGGGACTGGGGACCACCAGTTTTGGATTCTGCTTATACTTTCCATCAGGCAGAGTAGAGTCACTTTGGCAGGCTCATACATAAAAAAAAGAGATAAACCTCTCGCGGTATGCCAGGCCAGGGAAAAGACCAGACCCTTTAGTCAAGATGCAATCGATTCTCTTTTTACAATCACTAACACTTCTATTCTCTTGTATTATCAGCTGATATTTTGTTTCCCCACGTGACTTAGCATTGGGAGACGTCATTCCCATACATTTATTAGTTTGCTATTAACGTTTATATTTGTAGAACGTCAACTAGGCCCTACCAACTGTATCCCCTTGGTCAGGTACCACAGGGCACCCAAGTGACAGAGGTCGCGGAAGGACTTCCAATGTTCTTTTAACTAGAAAAGTTATGATTAAATATGTACCTAGTTTACCAATACATTACTATTTTAAAAGCCTCAAGGCATCGATATCAACAGACTAAATTCAACTAATCCATTCACATAAGTGCCGTATATACAGTGAACCACAACAAACATGGGTTATAACTACTTATCGCCGTAATCCCCACAATCTAAAGAGTTCGATCGACCACCTGGTCGGTTCTCATGGACTTAAATGCGGTTCAGAGCGTCCCAACCACGTAAAGGCTGATACCTGATTAAGTTGGGACCAAGGGATGTATGTGTAAAGTAAAGAGTAAACGACGTAACTAAATGTTTCATTAATTTTGTGTTCATTAATATAATATATAATCAATCAGCTTTTACACGCGACTCCGCCCGCGTTAATGTCTGATATCGCGGTAATCATTTTTCGGTTTAATATATAGCCTATGATACACATAAATAATGTGGTTCTCTAATGGTAAAATAATTTTCGAAATGGATTCAGTAGTTACTATACCTGTTACCTTCTGTACCAAAAATTTATCATCAGATCAGGTTGATGTCATTAGAATATTTCATTGTCACGCAATACATAATACATGTGCCTCCAAACGGCACAATCAGTTGAAGATATCTTCCTCAAAATTAAGTTGTAAGATTTCAGCCGAACAAACATACATAACGTCACTCCTATATTGCCCAAAGGGCTAGGTAGAGACAATTGACCTAATACTTACTGCGGTCGGACAAAGTAATCGTAGACAAAGTATTAGAATGACACATGAGAATTTAGGCGTTAACGATTGCAGAATAAAGAATGCTTGCAACTTGGCTAGGGGGGCTGATACAAATCTTTTGCTTTGTGGATGCATGCATGCTCGCTGGTTCTTGGTGCTTTTCATACGGCCTTCCTTCAGATCATCACCAACTTCTACCATAAATTTTGACCGTAGACGACATTCTTCCGACATTTCCACACACATTCGCTCTATAAATGAATAATTCACACATTGCAAATTAAATAAAAGCTTGTCAAATCCATCGCAATAAGCAAGTAATAAACAACATAACTATAACATTTTATATGTATTTAATGCTTTGTATAAGACTGTCATCACTTTTAGTTTAGTATATAACGAAGTTATTTGTATTCTAAGGATAAACAAAGTTGTTGAAAACAAACTAACCACTACCATACGCTCACGATGACCCAGCAGACATGCAATGTCTGTAAAAGCTTTTTGGGGAACCAACTTTGTACCAGTTGTGGAGCTGGGCTTTAACTACATGCGGAACAAACTCGCCGAGTTTAAAACTGCATAATAAACTTGAAAATATTTGCCGTTATTGTGTATCTTAAATATAATAAGAATTTCTTAAACATTGCTTTAAGTAACTGTCTAGATTTCCTTGGAAAATATTTTTCAAATATGTTCAGCTACCAATTCAAAGGTAATGTAAAGTAAATTTTACATGGTGTAAAAATACCACCAAAATTGTATATTACCTACCAAATGGAGAATAGCTAAAAGTTGTTTTAATGATACTAATAAAAATACAATCTTTATTACATAGTATAGAAATGGAGAATTAAGGATATTTCTTGATATAAAACTTGAGAAATCATATATGAAATATTCGAGATATTTCTCAAAAAATATTATTACTATATTAATACGACTGACCTAAATCCCTACCAATATAAACGGACAACGGATTACTATTTGTTTGTTACAGTTTCGCGCTTCAAATACTCACACATACAAATACACAATTATTGTAATCAATAAATTTACTGGAACTCCAAATACTCCAAAATATTCCAAAGTAATGTCTAAAATTGAGGTTCTCAATTCGATTGTATTTTTTTATGTTTGTGACCTCAGACCTGTCGACTGAGTGAACCAATTTTAATTCTTTTTTTTTTATTTGAAAGCTAGCTTCCCGCGTGGTCCCATTTCAATTTGGTCCAGTTCTTAAAGTCGGTTGTTTTTTTGTTCAATTTTTTGTTGATTTTATACATATTGTCTGATAAGGTATCTACAGAGTTCCTTCTAGAGATCATTCAAGAGACGCGTCTGCTCGTTTGATACCGAAAAAGAGTACAGTAATACCCCGACTTACGCGACCCCATTTTAAGCGAATTCGTAGATACGCGGTTTTTATTGCCGCGCGCATCGGCTCTCTCGCTCCACCCTCCAGTGTTCAGTTTGCGACAGGTTTGAACTTTGTTCTGTGGTTTGAACGTGTTCCGCATGGAATTATTTTACGTGCGCAGTTTGTTTTACTTATAATATCTAATTATGTCATCTAAAAGAACGAAAAATGACTCACTGAGCCTAAAAAGAAAAGAAAAACACTGTATTTGGAGTGTAAAAAAGAAATTTGACCTACCGGAATGACAATTGCAAACTTAACAGAAGGACTTAATTCAATTGAAAAGGGATTACAAATTTTAGAAAAAATAGATTCTAATGAACAACGCGGTTCTACTACAAAACGGGGAATAAAAAATTACTGGTATGCTACGAGCTACGAGGAAATTTTGCGTGAGAAGAAGAAAAACTCATCAGACGACATTGTTAGAATATATGAAGCCTTCGACATCAAAATAACTTCGGTTTAGGTTACTCTATTCATAACAGTGTAAATTGTTTTATTATCTTACACTTTATCAAACATTTTTCTTCTAAATTATTATTATTGTTTCCTTTAAACTTTGGTCCCGATTAAACATACTTTATATGTATTTATATGGAACGTTGAACCCCGACTTACGCGAATTCGACTTACACGGCGGCAATCGCTCGGACCCACCTATCGCGTAAGTCCGGGGTATTACTGTACAACACATTATTATTTACCCCTCGTTTGAGTTTGTGGAGACACATATTATGTTACACATTATCCATTTAACTTTATGAATTCGAATGTAACTATGTCTCGTTTTTTTATTGAATACGGGGCAAACAAGCGGACGTATAGCCTGATGGTAAGCAATTACCGCCGCCCATGGACACCCGCAACACCAGAGGCGTCACAAGTGCGTTGCCGGCCTTTGAGAAGGAAGGTAAGAGCGAGGGGTATGGGCCTCCAGTATCCTCACTCTCTCGGTGAATCACAGCGCAAGTGCTGTTTTAGACCGGTTTTCTGTGAGGCCGTGGTATCACTCCGGTCGAGCCGGCCCATAACCTGTCTGTTCCGCTTTTACGGCCAAACCACTTCACCGATTTTAATCAAATTTGTCATAGAGATAGATTACTCTTTACCGCAATACATACACGCGGATTGAGCCGCGGGCAAAAGCTATTGTTAAAGGTATCGATATTTGTATAATAAAGTTGTTTATCTTTTGTACCAGTTCTTTCGTACTAATTATGACTTGCCCGAGGGTAGAAATTAACTAAGGAAAATGTGATCATAATACTAAATTGAGTAGCGTAGATACAAGCCGCTATATAAATGCTTGTTATGCCCGCCTTTCTTCCTCAATTTCTAACTAAAACAAACCTCAGAGAAGCCAATTATGTACTCTGTCAGTGTTCCTGCAAATAAACGAGGCTGACTTTAGTTATTGTGTGACAAATGTTGTTTTTGGAAACTAAGAAAAGTCAGCTCAATCTGTTTAGAAAATTATTTTTTGGGTTTCAACCGAGAGTTATCTATATAATCTAATATGTACTGTACCTTAAAACGAGCAATTCTTATATATACAGGGTGGATATTACAATACGACATTAATTTGAACTAGACCTACCTGCACATGTTACAATTCCACCTACAAAATTTCGAAAAAAATTGGTTCAGTAGTTTAGCCATAGGACCCTTTTTTTCCGTTTATGAAATTTACTACACGATGTGGTTGGGTCAATGACCGATGTTACCTATCGTCGCCGCGTCGCGTCGTCGCACGCGCTCCCTTTGAACCAGCTGCCGCAGGAGCCCTGTGTCGCGTTGTGTGTGTTGTATTGGTCATTAATTAATAGGTATTTTGTAGTGATTTTATAGTGACAGGGCAGGGCACATTAGTTAATTTTGTTAGTAGTTACTTAACGTTATGTTATTTTGTGTAAATTTAAATGAAACAATGCCTCGACTCGGCTATACACTTCTACGGCTAGTGAATAATTATAATTTACTACGGATAAAATATTAATTTACGGATAATGTTCGTTTAACGTACTAATAGTCGGATTATTGCACAAACTATCCAACAGATACGAGAATAGAGATAATGCTCTTACAGTTGTAACCTCGATACGAGATGACCAAATTTAAAACCTTGCGGTTTTCTTGATTATTGTGGTGACAGCGTAATTTAAAAAAACGTGAATACATGTATCTACTTTATAAACCTACGTCGCGCGTCGTTCGGTGCTCTAGGTACCTATTTTGAGGCCGGGACCGCGCCGCGGCCACTCAGGATAGTGAACTTAAATTACAAATGGTGTCCTTATTGCTTTTAAGTTTTAAGATATTTAGTTTGTTTGAAAATGTTATTTTTTTTATATTCGTTTTCGGATAATTTAAACAATCCCAAAGTAAACCAATACATTTAAATAGCCCACGGTTTTGTTTAATGTCGTTTCGTCATATTCACCTTGTATATAATCTGAATATCGGAAATGGCTCCAACGATTTTCATTAAATTATTCAGGGGGTTTCGGGGTGATATATCGATCTAGCTAGGATTCATTTTTAGAAAATTTACTTAATAAAAAAATACCGAGCTTGTCAGTTGTCCTGTCGAGGTACTGCATTAATTGTATGTTAAACGTAGTATGGTGATTATACTAAAGAATCGCCACAGTTTTAAAGAATACCTAAGTATGCTAGTCTTCCTTATTGCATTTTGCAAAGGTATACTAAACTTGAAATAGAATTAGAGGTGTATCTAAATATATATCAAATAGGAATTTAAAATATGAATATTGTGTAGAGTCCAAAAAACATATTTGACATGAAACATATTGCTATACTATTACCATTTCTTTATTTTCTCGATGACAGCTCTTTGTGGAAACTTGAAAGAGCGTCTTTTTTACATTATGTATACATTATTTAATAAAAATATGACGCTTACGCACGTACAAGGTCATAGCAGATGGGTGGAAACTCATAGGGATGGAGCTATCGATAAACGTAATACGATAACAGACCCGATATTTTTTTACAAAGTGTAAGAAACTAAACTATTGTCGGATAATTTTGTACAAATTTATTAACTAATATTACATTTCTTTACAAGATGTAATTATATTATGTTGATTCTTTATTTTAATCAAAATCTGATGAATCGTCACTATCACTCCGATGAGCTCTCCCTAACATATATTATAAGTTTCTGTACTTCTATATTAACGAATGCCACATGAATTTCCCAATCCGACGCTATAATGTTTTACTTCCGCACATGCATGTTTTAATAAATCTAACATCTTGTTTGCCGTAAAAGGGGGATGGGTATTGTTTCGAGCGGCGTGTCCTTTGATTTGTGCCCATATTAGTTCTATAGCATTGTACTGGCAATGATACGGCGGAAGTCGAAAAACCCAATGACCACATTCGTCAGCTATTTCGTTGGTAATGTATCTTTTAGGGAGGCTTTTTTCGATTTTAAAATATTCACAAATTGTACTTTTAATAAACTAATATCCACATTTTCGCCATGACGTTAGAGCCAGTCAATTATCTCTTGTTTTTATTGGCCTGCGTCGGCATTTTTTAAATTTATCTGGAGTGATATGTAACATTGTCCATAATAATTATCGACGGTTCTTCCAGAGATTCCACCATTTCTTGATTGCATCATTTCTTTAAACCATCCTTCGTCGTGATCGTCATCTGCGTTCATTTCTTCATGGTAGTCCACTGTTTTCTTGGATTTAAAGGCCAGTAAAGCATCTCCTCCTAATCCTTTCGTAGACCCTGCGTGGCTAATGATAAGGCGTTCACCTTTTCCCATTGGCACTGAACTAGTGGAAGCGGGGGTGTCGTCAGTCCAGTTCTTAGATACTGTGTGGTTTGCATTTAACCAAGTCTCGTCAGTGAAAATAACATTTGACCAAACTGATATATTTTTGGCCTCGCTCAAAAATTCGCAGCGAGCCATAGCAACGTCGTGACGCTCCATCAGTATTTTACGTTTGTTCGATTTTTTATAAGAAAATCCAATTTCTTTCAAAACCAAGCTAAATGACGATTTTTGGCCATGGAACAAACCACATTCACGTAAAGAAACAACAAGTTTGTTAATATTTTTGTAGTTTGAATGAAGTGTTATTTCTTCTGTCTATTTATTAGTACACATGACTTCGCCCTAACATTCTTCACTATCCTTTATTCACTCTAAGGTTAGCTGGAAGATAACTCATGTTTGACTTAAGCTCGCCCTTGTATATGTTATTTCCTTGTAACTTAATGTTTTTCCATTTGTGTACAATAAAGTATAAATAAATTAAAATAAAAAAAAAATTTAAGTGTTGGAATTTCTTTGCGCAAGTAATAGTCATATATATGACGGCGAATAGCGACAGCGTCGAACTTGTCAATCGATGTCACACGACGTGGTTGTCGTTTTTTCTTCGGCGTACGAAGCTTATTTTCTTGTATGCCGCTTATACCGGTAATAATTTTTGAAATTGTATGTCCACTAATTCCTTTAGGCCACCATTATGATACTCTGCTTCAAAGTAATTACGAACCTTGATCACCAGTTCTCTCACCTGCCTTTTCAGAACAGATCCTTTAGGCATTGTGACATTTGACAGCTGGGCAGCAATCAACACGGAGGAACACAAAATACACAACATAACGTATGTATGGATAATGTGAAAAAACTCAGCGAACAGAAATGTAGTGACTAAAAAACACGACCGTCTTGTTGCGAGTGACAGATTAAAACAAACACAAAATGGCGGTGGGCCATTGAGTGTTCCAATTGAGTGGAACACTCAATGGCACATCGCCATTTTGTGTTCCCAGCTTCCCAAAAATACATTTGTATGTTTTTGTTGTATTTGTCTTTGTTCAAAACATAATAAATATATACGATCGATATCATTACTTATTTGGTCACAACACTACAACTATCAAATTAGAACTGTCATCGAGAAAATAAAGAAATGGAAATAGTATAGTGATTTAAATAAGTGACGAAGTTACACAAATTAAGAAATGTTTTTTTTATCTCCTTTCAAGAAGTTTCGATACTTCGTCCTAAGAAAAATTGGTTTCTTGAGTAAAACAAAAACCGTACATAGCAAATCTTACTCGCGCACCAGTGGTGTTGTATAAAGTTTTAAGTGGATGGTTCATCCATCTCGGGAATCGATTTTCGAAGATTACTGACTGTTTATTCTGTAATAAAAATAAAATTTTCATATTCTTAAAGTAAGTTTGACGTGCATGGATGTGAAGAGGAGACCATACATTAATGAATAGTTCAGTTAATTGTCCAAACATTATAAGTATAACTACAATAGATTATATGTTATGTTTTGCATATTATATAATATTGTATTTTAGTATTTATATGAAATGTGCAATGTCTTATGAGTATTTTATAATGAAATCAATTTTTTTTTATGGAATAACGGCAAACGAGCAGACGTATCGCCTGATGGTAAGCGATTACCGCCGCCCATGGACACCCGCAACACCAGAGGCGTCACAAGTGCGTTGCCGGTCTTTGTTTAATGGGGAGAGGATGGGGGGAGGGGTTTGGTATGGGCCTCCGGTATCCTCACTCACTCGGTGAAACACAGCGCAAGCGCTATTTCACACCGGTTTTCTGTGAGGCCGTGGTATCACTTCGATCGAGTGCTGATCTACTATTTTGATAATATTTGTAAGCACAATTCCCTAACTCGTTTAATCATATTATATACATGTAAAGTAATACACGTGTGTAGGTATTTGAAATAAGTACAATGTTTAAAAAAAAGTAAAATGTGTCTCAGACACTCCTTCACTCTTTCACGACGTTTTCTTTTACAGTTGAAGTACCTTCTAGTAAATTTTTAAAAGGTACTCGTCTGGAAATCTAATACAAAACGTCAGACGCCGAAGGTTAAACCACATAGCTCTACATTTACAAATAAATTATAGTGCAGTAGGATTCGTTCCTTGGTCTTATTTTCTGTCTTTTAAACCTTTATATGTCTAAGTAAGAATATTTTACTCGGTGACATCTTAATATTTTACCACTTCGAAGTAGAAGTAGCACACAATGGTATTGTGGTACTGGGATAGTAACTGGACTTGTGTGTAACTATCAGGTAAAATAAAAAAGTTCAACTCACGGCTATTCTGCATTTTTGCCCAACACTCACAAGTAAACAATAGAAGGAAGATGTAGGCACAAGCACAGCACAATAAACAGTTTAAGGCTGGAAGATAGATAGAGAATAGTACACAAGATAACATAAAGTATATAAGCAGTATATAAGCGCTAACACAAAAATATATAACCTAGAAACCTCGACGGAAAACATCCTCGCCAAAGCTCACGGTAAACTGGTATATCGGAATCGAACCAACTAAAAACCACACAGTGTTCCGTCACAAATTGGTCTCTGCAAGGAACTCGGATATACCCTAGAAAAGAAATCCTCGACAAGTTCAGCAGACCTTGGCCGTCATAGGTATCCACATTACTGAGCTCAAGGGCCAGTGTCCTTTTTTCCGACTCAAGCCTGCTGAAACTAGAATAACCAGCAACTTCATAGTTACCCTTAGGCTAGCATCCATGAAGGTCGGAGATCTTTCTTCGCCCTTATCCAATTTATACCCCAAATCCAATGTTTCCCAATTAGTTCCCAGTTCTGTTTTCTAATAGAATTAAGACCAACTTATAGAAGACCAATAAAAAATGACAGCATTCGTGAGGTCCTGTTTCGTTGGTGAGTGCGAAACTGCAAGCCTAATGATGCAAAAGCATCTCAATAGACCGCCATAGTGTGGGTCATAATGCTGCATTGTCTGCATTCGCAATGAGTATGGTGGCTACCACTCTTGGTCTCTACCAGTCACTTTGGCAGGCTCATTCATAAAAGAAAAGGTAAAACTAAAACCATTATTCAATTATAAGTCACATAAAACAAAACCTAACAATAAACTACTATCGCAAGGTTCAAAAAATCGAATAGCTCGTCTCACAATAGCTCATGAGTTTCACGCGCGAGCGCATATACCCTTCGATACTTTATTACTACCGAAAGCCCTTCCCTTCACAAACAATATCCCTTTGTTCTCTCGCCTATATAACATTAATGAACGTCTGAACGTCTGACCACGTATCGTAATTTATGAAAGGCTAATAGTATTTATTTGTGGTAGAAGCTACTGTGTTTGATTCTCTGTAGGAAATATTATGTACTGCTAACAAAATAAAAGTATTCGTCATTACTGAGGGCTTCGTTTTATATGTTATTTTGCGAAAATTATCTCATTCGAATAACTATTGAACTTATTTATTTATTTTACTATGGTTTTGCGATATAACAGTCAACATCGTTTATCAAATAATTCCTCTAGATTAGCATTTTATTACACTTTTCATATTTCATAAACAGTGGCGTAGCTACCAAGGGGCTAGGCGGTGCAGTGCCCCGGGGCCCTCAAACTCAGGGGGCCCTCGAATCATTATCAAAAAATCTCGATTAAACTAAACTTTCGAACATTTCTTCCATTTTCAAAATAAATATGACAGGTCGCAACCCAACTTTAATCACAGAATAAGCTTTAATCATGGCAACTCTGTTGAGAGAAATTCGAAAGCTATACCTAGGGAATTCCCATAAATTCTTTCTGTGGGTTGGCAGTGTTGTCAACTTGACGGCTAGCGATAAATGTATTTTATTATTCAGCGACATGCGTTTTATTGTAAATTCGAGTCAAGTTTTTTCGAGAATAGTTAAAAAAATAATGCTGTATCAGGAGTAAGGAAGCTAATGTCAATAAGCTTTTTAGTACTGGTCAATATGGTTCAATTTTATTTTGTTACCACTCATATAGATGTTCCTTACGTCAGTAAATCATGTCAAATCATTGTATAACGCAAAATAATTTCACGTTATACAATGATGGCGAAGGTGCATCCACGAGAATAATATCAACGCGTAGCCGGAAATACCACATATATATTTTATATACATATAATAGTTGTTACCGATTTACCGGTCTGGCCATCGCAGTGGTGGCACTCAGGCATTGGCTCCTTGCGGATCAGGTGATCTCCGAAGGATCATTTCCAGTGATCACCTACGTCAGCCGGTATGAGAGGGTCCCGTGACGCCTCTCGAGCTAATCCTCCAATAACGGGTCTTACCGCCGCAATAACGGCTTGCCCAGCGCTCGCTTGCCCAAGTCGTTCCTTCCCTTCCTCCGCGAGGACCTGGTGGAGTTGAAATTTCTAATCATCGATTTCTCGAGTCTCAGGACTCCTACCCAACTCCCGCGCCTCCTTGCGCCACTGGTAAAGAGCCGCAAGAGCTCTCGCCTCCAGGTCCAATGTTGGAGACTTGCCGCCTCAAAGGAAATCGTGCGTTATCCCCTTCTGATCCTGATAGCCAGCACTCGTTGCGGTCGTCGCAATAGCGCGATGTTGCTGGCCAAGCAACTTGGGGACCAGACTTTGAAAGTGATGTCCGAAGTCCCATCGGCCGTGGAGTACTAAGCCCCAAATACCTTATAGAGGGCTCGATGCCGATGCGAGTGCCTCCTACTATGAGGCTGAGTCCTTCAGGTGGCTTACTGCGAGGCCCGTGAAAGAACAAAGCCTCGGATTTGTGCAGAGCCACCTCGAGACCCAGCCGCCGGATTCTCTCGACGACCTGGGCAACCCCGGCCGTGGCCCTTAGGGTTGCCTCGGGCCGTCACAAGCGTGTCATCCACATAGCACGTGACGGCGACACCATCTAAGAATACACCGTGAAGGACCCAGGCGTAGCTAATGTTCCACAGGATTAAGACTAAGACCGACCCCTGCGGGACTCCGCACGACATTTCACGTCGACCGAGACCGGTCCTACTTGGGTAGATGATGGCTCTCTCCGACAGATATGCCCCGACTATGCGGCGGAGGTAGGGAGGCACTCGGTGATGCACTAGTGCCTGCCTGATGCAATTTCAGGCTAAAGTGTTGAACGTTTTGGCGATGTCCAAAGACACCGGCAATACCACTTCGCCCCAGGAAACTGCTTTCTCCGCCAAAGCCCTCACGCGCATGTTCGCATCCACGGTGCGGTGGAGCGCCCCTGACGGAAACCGTACTGGTTGTCCGCCAGATCCGGTCCTACCCTTTATTACCTGCAGGGCAGGTGCACGAAAAAGAGGTGATGATAAAGTAGCTTAGCATTTTTGAAGTATTTGTATATTTTATATTTTTACTTGATAAAACCTAACCAGTAGTATTTGGGGCCTCATTATTTTATTTGCCCTAGGGCCCTTGGGTACCTAGCTAAGCCACTGTTCATAAAATATGTTTTGGAGCATAATAGATTAACTTACTTAGCTTTCTAGAAGTCATATAAAATCGTATGGACAGTTTCTTCAATGTAGGTACGTATATACTTACCTCTACATATGTTTATTGTCCGTAGCTTGCAATACAGCTAGTTAATAGGGTGACCTATTTATGGTAAAACTACTTTGAACATCGTTAATTTAAAAACAATAGAACTGTGGTCGTTTATTGACGAAGAGCCGGTATCTAAGCGAGATATCAATAACACATTCTTTGGCCTTTTAACCGGTTTAGAACAATAGTTTGCCTTTATACATTTTTATATAACAACTATCCCAAACTGAGGCAATTTCGAATTCGATTTTGATACCTGTCTATAAGCTTGAGTTTGCCCATAAAATATAAATCCTTAGTATGTTTATTTTTAGTTAGGTGTATTCATACACAATGGTTAGGTGTTAAGGCGTGTCTCCTGCTTCTAAAAATGGTTTGCTAACACAAAACGTGTTTGTTAGCAAACCATTGCCGTCTCCTGCGACTTTTTGATGTTTTAAAACATAAAACAGCGTCGCAGGAGACCCGGCTTTACAATTACAAAGTTACAATTAAATTTGTATTTCTAAGTTTGATAGAAATCTGCATTTACTCAGTCAATCAAGCCCGTTGCGCTCGGCAGACCAAGTTTGCTCTGCGCTCGGCCCTACGATCCATGTTGCCTTAAGGCGCGTATCCACCGAAATTGCTGGCAATTCCAGTGTTTCCGTTTGCAACCCTTCAGAAAATCGCTAACTTTTCCACTGTGTTTACACCGAGTCGCCAAAAATTTGAAAAACATTTCAAGCAAACACGTTATCCGAAGCGGACGGAAAACATCCCCGTGTTTATTAACACGCTTTTATTAGCTTGACCTGTATGTCTGTATGTAACAAAATCTATTAACTTCATTTTCACCTACTTCTAGGAGTCTCATTAACTGGAAAATTTGCACAGGGGTCAAGAGCCGATGATAATACAATAATGTGAAAAAAAAACAAAAAAAAATAAAAAAAAAAAAACAAAAAAATCTTTTTCTAAAAAAAATGTTTTATAAAACTAAACAAACACGCTTTTGTAAATATACCAAACTAAAAACTCGAAAAGAAATTATAAGTATAAGTTTAAAAATTGGAAATACGGTTCCGAACATTTGTTGACAATTTTTGTTGCCAACACAAGGAAATTACAGAAACTTTTGTCACCTTGTTGTCACTTGTTGACAACACAAAAGTTGCCAACTTTTTTTCGGTGGAGACTTTACACACTGCTCAAGATAGAAACAGGTGGCGAGTTATGACTCGCAGAATACCTCTAAATAGGGGGTCACGACCCTCAGAATTGGGGGTAACGACACAAGGAAGAGGATTCAGCCAATCAACGTTCAAACAACAACCATAGAAAAGAGAAAAACATAAAAATTGTGTGGTTTACCTAAAACTGAATTTCGCATCCACAATATACAGAAATTTTGCTTTTGATAAAGTCTAGGGTATTAAGTCACTATTTATTTATCATAAAACCTACGTACTCCTTTCAGGCAAAAGATTTACAAGCAAAAGTCGGTAGATCGACCGTTACGTAGCACTTTGAAAGCGTGTTTTCAACGGAACACGAAGTAGTATAAATTGTTTGGTAACATAAGTAAACAGGCTACTGAAGTTAGCCAGTTGTTTTTCTATCCAAGTTTATGAAAGGTTTACGGAGGAAAATGTAACATCTATTTTAAGGTTTGACTTTTTTATTGTCGTTGAGAGAGGCTGACCAGCTGTTGGCTCTGTATCCGATGTGATTCCACTCTACAGAGTACGCGTTCATAATATCCGCGGCCAAGCACCCGTGGCACAGTTTACATTATATTTAGAAAACATATTTAGCTCGCTTTAATTTTTTATTAGAAATTCTCAAAAAAATATACATTTTTTCTTACCAAGAATCGCATTGTGTTGTTTGTTACTTTGTATGAAAAAATTTACCTAAATACAAAAAAAAGGAAATTCACACATTTTCAGTTTCTCTTCTAATCTTATTAGAAATTATACTATTTAATTCTTATCTTATTTACTGAGTAATCTTGTCGTATTACCTAAAACTGAGGTCTGCGGTGTTACAAGAACCGCGGTTTAGGATGCAGGTAAAAAGTTGCCTAAGATACTTCTTATAATATATTATCAGCTATCTGCCAGTAAAAGTCCTGTCAAAATTGGTACAGCCGTTCCAGAGATTAGTCTAAACAAACACAGTTAAAAATTTAAAAAGGATTTTTGATGTATGTACCGTATAGTGTTAAAGTTGCATTTAGTGAAAAGCTGTAAATCCCACCAAAGACATAAATGTAAAAAAGGAGAGCCACTTTCAATACAAAAATTATGCTTGTCTGTGGGCTTGGCCGCAAAAAGAATGGAGATCTAAATGAGTGCCAAGTTTTATGCAAAATCCAAACATGTATTTATAGGAACAAAATAAAATTATGAACAAGTATTAAACTCTATTTCTTTGCTTTATTGGATACCTATAGCAATAGGTGTTATTTAAAAATGTGAGATCTTAAAGTAGGTTAGATTTGACTTAGCCAGTTTTCATAACATCAGTAATTTTATAAATTTATTTAACACATAAAGTGAAATCAAACCTACTTTAAGATCTCCCATTTTTAAATAACAGCTATTGTTCTAGGTCTCCAATAAAGCAAAGAAATAGAGTTTAATACTTGTTCATAATTTTATTTTGTTCCTATAAATATATGTTTGGATTTTGCATAGAACTTGGCACTCATTTAGATCTCCATTCTTTTTGCGGCGAAGCCCACAGCCAAGCATAATTTTTGGCTCTCCTTTTTTACATTTATGTTTTTGGTGGGATATCATTCCTTTTTGTAAATAAAACTAGGCAGGTATTGAGATTTAATAATACATATATTGGGATAGTTTTAAATATCTGCTTGTAAAGACGGTTCCAACGCTACAACAAAAAAAAAAAATTGTACGGGGACCCCCCTTTTTTTAACTTTTTTTAAATTTTTAGATTTTTTCCTACGCTTATACACAATTATCGAGCTGGATTCCAAATTTCATCCTTCTAGGTCATCTGGAAGTAGGTTAGGTTTAGGTACTACATATATGTCAGTCAGTACTAAAATTTACGACTTTTTGACCTTCATATCTTTATATCCGTTTGAGCTAGCTTTATGAAATTTGAGTTTCGAGATCTCCTTATAGATATAATTAAACACACGTAGTTTTATGTGTTTACGTTAAAGAAGTTTTGAGTTATAAAAGGGTCAAAAGTGGCACCAAGTGGTTCGTGTAATATTACACTTGGCGCTGGCTAGCCAGTTCCTTTGCTTGAACTTGGCTTGACACGCTGCCGCGTGTCTAGATTTGAAATTACAAACAAAAACTTCAACTTTATTTATTTGTGTAGGTAGATGAATCTATTCACAAGCAACTACCTCGTAGTTTATGAAAAGATTAACAAGGTATTTAAAAGTCGTAAATCACAACATAAAAACATTTCGTTCCCATCTATCCATATTCCATTCAACCCGACCTGTTTAACACTCGATTACGATATCGACCCTGTATCGAGTGCAAAACAAAGGGTAACCGTAATAACTGCTGAGACGTAGTCTCCGACCGTATAATAACTATAAAACGGTAGCAAAACCCAAAAGATAACTGCATGGCGCGATAAAGATACAATGGCAATTACAAGAATCTGAAAGGGAGACAAAGAGAAGGTTCAGAAAGCTTTTTAGTCCCTGTCCTTATAAAACTTCAAGCGCTTAAACAGTAAAGTGTCACACTGGAAACAACATCGCTCATTCGCGCAGAAATAAAACCCTCTTTATCTTAATGCATTTCGTTCAATTTACTCGAAACAATGGTTCCAACAAACCCGTATTGTTTTGTATGTAAACTTTGCTTTAGTCTCTCTTTGCTCGATGTTTCGACCAAGAGCGCTTGAGTGCTTTAGTTTTTACTTTATAAGTATATAACACTTCCATTCTGTTTTGTTCAAATATTCACAGAACAATTTTTTAGCAATAAAATGGAAATTAATAAAAGAACAAATTTCATCTCTAAATGTTCTTTTTTATCCAACTGCTGTGTCTCCAAACCAAGTAAGATCTTTTTAAAGGTACATAATTCAATTAACTCTTATTGTTATTACTCAGCAATGATTGTAAGTTGATTGTAAGGGCATTATGTCTTAAATATGGTCTGGTGGTAAGAAACAATACAAAAACTATGAGTACTTTTCCGAATGTTGAATCTCTAGAAAAAATAAAAATTACACACACAAGTACATATAATGTGATTCCAATAATCACATTTTACTTGTGGCGAACTATTATATTTTTTGTCAACAAGCAATCAATTATGAACGTTTAAATAAATAATGTAATCATTAGTTTACAATCTATACTATATCTACAGTGTGTGTGATAAGAACGTGACCGGCATATTTTTAAATTTTGGAATGCAATTTATAAAAATAAATATTAGGCTGAATAGAACAATCCTTTGCCTAAAATGCATTGTAAAAAAGATAAGTTTTCCCTCCAGTTTTCCTTGTTAAAAATATTATTTTTTACAATGAGTACCGCGTACGCTGCCCGATTTGAAGCTGTGTTTCTCTGTACTCATCCAAAAGGCCCCAAAATGTCCCGCGACTAGGCCGCCCATAATATGAAAAAGTCCAAGGCCTTCGTGAGCAAGTGGGTGAAGAGATATTCAGTAACAAAAACCGTCGATGGCTTACCAGATCGTGGCAAATCGAAAAAGACGTCTATTTGCAGAGGATAAAAGGATTGTGCAGCTGTTTGCTAGGAATCCTTTATTATCACTTCGCTCTGGGCAAGAAAAGTTTAAGAAAAAGGGTTTAATCATATCATTTGACACTATCAAAGGGCGTTTAGTTGTAAAGGGCGTGAAATATCGAAGCAATGTGAAGAGAACTCTCCTTTCTGAAACGCATATTGCAAAAACGCTGCATTGGGCGTGCGAAAACAAAGACCATGATTGGGACAAGAGATTTTTTCTGATGAAGCTTCATTTTGGGCAACCGGTTACTCGACTCGAGCTTGGACTACGGCTGACAATAGACTGATGGTACGAACCGTGAAACACCCTTTAAAGGTCCATGTTTGGGGATGCTTTTCAAAAAAGGGTTTCGGAAATTTGCACTTGTTTACCGGTACTTTGGACGCTGAGAAGATGACGAAAATTTACGAAAAAGCATTATTGCCGTTGGCTATGAAGATGTTTCCACACCAAAATGATTTCTGGATTCTGCAAGAGGATAATGATCCTAAACACCGAAGTCGGCTTTGCACCACTTGGAACGTGGAACATGGTATTAACGTATTGGATTGGCCCTCACAGTCCCCTGATGCCAATCCAATTGAAAATGTTTGCACGTGGATGAAGCGTAAACTAAGAGCAAAAAATGTAGTGACCGTCGCTGACCTCACTCGTGAACTGAAGTCCGCATGGAGGTCTTTACCTCGCAGCTATGCTGAAAAATTGGCGGAAAGTAAGCCGCGAAGATGCCAAGCGATTATGGATAATAATGGAGATTGGACACCGTATTAATAGAAAGCATCAAACAGCAATAAAAGACTTTATTGATTACAATTTATCGTTTAATATTTCTAATATTTTCATTAAATTTTGCCTTTCACGCTCTTTTCGCACATAGTGTATATTATACTATATATAAATATTATAAAGCTTAAGAGTTTATTTGTTTGTTTGAACGCGCTAATCTCAGGAACAGCTGGTCCGATTTGAAAAATTCTTTCAGTGTTGGATAGTATATTTATCGAGGAAGGCTATAGGTTACATATCATCACGCTAAGACCAATAGGAGCGGAGCACCAATGAAGAGTGTTACAAAAACGGGGGATTTTTTTTACGCTACGGGCAATAGGAGACATAAACGACGTTGCGTGGATCAGCTAGTATATCATATAAACGTAGGAAATGAAATACTTCACATAAAAACATAATTTTTGGGTTGATTTCGTCATTCAAATAGATTCACAAGCGTGTTTTTAAAACAATCTAAATTCTATTTCCACCACGTTTCTAGGAAACGACAATATAGTTTCGGGACAGTTCTTTCCAGAAAGCTGTCGGGAGTAATTTGACCCGGGAAACGTCACCGGGTGCATCTTAATGCACATAAGTAGTACCAAACACCACTTACTGGAAATCCAATCGTTTTATTATGCGTCCCGCGATCATATCTGGCGGATGGGGATCCGACACATTTAATATTACAGCTATTTACACATTATCTGTTTATTTATATGTAGTTGATTAACTTTTTGGAAAAGGTAGCTATAAAATTAATTCTACCGTCGTACAAATTCAATTTTAGACCTTGTGGAAGAGGTGAGTGGTGTACCTACACTGCGGATAGAGAGCAAGTCACATATGATATAGTATTGACTAAATTTCAATTTTTATATATTTTTTTATTGTAGTAGATAGTAGAGCCACTCTGATTTCAGCACGAAAGGGCCAGCTCGACTGGGGCGGTAGTAACCCTCGCACAGAGGATCAACGTAACAGCATTCGTGCTGTCGTGTTGGGACGTCATTGGGACTCCGGAAGCCTCACTAGGCCGCCATAGTATGGGTCACCACGCTGCATTGTTGCATTGTCTGCATTCCCAATGAGTATGGTGACCTGTTGGTGTGTTCTCTTGGATTCTGCTTTTGCGTTCCATCAGGCGTAGTAGTCATTTTGGCAGGGCCATACATAAAATGAAAAACTAAATCACAGTTAAAATATTCCATGTCTACATTACGAAAACCTCGAAGATATTTCACAATTTCGGAGTAAGGGAAGCGAAGAGGTAAAGTATTTTAAACTTATGAGAATAACTGACCGTTAAAGTCACGAGCTGTTTTAGGTTTACAGTCTTAAAGAACAAATTATTAACGAGTTAGAACACATGGCTTACTTCCATCGCAATAAAATAAACAAGAACTCTGCTGCAATGATTTAAAGCACAAATTTGATCGCACGCCTTTAATTAGCTTTCTGGAAATACGTGCAACTTAGTAAGTGTAAACCAATTGCAATAGTACTTTTTTACAGTGACTATTTAAATGGCAATGATTCCAATATTGACCTAATTCTAAAACTCTGTAATAAATAACCAAACAACACGTGCACACCTATTAAATCCTTACTTATATTAAAAATGCGAAAGTAACTCAGTCTGTCTGTCACGCTTTTGCGGTGATACCGCTGCACCGATTTCAATGAAATTTGTCATAGAGATACTTTGATTCTTAAGGAAGGACATAGGCTACTCTTTAGTGCCATAACCGAGAAACAAGCGGACTGAGCCGCGGGCAAAAGTTAGTAATCGATATATTGAGTAAAGCATATCTATACAATTATGTATTTTAGTAATAGTAGTTTATTTGTAATAGTTAGGTCGTAATGATGAACCCGGTTAGGTGGTGGATAAAGACGTTCCAGTGCGACTTGCGTACCATGGGTTCGAAAAACTTGGTGATGTTCCGTTTAATTTCGGGAATGGATATGTATTTTTAAGTTAGTTTTCTTATTATAGTCAGTTTGTTTAGTGCGATAATGGTATTCAATATTTATGCCTTAATCTATTTTACTGTGAGAGTTAGGGTCAAATAGACGAGCGAATTAAAAATAAACTATTCTTCAGAACACAGGGTTACTTTCTGAAGCAGACTTTAATTTTTAACATTTACAAAAACAAACCCTACTTACATAAAATTGTGTTTGTTAAAATCTATAGTAGGAATAAAAAATAACTGGATCTACTAGAACAGTAACCCCTTTATTAATAAACCTTTCTTAACTTTAAGCAGTTACTTTTTTAATTTAAGACTGTAAGTTCAAAATATAAGTGTGCGCGCAAACCTGAGTCGACAAACTGTCTCGTCCGAGACAGTTTGTCGAAGCTCGACTAGGTTGCCGTAAAAAGCGTTGTATTAGGTGGGACGTGCGTTGTGGTTTGTGGAATTGTAATGCAGGAAGTATAAATAAATAAAAAAAGTTAAAAACACTCTTTAAAGGCGTAATATCCATAATTAATTGTAATAAAATCATTGTTTGGTCTCATGCGGTGTGCGTCAGCACAAGACAACTGTCGAAAACCGTCTTGTCGCGGACGGTCTCATGGAAGACCATTTCGGTGTACGCCCAGCCTTACAGAACTTATATAATATCTTGCATGTATCCCTATCCGTATTAGTATCGTGTATTGCTCTAGTTTGCTATTATACTCGTACAAAGGTTCCTATAATCATTTCTAATTCACTCATCTGTAGTACTAGCTGATTAAAGATATTAGACTTCATTCATCCAATAATATTGCAGAAATGTATAGTAAATTTCTAATTATTAAGTAGATGTCACGACCTCAAATTCTCGTTACCGATTGCTTCAAATTGAAAGCGATAATACTGCGAACCTCTCAATATTACTTTACTGATGACAGATACGACAGCTACCTATTGGTTTTAAGTATCAGTATTCAGAGAGAACTCATTAATGTTGATTAAGCCCGTCATTGTTTCATTTATTTAATTACTGATGATTCAATACGTGAAAGTATGACTTATCGGTCATTATTTAATATTAATTATATTGCTACCGTTATCTAAACTAATATTATGAAGAGGTAAAATTGTGAGGTTGTAGTAATTTCTAGATCTACGGAGCGGTTTGAAAATACGAAAATATTTTTACCAATGAAAAGCCACATTATTTGTGAGTGTATAGGCCTATATAGAAACACTAGCTGACCCACGCAACGTCGTTTGCGTCTCCTATTGCCCGTAGCGTAAAAGAAATCCCCTGTTATTGTAACATTCTTCATTGGTGCTCCGCTCCTATTGGTCTTAGCGTGATGATATATAGGCTATAGCCTTCCTCGATAAATGTACCTACTATCCAATACTGAAAGAATTTTTCAAATCGGACCAGCGACAGCGGTTCCTGAGATTAGCGCGTTCAAACAAACAAACAAACAAACTCTTCAGATTTATAATATTAGTATAGATGTTTACCCGAAAAATGATTATCGCGATATCCGACAAACGCGTAGAAGCTAACTAGCTTTTGCGCGCGAATCGAAAAGCTAGTTATTTATTGTTAATACACGTGAGAGAACCATGCTTTTGCTCGACCAGGGTGATCCATGGGCTGATAGAAAACTGCTGTAAAGCAATACTGCCGTTGCGTTTCACCTAGTGACTGAGTGAACTGGAGCCAAAACTCACTCTTTGTGGAGGAAGAATCCGTGTGTGGCCGCCACACACGTGGCTTTTGGGTTGCAGGTCTTCATGAGCAGGTGTTCATCACTTACCATTACGTAACCCGTCCGCTTCTACCTATACATTAAAAATCGCACCTGTTTTTCTTTTCATCACTTAATTACTTGACTAGTAGAATGCCTTAGGCATCAAGATAAGATTTCCATACTATTCCAACAGCTTCCACACTAGGAACACTTGTTTCAAAATCTTTTGAATACCAGGATATACCGTAATCACAAATTGTCAGGTGTTTCAATAAACATTCGTAAAATACGCACCGACCATTGAATTTCGTACCTATATCCGTTCATCTACTCTATCCAATAAGTTTATTCCAGAATTACACGCAAAGACACATAAACACTGTACTATGAATACTACGTGAAACCCAGCATAAGAAGACATGCTTACTTGATTTTAAGTAATTGCAATCCACTAGTAAAAGACATGATGATTTACTTACAGAATATTCATTAGCTACCGTTCTGTGTATTAAAATAGCGAAATGTAGTGGAATATTTAACCGAGGGCTTTCGTAAGTTCAAGTTAAGTGCTTTCAGAGACGGTTGTCTCCAGAGATACTTTAATATGCTCTTGCTCCTTTGAGCGACTTCTCTAAATTCCTTGATTAAAAAACCGAGAAACCAGATACTAATGAGCAGTATTGCTGAGATAAAAAGCAGTCAGTATGTATTATTATGTGGCGAGGCGCAGTAGGGTGTTCGGTGCTGACGATAGCGCATCGGCGGGACGCCCCACTCGGCCGGATGCGGCCTAATAACATAAATGCAAATTCGACCATTCGAGCTTCCTGCACGCTGCATTGACGCCGGTACTCGACGCTCCCGCCATAAATGGACATAATATTTAGAAAAGTGTACCAATGTACGAGTAGGAGCGGACTTTAATTGGACACGAAGTATTTATTGCACATACCTTCAGTACTCTGTTAATTAAGAGTTTATCTGACATGAGTGGTATAGTTTTGATACATTCTGTGCGCTCATTAGACACAGTTATAAATCACAAGCCGCAAGTCGTTAACTTTACGCCGTACGTATTATGAAATAAAACTAAAGAGTAGTTTCGCTTGTTTTTATTACTCGGTGATCGTTAACACAATATACTATATTTTGGTTCAGTCGGGAACTTAAAAAAACTAAAAGCTAAGTTTTGGTACCAAACAACGGGACCGTACCGGTGGTGTGCCGTACCAACTCGGTGGAGAGGTGTACCACGGCTGTGTTGGGACGTACCATGGCGGTGCCGGTTTGTCCCACCGTGATAGTGCTATATGTACATACGATACATAACTAGATATCAAGTTTATTATATTTTCATGTCACCACAATATGATTACGTGCTCTATATGGCTAACTAAACTTATGGCTTTTGCACCCATCGTTTATAAGTTAAGTTATCCACGTTACTCGACCATAACTATGAGTTTACTATGTACACTCGAAAAATGTAAAAAAAAACAATTTTCGAAATTAATTTTCCAGAAACTTAAATGAGGATACTACCGCAAAACATTGGGTGCAATTGTTTATTCTTTCTCATATCACAGGGCTTAGCGTTACTTTACACACAGAAAAATATACATACATTTTATAGATACTTACTTCTATTTCATATACTATTATGAGAGTAACATCGATTCTGAGATTATTCTCAGAAATTAGATAAATCTAATGTACAATCGCGACAGCATCACATATGAAAAAAAGAAATTTTGGAAAATATTTTTTCTTAAATCAAAATAACCGTCGAAAATGTCACTTATGCTTTAACGATGAATTACTTTGAATAAAGGTCAGGCACTCGTTTGACAGCCGCGACAACATCGCAGAATTTAGAAACAGATATACAGTAATTCATGAATTTCTTTTTATCTGCGTATCTACAGAAATTTTGATATCATACACACTGCCTCGCACACAATTCAGGGGGTCTAGTGTGAGTTTATTTCATATTTACTCGTTCGTTACGGTGACGACGTTTGGCGTTGTGATTGGTCCGCACCGAAATTAACAGAGTCGTCAAGGCAACCGCGCTCCGTGGCATACGCCGCACTTACCTCTTCACTAATCGCAACGCGTCCCGTGGTGACGATCGGGTACATGTGAAAAAACTCACACTAGGCTCTTTGTAAAAGTAAATTGAAGCGACTTATAAATGTTATTGTCTAAAAATGACGTGCCAATCGTCAGGAGCAAGGACTCCTGCACTTACTCGGCTGTCGAACATATTGCTATTACAAAATTATATACACATTTACATAGATGTTCCTCTATTATCATATATAAGAACTTAGATAAGTATATTTTACAATACACAATTCGTTTTCTCATACTTTTTAACTATTACACATTAAAAAAAATAAAAAAATAACTTGTCAAATGTCATGAAGTGCAAAAAATGTACTTTTAACGACACAATGTTAAAACAAAAACATAAAAGTTATGTTTAAATTACGTACTTGACTTTGCAAAAATGTCGAAACATTAACATACAATAAACTTTTGCTGAAAAAAAATGTTTCGAAAAGTCAGGAGTTTACAAATAGTTAAAAACATGAACGTGGCTTTGATACAAACACGGCCTATACCTACTTTAAAACGAAAATAAAAGAGTTTCTTTGTATAGAAAGCGTTTCACAACATTCCTACAGTTTCTAAAATTATATAAAGTAATTTCAAATCCGAATCAATTTGTCACAGAAAAAATAATATGTATATAAATAATAATATTGTATAGACAATTAATCTTAAGATTAGACGTATAATGTTTTATTTTTGCGTTGAATTTTAATTATTTACTTGATTCATTTAAAAAAAAAACTTCATTATTTAGCAAAAATATGTGAGTGTAACCAGAGTTAGTTGTAAGAAAACTACTAAAATATCATTTAATTTTTATAAAGTATGCTGTCGTGTGTATTAAGACGAATATGAAAGAGATATTTCTGAGGAGTTCGACTATCAGATGATAAAAACAATAAAAGTTGAAGATAAACCTTAATATATCGCAATCGCAACACACATTGTATACAAAAAATATGGATACTCGTACAAATCTAATAAACAACTTAAGAACACAATAGTTTTATATACATTTGCTATATTATAGATTACGTCTTGACGAACTTATGTTTTAAATAATCACTAAACTTTAAAATTAAAATAAAGGAATCCTTTTATTCAAAAGGATATTATGCAAAACTAGCTACAGGGGACGCTATTGTTAAAACGTACAGCATTTTTTATTAAATAGTCACATTTACAAATAAAAACAATAAAAAAAGTTAACGTGGTTTCGGATTATGTTCTGTTCAATTACATGTTTATTTTCATTAAGTAATTATTTATGCAGTTTTTTAATAAATTGGTATCGAATAGCCAGTAAAACTTAATCACAAACTTAAATCAATATGAGAACAGACGAAAATAGCACTCTTTATGTTCTTTGGTAAAAATTTCTAATTCAGAATTTTGTAAATAGCTAATACATAATAAAAAGGAGCAAAAATACTAATGTTATATCTGTACAGATTGCAATACTCTGGATCAAAATGGATTCTAAAGAGGACTAAAGGTAATAAATATCGAAATCTTATTTATAACTAGAAACAGGGCTGCTGTAGTGGAGCGCTGTTTCTAGTGCACTTCAAATAATAGCTTCAACAATGTGAGAAGAATGGTGTTGAATGTAAATTTATATTTGGACTGGCGAGAAATTTCATACCACTCTGTGCACTTGACTGTACATCGCATATTTCCAGACAAGTTCCCTATTCCACCAGTAAGGCCACGAACATCGCTAACGATATTGTTTCACAGACAGAAACGAAATGGAATATTGCCGGATGCGATTAGCGGTCACAATCACTATCGCCAACGGTTTTTTTTTCGATATTGGTTGAACGTGATTAATTTTGGTCACATTGTTTTTCGCTCTAGCCGCCAGGGAGTTACTAAACAATTTTATTATTTACGCTCTCTTAACGAACAACGGCTATAAACATAAAATGAACTGAAGGGACCGCATAGTGTCGCTTGACGCGAGACTGATTGATCTTTATCATGCAAGTTGACCAACACGACAAAAACAATATAAAAAAACTCTTTACTTTATATGCATGCTTCTTGTAATTTGTTCATTGCTATGTAGTGCTCAAACGAGGGTGACATTTCGAAGTAAGAAACCATCTGGCATCATTTAGTAAGTGACCAGATAAAAGAATCACTCGCAGGATCAATTGAGGTCACAAAACTCACATACTCAACTCGACACGATCAATCACCCGTCTCGATACAATCACGAGCAATTGAAATTGACCACATCCTGGCTGTTCACGGAAGAAAAAATAGTTGACGTCATAAGGTACTTTGTTTAGGAGTTGATGCGAACTTTCATTTTATAGAATGAAATAACTTGAAAACTTTCAAAGTGACGTAAGAAGTCTCAGGTTATGTGCTAACATCACACTTCGTTGGGTTCGACTTATTGTATTACCTACCCTGTTATCTATCAAATGTCAACATTCATTCAACAATATAGTTTAACATTAAATACAACCTACAGATATATTTATAATATATTGTATGTTCATTACTTAAGGGATGGATGGAGAACGCCTTTTATATTCATTCATAATAAAAAAACTGACAAAAGCCGAAAAGTAACTAAGAATTTGAATTTTTATAGGTTTATAAATGCATGAAAGTTAACAAAGTTATATAAACTTATTTTTTCAAGGCGCTTCAAAAATTAATTAGTTATTTACGTATCGCTACAAGAAACTTCATAAGAAGTATTTACATATGCCTCATTCGGGGGCAAGGATAATAAAATAACTTTTTTTATTAATTTTGTGTGATTATCTATATGACTAGTGTATGCACTAGGGTCGAGTGATGACACTGTTTGCGGAGGCGCTTTACTTGCCTCTGTTCTTTTCGGTCGTTGCATCTTCGAGATTGCTGTCCCAGTCGAACTCGGTGACGCCGGTTCGTGCCACCTCACCTAAGTGCCGCCACCGGTATTCAAAGTCCGTGTCTCGTTTCTTCAGCGCTTCGAACCTGTGCAGAGGTAATTAGGTCAACGATAGCGAGCAAAGGTGCTGATATGCTACAATAACTCTGAACACGTACGTTAACTATGTAGCTAGTGTTCCAACGAACTGCGTCAACAGAGCTTACACGGTTCAATTAACAATACAAATAAACTGGATTCCGTGACACGTACTCGAGCACGACTAAAATTCTCCCCGAGACAAAATTACTTTGTCACAGTTGTATAACTTTAACTTGGTCCACAGTGTTCGCTTTTCAAGAAATAAAAGAAATTCTATCGAATTGACCCCGGGTACCGCAAACGTGGGGTATAAAGGGCATAGTTGATATCCCCTTAGATTAGAAACCCAATCTAAAAACGACGTTTCTCAACTTATATCCTAGGGGTCATGGCGACATGTCGAAGTCGGGAAATAAATATGTATAGTATGCGGGGGAAAGTCTGGTCAAGCGTGTATTCAACTTCGGAGAAATTCTGTGTATTTTGAATCTACATTTCAAATAACATAAGAGACATATATGATATGTGGAGGGATTCGAATTAATTGAACTTTGAAAATGAGCGAACATAAATATATATGACGGCAGTGGTAACAAAAGGGTATCTTTATCACCCTACGATATGGAGCCCTGAAAACCTTTCACGTCGTTAAACCGCATTATTAGTGAACCGTAAGAGACGTAAAACTTTCGATCTTCTACTTGATAACATTTTGTATGTGTGAATGTAAAAGTTCGATCACGCGTTCCGGTTTCAACGAAAGGGAACACACAATAGAAAATCTGATCTGATAATGCCTTGACCGAATGAGATTTTCTATTGAATATTTCCTTTATTCCAGGAATTATTTTGACGCCCACACCTATTTGCATGTACTAGCACTTTATAAATATAAATAAAATTACATTTATAGTTTTACTAAAAAAAAATACAAAGATGATTATAAACTGTAGTGAGTATTTTATTTATACACACATCAAAAGTGTCTAGGGATCAACATATGTGTCTAGGGATCAACATATATTTTTGCAATAACTTTTCTCCTGATTGATATTAATTAAAATTTTCTTTAAGGATTCATCAAATAAAGTGTTTTCGTTTGTCACAGTAACGATAAACCAAGTGACCTTTGCATTAATAAAGAAATTTGCCATTTTCCTAATAAAGGGATTTTTGACATTTGAACCACTAACATTAAAGTTCGAAAAAAAGACTGAAATAACAGTTTTCTTTAAAATTTTATTAGGTAACTTAAACAATTAATAATCCGTGTTTCTACCGCGAACACTAACAACACAAGAATCGGTTTGGCATACTCAAAATGAGTTCATCCAAATCACGCTGTGGAATGGCCGCCCATGTTCGTTGCAACAACAAAAAAAGGTCTTCTTGCGACTGGATACCCTCCATATTCGGCAGAGCTCTTCTCTGTAGCATATCCCATGCATGCTCAATCGGGTTCAAGTCTGGCGACTGAGCAGGCCAGGGCCAAAGCCACATCTCAATCTCAAGAAATCCGCATAAAAATGCTTGATCCCTAGACACTTTTGATGTGTGTAGTTAATGCCTAATATTGTAATGTATTAATTTGTATGGTTTAGCGGAAGCATTGATGTCACAAATATTATAATAAAAGGAGGTCGCCATGTAATCATCTCCACGTAAGTATAGCACCAAATAAAGATTAAACTATAAATAATAATAATAGATTTACACAACTTACAATATTAACAATGGATGGAAAAAGCACTGCAAAGAGAAATAAAACTTGAAACAAATCCTAAACGAACCCTGGTCAGGCAAGCGTAGTCTAGAGTAGACCAAAATATCCATTCTAAAAAGAAGTGTCTAGTAGTGTCCAGTAGTGGACCATTAAAGGCTGTTTATGATCAGATTTTGGGATTACGTGTTAAAAACCACTTTACACAAACACTAAGGGATTTTATACAGAACAGTGCTACTGAAAGTGTTAAAAAATAGCAGTATTTTTCCAATTTTTATAACGAAATCATACAACTGTACTACAAACTGGAGCTTAGTGTTACAGCGCTATCCTCTTTGAAATTGGATTGCGATTGTTGAGCGGAGATTGGGGAGATGAAAATTTGGATTTAATGTAAAATGGAACCGTTTTTTCTGAAATGCAATAAGAAACTAAAAGTCAGAGTCAGAGCTAAAAGGGAATTTAATATAATTATAATACATTCACAACTATTCGTAAAAGTAAAGTATTGCATACTAAAATGCAATTATTATAACTCCGCCGTTGTACTTAAGAGCATTGTAAAAAAAGAAACTTATTAATATGATCCTATCGACAGCCTTTAACAGAACATAGGCTTCTCCTAAAAATCAGGATTTGGTTTACCCTACCACGCCAGACGCGTTGGTATACAGTGATTTGCCTGCGTAATTTGCTATCTTGGTCGCATTTTACGACAGCATGGGACCAATTTTAGTGATGGGTGTGTCCTTATACGGTCACCATACGAAGAATATATAAATTATCGCACCAATTTTCCCGTACCCTAAAAAGATGTTCTCTTTTTAACAATACTTGAAGTAAGACTCTTAAGCAAAGTAAATGTTATTATATGTGTTTCGCAGTAAAAGAGACTACTGCTCACTAAATAAATAACTTTCAAGAACGTGCTTATTACTTTCCTGGATGATTGTCAAGTCTTATATTACAATAAATAATTCCAAAATACAGTTAATAATTCGAATTATTAACACTAATGAGGTCTCGGGTGCGATTCCCGGGTCGGACCAAATGTTTGTATGATTTGCAAATATTTGATTCGGAGTTTGGGTGTTTTCTATGTAGAATATGTATGTATTTAGGGTTGGTTGGGAGTTGGGTTAGTACCCATAATTCTAGTTCTGCTTTGAATATTTATTTATTTATTTATTTACTTAGTATACATTAACATACTGGCGCTATCGACTCATAACACCAACTACCGGTGGTTATGTCAGACTCGAATCAACTGAAAACCGTTTGAAAATGCCGATGTTCTAGATATCAGTAGCCGTGAACCAGGCATACTTATAATACCCGTATTAAGAAAATAAATAGCCGTTCAAAAATCCTAACAAAACTGTTTATGGAATTAATAGGTAAATTCCGACATTTAAGTTGCCATAGGTTCCTCGTAAGAGCGTTCATAGCTGTATATCTACCTGTTTATAACAAAAAATAGCTTGAAGACAGTTGTAACTTATTGAATCAAATGAATTGATTTATAAACTGCGTGCAGAAGCAAGTGGAACGCATTTATGATGATGATGATAGAATTACGTGCGTGTGTTTATAGCGCGTGGGGGGAATTTCACTAGCTCAAGGTTACTAGCGTTTACTGGCCGCTTAAAAGTCGGAAAACCATAGAAACGTATACAGTTTTGACCTTGTTATAATATGATAAGCTTCCAACCAAAAATAACAGTTGATAACTTACACGGATTGCATGAGCTCTCACAATATTTAAAATAGTTACTGCGATGACCTTACAGTTAATTAAATTATGAAAGATAACAAAAAATACCGAGAATCGGGGAAAACATTAGTGGAAAATTAAAACTTTTAAACACAGCGAAACAAGGTGTTGAGACCATTTTTATTACCTTATATTTTTATTATACTATACTATATAAGTAACGACGTTTGGAGTCAGTTTTAGAATTGTTAGGTTGAATTTTAAGGCACAGTTTTACAACCATTTATAATTTCATTATTTTCAGTACGAAAACAAAAAAAAAACGTGCGTAGCTTGTTGTAAATTTTAATGTATGCATACCTTTTAAACATCAAGTTCTTGGCAAACTCATAGAGCTCGAGGTCGAGCGAGTTGAGCCGTTTGATATGAGCCACCTGGGCCGGTGACAATGCAGCTAGAGTAGCTCCAGAGACAGTCGCATTGTGCTGTGTGAACGGCACGGCGAATAACAAGTTAAAAGTCTCTTCGAACACGTACTGGGAGATCTGTAACAATAAAACGAAGATTTATTTCAGGAAACTGTTTCTATAAACAATGTGGTCCGAGGATCGGTTTAATGATTAAACACTACACACACATATACGTTAAAGTTTGTGTTAAGAGTAACGGTAAAAAAAAATTGTTTTAGATATTTACGTTGATTTTCTGTGCGAGGGTAGTACCGCCCCGGTCGAGCCGGCCCATTCATGCTGAAATCAGCGTCGCTCTACTACTCTGGAACTATGTGTAACTACTACTACTATACTTGTGAAGTATTCTATGTGTTCCCATAAATATATGTTTTCCTTGTTCTAAACTAAACCAAGCTTCCTTGTGCATTACTAATTGAGATTCAGTTCCAGTTTAAGTCAAACACCTGCACACGGGCTTTCAAATTGAACGGATCCCAATAGAGTGCCCAATTTGGAAATCTAATACGTAATCTGATTGAAATCAGATTTGGGTGGGAATAGTGTTTGTAGTATCTCGAAACAACCAATACGTGAGGAACATTATAAACTTGAAGTTATGCTAGTTTTATAAGTAGTGGTTTATACTAAAGCTCCTTTTAAGCCTTGTGGAGTTACTTTATACCAAAGTTGCTTAAGCTAGTTAAACAAGAGTGGATTATCCTATTTTCGATAAACGACCAAGGTAATACGTTGCTCCTTAAATTTAATATTGGAAAACAGTAAATTCGGGTAAGTACCTACAACTAAATACACTCCAAATCCGGGATCGCGAAAGTCATGGGGTTGGGTCCATCAAAGGATCCGACAAAGGTCACTTCACCCCTTGATAAAGTTCCGAAATTGCTCGGACATAACAGAACATACGCACGTGGAAGAACCGTATCTCCTTTCTAAATATCAATTATATTCAAGATTATTTTACCCTAAACGGAGAAAAATATCTTAACAAATATTATTTAATTGAAAATGAAAAATAACAAAATACTTTATGTTATTAGTTCTCTCTAGTTCTACGACAAGTTCTAGCGACGATACTATTTACTACAAAACCCGTGAGAGTGCGTACACTCATTTGGATTCTAAAAGAATTCAAGGGAACATGAAATGGATTATACCTGTAGGAACCTGATTACTTTTCGACTCTCAATGAATCAGTTTACCATTCTGTCTTTCTTTTTAAAAAGACAATTCCCGCATTAGGAACAAATCCTGTCGGCGGGAGTTTACAAACATACATGTAACGGATACAAAGAATACGTTTCAAACGTATTTACTTTCTCCTTGACGTCCCGAAAAAAATCAAGTTTCATTACATGAAGATCAATATAGCATCTATATGTGTCATTTTTAACAAGTTTAACCTACAAAAGGCAAGTGATATACTTTGCTAATCTTCAATCGCTTACTAAATTGCACACCGACACTACACGTTTATCCAGTTGGACAACAATATCCGTCTCTTGACATTATTAGTTGAATCTCACCTACATAATGTATGTGTGCTTGGATCAATCGAGTCGGCTTACAATACCTTGTAACTTGTGATTCAGTACTGCTTGAGATGTACATAAAATATAATACATTAACAGAATACGGTAACATAACCATCAACAAGCAAATAAGTAAAAAAGGCCGGGCTTTCATCAAAATGATGTTCATCAAAAGGTCGATGGACAATTAATGTTCAGTTCAGATTACATACAACAAAGAACACTCTAACAGAGGAATTTGTACAATAATTAGTCATCGATGTCATAGTAAGTCCTTGAAATAAATCAATTGTAAGGATCGCTTCTGTTGCCACTTTTATTAGAGCAAACGAAAAAATTGTTATTATGAGCCAGTTAAAAGATAAAAATCAAATTAAAAGTTAACTAGATTACCTATAAATCATTAAATGTTAAATTCCCGCCAAATCCATGATAAACCAGAAAAACCTATCTCCTAAGGTTTGTCTGGCTTATCATGGAAATTTGGCGGGAAATTAACATATTATAATAATTTATATATTAATTTCCAAAAATATCAGAATTTTATAAGAATATCCAGTAATCCAACTTCTCATTAAAAACAAATGAAGTGACAGAGGAAATTGTATCAATAAAACCACCTTAAAATCAATGACAACTTGGTGATAGGTAGTCACAAACCAGCAGGTTTGAAGTCGTTTTTAAAATGTGGGAGTTGTGTTGCGTAGATGTATAAACCTATTCTTCAGAAATGTAAATCTTTTTATTTTTATGTATGGCCAAAATGACTACTCTGCCCGATGGAAAGCATAAGCAGAATCCAAGAGAGATGCAGGCAATGCAACAATGCAGCATGGTGACCCACACTATGGCGGCCTAGTGATGCTTCTGCATTATTGTGCCTCCGGTCTTGCACTCACCAACGAACAAATACCACACAATGTAAAACGACAGCACGAATGCTGTCATTTTACATTGATCTTCTGCGTGAGGGTAGTAGGGAGGTAAACCGCCCCGGTCGAGACACCCCGTTCGTGCTGAAATCAGCGTGGCTCTACTACCTATAAAGCTTCCCGGCATATATTTCAGCTACTGTTTAATATGTAGTAGTAGTATATAGTGATGATTAAATTTCGAGCATTATTCATTCACTTTTATTTCTTTATTATGTATTATGTCCTAAAGTAGGAAAAGGCTAGGAAGGAGAAGAAGATGTATTATGCCAGTACATTTCGAACCGTCATCGTACAGAAATTCGATACCATGACAGGTCAACATATATGTACCTATATAATGTAGTTACTGAAACCTGCAGCTTTTTGTCTTCGCATAATTTTTATTTAAAAAGAGTTTTAGATCAAGTTTAGTCTACTAAAGTCTACTTTATTTAAATTTTCCATTACAAAGGGTAGTATTTTCAGGCCAATAAAATAATATACCTACACAGGTGTAACATACTACGTGTGTGGTCTGAATTTACGAGCATTATGTGTAGTGGATAAACAGTTGATTTAGTTTCAACAGAAAATATATTTTACTAGCTGCGTTAAAAAACTGTTACGAATGAGGCCTTAATTAATCTCTTAACTTTAGCTTAAAACTTCTTTACAGTATGTTTCAAATGGAAAATTACACCCAACTTTTTCTTTTTTCATGATGATGCAGTAACTAAATTCATAATGAATTATTTAGGCACTTCTGAGAGCAAATTTTTAAGGAATGAGAGAGCTTAGATTAGAATGTCTTTGTTCACAAAATGAATGCGAGTCTTATGTAATTCTCGTTGTATACTTGAAGATTTATTATATTAAAAATTTCATTATATTGCAACCCTTTGTTCGCATAGTTTATGTGGGTCTGTTTGCACGTTTAGAAATATTATATAACTAAGGTTTATTCTTTATTAAAACAAAACATGATGTGCGAGGAAAGATTCAATGTTTGGTTATTAAAATAACTTACAAAAGAATTATCTATGTCGATACGTGTAGTTAGAACATAAACAAGCTAAAATAAAAAAAAATAAGAACCCCCTAATCACTTAGTACTTACTTAACCAGTAATCATACGCCAAAAATGCCTCACATCAATTTGGTAAGGAGTTGATACTCTTACACTGCTGGACCGATATAAACAAAACATAGCTAAGATCCACTGCAAGGAAACTGGCTTTCAAATGAAAAAAATTAAATCGTCCGTTTGAGAGCTACGATGCCACAGACAGACAGACACACACACTCACACACACACACATACACACACACACACACACACACACAGACAGACAGACATCGACGTCAAACTTATAACACCCCTCTTTTTGCGTCGGGGGTTAAAATGTCCAAGAACAAGCTTTATACATAACTTCGATATTGTCTAGTTCTTGTATTGTGGAGGTCAGAAGGCAGTCGTTCTACAAAAAAAAACAAAGTTTAGCCGTGACGTAGAAGACTAAAAACCGATCCCAACCTAGTTTGAGAAAAACCTGCGGAGGGTGATGATTTCAAAATAATAAATAATAATAATAAATATTTCGGACATCGAACACACAACGCCATCTAGTCCCAAACTAAGCAGAGCTTGTATTATGGGTAGTAGACAACTGATATAATTACATATATACTTTTTTTTTGTAAATACATACATATTATACATAGAAAACACCCAAACTCCGAAACAAATATTTGCAGATCATACAAACATTTGGTCAGACCCGGGAATCGAACCCAAGACCTCAAGAACAGCAGTCGCTTACGCTACCACTGCGCCACCGAGGCAGTCCAGTTCAGTCCAATCCTTAGTTCTAGAATCTTGTAATGGTAACCGCATGGACCTAGAACTTCCTATTTGTAAACACAGTAACTAATGACTGTTACAAATTTATTCAAACGACGAGACCTTGGCCCTTATTCGTACACGTATACGAGTTTTCATTTCTTACGTGCGTTTTTTACATTTTAACGCGACAGCTATGATCGATTAGCTGCCAGCCATTAACTAAGTAAAAGTTACATTTTGACGTAAGTTCTTTCAAATAGCATGTGAAGTTTTATTTTTAACATTTGGGCTAAGGTTGTGACATATCAGAAAATCGATAACATTAAAACACAATATGTACAGATAAGACCGATAAGAATAATATATGATGGTTCTGATATGATAATATAAGGTAATTTATACACAATTGTCAACATGGTATGTTGATAAAATAAGCAAGAAGATTTTGGGCCCCTTAGACAAGCTTTTAAGTCAATTATCTCTACATCCTAAAAAAATATAGAACACATCGCCTAAAAATATACATTTTTTAATCAATAGTTATTAGAATAATTTTGTTATATCTTGCACCAATACGCAAGGATAGGTTAACAGTAAACGAAGAGCTGTAAAAGTTAGTTAAAGCAACGTAAGTTACCACAGAGAATGTAGTTTATGCATGCGACACACTGATGATCATCAAAACTGTTAGGGTACTTCCTGAAGTGCTAGAAAGCTGAAATTTGGTATGTAACCTAAGTTTAGTAACCTAAGTATACGAACAACAAAAAAAAAACATAAACCTATTACTTTTGCCCCCCAACCCTCAAATTTGGGGGGTGGCAGTTTGTATGAGACTTTCACAAATATTTATGCCAGAGGTTTAATTTTTGGTACACGGACTTTTTCGAGAGAAGAAAGAATATGTACGAGAAATACACCCCAAAAAAAAGAAAAAAAAATGCCTTAAGCAACTTACAAAAAGAAATGAAATCCCACCAAAAACATTTTCATGTAAAATGTTGCCAAGACGACTGCATATGGCTTACCCTGTGAAAAAGATATCAGATCTCATGTAGAGCCAAGGTTCTGAATCTACACGCCCTAACTCTACCAACCCTAACTTCACAACCTCTACATTTCAGTAAAAATGTATGGCTTGGCTGTTTCGTTACCTCAGAAACTAAATATTCGTACAACACATTACTTCAGAAACTAGATATTTGCAAACACAAAAGGCATTCGTTTCCCCTTCGTGACGGTATGGTAGCGAAACGGCGAAGCCATACATTTTTACTGAGATGTAGAGTTTGTGAAGTTAGGGTTGGTAGAGTTAGGGCGTGTAGATTCAGAACCTTGGCTCTACATGAGATCTGATATATTTTTCACAGGGTAAGCCATATGCAGTCGTCTTGGCAACATTTTAAATGAAATTGTTTTTGGTGGGATATAATAGGTTTAAAATTTATATTGACCATAAATTTTGAAACGATGTAACAGCGCCGAACTTTGGTTGATGGCTTCCCGATAAAAATAAATTATAACATACCTAGTTAAAACTCAATTTTCGTTCGATGTTCAGTAAACGTGAGCTAAAATGTAGGTACTTAACAGTATATCCCTGTAACTACATAACGTACGGTTCACTGGCGCCCGTGCAACCTAGTTCCTGAAGCGTTTAACGTAACAGCTTACATAAACCATACTCACGGCCCCGGGGAGTATGCGAATAAGACTTCCCACCTATAAGAAGGCACAAGCAACAAAATGTCAGCTTAAAAACCCCTTTTCAGGTCCATTAACATCGGTCAATATTTAAAGCGCCTTTTAACCTTTATGAACTGAAACGTGACAGACTTTAAATTGAGTTTTGTCGGCCTGCCGGTGAATATTTTAAGTCGGTATACAGTAAAACCTATATGGAGAGAGTCGGTTTCAAACAGATTGGTTGACAAATCCGACTTGAGCCATACATTGTATAGAGATGAGCAATGAATATTCATTGTGAGAAAGAATAGTACGGGTTGGAACAGCGATGAGGACAAATGGCGTAGCAGATACCACAAGAATGATTCAAGTGCAATAATGGCGCGCTTATCTCTGGTAGGGGTCACTGGACACGCTACCGTAAAATCGTTAATTCACCAGATCCCTGAATGCATTTTATTACTTCATATTTTCTTGATGGCAGTCAGTTATGTGCGTTAAAAGGATTAATTATAGTAAGTACTATGTAAGTTAAGTTGAAAACCAGTTTAAAAAGATTACGATGTAACTGCTATAAAATTCGGATATTGAAGTGCTTTATGAAGTCTGCATTGTTGATAGAATATCTTAAATACGCACTGTGTTTAAGCATTTTAAGTTAAGTGAATCAATATGATTAATTTTAGTAATATATAAGTAAAGTTTGAAAAACATTTCATCATCATCATCAACCTACCACAGCCCACTGCTGGACATAGGCATCTCTAATTAAACGCCACTTGGTTCGATAACAAACATTTCAAAATATTATAATATAACAGGAATGAAAGACGTTTGATAAGAGTCTGCTGTGTAGAAGCAGCGTCTTAAATGCAGTAGAGTAAGTACGAGATGTTTGAATTTTTTAATAAGTATGTGTTTTAAGACCATGACGATGTAGAATGTTTAGTGTATTCTTAAAAGCAAAAAAGTAATATTGAAAAAGACCTAAGGAAATAAAATTACTAACAATTTTAAAATACCATAAAGATTGAATTAATAGCCTAGCATGGCATGTGATTTGAAATGATGATAAATTGTATTACAAGGGGGTTATTTGTTACTACGTTGCATGACAATAGCTGGAAGGTTTTATTTGATAAATGTCTTAGATTAGTGAATTACATTTTTACTTCAAGTTAACAAGACACGGTGACGATAAACATCACTAGTGCAACTAAATAATGTATTTTTTTCATGTATGGAACTGCCAAAGTTACTCTACTGTGCCTGATGAAAAGCATAGAGTGATGGTCACTATACTCATTGTGAATGCAGACAACGCAACAATGCAGCATGGTGACCCACAACATGGCGGTCTAGTGATGCTTCTGATCATTGGGCCTCCGGTCTCAAGTCCGGGTCTCCGGTCAGTTAGAATATAATGTGGATACATATAAGTATAAATAGTGGCTTATGTCCGACAGCTAACTGTTAAAGACTGTCGATGACGTTGATAATGAATTAAATGTTAATTTTAATTAACACGAGACAGTATTCAAATTAAACTGAATGTAATAATGATTTTACATATCTCACGTGGCCGTGTCATTTCAAACTAGAGTCGTGCTATGGTAACCAGATTGCTAATCGGCTTATTTAAATATATCTAAATATACATAAATTACACCTAGACACAAAACATAAAATATTGTTCATCACACAATTATTATTTGTCCTGAATAGTAATCGAACCTACGGCCGGTTTAGCAGCTAGGGTCTCTAACCACTAGACCAATAGGCTCGTCAAAATGGTACATGATTAATTAATTATTTTCAAGCGAAGCTCTTTGCATATTCCACACTTATGACATTATGCTTTCAGGTATAAGGTAACTGCGTCGTATAAGAGTATATACCTACCTACTGATTTACTAGCAAATGCGGAGCATCGTCAGTTTAATAAATAATCGATGGCCCGAGTACGGTCTATCGTTACTTAGCATGGCAAGCCTATTGAATACCAATACTTATGCATTAAGCCATTTCAAAGTCATCAATAATTTGAAATTTTTATATGAAAGAAAGAACGTTTTAAATTAGATTTTCCCAGACTTACAGAAAAGCCAAAACGTAATAGTTTTGGTAGTCCTAAGTAGTTACTGAGATGAGTTCAAACAAGCTAACTTTATATTTATAATACATGATATTAGTAAAGATATTGAAGTTTAAGAAATTATATTTAAGATGTGATGAAATCTGAGCAAATGATTAGAATTATTAAACAATAAACAAAGATATGTTAGGGAGATATTTACCTTAAATTGTAGCCATCAACCAAAATGGATATGTGAGAAGGGATATATATAGTTGAAATAATGTGATTGTATTTGCAGATTTTCGTATGAAATATTGCTTATTTTATGTGCTTTTGATCCTTAATGTGAGCCAGGGCAAAGCAACAAAGAAAAACATTGTATTTCATTATAATATTTTTGGACTTAAGGGTGTTAGTTAATTCACGTAGGTATATAAATGAATAAGCTAATTATTATTATTATTTTTCCAAGATTCAGAAACCTTCCTTAAAACTATGTATTTTTTTATAAAATCAAACTCTGTTACTATTAAGGCATTAATTCATAAGTCTCCTGTGAATTAAGTGAAACATGAGAAAGTCTTAGTTTAGATTCTTGATATGAATATCTAATTGCAATTGCCCGCACTAGAAGAGATTCCGACCAAATCACCCAATTGAAATTAGCAAGGTGATGCTTATTTCAAACCAAACCAATTCCATCAGTTTTCCTGTTAGGTGATTTTAATTTAATATAGATCTGATTAAAGTAAATTAGGTATTACCATGTGTTTGTTCCTGTTTTTTTGTTTGTTTTAATTTTATATCAAATACGATAAACTTATACATAATAATTAAACCTCTAATATGTTTGCCTAACAGTTCAGGGACACGTGTACTGTAGAACTTATTTTTTCAACAACCCAAATGTGTGCCTAATTTTGTTGTTTTGAATATAATTACTTTCAACTGTAAACAGGTGGAATATTTTGATACTCAAATAAGTAACATTGAAGATAAACAAAAATTGTTTTATACAGTTTATAGTAACATGATATTATTATGTGTGTATAGATTGAACTTAAGTACGTGGTATTTCTCTTTAAAGCAACCTTCAATCAGCATCAAATACTAACCTTTTGAAACTCCGTCAGTCCAAAGTATGCCATAGCAGCAAGATTCCTCTTCGCAGAAGCTAGCATTACTCTGTCGGTCTCCGCTGTCCTGTGCTTTAGAGTTCCATTGTAACAACCCACAAGTGCGAGATCAGCCAACATGCGAGTCTGCCTATTGTTTGCCAGATTCCATGGGCAGGCCATGAACTCTTCGAGGGTTACGCCCCGCCAGGAGTCACCGTTGTAGCATGAAGGGACCTCTGCACCTGTGAAAATTATCAAAACTTTAAAGAAATATAAGGTTCATTCGGTTTTTTTGATATTCACAGTCATTTAACAATTTGAAGTGAATCCAAACTACTAACGAAAATTGTACAGAGCCATTGGACTAGAACATGTTACCCCATCCTTTAATTCATAGAACATGACCCAATTTAGTTTGAATTAAACAGAGTGGAAGAAGTATCTTAATCTTTTCTTTTATATAATGTCACCGTAAGATTGTAAAAACCGTTAGATTATAATCTACCTAGCGAGATTGCAAACTATCGATAGATTGTTAACTGTGATATACTGCCTCCGGGCGTCATATTGTCAACTGTCCCTGATTGGTCGGTTTTACAATAGGCTGTTCAATGGCCATAGTGTTAGGTTAGGTTATAACTCCTTTAATTAATCACAAATTAATTTTATTGTCACAACAATTTTATATAACTAATTCTAAAGCAGTGAGGTATTTTCAACATAAAATCAATTTACAATCAAAAAAATACTTTACATTCGGCAACAAAGACGAATTAACAAACAAATATGGCGGCGCGGGACATAATGCTGTTCAACCAATCAGCGCGCGACTTGCTATTCGTCGATACCATTTTACAATCTTTCGACTGTTTGCAATCTCGCGAGATAGATTACAATCGAACGGTTTTGACAATCTTACGGTAACATACTTATATATATCGGCCTGCCAAAGTGACTCTACTCGGCCTGATAAAAGCATGAGCAGAATCCAAGAGTAATGGTCAACATACTCATTGAGAATGCAGACAATGCAGCATGGTGACCCACACCACTATCAAATTTTTAAATATCGTTTTTAAACGTTTATTTCTGGCACAGAATTATAATTTTGCTGATTGGTAGGTCTGCAGATCTTTATTTCAGTAAAAAGTTGGCTAAGAGAGGTTTTGTTGGGTCTGTGATACGGCTAGGGCTCATTACCCCTAGTCTTGCGAAAGGCGCTAACAAGATTTTTGTCTGCTGATTATAAGCTTTCAGAGTAAAAGCACTCTGTTCCGCGGTCTGAACATTTAACGTTTTGCTGTTTTAAGAGGACTCATTTCTAAATGTATTCATTAGCGTTTTGCATAAGACATGGTTTTTGATGCAAGCTGCTACATCATAAAAGGCGAAATTTATACTCATTTGCTACTTTGTATATTTATTTCTATTGAATGAATGAATAAGAATTGAATGTAATAAGGATGATACAAATATAATTACTATTTAGTTACACAGTACATATTTAAGTATTTGTAATTATTGAATGAGGAAACATTTGTACAAAAATTTTATCCATTTATCTATGTAATAACTTTTAAATGATTTCGAATGATCGTTTACCCATCCTTTAAAGCACAATGATGTTTAAAATATTAATAACTAGCTGTTGCCCGCGACTCCGCTTGCGTGTATGTCGGTTATCGCTGCCAATAGTAGCCTATGTGTTATTCTGACGTATATGCTATATTGCTGTAAAGTTTTATCCAAATCCGTCCAGTAGTTTTTGCGTGAAGAAGTAACAAACATACACACTCACAAACTTTCGCCTTTATATATTAGTGTAAAGTGTGATGTTTCATATTCATATGTGACGTCACATAACATTTTTTTGGAAAGAAGATAAAGTTAAATTCTACTGTTAACGGGAAACTTTTTAATAATCGACTAAAGATCCGTCCCGGATTTGCACAGGTGTAGTAGGTAAATACATCGTCTTTAAATATTGCTTAAGGTTTGGCCCACATAAGCTACGTACATGTACATTGTAACATTATTTTTCGACGGCTTATATCCAAAATATATTTTTATTCCTAAATAAAAACTAAATTTCTTGGAATAAATATCTACCTACCTGATGGTGAAACCGGCGGCCTTACTTTATGTAAAGAGGATCATATTATTAGGACAAGTACCATTCGTTCATGGAAAATGATCATAATCATTACGGGGAACTATATCTCGACCCCAGTTTTATTTTTTCTGTACCTGCTTTATGACACAAACTAGATAATATTTGTCTGACTGACTCACTAATAAGGCGTCGTCTAGTCCATCCGAGCCCCTTAAATTCGTATGACTTTCGTATGACATTAAATTCTCCAAAATATGTATTGGATTTTCTTTTTGTCATGGAAAGGCAACATTAATGCACACGTACAATGATAATACTATTAGTATTTCAGATATTAAGTCATAAAACATAATCGACAAGGTACTCATCGTTTATGTTCTGGTCTTGAGAGCAATTAAACCAAACTACGACAGCTTAACATATAAAGTTAGTTAATTTTACACAACTGTCGCATTCATAAATGATTATGAGATAACAAAGATGGCCGCTTACAACTGGTTGCAGTTAACTTTCAGTTGCTTTATGATACTACAATAGCATCATCAAGCTTCAAGACGGATATGTTATTGAAATTATTACATTATTGGGATTGACATAAAGATGACTATTCAATTGCAGTAAATTGATATGAAGTGGTCTTTGGCTAAGGCTATTATGATCTCAGGGTTTACTATGTTATGGGTATGTTATGTACAATTTTATTAGAATATACAGGGCAAACGAGCTGGATGGTTTAAGGTTCGGTTAAGCGTCAGTGGGAATAGGTACGCTCTTTTTTTGAAGGTTTGTAGTTCTACAAATACCATAGACAACAATTTGGTCTACAGGCTGGATGATAGTTGATGCCACATAAAAAATAGAGAACGAAGAGCGAAACTACATACAGGCCATTGAGTTTTTTCGACTAGATACTGAAATAGTTACTTAATTTAAAAAATAGATAAGTACTTGATGAAAACTTTATAAGATAAAAGGTTTCAGTACAACTTAGCTGAAAATGAGCAGATCGTGAAAAAGTTTTGTCGTAAAAATCTAGCAACAACAGCAACTGCTCGAAGAAGCCTGACTGATAATACATTACTAAAAGAACTTTTAACAAACACAATATTTATTATATCATAGACTGATATTTCCAAAACAGTAGCGAGTTTCGGTAATAAATATGTTTATTACTTTATTCAGTACTATTTTACAATCTTCTTTAGTAAGCTAAAGAAAAGTTATATTATATTTTACAATACAATTGTTTAAAAGAACTAAATGTTACGCTCTGTATTGCAATAATACGGTTGACCAAAAAATGAAGTGATTTTCACTTTTATTTCCAAACCATATTTTTCTAAGACTCGACAGTTCTGGCCAAGCTATTTATGTCAAAGGAAGAATATATAAGCGGTTGAAAATACATACCTGCACGCAACAAGACAACAAGATGCTTGCCATTCGTTCTTGTAATTAATGTTAATGTTCAAAGTCGATGTTTTAATTCTTAGAACATCGATCAGAGTCACGCTATTTGCTTTCACTGTTTGTTTGAAATATATAGCTATTATTTAAAGGATAGGCATTCGATTTACTTAATTTATCGATTCACTTGAACAAGTTAAAAGATTTGAAAAAACATGCGAACGTAACCTTTACAGACACAAACCTAGATGAGTTCCCCCGAAAGTGTGGTTTGTTTGTTACGCGTCTTAAGATTTTAATTAACTCACTTCATCATGGTATCTCTAGTTACTATGAAACGACTCTTAGTTATACAGAGAATCTAATAACTTTTTTCTTGACACTTACATAGATGATTTTGATAACCTTAAAAAACTATCGCGATGTTATCTATATACGAGTACACATAGTGCCATCAAACCAAGAAAAACAACGATCCTAATTAACGAATGATTATTAATCTATACTAATATTATTAAGCTGAAGACTTTTTTTTGTTTGAACGTGCTAATCTCAAGAAGTACTGGTCCGATTTAAAAATTCTATCAGTGTTAGATAGCCTATTTATCGAGGAAGGCTATAGGCTGTATATCATCACGCTAAGACCAATAGGAGCGGAGTACCAATGAATAATTTTACAAAAACGGGGAAAAAATATTACTCTACGGGCAATAGGAGACGCAAACGAGGTTGCGTGGGTCAGCTGGTCTTGTAATAAAATGTCATTATGATGATATTATAATGGCTGATGATCCACCATTCGGCTAAAATTACGTTTGTTAGATTTCAGGATCCTTTGAGATCTATCATCATCATCAACAACCCATAATATCCCACTCCTAGGCTGGGGTCTCCTCTCAGGAGAGGGTCAAGGCCATCTATCAATGCGATTTAATTCTGATTACTAAAATTGGCGGCACTTAATTCCAGTTTACTAGAAATATTATCTGCGAAGAAACAGGTGATCCATTATTCATATTTGTCTTGTACAGGAGAGATGGTCTTTAATTTGGGAGTAGGTATATGTATAGTCTAAACTACTGACTGATTTTAACAAGTGAGGTGTCAGGTTCGTAATAATGGCCTGTGTGAAATAGGCTATTTAAATTTTCTCATTTTTTTTTAGGATATGTTAGGATGTGTATGTTGTAGGAACTATTTTTAACCGACTTCAAAAGGACGAGGTTCTCAATTTCATCGGTATGTTTTTTTTGTATGTATGTCCATTGATTACTCCGTCAATTGTGGACCGATTTAAAAAAAAATTGTATTCGAAAGGGTATGCTCTCCACGTGGATGATGAAATCCCAAGGAAATCGAAGGAAACCCTCAAATTTACGTGAGCGCCTGCAATGAAGTTAAAGCAATTGTCTGCATGCCTTCATATTCTGTAGACATCATTTAATTTCATAATATATAGTCCACTTGAGATTTTATTACAAAAAAATACCTAAATTCCTTTCGATTCTATACAGTATGTATGTTATGTTACCTTTGGTGGTATTCTTTCAAGTTATTTAGGTGAAATGATGATGAGATGAGAGACTTGAGAAAGACTAAAAAGCGAAAAATAAAAATAAACTTCGTTTAAGAAAACCGACTTCAAAAACTAAAAAGTATAAAATAACTTAATTTGTATGTGCTACTTATTCATAGGTTTGAAGTCGGTGCCAAGCCAAAATGTAATAGTAGGTACCGCACTCGCCGCACGTGACCTTGAGCGGGATAGCTGCTCTTCGCGTAGAACAAAACAACCGATGCGTCGGTGACGTTGTTGACGTTCGTTTCGAAATATAGCGAGTGTGGTACCTGCTACATTTGGCTTGGCACCGAATTCAAACCTATGAATAGGTAGCACATACAAATTAAGTTATTTTATACTTTTTAGTTTTTGAAGTCGGTTTTTTTTAAACGAAGTTTTTTTTAATATCATTCAGTTAAGGGCGACTATGATAATCCGCCTTGAACTAACCATTCATATTGTTTCATTGTTTTTGTTTAGTGTAGTTAATATTCTTACAGCAATGTATTTTGCCCAGCACCTGGCTAGACATGATAATACAACCTATTTTGAGAATTACTTTAGTGTGGGAGAGGAACATTTTTTTTTATAGCTCCGCTTCGAACGTTTGCTAACAATGCATGAAGATAACGAACATGTTATTAAATTTTACTGCACTTTGCTATGCAATGCTATTAAGTAGGTTCACTTAGTCTGTTAAATATAGTAAGGTTCCTGACAGTTGATTGTTACTACACACATCAAAAGTGTCTAGGGATCAACATATGTGTCTAGGGATCATCATATATTTTTGCAATAACTTTTCTCCTGATTGATATTAATTAAAAATTTCTTTAAGGATTCATCAAATAAAGTGTTTTCGTTTGTCACAGTAACGATAAACCAAGTCACCTTTGCATTAATAAAGAAATTTGCCATTTTCCTAATAAAAGGATTTTTGACATTTGAACCACTAACATTAAAGTTCGAAAAAAAGACTGAAATAACAGTTTTCTTTAAAATTTTATTAGGTAACTTAAACAATTAATAATCCGTGTTTCTACCGCGAACACTAACAACACAAGAATCGGTTTGGCATACTCAAAATGAGTTCATCCAAATCACGCTGTGGAATGGCCGCCCATGTTCGTTGCAACAACAAAAAAAGGTCTTCTTGCGACTGGATACCCTCCATATTCGGCAGAGCTCTTCTCTGTAGCATATCCCATGCATGCTCAATCGGGTTCAAGTCTGGCGACTGAGCAGGCCAGGGCCAAAGCCACATCTCAATCTCAAGAAATCCGCATAAAAATGCTTGATCCCTAGACACTTTTGATGTGTGTATATTAGATGATAACTGTGGGAGCGTGTGGTAAGTTTCCGAGCCCAAGCGGAACTCTTTGGTATTTTACATGAACCATTTTCAAACACCTTGTAACTAAAATGAAATATTATGTAGACCCTTTTTTTTTTTGTTAAAATATTACTCCCGTATTAGGAATATACATCCTGTGTCGCGGGGGACTTTACAAACATACATGAAACGGACACAAAGAACACCCAGACTCAGGACAAGAATTTCTGGATCACACAAAGTGTCCCATGTGGCGTTTGAACTCACAACACTTAGCGCAGTAGAAAACGGTGTGGCGGTCGCTTAAACCACTAGGCCAACCGTGCAGTCGAATTTAACGAAATTTTATTCCTTATACGACTTACGCTTACATCACCATTAAACGATTTCATCATCATAAATCATCATCATCGTAAAATAAAATAAACACTCGTCAAGATCGCATTAAATGATTTACGACATGTATATTAAACATGTGTGTACTTGATGTTAATTTAGATTTGTTTTTCTTATGTGACAAAGAAAAAACCCTTTCTTTTATGATTTATGTTCAATATGTTACAGCATTTTTAATAATATTCATTTAAATTATATTTTTTGGTAATTTTCTATGTCATGTGTAACAATGTCTACTCGACTCTAAAAACAAGGAACTTCTCAATTCAGTCTTTTTAAATTATCTCAGGACCATTATTTTTATTTGGGAGTGTAAATACTTCCCGTTTCGTTTCATTTAATTTTTTTTTTAAATTATTCACCTTTCAGGATGGAAAAATTAAGAAATAATTGCATCCAAAACACATCAAACATCTTCAAAATAATGCATTATTATTTTAATAAGGGATCATTTTGAAAATGTTAACTGAAATTTTAACTTTTCGCCCCGTGGTGGTATTGTTATAGCTTTACAATAACAAAAAGAGTATCGCCGCGAGGCGAAGCTAGTCTAAAAAATTCATCAAATATAGGCCCTTAAAAAAAACAAAAACAGAACAAATCAGGCAAAAAAAAAAAAAAAATTGATTTTTTGATCCAAGTTGTTACTTTAAAATTACAAACAGACACTTAAATTTTATTTCTTTGTATAGAAATAGAGACACAATAATTTATTTTTTAATACTTAACTCATACATTATCCTCCAATCCATCATTCAATTAGGATAATTGCGTTTTATCAACAAACTAATCAACAACTAAGACTACGCTAGAATACGATCGCAACACAAGATAAAATAGATTCAGAATAGTTTATGTCTAAGCATATATAATGTATAATAATACGTTGAATTTAGTGCCATACTCACGACCATGCATATAAACCGGTATAATTTACAAACCGGTACAATGCTATTCAACAGTCTGTGCATTTAAATTGTTTTTGTTAAAATTAATGTTGCTAATAACATTACATTACAGTGACTACGACACTGCTTCATGATATTTCAAGGTTCTTTAATATATATCATATTTTTTTCCATAATGAGAAATATATATAATTACTAGTGGTTGCCCGCGGCTCCGCCCGCGCATATGTCGGTTATCGCGGCAAAGAGCAGCCTATTCTGATGTATAAGCTATATTATTGTAAAGTTTCAACCAAATCCGTTCAGTAGTTTTTGCGTGAAAGAGTAACAAACATCCATCCATCCATCCATCCATCCATACTTACAAACTTTCGCGTTTATAATATTAGTATAGATATATATTTTTTGTATTGGATAGCCCATTTATCGAGAAAAGTTTAAGGCTATAAAAACATCACACTAAGACCAATAAGAATCGAGCATCAATGACAAATGTCACCAAAACCGGGAAAATTATATATACCTTTATACCTACCTAGTTATAGATATATAGATAGCTAGTGAAAAATTAAATAGCATTGAGAACAGAACCATAGAAAAATAATTAAATATTCCTAGTATTTTATAACACAATTCTAGTATTTAATAACAATTTTATTGTATTATCAATTAAATTTTTCATTATGAACATGAGTTAGGTACGCTCCGATATTTATTACCAACAATATTCCCAGTACTGGGAATAAATTATTATAATAACTGCGGCCTTCAGTTGAATGGATGTTGAGCCAAGCTCCTTGCAGAAATTTAATTTTGAGTGGCACTATGTCGATGCATAAACTATGTTTTTATTAGATTATGTAAAATTACATGAACTTACCTGTGGCTGTTCGCCCTTGACACCAATGCCGTGATCCTTTCCACGTGGCACCTCGTTTCACGTGCCTATACTCCGATAAGTACCTGTAACAAAGAAAAACTGTTAAAAAACTAGCTAATTGACGTATATATATATTATATATGCTTATGTCTATATTGATTTCATAGGTTGCCTGAAAGAGATCGCAGACTGTGATAACTGATAAGTTAACGCTTTTTGCCTGTATTCTACTATTTTTCCTAACCATCCATATTTGTGAATGTACTGTAGCACTTCATACTGAAACTTATTAACATTTTATGGTGCATTGTACGTTCATCTCAAATTCAAAGTTAATAGCTATGTGTAACTTTTATTCATATCAATATAACCATCTCATCGTCGTTGTTATCTGAATCGTAGTGTTGCATTCATTTAAATTGTTAATGTGAAATTTAAGAGAATGTAGTATGATACTTAAAATCACCATTTTATATTTTACTAGTTTATTTCTCTTGTATACAAAGTTTCGAAAATATCTCACATAAGGCATCTCGAGTTACGAGAAAATACTTGTAAAAACAATACGTAATATTGACAGAAAACAAAAAAGTCTTATCAGAGTTAGAGAAGACCCCTCGGCTTAATCTAAATGGGCCCTCAGAGGGGATGTGTCTCGTGTTTTGCTGATGTCCATAGGCTATGGGAGCCACATACTATAATGGACCAGGAGCCAGTGACAGATTTTGATGACCAAGTCCCTCCCAATCCAAACTTCGTAAAAGGCATTAGGAATGTATATTATGAATACTCGTGACCGTGAGCTGCGACTCAGTCGGTGGGGCAGGCAGTGGCACCCTGCCAAGCATGCAGAAAAAAAAAATTTTCAGTCATTTCCTCCCATTTCAAAATTTGTAGGAATATAGTTTACCTACTATCTTGTAGGAAAAATAAAGTCAGCTGATCATAACATATTATATGGATTATACGTCAGCTGGGCACCTGAACATTACAAAAACAAAATTTTTTTCAATGATTTTCTCTCATCTAGAAATTTTTCTAGTGATAGTTCATATGCTACTACGAATAAAAATTCATGTCAGCTTGCTCTATCCCAGTGGAAAGTTTGTAAGCTGGCACCCTGAAAAGTGTAACGCAGCTGCATCCATCACCTAATGAATCCTATCAGCTGACGACTTTTCCCTTGACTTACAGTAAGCTGATTTTTTTCAATATTTACTAGAGCATGTTGTCAATCCTCTTACAAATTTTCATTCGAGAGGAAATCAAGTTTCTTAAGTTATTCTCTTTTTACAGATTGAAGCTAGATACGTAAGCCTTTTCTACATTGCAGCTAGATTGTGGATTAAAATTACTGAAGTATATTATGTATGTAGACGTGAGATTTCACAATTTAAGAACTATGCGGTTCACTTTTTCCAAACGTCAAATATTGAATTTATTATTATGCTGTTTCAAGGACAATGATGTTCAATCTTTTTTTCTTCTTAGCGTACTTTACTATAGTGTTTTTGTAAACTACCTAAAAAAACGTTTCATTATCCCAAGATTAAACTGTCTATTTAAAATAAGACTTGTGTAAGAAACGATTAATGTAAAAAAAATTACTTCGTTACATAAACAAGAAAGTGTGAGACTTTACTAGTCGGCGCTCGCGCATTGACCAATCGTGTGCGTTTGATGGGGTGTGGCTTGCTGTTGATTTTACACACAGGCAAAAGTATGTTCGTCATCTTCTATCCTGATATATTTCTGTGATAGTAACGATTCAATCTATCTATACAAGTAAAATATAAAACCAATTTCAAGAGCGACCAAATCGATCGATTTCTCTTGGATGCCATCATCAGATCTTAGTGTCCTTATCATGGTACCAAAGTTGGGATATCTCCTTTCCATTAAAAAAAGAATCATCAAAATCGGTTCATAAACGACGAAGTTATCCGCGAACACACATAAAAAAAAACATAAATACGGTCGAAGTGAGAACCTCCTCCTTTTTTGAAGTCGGTTAAAAATAAATAAGGCGATACGAAGTTCGCCGGGTCAGCTCGTATATAATAAACATTCCTAACGTTATACCTTACTGCGTCTTTAAAAAAAAAAACAATGGTCAGTTCAAATTATTTAGCGAAGATAATTTAAATAAGTTTAGATATGTATCCTACTAATATTATAAACGCAAAAGTTTGTAAGTATGGATGGATGAATGTTAGTTACTCTTTCACGCAAACGTTGTGTATTTTAACGTGAGAAAATTTATTTAACATGCTCTAGTAAATACTGAAAAGAATCAGCTAGCTGTAAGTTAAGGAAAAAGTCGTCAGCTGATAAGATTCATTGGGTGATAGATGCAGCTTTGTTACACTTTCAAGGTGCCAGCCTTTGGTGCCAGCTGACAAACTTTCGACTGGGATAGAGCAAGCTGACATGAATTTTTATTCGTAGTATAATGAATGTAGTAATATGAACTATCACCAGAAAAATTTATAGATCAGAGGAAATCATTGAAAAAAAAAATTTTTTGTCATGTTCAAGTGCCCAGCTGACGTATAATTTACCATGTTATGAACAGCTGACTTTATTTTTCCTTCAAGATATTAGGTAAACTATATTCCTACAAATTTTGAAATGGGAAGAAATGACTGAAAAAAAATATTTTTTCTGCATGCTGGGTCGGCTGCCACTGCCTGCCCCACCGACGGAGTCGCAGCTGACGGTCACTAGTATTCATAATATACATTCCTAATGCCTTTTACGAAGTTTGGCTCGAGAGGAAATAATTGACCGAATTTGTACCTAGCTCCCGGGCCATAAGAAGTATATTTTAATTTCACTTCAATTTTGCTGCTTACAGCGAGAAGGCCCGCAACCTAATATATCACAAGTTACTCTCGAAATTTTAGCTTTGGTATGATGACATAGGTCTGGCAGCTCTTAGATTATTAATAAATCAATGTCAAAAACCCTGACCTGGCAGAGAACACTTATATTTCTCACGCAGCATAGAGAATTATAGATAGTTAAAATCATAATTTTTCTTCAAAAACTAGTACTTTCTGTTTTGCAATGAGACTGTAGGGAGCAATTGTTGATATTACGTAAAAAGCAATTTCTACAGGCATAAAATAAGACTAAAATTAAATTCATCTCATTCACCTTTTTGAAATAACATAATATATATAGCTCAAGAATTAAGTTTTTAAACACTTCCCAGGGTTTATAGTTAAGAATAGACGATAAAAATCTCTTAAAAATTAACTTTGTGAGACTAAAACATGCCACCAATTTTATTCGACAAAAAATATAATAAACGTTTTATATTTCCAACACATAGTTCGTTGGAAACGCTTACTGAGGAGAAAATATTGACAAGGGTTGGTGACAGTTTCCGAATACGGTATTAGCCGGAGATAGGTAAAATGTCGTCATGCCAGATAGCCAACGTTTAATGGTCTGTAAAAGTCCCTTTTAGCTTTACGTCTATGTTAATAACGGGCAACGTTTCAGTTATTTAATTGCAGGATATGATTTTTAAATTTGTTTTTTTTTTGGTTCGTAAGACTTTTTAAAATATGCCATTGGATAGAGCGCTCATAGCCCAGTTGCACTCAGTGATTAGCAATAATCACCGAGGGTAAGCAACGACGGCGCGGTCTGTACCTGGATGGGTGACCGCTAGTGGCACTCCGCATTCTGGCGTCTCCGTGATTCGGAGGTCACGTTAAGCAGTCGGTCCCGGTTGTTATCGTATGATAACAGTCGTGAAGCTTAGTTGGGGGCCTTTAGGCGGCTTAAAAACATCCAACGGCAAGATTACGTAGCCACAACGTTGTCTTGCCAGTCCCCAACCCGCACTTGGCCAGCGTGAGGACGTATGGCCTTAACTCTCTCCTAAGAGGAGACCCGAGCCCAACAGTGGGACGTTATGGGTTGTTGATGATGATGATTGGACAGACCGTATTTTGTTAGTTATTTTTTTACTATAATGTTTCTGAATATGGTGATATCATATTTGGAAAAAGAAAAATAAATAAAGCTCTTTAAAAATTCTGCTCGAAACGGACAAACAACATTTGCGATTCCCTGTTTTCAATTAAAATACCTTAACAGCACTCTTGCACATGGCGCTTTTATAGGTGTATGTGTATTCTATGCTTTATACAGACTTCTATGCTTATTAACACCTACAAACAAAGCCGTAAAGTGACAAATATATTAAAACAAAAGCATGTGAAGCGAAAATACAAGAAAACAGAAGAATGTGTGCATACAAGAATAGACAAAACTCACAACTTCCGTCTTTCAAAACAAAAACCACACTGGAATGATGGATGTTTAAAACGAAGAAACCGAAATATTTTAGTGTTCGTTTTCTACTAGTGGTTCAAACCGAAATCATCATTCAATTTTCTAAAAATATATAAAAACAAGAACCTAATAAGCATGTATTCACATTGTGATAACTATACCCCGCAAATATCTGTTCCAGAACGTGGGTCTTGGGCAAACTACACACCGTCATGTACTTTGCTCGAAGTGTCCATATTGGAATTTTAGAGAGGTATCTGACCACCAGGATGTAGTTAGTAGTAGATCTATATTCTATACATATTGTTTATACTGAACTCTATACCACATAATTAACATATTTTTAGAACAACAACAAGCTATTTGCTTCTTTAGTTGTTTAAGCAATTACAAAAACTGGTTCCCCGTTCCTTTCATACTAAATATAAGTAACTTTTAAACAGTGAAAGAACTTGAATTTAATGGTTAAACATCTATATCTATATCTTCTATACTAATATTATAAACGCAAAAGTTTGTAAGTATGGATGGATGGTTGTATGTTTGTTACTCTTTCACGCAAAAACTACTGAACGGATTTGGATGAAACTTTACAGTAATATAGCTTATATATCAGAATAACACATAGGCTACTATTTGCAGCGATAACCGACATACACGCGGGCGGAGCCGCGGGTAACAACTAATAATATATATAAGTAACTTTTAAGCTAAGAATCCTACATGCAGCGGTGAAAGAAGTAATGGTTAAACATAAGCGGGTCAAATATAATAGTAATTAAACGAGCTAGGTGAAACATAACTTGCGGGTTTATGCTGAGCTGCAAAAATGAACCAATTTAAGACTACGTTCAACAGTAAAGCAGTTGTAATCATAGGATCAAGCGCACTTAAGCCCTATTAACAGTTTAAACTTGTTTATAAGTCTTTCTTAACTTGATTTATAAACGTATGAATAAAAGTTCTTTTATGAAATTAAATGTGGAGATACAAGACTAAGTTTGTTATTTTGTAGTTACGCATTTAACTTTTGAGTTTATTATATACATTTTCGAGAAGTTTATTTCTTACACTTCTGGTTCGTATACATCTACAATGGCATCAGGCATACTCGTAGCATTTAAGCAGTCTCGAAGAAATGCTTTATGTCACTGGTTAAAATTAACAAATGCTATCAAACGACATTTATAGTCATTAGAGCTAATACGAGTACGTTATTGTTTCTATAGCTCAAAAAAATGTACCAATAGGTAAATATGACTACATTCATCTCGTTACTACGAGAAGAGCTTGGTAAAACAACATGAAGGCTTATTTATTAAAAGTCGTTTATAATTCAGATAAAGACAAACACATAATAAAGACTTGATCTAAACGGTTGAGCGAATTTTAGGTAATCCCTATACTCACCTGGATACGGGCTCTCTGAGTAAGGTAATGTAGAAATATCGCCGATGGACCGCCGAGCCTTCGTGTCTGTCAAGTTCTCCCCCTACGCAGGCTGTCAACTCCGTGAAATCCGCGTGCAAACCACATCTGAAACAAATTATAATTAAATATTTACCCAGCGACAAAATAAGACAAAGTAATAGCAATAGTTCTATTATATTTTACTAGCCGAACCACGCAACTACTACTATTGCCCGTTGCTTGATAATTTTCCCCCGTTTTTGAAACATTTTTCACTGGTGCTCCGCTCCTATTGGTCGTAGCGTGATGATATATAGCCTATACCCTTCCTCGATAAATGTACTATCCAACACTGAAAGAATTTTTCAATTCGGACCAGCGGTTCCTGAGATAAGCGTTCAAACAAACAAACAAACTCTTCAGCTTTATATAATTATATTTTATTATATTATCTACATATAGTATTGTTTTACACATTATCTCGTACATAGGTTGTTCCCTAAAGAGAAATTTTATAGGCTATCATCAAAACACTGTGCAACTGAAATCAACTCGGCCGCTAACTGCAGAGCCGTAAAGGGATTTGTTGGAAAATCTAATCAGACATTTCTAGGTTTAAACGGCCTTCTCAATGACTACGAAGAGAATATAAAATTTTAATCTTTTTAATTTTGTTTAAATAAATATTGAGCGTAGATCAAAAACGGTTATAAGCTAATGTTACATCTGAACAGAGTGGACATCAAAGGTTCAAAGGAAAAAAAATCAATCTTTAAGTGGAATTTTTTCTAAGTCATGTCATGTCATTAGAGTGTAAATCTACAAAAATAAGGACAAGTGGTCGTCAAATATCGAGAGCATATTTTACGAAACATGACATCGCATACATCACTAAGCTGAGAGGCTTTAATAAGGTATTACTTTATAGACTGTACTACCTCAATTTAGATATTTAGATAGAAAACTCTTTATTTGTACACCATTATATTACACAGTTATAAAAGAATAAATAACGAAAATCAATCCAATTAAGCACAGCTTTCAACTTTGTATGTATAACATTACAGAATGTATAAGTAGGTTCTTGATTTAAAAACTTTGATGATAACAGCTAATTCTAACCGAAGTTACCGACAATGTATGTTACATATAACCAGAGTATCTCGAATGATGGCGCAAAGCTGAAAAAACTACACTTACAGTGATATTTCGCTTGTCACAGCTGGGATTTTTTGACGAGGAGAATTTGATAGTATCTAGACACGCCGATTCACCGATAGACATGTTTGACTTTTAACGAACCGTCTGACGTTAGGTTTATGAGTGCTTTTTAGGATTGAAAGGTATTTGTTGAGCTTTTAGCTTAATTAAGTAATAAACTGCTTCTGTTATTCAGTATTGCAGTAATAGATTAAGAATTACACTATTAGTTTTTACCACACAGTTTGTCTAATTTTATAATGATGCCCATGAACTAATCAGAAGATATAATATAGAAAATTTAAGTCGTATAATTTTTAACTGTAAGGTGAAAATTTTCTTAAATTTGAGGCGACATAAAATTATATTTCTTGAAATATCATGTTTAACAATAGCTAAAGTCTGCACCAGTTACAATGAAAGAGGATTAATAGCAAGTTTAATGAATTCATAATAAATAATAGATATAGAATAGATTCACGTGTTAATCGTGTTCAAACATCCGACCAAATAAGAAGTTTACCTTCAGACTGCTTGGCGGCGGGATGATACGATACCTACATCCAACGTGCTTTTAATCAAGATAAACGAATTAGCTGGCACTGGGCCACCATATAACTACTAGTTCGATTAACGTGTACTTTATAACTGGTGATTAGAGTGTTGCCATTGTAATGTTACAGCATGTGATTGGGTAGAAATAATTGGTAGTAATTACACGTCGTAGAGGGCATTTTAATTACGTAAGTAAAATTAACGCGAACATTAAAGAAATCAAATGTAACTACGTATGAAAGTTTAAAAACTGTAATTCTGAATAGTCTACTAGACTAGACTATTCACCTGTGTCTTAAAAAAAGAATGAAATATATTTAGAGTCAATCTTTATAGTGGTACGACAGTGAAATAACATGTGGATTGTGAAAGCAAACACATTTGATGAGGAAAAAAAGAAACTGCGATTTCTAATGCTTTTTTAATTTATATTACCTATTTCACTTTATGTCGAAAAAAATGTAAGTCCGAGCAGCAAGTACTGTTCAAACAATAATAAATATATCGAATTAACTTTTTGAAAATTGCAATATTATTATTTATATTTCACATGTATTCTTTTTTTTGTATTCTTTTCTTATAAAATAACATGTCCTGACTGACTGATTGACTGACGGATTCATCATCGCCGAGCGTAAACTATTAAAGTTAGGGCTTTGAAATTTGGTGAGTAGGATCGTTTTATTGAGTAGACATCTACTAAGGAAGGAATTTCGAAATTTCTACCCCTAAGAGGTTGAAAGTTTGTATGGAAGTCCGTCATTTTTGAAACTGGTAGCCTGAAATTTTGTCTTCAGGCTTTTGATTACAAATAAATTAATACTTATATCAGCATTCGTGGGAATTCTGCTCCTAAGGGGTTTAAAATCTATCAAAATAAAAGCGAAATACCACTCACTTATTAATCACGAAATCTTAGAAACTATAACACCTACAAACTTGAAATTTAGCAGGTAGGTTCCTTATAGGGTGTAGACATCCGCTAAGAACGGATTTTACGAAACTCCACCCCTAAGGGGGTAAAACAGGGATTGGAAGTTTGTATGAAAATCCTGTGTTTTTGAAGTAAGAGACTTGAAATTTAAAATGTATGCTCTATAGATGGTGTGGAGGTGTACTTATAATGTATCTTTAGAAATCAACCCCCTTTTGGGGTTAAAACGGGGGATGGTAGTTTGGACGCAAACGAGGTTGCGTAGGTCAGCTAGTCTTCTTCTTCTTCTTTTTTTTTCTTCTTTTTAAAAAGACAACTCCCGCACTAGGAATAAATCCTGTGTCGCGGGGGACTTTACATACATACATGTAAGGGACACTAAGAACACCCAGACTCAGAACAACAATTTGTGGATCACACAAAGTGTTGTCCTACGTGGAATTTGAACCCACGACACTTGGCGAAGTAGGAAACGGCGTGGTGACCGTTAAACCACTAGGCCAAACGTGCAGTTTTCTATATATATAAAAGAGGAAGGTGAATGACTGACTGACTGACATACCCAGAGATCAACGCACAGCCCAAACCGCTGAAGCTTGAATCCTGAAATTTTGCATGTAGGTTCTTTATATAACATAAGTGAGCACTAAGAAAGGAATTTTTGAAATTCCACCCCTAAGGGGGTAAATCAGGGGATGAAAGTCTGTGTGAGCGAAGCCGCGTGTAAAAGCTAGTATAATATATACATACAATAAACTTCCACGCGAGCAAACCCGCGGGCAACAGCTAGTTATTTTATATGTATGTATTGGATTATGTATGTATTATACAAATATCCAGGTAAAATTAAGATCATGGCAAGATACCAACATTAACATACAAATAATACACGTGAACCCCACAGTTTTTTTGGCATAAAGCCACATTTACAGCTCATCTGGACTATTCTAGTGGTCTTAATCATTAGGAATAAAAATATCACAAAATTAATAATATTTATCGATGCTATTTCATCTGTACATAAAAAAATAGGAACGCGATTCTAACAATGTGGCATTATACCGAGAATACAGCTGTGCAAGTGAATCGATCGAAGCGGTATGGGAGCCTATCTAAATCATGGTTGGCCAGACATGCCCTAGAAAGGAATAATCCCTCTTCATAGTGTAATATTCTTTGCATCAATGATATTCATAGTATGATGGTGGAGCTTTACTTTATTTACTTAATGTTGTTCTAATAAAATGTTAACATTACCATTGTAAAGCCCTCTAAAATGGAACGTTACATATCCGTTAAAAAAATGTAATGTTGTGAACTCAAACATCTGATGCATTTGGCAAAAATAACATCTAAGCCTATCGAGGGTTAGATGTAAAGTTTGCCAAATTGCTGACAAATGAAATTGTTCATTATCTAGTTAGTAGACGCAAAGTATGACAATAACGACTCCCGTAGGAAATTCAACTTAGGATTGGCAATACGCCATTGGCCTGTGATTATGACGCGTCGGGTGAAGAACTCTCTGCAGTTCATTTACCAATAGAATGCCAACATCACACCACGCTCTAACACCCAGATAATTCGAACGTTTAGTAGACTAGCTGTTGCCCACGGCTCTGCCCGCGTGTATGTCGGTTATCGCTGCAAATAGTAGCTTATGTGTTATTATGGTGTATAAGCTATATTACTGTAAAGTTTCATCCAAATCCGTTCAGTAGGTTTTGCGTGAAAGAGTAACAAACATCCATCCATACAAACTTTCGCGTTTATAATATTAGTAGGATTTGAACGTATGGCAGCAAACATGGATTCATGGGTGTTGGACACCCAGATAATACAGCTAAACATTCAAATTTATTACAATCGTTACGTATTATCAACTTGACGATCTAAATTGTAAAGCCAAAATATTGCTAGAACGCCTCTTGTTTCTGATGTCGATTTTTTCTTTTGGGACACATTGTGCTCATAAATTTACTACTAAGTTTGCGGGTAGACGGCGAGACTTAACAGTTTTTTTTTTGTAAGCATCCCTTGAAAAAAAAAAATCTTGAGGCTACCTCTTAGAAAAGTTTTCATGTTTATAAAAGGTATACAACTTGTTTCACGCTGCAACAAATGTAGTATAAATTTAAAAATAAGGTAATGGTTGCTACAAATAGCTGAATTAGATGTAGTATAATATGTTAGTTTATCATGGTAAATGCTATGCTATAATAATTCCCGGTCAAAGACACAAAATAAAACGTTAAAAATTAAATAAATGCGACTACCAGTTACCGATATCAATACGATCTCTAATAACAATGAAATATTGTAAAAATATTAATTTTAATTCTAAGTCACTCAAAATTCAAAAACAAGTGATGGCTTTTTAGCAAAATGACAGGCATACATAATTCCCATGATGATAAAGTGGACAGCTTTTTTTAGCAGACTTTAGAGTGACATTGAAAAGTAGTAGAAATTTATTCGCGATGCCTGACAACACGTTATAATACAATATAATATATGCAGACAAAAACATGTCACACAACATTCCTTATGTAATCCTATAACAATCCAACTGTAAAAAACTCATATTTTATTTTGTTTTAAAGAATCGAGATAATTTTAAATATAAACATGCAGCTATACCTAAACTATGTTTAATATCATGTTTTATTTTGAAAATCATTATAAATAGGTATAGTGTTTAGATAAAGATTAGAAACCTAAGTATTCTTTTCACATATAACATGTCGTATTCGCTTTAAACTGTGTATAGCAACAAAATAACTGCTAGTGTCTTTAATGTTGTTTTCGTCGATAAAATAGAATTCAGACATTCCAAATATACTTTTTGGATGTTATTTATGTCGAATTACAATTATTTTTATTACATTGACTGATACTGTTATCTAGTTATGTATCAGTATTAAACGTTTAGTAAGAGTATGTGTTTTTTTTGTTTGAGCCTGCCAAAGTGACACAACACAATAAAATTTTTAGAACATTAAATCATATTTGTTTGTGCAAAATACAAGCATATAGGCCGACCAGGCAAAGTGATCATGCCTGGCGGTGGCCCGACAGTTGATGTTGTATACATGATAATCGGCGCGAGAACTTCTAGTGCGTGATTCAGGATAGGTAGTTACTTCGTGTTATGCGTTGGTTTGTAGTTCGAAGTATCTTCGGTAGATGGCGAACCGAATTCTCTCTCTCTTTCGTATACGGGCCTACAAGTTGTGACTATGTGTACAAGCCAAGCAAGCCAGAATTACCAATAATGCCGTAAGTGCCAATTTAAAAACAATTTATAAAAAAACCCAAGAGGAATCTCCACTGCCATTGCAAGGTCATGTGACCTTTGAATCTTAAACTGACCCGTATATATATTCCGAACGCAGACATTTTGTCTGTTTCTAAAAATATTACATACATTGTTTTATTTCAGATAAAGACTGTCGTGATGAATTAATTTTGAAATAAACAATAGATAATAAAGCGATTCAAGTGCACCTCTTCATTAAAATAACCGGACTAGACGAGTAATATATTCATTATTATACAAAAACATTTATAGACTTTAGATCCGAAATCGTTACATAGTTCGTATCACGTTCGTACTGTTCCGTTTCTAGTTTACGATAACTTTAAAACTTTGGAACGTATAGTAGCAAACATGGATTCATTTAAGTAGGTATCCAAACTTAATCTCTACGTTTTCAGAATACGCAGTTTTATTTAGCAGAGCGAAATTTCAGTATTTTTACAAGCTTTTTATTAACTTGCAATGTATGTATGTATGCTTGTATGTTCGGGTGGAATCTTGCAACTCAATTTTGAAGCAGATATCTTCAATCGAATTTGCTGAAATTTTGCAAGCATATGTATACAGCGTGATAATACAATATTATAATGACATGGAGCTGATCTGATGCTGGAGCTGGAAGGTGGCCATAGGAACTCTGTAAAGAAACATCGCAACATCATCGAGTTTGTACTCGTTTAATTAGTCTCGAGGCATTCCAGTAAAAGCTTGTTTTTAAAAAGCTTTGTAATTAAATTTATTTATTTTAAGTCTTGTTTAAATTTTTTGTAAAAATCGAATTGGAACAATTAAACTTTTCAAAATTACTTTTTTAATTTCAACACTAAACCTAACGAGATTTGCTTACAATAAAAAACAGAAAGCAAAAACTGGAAAAAGCTGCTAGTGGCAGAATGCTAACAAAGGCTTATGCTATTTGTACAATTTTTCCGCGTGTTGGACTGTGAAACCAACAAAAAACTTGGTTTTTTATGTTCTTCATTCGTAAAAAGAAACTACTACATATTACGCGGCAAGTTTTGCTGCAAAAGTAAGATATTTATAGTTTATGTGCATAATATATGTATGTATTCACACACTTCACACGAAATATGATGATAGTAATAATCTAGTTCGTTCTTAGTCTACATATGGCTGGTTTAACAGTAGTACACCTGTACTTTTGATGTTTGCTGAGACTCTACATACTGAGTCTTCAGTTAAGCAAGATTATATATATATCTTGTGTAAATACGACTCATGAATAAGCTTTGTTGAAGTGCTGACATAGCTGTCGTCCATTGTAGGAGGCACGTCCAGACCCGGGTGCTTCCGAAAGTTGTCTTCTAACATACATAAGCAAACTTTTGAGATCAGAGCCGTGATTCTACTTAGTTAAAGAATAATAAAAGCTAAGAAAGGGATATTTTAAAAGCTTACCAGTTGTGTTGAGTACATATATATTAAAATTTGTTAAATACGTACGTTAATATAGAAACAAGACCAAATTTGGAACAGAGGTGTACTTAGATTACATTTAACTTAACAAAAATAATTCTTCAGTTCGTCGTCCTAACTCCTCAAAAACGGCTGGACGAATATAGATGATTTTTTTGGTTATACTATTTCAATGGGTTCCTGGTTGGTTTGAAAAACAATTGGTCTCAGTGAGTAGCGCTGCTGTCCGTATTCTAAAGCGGTATAAAGTTTGCCGGATCAGCTAGTACACAATATATTACGGAAAATATTCTTTCTACATACCGTGGAAATATGTATTTGTGGTTCTAATTATATTTAACAGGTATTGTTCTAGGCTAATGAGTTGGTTTATTTCTGTAAGTTTCCTATTAAATTCATTCAAATAAGATGACTTAAGCGGAAGGTATAGTAAAGAAACAAAATACATTTAGGTATGTTTTTGTCCTCAAAATAGTTATTTTTCCTAAAAGCTAATTAGCGGTCTTGTCCTTTTAGCAAACATAATCTGTTAATTCCTCCAAGCGGAGCCCTCGGAAGTCCACTATCACGGATGTGAGAATAAAAGTCACGGTTTTTGGGATGAATTAGATGTGTTGGGAGAGATAAAATGAAAGCTAATAAGTTACGTTTGTACGTGTTGATTGATTTGTTTGGTTCACCTAATGAGCTCATTTTTCCTCAATCATGTGGAGTTTGGTCCACAGTATGTATTAATGGCGCTAATTTATTTTTGTCAATATGTTGTTTTTTCCTGTGATTTTCGTGATTAAATATATTTTTATGGTATAGGGAAGAAGAATGGAAGAGGTAAGTCACAGTCAGTGAGTGACTTCTGACGCCGAAGGAAAACTACGACTCAAGAGGCACAAATGTGTTGTGAGCCTGAGATATCACAGTGATGGTATCCGCTAGAGCCAGCTCATTTTTGGGGCAACTTGGTTCTGCTACGGGTACATAAGAATCTATTTGCAATGTAAATACATTTTATACCTCCGAATATTTGTTTCGGATGTGTGATTTCTATGAAAAATATGTTTGTATTTACAAAAAAAAGTATATATGCATTTTTAATTTATATCAGTTGTCTAGTACCCATCATACAAGCTCTGCTTAGTATAGACTAGCTGGCGTTGTGTGTTAGATGAACGAAATATTTATTTATTTAATACCAAGGTATTATTTCATTGGTTTATTAATGTCGTAAATACGCTGCATTTATATAGACTTGGTGTCTTAATTAAATTCAAATAGTCACCGAAACACACTATACTGTAAGACACTAATAAAGGTAAGATTATGCACATAAACCTAATACATTTAAGTTTAATGGAATTAGCCTGATTCAGGCTACGTTTATCCTTTCGTACGATTCTCATTAATGCTATATACGGGTGAATAGTTTAATTAATCTACAAATGCTGTTCCAAACATTTACGATCATTATCTACTAGTTGTTGCCCGCGGCTCCGCCCGCGTGTATGTCGGTTATCGCGGCAAATAGTAGCCTATGTGTTATTCTGATGTATAAGCTATATTACTGTAAAGTTTCATCCAAATCCGTTCAGTGGTTTTTGCGTGAAAGAGTAACAAACATCCATCCATAATTACAAACTTTCGCGTTTATAGTATTATAGTAGGATAGGATACTGAATTAATTTAAATCACTATTATCTTTTTTCTATAAGTAATATGATCACTTCGTAATCATATTTATACATCAGGATTCATTATGTAACTTCTATCTTCCAGATTTTTTTTTTGTTTTTGCCGCTAATTTACTGATATCGACAATATCACTGCAAAAAGAAGGAACATTTGAAACAAACCTTATGAAGACTCGTCTAGCCAGCATAGTATAATGGCCAAAACCTCCTTTCTAAAGAGAGAACTATGTGCAGCAGTGGACTATTAAAGAATGTCACTTAGAAATAAGGTGACCCGTTTGCTCATTTACCTTCATGCCATAAAAATATGTATAGGACTTTATTACATGGCTCTATAAGCTTACTTCAGTTGTAGTAGACTTGCTAATGGCAGACACGAGCGAGAATCCGTAGTGATGGCCACGCTAATTTGATGGGTAGAAAGGATTCCGACGACCCTCGACGACGACGCATTAACGCGGTTTTCACATGAGAGTAAAATTACGTTTCTTTTTATTTTTCCTCGGCTTCCTTTTAATGAAAAACTTCGTGGCTGTAATCTGCACCTCTACAAGTTTAATATACTTAATGATGTTTTTTTATTTATATAGATACACTTTTTAAACCGGTGAAAATTGATATTTTACAAGCTTTTTATTAACTTGCAATGTATGTATGCTTGTATGTTCTTCTTCAACTCAATTTTTAAGCAGATATCTTCAATCGATTTTGCTCAAACGATTTTGCTGAAATTTTGCAAGCATATGTATACAGCGTGACAATACAATATAATAATGACATGGAGCTGATCTGATACTGGAGCTGGAAGGTGGCCATAGAAACTCTGTAAAGAAACGTCGCAACATCATCGAGTTTGGACTTATTTGATTCGTCTCGAGGCATTCCAGTAAAAGCTTGTTTTAAAAAAACTTTTTAATTTAATTTATTGTGTCATGCTTATTGGTAAATGCATTTATTGCAATAGCAATTTAGTCTATAATAGTTATAGATATATACTATGTTCGATAAATGATGGTTTTAATATAAGTTTGTTTTAATTCGTAAGCTGATGGCGAATCGTTCATGTGCGTAAACATGCCTGAATGAATCCTAATGAAATAAATATCCTTTATAATAGTGAATATAGTATTTTTACTCAGAAACAATTTCCAATACTACTAAAGACCTTAGATGGCTTAGATATTAATATTTCTTTGATTTTTCTAAGATACATCTCAAATTAACTTCAATGATTATTTTTGTGATTCTTTAAAAGGTTATTCTCGATTATAGTTATTAATTTCTTATAAGTACTGTGTAACTCAAAATATCCTTAACAGTATTCAATGTTGATTGCCATTCCGACTGTTCTTTTATATCATAAATACACCAGCGATTGCTATTTGGTTATTAATTAAGGTTCTTCAAATACGGAAAAAGCTAATCACTGAAAAAAGCAAGATCATCAAGAGCTTTTCGCCGTTCCTCGGAGATCAGTTTTTGACCTACTATGCCACTCTGGCCGGACTGTTTTTGTTTTTTATGACAACTCCCGCACTAGGAATAAATCCTGTGTCGCGGGGGACTTTACAAACATACACGAAAAGGACACAAAGAACACCCAGACTCAGAACAACAATTTGTGGATCACACAAAGTGTTTTCCTACGTAGGATTTGAACCCACAACACTTGGCGAAGTAGGAAACGGCGTGGTGACCGTTAAACCACTAGGCCAAACGTGCAGTTTTTGCAGTAATTGGCGCGAGAGCTTCCACTGCGCGATTCAGGATTGGTAGTTTCTTAGTTTCCTTCGTTACTCCGTAGTTCGATGTATTTTCGGTAGATGGCGCTGTCATATGTCGTCCTGTTGCGCTGTATCTGGAAGTCGCCACAGGGTTAGCGTCACGTATTCCTTCTCTTTGCAGTACAGTTCTCCTGTGTAGTTTGCACTCTTATTCGTTTGTTACGATACCCATGAGATGAATATAGGTGGTGACAGTCCGTATTCTGAATCCCTCACAATAAGACTTTTCGTAAGCTAAATTACAATAGACAAATCCCACCTTTAAAAGGATTTTCAGGTCCATAACGTAAACACAACGATATTATTGAAAGATATTATTTACAGAGTGAGCGGGCTTTTTTCGAGCACCGATAAGAAGTATCAGTTGGCAACGGCGGCGTATTATCCGGATAATCCGGACAAGTTAGCTGAAACAGTCGACACTCTAACTCGTTTCTACAATAGAGCTCTCGGAGGACAAATCTTTAATACTATATTTGAAATATACAATGGGCTTAATTCCTATAGTGATATTATTCATGCAAGCTATGGGTGAACATGAAAATTGTATATTATAATAATTGTACTAGTAGTCGCCCAGAGATCCAAATTCGACCATAATTCAACTAATTATTATAATTTTAGCTTTTTCACTCCTCCTCCATATAAACTTTAACTTAACCTTAAATACGAGGAGTATATAACTTGCACGTGCACATAATTATTTGTATAAAAGGGGTAAAAGGGGGGTAAAAGTTTTTGCTTTACGTATAAATATATAGATGGATTTACACTTGACCGGTCTTATTGAAGTCCACTGTAAACTAGCGGATTATTTTCAATCTTCGTCATAGCATCTAGTTGTAGGTTGTAGGTATGCTTCCGCATTCAATTTCCGTGTTATAAATACAAATCAAAAAGATTCTTTATTAATAATTTATTCTTTAGATTACCTTTTCAAGTAAGTATTTACTATGCTACGAATGGTATTGAGTAATTATATATAACTTTTATTACTCCATCTTGTAATAGAACCGTAACAATTACGCGAAAAGTGTAAACATAAAATTCTCATACGTTAGCATGTTACTTCAAAAGCGATAACCGCTGTAAAATTTATGACTCACAAAAATAGCCAACCGTGGCGAATTAGTGTTTAGTGCTTTGCGTTGAAACATGTCTGTAACCGCACAGTTTATGTTTCCAAACGAGGAACGTAAACAAGTCTGGCGTTTTAAAAAGAACCCAATTTTCACTGTATTGTCTGAACGCTCCGTCCCTTGCACATAAAGAATACCTGTCGATTGAACTGTTCAAAAATACACCATCGTTGAGACGTTTGACGAGTATTTCTGGACTACGCTTCTTCCCACTCTCACACTTTCAAAAAAGGAAACCTGGCCTTTATTTTCGCCGAAATAACGATCGCCGTAATTACTCGTAACATTGAAATACATCATGTGGTTACACTTAGGGAGTTTGTTAATATATCACTCCAATTATAGAACAATGTATTTCTTGGGATGCATAATTATAAACAGGAGTTAAAAGCCGTATATTCTGCTCTGAAGCATTAAAATATAGCTACGCATTGCTCTTAGTTCTCTCATGATGAGTATGTAAGACTAAAATGAAACTCGTATTTCATCTGGTGCTAATATGAAGCTTACACTATTACATAAATACACACAATGAACCGGTCACCTGAGCGATAAAATCTCACTATATGTGATGCATTGCATGTGCGCTGAGACACAGGACGATTTATAGTATTACCTGTGCAAACCAAGCAAAGTGATGTATGTATACCATACGCCTCATTATCTGATCAAGATTCGCGTTGATGCCTTGAGACATTGGACGTTAGATTCAGTCTTTAATTACACTACTAAAATTAATTATTCGCTTGTTAAATACGCGACATCCCTTTAACTTCTTATACTTGTAAAAATTTAATAAGTAAATCATAGTTGTAAACTCTCTGCATGCATGTAACATTAGATTATTTTAACTGTGCAACAACAAAGATCTTGTTTCCATACAATGATTTAAATAACACATTAATGCCTGATCAACACAAGGTACAAATATGAGGTACAATAAAATGAATTTATTTATTGTGATGATGGCGGTCACACGACGCGTTTCTACTGAAACATTAACGTATTTTATTTTTATAGCTCACCATAAACAATCATTGGCTACTAATTGCTAACAATGAAAAGAATGATGTGCCAGGCATGTCAAAGATATAACGGGAAGACGATAATCTGTGAAATGTGTCAAGTAAACGTCTTATGCACGCTGAACGCGTAGTTATGGCTACCGAGAACATCGTAGGTTTTTTTGACATCCTCGATTCAACGTGTTAACTTGTCGAATCAAGGAGATGGGAAAAAAATGTAGCGTCGTCTTGCATGTGCGGCTTGAATTTTGAGTGGATGAAACCGGGCGTGTGACAAGCCGGCGGCGGCGGCGCGGCGTACCAAACAAATAAATTACCTCCAACAAATACGAATTTGTAATGCAATGTTACACTAAAATCGAGCTTCTTACGTTTGGAAGAAGAATAACATCATTTCGACTTTTTTTAATAAGAATTATCCGTAATAAAATTTATTAGGTACGGTTCTGATTGATGCAAGAGCCGTATGTGGATCTGATTGCGGTTAGTGACTTTCGTTGATTACTGTACACCATTTAATAGCAATTACTCTGTACTATACTTTTTTGACTCTAAATAAAGTGAAAGGAAGGAGAATGCGTTCATTTTTACCCGACTACGGCAAAGCCAAAGGAGGGTTATGATTTTGACAGGCTATGTATGTATGTATGTTCCTTTGTTCCCTCATAGCTCCTTAACTTCTTATTAGAACTAGACAAATGAGGTATCGTTAGAAGCGTCTTGATCATCCGCTGGTTATAGGCTATATGACGTGTGACTGAATCTAATGTGGCGCCCTCTAGCCGACATAAAGTACTGTATTAAAAAATAAATTTGAGATAAATATGCCGTGTTTGGTATCATTGGAAAGGGCGTTACTTGTAGATTTCAAATATATATATATATATATATATATATATATAATATATTAATAACGGCACTAAAATATTTTAAATAAAAAAAGTAAAAACTAAAACCCAACTACGACAAAAAACGACGCTGAAAAAGTATAAAACAAGTTTGAAAAGCCGTATTCACACGTTGTTAAAATGTTATGGTGAGTTTCTATGTAACGTGTGACTACGGCTTTTTAAACTTGTTTTCGTAGTTGGGTTTTAGTTTTTACTTTTTCTTTCATATATTTGACAAGTAGCAAGAGTTATAATAAAAAATAATAGACTTGCCAAGTTTACATTAACTTATTTATAGCATTTACTTCTATCCATTAACTTTGTTTAACCCTCGAAATTAATCTTGAAGGAACAGAAAATTATATCACGAAACAAAATCCCTTGGGGTTGTTTGTAAATTTTTAATTTTCTGCTTGTTGGGCAAGCATCGAGAACACTGTTTGCTGTAAAAAAATCTTATTAAAGAGCGAAATAAGGTTGTCACGATCAAGAACCCTTTTATAATTTGTACCGAAGCAAAAAGTTACGAGTTTTTTTTTATTAACTGTAAAACAGCTTCTGGAATGGTTATGAAAAAGTTTGATTGAGAAATAAAGATCAAAAGACGTGAGATATAGCCCTCTGATCTACAATAGGGTGGCTCACTGCAGGCGTGGTTGATTATGGCGTGTCAGTCTTCGGCATCTCTTTGTCCGTTCACCTATTCGTCACGGACCCCATCAACAGATATTTGTTTTAATCTCTCCAATAATGCTACACTCAATATACTGCTACTATTTATTTAGGGGTTTAAAAAGCACACATTTATTGAAGAACTCCAAAACATATATAGATACATCGACATAAACCGTATATACTTAGCAAGACATGATCTTATTCAGCTTTTTACCCGACTACGGCGAACCCAAAGAGAAACTTTATAAAGTATATGTATGTTTATATGTTCCACCTTAGCGCCTAAACGTCATGTCATTAGATTCGTAATAATGGCCCGGGCGACATAGGCTATATACATTTTATAAAAGGATTTTACGTAGTTTTTTTTTCCTGTTTTCATAATCCACTACTTAAGTGAAAGAGTTGGACATAATACGAGTATATGTGTATTTTTGTTGTGTATTACTTACTCCATCACTCCAAACAGGTGGAAAGCATTCAAATATTAAGGCCATCGCTCACAGTCAAACAGTTACTCAAACTAGTGACATTTGTTATAGCCCGCATGGGAATGCTTTTTTATACAATGCGTAAAAGCACTTTACACACCCATAGAGAATGCTTTGTTTTATAAAAGATTATTAACAGAACAACCTTTGTCTTTAAGTTCCAAGACAAATCGCTATCAATTGTCTGTTAAATATTTAAGGACCATTCTGTCATGGTTGTTAAGTTTTGAAGTGCCAATATACAATCGTTGGAACAATTTGCCCATTTCCTCTTCAGTGAAATAAGATTAGACTAATTGTATCACATTTATCAGAAAAGTTGATGAACAAATGAAAAACTGATAATGTAATCCAATGTTCAACGATCACAAACTTGTACAAATTTTAAAATTATAACCGTACTACGTGAAAGTTTTTGATAAAATTTACCACCATATTATTTACAACCACGACCATTATTATGAATGTTTTGACATTTTATGAATATGGGTTCAGTGGTTTAGGCTCTACAATGGAACATACAAACATACATATCGACTGCCAAAACTTGGGTCCTTGTAGACTGGTAAAAATAAATGCGTACAAACATTAAAGACATCAACAAAAAATTATCAACTCCAAGTTTGTCAAACAATAATATGTCTTTATCAGTATTTTATGATGAAGACAGTATGTTGTTCTTTTTAAGCTGTAATAAAGATTTAATTCTAATAAATGATAATGAAATTCTTCAAATCACTAATGGGTTGAAATATAATGGCAAATAGTTTCGTTGTATAGAGAGGATGTTTGTCTCAATATCATCAAATAATATCTTAGGTAGAGACCTCCTTCTAGTAAACCCATTAAAAGTAGGTCATAAATCTATTATATGGAGCATTCTTCGTTCTATGGCAAAAACCTTAGAATTAAATTACTCTATGCCAGGCTAAAAATCAAATTTAACTGTTGACCAATGGTTAGACAACGTTAGTCTTTAAACGTTACTATACTTCAATTTCCATTGCAACAATAAAACGTAACATTTAAACATATGTCAATAATATATTAGTTCAAAACAGAGACAGACCTATATACACACAAAGACAAACTTAAACAAAATATAAGTATGTATTTGATATTTCCTTGTCATATTGCAGGCATCATCTTGCCCTAACGGGTATACCGCAAACAGCAAAATTATATCAAGAAAGAGCAAGGTAAGTACCGTAATAGGCGTAACAGCAAAACTTTATCTTAATTTGAAATTAAATTTGCAATATCTTAGAATAAGGCAAATCTATTACATTTGCATGGATCGATAAGAATTTAGCATTCGCTCCGCCCTTCGCCAGCACATGTGTGATTACGGCCGGTGCTCACCGCCGGAAGCGGCACGCGTGACGTCTCCTCATGTCTGAATGTACCCGAAGACGTGACTTGTACCGCTAATGTGACATCGACAGCTTTCCACTGTCTGCACATAAAACGCAACAGATTTCTTCAGAAGAATCGTAGGTGGTCAATGAAGTTCAAGAATTTGTTTTTGTTGGGATGCGCTGATAGCATCGCACTATACATTTTATGATTGCGGTGAATGAGCTTTAATGTATCCTAGTGGTTCCGCTGTGGTCGAAATTAGATTTTTGGATTGGCTTTCTGCACTTTTCCTCCATATAAAATTATAAACCTTTGACTGTTCCAAGTTTCATACTTCTGTGTTCGCATAATTTTTTGCTTCACGTATTAATATATAGATTTTGGCAAGAGCTAGTCCATTTCGTGTATTTCATTCTTCTCAATATAAAGTCATTATACAGTAATATTACTATTTTGTGCTATATTTGTAATTTAATTATTATCTACAGTTGTGTATAAACTTCTACAAGCAAAAGTAACATATACTTACTATACTACTAACGTAAGACACATCTCAGTTACAAATGCAGTTTGGAAAATAATTTAAAGTATTTGAAACCACATTTCAAAAGTTTTATATCAAATGATAATAACTAAATTACGAAACGATAATAATATAACTTTTATAAAACTGTCAAGACTTTTATGGACACAAGCCGATAATTTTATTGTGTGCCATACTGTTTATAATACCCCTGGGAATTTATAGAGCGCATGTAATTATAATATTATAATAAAACGTTCGGAAAAGCGGATGACATAAATCTTACACTCAAGCATATTACCTGCGTATTGAAATGGCTCTTTATAATTACTGTATCCAAGTAGCATAGGCAGTTGCATAACTTGCATACATTTACATATCGTGAATAACATTTGTTTAATATTAATTGTATATCTTTTTGATATTATGTTATTCATATGAATATTGAATAGCCACAACTTATGCTGAGTTATTGGCAAAAACTATTACGTCAAAGAATTTGGAGTCACTGTTAAGGGTTAGAATCCTTCTGCTTAATACTAGTGTTTATTTTTATTTTATAAGACTTTTGTGTTAATATATCTTTTTTCTAATACCAGTGAAAATAAACGTATTACAAGAATTTGTAAATAAATTGGCTTGAAGTGCCTGACTTTAAAGATATTCTATTAATAAGAAACAATCTCGCTTCAGTAAAGCTCAACTTGAAGAAGAAATAATAACATATATACAATAGTGTCTTGTATGGGTTTTACAGCTTCAAATGCTTTACACTACGTAGTGATGTTTCAAACTTGGATATTAAACTATTTCATAGGGTCAATAAATCTTATATTGAGTGTTTATAATATCGATAGTTCAAGCACATAGTAAGGAATATACCTTGATATATAATTACGCGTGTCAACTGTACACGCTCCTTCCAATGACAGAGTTAATAATGATACCTTTTAGTTTTTTTTATTCTGTATAACTATTAATGTTACTATATTTTAACTATTATATTTTAGGACATGCCACGCATTATTATATCAGTTTTCTTTTTAATACCAGTAATTATATAAGTCAACCTCTACAGACATGAAACTTAAGTAGTAAATAATTATATTTTTACTTCAGGAGTATTAATTCAATTAATTAGTACGCTATCTAATGCAATTTGATATTATTTTTATTACTAGTAGCTTAAAGATCCGCTTGTATTCTGAGACGACATCAGGTCGTCGCCCGTGGGGCTTCCTTGCCTGCTCCAATTAGTATTAACAATAGAGACAAAAACCCAAACGCAAAAGCTTGAGTCAGCATTTCCCAGAGTTGATTTAGACAAGAGATGACGAACAATAATGTCACAATGCAACTCAAAGTGCTATTTTCTTTTTATAGACAACTCCAGCATCAGGTATATACTGTGTTGCAGGAAACTTTACAAATATACACGAAACGCACACAAAGAACACCCAGACTCAGAACAATTTGTGGATCTCACAAAATGTCCCATGTGGACAATTTTACTAACCGACTTGAAAAAAAGGAGGAGGTTCTCAATTCGACTGTTTTTTTATAATGTTTATTACCTCATAACTTTCGACTGGGTGAACCGATTTTGAGGATTCTTTTTTTATTTGAAAGCTGCTGCTTCCCGAATTCCTTCTCTTCCCATTTAAATTTGGTCTAGATTGAAGTCTTGTTTTTTTTTGGTAAAATTTGGGATGTATAATGCAGTCCACTTTTACTGAATCATTTAAACGAAGAAAATGGATTAAACAATCTAGGTACATAATTTCTCGACGTACCAGCAGGAGTTAGGAATTCATTATTTACAGTGGTACACTGTCCATGGACACCTGCAGGTCAAAAGTCACAAGAAGGTGACCACCCTTAAAGTTACAGGATCCCAAACCCTTCTTTGTTCTGTTAGAGGATAAACCATCTTAACACTGATGTTCTGTGGGGCCATCGCAATACAGCAGTTCGATTTGTGTCGTAATATATCTCTTAAAAGCCTATAACTATTAGGCTCGTAGCACTGAATAGTATACAGATAAACTCACTTAAAGACAGTTTATAAACAGAAAATGGTATCCGAACAGCTTGCATGCACCCAGTAATGTGTTTTATTGTAACTGTTTATAGAACCACAGCCTATTTAAAACACATCGTTCAGTGGGCGTAAAATAATTGATATTTCTTCGCTCGCTGATTATAATAGTAAAGCACGTTGGTATCTTCGACATATCTGGTTTTTCAATAACCCGTGGGAAAGCAATGTCGTTGCGATGTCCCCAGATGCGAGCCGCGATCGCATCTGGTATACAGAGGAACTTAATTTTTAACTAGGGACCGGTTAGAGCTATCATTATTCCACGTTTATCAATGCTAATAGGACACATAACGTGAGTTCCACTACGATTGAGTTTATAGCGTGTTTACAAAGGATGTTTATAGAAAACAATGGATGATTTGAAAGATATCAAGGGTTAGTGTTTATGTTTTATACTTTAATCGAATATATCGTCCAATGTACATATATTATGTATGTACTTTAATTGGAATGACTTCCCCAAAAATCTCCTTCCGATTTATTTCTAAAGTATTTTGTTCATCTTTGTTAAAAAACGTGTTGTATTAAATAACGTTTTTATATAAAACTAGAGTAGCCTATGTGTTATTTTGATGTATAAGCTATATTACTGTAAAGTTTCATCCAAATTCGTCCAGTAGTTTTTGCGTGAAGAAGTAACAAACATACACACAAACTTTTGCCTTTATATATAAGTGTGATTAGTGTGATTGGGTACTTTTTAACCGACTTCCAAAAGGAGGAGGTTCTCAATTTCATCGGTATTTTTTTATTTTTTTATTTAAGTACTTTATTTGAACACTACTTTCAATAAAACACATGGGTATAATGATAAGTACAATCTCTATACACATTTTCGTGTTTTATATTTTACAGCTATAAATGCGAACCAACATAGATATTTAACCTACTGCAAGATAGAATGGTTTGGTTTGGTTACGTATGGTTAATTTATCGCATTATCGAATGTTTTTTTACATCACACATCAAGATCCGTTAACAGTCCATTGCTGGTCATAAAGCTGTCCTTAGACAGGAGGTTTGATGAGCCTACTATGGCCACGCTGGCCAGACGGATTAGTATTGGATTTGTATCAAGTTTTCCTTCTCTCAACAAATGATTTAATGATAATTTAAACACTGAAGGCTGTAGAAGCACCCGACATTGTACTATTAAGACAGAAATAATCATTAAAGCACCGCGGGTGAAATGAACAAAAAATAGTCAAACTACGGTCACAAAAGTGCTAAATGAAGACCTGGGACTTGAAGCTTTTCAACGAAAAACGAGACACTTTTAACGAGCGTCTGAAATAATTAAGGCTCGAGAGATATCAGGCTTTGTCAAGACTGTACGCGGAAAATACCCCACAATCCTTTTATCAAAGGACTAAAAAATTGCGTCTTACAAAACGATAATGTCTATGCCCACAATAGTAAGAATGAAGTAAGCGTCCAGAGCGCGGCAGCCTTTAGATTATCTTTACTCATTCATGATTTAGGTACCTTCCAAAGAGCTTTTCATTTATTTACTGCAAAGCACTTTTATAAAAGTATGAAGTGTTGTAGTGAAAATAATCATATTATTTTATTAAACACAACTTTCTGTCGTCTGCTCGTTTTTCATTAAAAAAAAACTTTCGTATCCATTTCTTAAACATTATTTGGAAGAAGACTCCAACAAGCCTCAGGGCAATCTCATCGGATATCAGGCACGCTAAAAGACATAAATAAAACGAAAACAATATTATTTCCTACACAAAAATCTTAATATGCAATAAGACTTCATGCAAGCTTATATATAAAGCAATAAAGCGAATTGGCCTGCATCTTGTTTCCGAAACGATTCCTTGCCGAGTTGGGAACATTTGTAAGTCGGGCGAGATTGACCACTCAGCAGAAAACAACTGTATTTTTACTTTGTATTTAGATAAATTCGAGTTTTAACAACATTTTCGATTCCTGCTGCGTTATATAAGTTTTAAACTACTTTCTCATCTATTCTGTAATTTTTTCATAGGTCGGCATAGGTACCATAGCTATATTTAGAATGTGTAGATAAAAAATGGGAGTTCTTATTTAAAAGTGTTTTCTACATTTACATTTTATATAGACTTTATTAATTCATTAAAACAAGGCAAAATTGTTCAGATGAAAATCTATAAAGTACTATTCTTGACCGACATTCCTGTATTGACCGAGTCATGCATTTTAATAGATCATAGATTTATTTAATACCATATAGAAACATATAATTGCAAAACCGCATTAATTGATAACTTTTGCAAAGAGTTTTTAAAATGTAATTTTATAATAACGAAACGAGAAACTGGAAACAAAAAGTTTTTTTTTTATGGAATAGACGGGCAAACGAGCCGACGTATCGCTCGATGGTAAGCGATTACCGCCGCCAATGAACACCTGCAACACCAAAAGCGTCACAAGTGCGTTGCCGGCCTTTTGGGGATGGGGGGGAGGTAGGGGTAGGGAAGTGGGGTATGGGCCTCCGGTATCCTCACTCACTCGGTGAAACACAGCGCAAGCACTATTTCACACCGGTTTTCTGTGAGGGCGTGGTATCACTCCGGTCGCGCCGGTTCATTCATGCCGAAGCGTGGCTCTCCCACGGTATAAAAGTTTTAAACTTTTATACTAAGAAAAATTAAACAGAGGTTAAACTGTAACTGGTTCTTATCTAAGAAATAATGCTAACTACTCGTATGTGGTGACAGATTAAAGAATCCAGACTGTCATCACCCTTATTCATCCCGGCGTGGGTGTTGTGAGAGCCGACTAAGAAAGGAAACTACATAACTACTACAAAAGATAAAGAAGACTTGATACAAACCCTATACCATTCCGTCTGGCCAGTGTGGTAAACTGTAAACGAATAGATAGACAAGCCAACTAATAACAGCAATAACATCTCATTTCTTACCAATATAGCAATAGTTCACATATCGCACTTACGAAGTACACTTATTGATAACACAATAATTAATCAAACGTTGATTGATTGCTCTTATCAGTGCACTTCATATCACGTATATACAATTAGTATTTTCGTACAAACAAACTGTCCTATAGCTTCCTAACAATGAACAGTCGCGATCGATATAGAAGCTATTTAATGATTAATCATCTATTTTTCTATAATAGTAGGTAGATTATGGACAAACAATATGCTATTAATCATTATAAATTCATCAATCAACCGCCTGTCGTAGACAACTTCTTGGTTAGATCTCTCCTTTAAGGGGACATGTTATAATCGTAGAATGGAAAATGCAGTTCCATAGTTAAGGTTTCGCTTGTGATTTTCTGCTTATTTTATTATGCAAATTACACTGACATACATTATTTAAATATATTTTATACATTTGATGAAAATAGAAATACTCAAACGTCGACAATATATTGAAAACTTTGATTTAGGTACTATGATTTAACTGTTTTGTACTTATGTGTCCACCTTTGTGATGAGAGAAATAAATGCTATATTATTATTATTATTTGCAGCAACTTTACTGCTAGAGATAACCCTACTAGTAACAGTAACTACTATATTCAATGCGATGAAATGACTATAAACTGTTACTTTCCCCTAAATTTCCCACCCCTTTTTTGTGCGAATATCCCCTCGGATACCACCGACTGGTGGCTATCTTGGACTCGCACCGACTAAAAACCGCACACCGTCTCGGATACTAGAAGCCGGGGAACCAGGTGAACCCTCGAAAGGAAATCCCTGGAATCCCCCTAAATTTTCTAATCTTCAGTCACTTTGGCGTGCTAAAACTTAAAAAAAAATAGTTAAAAGTAAATAGTCAATAAGACGGAAGTCTTATATATATTTCAGTTATCTCCGTAAAACATACCGCTATTTATCTATTTCAAAATTCAGCGAAACTCGTTCAATTACAAGCTTATCACTTTCCGCATCCAGTTTAAATTAATCAAGCAGAATGTTTCAATCTATCGAGTGGTTATCTTCAGTTGAGTGGAGCCGGCCCCGGAGGCCGTCTGACCTCCCCCGTCTATATTTGTTGCCGTCGAGCCGATACACCACCACAAAGCAACACCCCACACAATACATTCACAATATTCGCCTTAGATACCGTTCGACATTTTTCAATTCGTACAACCATTTCGTTTTATGGTTCTCTGTAACTCAATGAAATATCTTTTGAAGTGTTATATCTTTGGAAGTATGATCATGAGAATTTGATCGTGATTCGTTATAAACATACTATACCTTTGTAGAGAATATAGATGTGATTATTACGTATGTAACTCCGATGTGGAGCTCCCAACCATCTCTTAATTGTTGTGCCGTCAAGATGATTAGTCTTGCTCTAGTTCAATTTCTAAAACTTACGGCTATTATTATGTGTTTTTATAGTTTGTGAATAACCATGAACACGGTTTTATTTATTTTTTATAAAGACAACTCCCGCAATAGGAATAAATCCTGTGTCGCGGGGGACTTTACAAACATACATGAAACCGACACAAATAACACCCAGACTCAGAACAACAATTTGTGGATCACACAAAGTGTTGTCCTACGTGGGATTTGAACCCACGACACTTGGCGAAGTAGAAAACGGCGTGGTGACCGTTAAACCACTAGGCCAAACATAAGAAGTTAAATAGACATATTGTTTTAGATAACAACCAATAAACGTTAAAATGGAGTAAGCCTCGTTGAAGCACGGGTAGCTTGAGTAAATTTTACTAAGAGTCAGAGGGGAACAACGAATTAGCCGACCCATTAAATAAAAGAGTGTTCACGATGTTGATACATAACCTTAATAAACCAAAAAGTGTTTTATCGCAGCGTTGTGCGACCTGCGACAATAGCTGGCCCACTTAAGTACGGTCCAGCGCTTTCATGCCGGAACGAATTTTCCGGACCTGTCGTAATAAGCATCCGCGAACAAACAAAGACATTTTTCGTTCTGAGATTGCGGAAGCATTACGCCCAATTTTTGTATTTTAAGTCGACGATTATTTAAACACTTCCAATCTGAAGAAAATGTTACCTTTTAGTTACCTTTCATGTACCAGTTAGGTATATGAAAGGTAAAAAGGAGAGTAGTTAATAAAATTTGAACATATACTTATTTTACATAATATTGTTCATACGTTATTACATTATCTTTTAACCATCCTTCGATGTTATTAAAGATGTAATAAAATATCTATCAGTAATGATAACGGTCAAGCCAGTGGCTACGTTAATGGTACGTGCAAAGTGGAGACATTAGTCCTTGTGTCAGGGCACCTCGTTACCGGGCACCTCTCAAGGGACTACGGGTTGTCCCCTATTTGTCAGACGACCGCTTCACGCTGAATTTTTTATGGACATAACTTATGTCTTGGGGGATTTTCACGGGGTTTTGCGGTGTCGGCAAAAGCGGGTCGACACCGGCTGTAATCATTGTGGTTTACTACGTGCTTTTATGTTATGTTAGGGCTCTTTAGATTATACAATCGTTGCAAGATGACCTCATAAAATATGAAACTAATATAAACGGAAATAAAATTCGTCATGTACAACTCTTTAGAGTATGAAAAACAGCTGCTAGTCGACGTTCGTGCCTGCACGAGTGAACTTAAATTAAACAGGATCCTATAAACGATTGCCCTAGAAAACAAACACCACGATAGGAGAAAGCCAGAGGGTTCAGGGCTGCTCTATATCAGACAAATTGACATTGATTTTATTTCGTTACTTTCGATGTACAGTACACGTTAGTATTACTATGATAAAACGCATTTTATATCAAAAATGAGTAAAATATTCATAACTTGAGATAATATTTAAAAAATCCTAACCAATGAAAAGTAAAAAAGATTTAATCTGCTAAATTTTGCAGAAAATAAATCGGCTGAGTAGTTGTCATAAGTTGCAAGGATGATCAAAACTCCACTTTCAACATTTATATTATCTACAACAAATAAATCTAGAGCTACATAAACATATGAAGGTTGTACAAATAGGAAACATCTTTCAGCGAAACACAAAATAAATTACTCTATATTCACTATCATCAGACAACCCTATTTATTAGGGGCGCTTGTCTACAGCATGTGTTGCCAGGCCGAACTCCCAAACCAAAACAATTAGATCGCCAGCAGCCGGTTTCTCTTAACACATATCGGATATAAAAGTTTCGGTATACACTGTCATCATTCAGACGAAAAAGGGATTTCATTATCGATCTTTATTACCCCTTTGTAAAATTATAAACAAACAATTTATTATGAAGAACGTCTCGCTCTGTTTCCGGCTTTAAATCAAAACAAGTGTATTAAATTTGTATCACGATAAACAGCCAAAGCGGCTTATTGGAAATCAACGGTGTAACCGATTGATTAGGTATTAGACTCAGCCAAGCGTAATATTGAATTCGACAGATGGTAAATTCAGTGCACGCTTCGCAGTGGGAAGTGACCAGACTAATTAACCGCAAATACGTTCAAATATGTAGCCGAGAATAAATACATTGTAGAACTTATAGTTATGGATTGTTATTATTATTGACTAAGCCAAGATGCAAGTGTTTCGCAATCTATTCTCTTTGTCCGATCGCTAACGCCTCTATTCTTTTTTTGATAATTGGCTAATATTTTGTTTTGGCCACGTGATTTAGCGTTGAGATAACGTAATTCCCATACATTTGTCAGTTTTCTAATAACGTTTACATTTGTAGAATGTCAACTGCCCAATTTACAGATTTAGGAGCTTTAGATAAAATTAATAATGTAATATTCTTTTTTTTTTTATTTTAGCTGCCAAAATGACTCTGCCCTGCCTGATGGAAAGCACAAGCAGTCACTCCTCAGGTCACCATCCTCGATGTGAACAACGACAGTGCAGCATGGTGACCAGCACTATGGCGGCCTAGTGAGATGCTTTTTCACGCCCCGCTTAAAGGACCCGGGATCATAGTGGGACGGAAACATGTGCGCTGGTAGTGAGTTCCAGGTTTTAATCGCTCGGCACAGGAAGGAAGAACCGAATCGATGAGTGCGAGAGCGTATGTCTTCCACTCTGAGGCGGTGACTTCTGAGTCTGGCACGTGTTGTCCTGTAGAGGAAGGGAGAAGGGTGGACTAGTTAGAAGAGCTCTGCAGAACACTCCCCATGATAAAGACGATAGAGGACTGCCATTCCTGAGAACTTTCACTACTATCAGTATTTAAAAGACAACTGTCTAGTATTTTTTTACCTTTGAAATATGACATTTGACCTAATCGATAATTTTCAACAGTATTAAGATTAAGAAGTTTGTAAATAATACAGGACAACTATGTAATCTTGTTTCAATTGTTGCACGAAACTTAATTTTACGGTTTAATTTGAACATAAATTAAAGTCAGTGTAACATAAATCTCATGTGACAAAAATAGATTGCTAACTAAAATGTTTTTACAGTAACCATGACAGCTGCATTCTCGTAGTGGTATTCGCATTCGTATTTCAATGTCTTAAAAATTGTGAGTTAGATACGAAATAATAAAATACATAACTCGTATTTGTTTTTGTCGAGAAACTAACTTTGTAACGAAATTGTTCCCTTTGTTGTTTGTTTTCAGCTTTCTTACTTAAAGTACAAACAATATTGTTCAATATTTCTACATACAATAAGTTTTGATTGGTTTAAAGCTACTCAGACTGATATTGTTATTATTTGTGATAACTTTCTACTGAAATACTGGACTGAATTGAAGTCAGGTCTGCTCTAGAACTTAGTTTTAATAAATGCAATCGTAATAGTTTCTGTCTAAAGTTTGAAGACATTCGAGTTAATTTAATCTTAGATCTCATACTAAGAACGCTCTCGCTATTGACATTACAACAATTTCGTAATATTTTTGTTGGTTCACAAACAGAATGTGTTCTGTAACACGCTTGAATATATAATCTATTTATCGTTCAATACATAAATTATGTTAAGATTTTTTTTATTTATTTATTTATTTATTTATTAAAAACTTTATGCACATTTGTACATTGGCGGACTTAATGCCCAAGGCATTCTCTTCCAGTCAACCTTAGGGTGGTGTAGAAATCTAGTAAGGTAGGTGGTGCACAGAGGTTACATGATCAATAAAAACAAACAAAACACATAAAAATAAACATAGACATGGTAAATACATAAATATTTATATAAATATACATACATACACGCATACACATTATATTCGTACACTATGACAGTCCGAGTCTAAGGTGAACCAATTATCGATTAGTAGTTCCTGCCGTTTCGCTAAGAAGGAGATCATGTACCTTCTTTTTGAAAGTAAAACGGTTTGTTGACATCCTGATTTCGAGTGGGAGAGCATTCCAGAGTAGTACCGCTTGGACAAAGAACGAAGAGTTCATGAAATCTGAATTGTGGGAGGGACATAAGAGGAGCAGATTATTTTCTGAACGAAGATTTCTGTCGTGATTCGAGGACAGATAACGGTAGTATTGAGCAAGATATGTAGGAGAAAATGGTGAGTTGAGAAATGAAAATAGGGAGGTAAGTGCTCGCTGATTGCGGCGCAGGCGGATGGGCAACCATTTTAGTTGGGAACGATAGGCTGACACATGGTCGTACTTCCTAAGATTAAAAATGTATCGAATGCAGTTATTGAGAAGGCGGTCAAGTTTATTGAGGAGATCTGCATTCAGGTCGAAATAACATACATCACCATAGTCAATTATTGGAATTATTAAGGATTGCATTAAAGTTGTTTTAGTGGTAGTTGGCAAGAAGTTTTTGAGACGATATAACGTTCGCATGTTTCCCGTTACCCTCTGGCTGACATAAGTAACTTGAGCTTGCCAATCAAGGGTCGAGTCGATGAGCAAGCCCAGGTCTTTAACTACGGGGCTGAACGGAATGACTGAGCCACTGAACACTATTGGTAAGATTGAAGCAGTATCGATTCTGCTTATCATGCGTTTGCTTCCTACTATTATCGCCTGGCATTTAGTTGGGTTAACCGACAAGCCAAATCTCGTCGACCATAACCTTATGGTCTCTAAGTCCCTGTTGACTTCTTCGATAGCTTGCGTTATGTCGTCCACTCTTGCCTGCGAATACACTTGCAGATCGTCAGCATACAGGTGATACGCACTCCGAAGTTGTTGAGTTATGAGGTTAATAAATATTGAAAATAAGAGAGGAGAGAGAATACCGCCTTGAGGGACGCCAGCGCGGAGGTCGCACCAACTCGATGTCGAGTCATCAACACGAACACACTGCTGTCGCCCCTGAAGATAAGTGGAGAACCATTCCAGTGCCTCGGAAGGTACCATAAGATATGTAAGGATAGATAGAAGGATTTCGTGACTGACGGTGTTGAAGGCATTTGAGAAGTCAACTAATACTAGTACTGTAACTTTAGTGTCTTCCATACCTTTCCTAATATCGCCAGTCACTTTAAGGAGAGCGGAAACTGTGCTGTGACCGGCCCTAAAGCCGGATTGCAGAGGGCTTAATAGCTGGTTTCTGTGAACAAAGTGTGAGAGTTGCTTGTGAACACAGGCCTCGAGTACCTTAGATAGAAAGGGAAGAATAGAGATAGGTCGAAAGTGTTCAGGATGTGTAGGATTATTTTTTTTTGGAAGAGGAATGATATAAGCCTTTCGCCACAGAGCGGGGAAAGTTCCGGAATCAAGAGAGAAATTTATTATGTGTGTGATTGCCTGGAGAATGCAGTCAAGTATGGTGACAATCATACGACGGCTTATGCCATCATATCCTACGGCATTGGAGTGGACAGATAGAATAATCTTCTTGATATCCTCGGGAGGCACCGGAGAAAATTCGAAGGAGTTGGTAGTGGGACTGGTGAGACCAGATATGTATTCCAGCGTTTGACACTTAGTTAGAAGATCCAGAGAAGGCGTAGATGCGAAATAATCGTTGATGTCATTCAAACCAATTGTATTATTGAACACTTGGTGTTGTTTTTTACCAATACCTAATGACCCAAGAAATTTCCAGATACTGGAAGAGGAAGAAGACTCTATGTTTTGTAGAATATGTCGGCGTTTAGCGTTGCGTATCACCTGATTGCACCGATTCCTTGCAATTTTATAAAGATTCCAACTATCTTCGCTGCGATTTCTCTTGAACCGATGAAATGTCTGATCCCTTCGCTTCATAGCTGCACGGACCTCATCCGTCATCCAAGGCGCTGGGGCCCGTTTTAATTTAACTGCTCTAATGGGAGCGTGGACGTCATACAGATTAACAATGTTGTCGTTGAAAATGATGATTTTGTTATCCACGTTTGTAGCAGCAGCCATATCTGTCCAGTCTATTGCATCAGCATCTGCGTGTAATTTTTCGACATTCATGCTTCGGAAACTGCGTATGTGTGCAATTTTGGGAGGTGGTTTGGGAGGTTTCAGGATATAAGAGAGGAAGAGTAAGTCGTGATGGGAAAAGCCAGGAGCAGAGAGTTGACCGTGGGATGAGACAAGGTGTGGGGCAGAGATGAGGATTAGATCAAGCCAGGTATCCTGATGCTCAATGTTATGATGAGTGGCTTGAAGCGGTAGGACATGGAGGTTGGTTGCTTGGATGATGTGAAGTAGACTGCGTGTACGAGGAGAGTTTTGGGCTAGGAGGTTGGTATTAAAATCTCCCATGATGATGTGATGCGAATGTTCAGACCCTAAAGATTCCAGAACTGTTTCCAGACTGGAGAAGTAGCTAACAGTTGGGGGGCAGTAAACTACACCCAGAATGACGTTGACTCCCCTGACACAAACCTGTAGGAAGAGATATTCTGCGCTGGTAGATAGATTGGAAGAGGAAGCGGAGACAATTTTGTAAGGTAAGAAGCTGCGAAGGTAGATTGCAACGCCGCCACCTCTTTTATCTGAACGGTCATTACGAATAAGGGTAAAGCCAGGCAGAGTATATGAGGTGGAAGGTAGGTGGGGTTTGAGCCAGGTCTCCGAAATCAGGATGGCGTGAACGTTGTTGTCGGAGAAAGTCTCAGTTAAATCACTGAAATGGCTGGGAACACTTTGAGCGTTTATGTGACAAACATTAAAATAAGGACGCGATTGAGGAAGAAATATTTGTCGCACTTGATCACCCAGAGTCTCTACTATGGAACTGAAACTAACATCTTCAGAAGAGTCATCGGCAGAAAAAAACACATCAACATCATCGTCGCTCATAGGTGTACCTATTAAAAATAAAAGTATAGGACCGTACCGCTAAAATAAAATAGAAATGTAATGAGAATCTAAATGCAAACTAACCAGATCGTATCTCTACACCACCCGCCAGCGGACACACATACAAAAATAATATATATTTTTTCCTTAATTTTTGGTGACATTGTGACATTTTTAAATAAGCATACAAAAAAAAAATATAAACAATAGATCAAGAGAAAAAAGAAAGAAACAAAACAAACAAAAAACAACCAAAATGAAAACAGACATACTTTCACAAATAAATACTCACAATTACTACTAACCTAACACGTTCTGAGCGTATCGGAACGGAAAACAATAATACGTGATCGTGACAGGTGACATTAGATATATAGTTGTCAGTTGCGTTGATTGCAAAACATGAAGGTATTTATTGTAAACAAAGCAAAAGGTAATATTGAGTGTTTATGTTTGGAATAAAATAAAGTGTTACTATTAAACGATACTTTAAAGTAACTGTGAGGAAGTTAATTGTTAAAAATGGTGACGATAGCAGTATAATCAATGTCGCCGTGAGCTTTTAGTGTTCGTGCTCGAAGTTGCTTTGGGCGGTGATGTTGCCTTAGGGTATTTTGCTATGAGAGGTTCGAGCTCGTCTGGTGATGTTATCTTCTGGCGGCTTTTATCAGAGGGCCTGACGACTATGATGCCGTCCTGTGTCCAGCAGGCCGACATACCGAAGTGTTGCCTAGCCATGCTGAAAGCCGTCTGTCGAGTTCGAGTCAAAAACTCTCTTACCGTGAAGCCGGAACCCTTCAGCGTTGTCTTCGCCTTCCAAACAGCAGCACGGGTCTCCACGGCAGAGAACCAGACCAGCATTGGGCGACGACGTTCCTTGGAAGGAGTACCAATGCGATGACAGCTTCTGATGTTGGATGCTGTGACCTCCTTGAGACCCATCCGCTGGTTAAGGATATTCAACACGGTCTTCACACAATCCTCCTGGATAGCTTCAGGCACTCCGAGAACCACTAGTGCCTTACGTCTGTGGCGTGTCTCAATGACATCTACCATTTTGTCACACTCATTAATCTGCTTGCGCAGCAGACCCAGCATGGTGAACATAAGCTCCCTGAATGCTCTGAATTCCTCAGATACTCGAGCCACAGTTTCCTTCGAGTTCCCACCAGATTGCAGTTGTGCTTCTAGCTGAGCCATTCTCTTGGAGAAGCTCTCTTCTAAACTGCTCTGAGCCGTTTGAATATCATTGAGCTGCGACATTATGATTCAAAATACCACTTAAGAGTTCCTTTCTTCTTGATGAAATTATAAACTGTGTGAATGGCTGGCAGGTGGTTAAGAACTTAATTCAACATATGCGCAGTACAGTAACTGTAAGTATATGAAAACTATTCACTTATTTTATTTAATTAGCACTAATATAAGTATTAAATATTTTTTCAATTTAGAGCCTTTTAAAAATCTGTGTTGACTTTTTAGCACCTACCCACCAAAAAAAGCCTTTTTTGTATCCCTTTTCAAAGAAATAAGGCGCACGGAAACATCTAATACTCGTATTTGGAATACTTAGGGCCAACTCCAGGTAAAGTTTCAGATTTTTATCTGCCATGTGACATATGAACTATTTACAAGATAAAAGGTTGCTAGGTAATGTAAATAGTGTTCACTGACGCACTATGTCTAACTTGTAAACCCGAAATCTGTAATTTATCTCACAGATAATTTCAAAAGTGACCTTAATGTTTGACATAAAATATAGGTAGATTTTACGAGTAATTAGCTTTTGCGCGCGGTTTCGCCTGTATCTATGTCGGATATCACGGTAATACATTTTCCTATGATACTCACAATGTGGTTTTCTATTGGTAAATGAATTTTCGAAATCAGTTCAGTAAATCCAGAGATTACCCCTGCAACCTCACAAACTTTATCTCTTTATAATATTGGTATATATAATGAATACAAAATAATAATTCAAAACAATAAAAACAAAAGATATAGTATATTATATAATACAAATGCAGTTATATATTTTAACCTGTTACAGTACAACAGTCTATACAATATCAGGTCAAGTTAAAATGGTCAGTGGAATAAAACAAGATAATTATAATCAAAAAAGGTCGATATTTGAATGACACGCGATCTCTAGTATTAATTAAAGGCAGCACGGCGGAGAATATCTATTAATAAAATATCTTAACGATTGTTAAGGTGTCGTTAAAAAGCAACAATGCGTTGATTACGGGAGATACGAGTTGTTTATATTTATTCAGCCGAACTTCTTGCAATTAAAACCTAATCACTAAGTTTTGTGTGTCTTTATGTGATGTATTCTCATTTCAATTAACCATAAAAAGGTTTTAGTCACTGAGGTAGGTAAGAGTTTGTAAGTTGGTGTAGCAATTATTGTAAATAATAGATTACATGGATTAAACAACTTATGCATATTCATTATACGTAAAATAGGTCTTTACCTATGAAATTGCCGTTTTGTATGCAATAAGTGAAAGTACTTATTTTTTCACGACAACGCGCGACCCCATACTGCGCAACAGACAGTCTCCAAGCTGCAAGAGCTGGGGTTGGAAGCTCTCCCTCATCCGCCATACACCAGACCTTGCACCTACCGACTATTACTTTTTCCAAAATTTAGACAACTTTTTAGTGAATAAAAAATTCAATTCCCGAGAGGCAGTACAAAATGCCTTTGAAGAGTTTGTTGCCTCCCGTCCAGCTGATTTTTACAAGAAGGGCATCAATAAACTGCCAATGCGTTGGCAAAGATGCGTCGATTGCATGGGTGATTACTTCGAATAACAGAAATAAAAAAGTTTGAAAAAATAAGTACTTAAACTTATTGCATACAAAACGGCAATTTCATAGGTAAAGACCTAATATTTAATAGGTGAATTCTTGAAGATAGTAGAGTCACGCTGATCCTAGCACGAACGGGCCGGCTCGACCGGGGCGGTACTCTACCCTCGCACAGACGATCAACGTTAAATGACAGCATGCGTGCTGACGTGTTTTGTTGGTGAGTGCGAGACCGGAGGCTCAATGATGCAGAAGCATCTCACTAGGCCGCCATGGTGTAAGTTACCATGCTGCACTGTTGCATTGTCTGCATTCGCCACCACCAGTGTTGGATTCTGCTTATGCTTTCCATCAGGCAGATTAGAGTCACTTTGGCAGGCCCATACTTATAAAAGGTGCACAGAATTTTTTGTAAGTTTCCATCGTTGTGGGGAAACAAAATAGAATGATAGATATGACTGCACGTTTGGCCTAGTGGTTTAACGGTCACCACGCCGTTTCCTACTTCACCAAGTGTCGTGGGTTCAAATCCCACGTAGGACAACACTTTGTGTGATCCACAAATTGTTGTTCTGAGTCTGGGTGTTCTTTGTGTCCGTTTCATGTATGTTTGTAAAGTCCCACGCGACTCATTGTTTATTTCTAGTGCAGGAGTTGTCTTTAAAAAAAAAAGTTGTTAATAAAAAGTATATAAAAAATATGTATATCACTAGCTGCGCCCGGTAACAACTGTGTGTAGTGTAAAATAGCCTTAGTTAGTCATTGTATCATCAGCTATCTGTCAATGAAAGTTCCGTCAAAATCAACCAGATATTAGAACATCATCATAACTCTATTGCTGGGTTGGCATGGGAAAAGAAAAATTTTGATTTGACTACTTTCCTCACAATTTTTACGTTTTTTCTCTCCTTCAAAACTTTATTTGTGCTTTAAAACAAATGCACAAAAAAACCGAATTGGTTTCGTTAATTGGCGATTCATTTCACACTGTATGTTACGATTTTTTTTTTTATTCATATAGATCAACAGTCCTTAGCAGTCCACTACTGGACATGGGCTTCCCCTCACAAAGGAGGTTGTGGCCTACTATACCAAGCTGGCTGGCTGGGTTGGTAAAGGGATTGTTTCAAATTGATCTTCTCTTTGCGGTGATGTTGTCCTGCATAGTTTGCTCTCTAGTCGCGTCTTACGACACCCATTAGATGAATAGGGGCGGCGACACTCCGTATTCGAAATTCGTCACCAAACGGAAATTTTATATTTACCAAAGAATTCTCTTTATGCAATACTTATTGACGTATTCGTGCTATTAATAAAAAGATCTAAAAGTTTTTGGAACAACTTCGACAGATATCATTTTAGTGATCAATAAATTTAATGGATTTTTCTCTCGTACTTCGTTCGATATTTTCGACTCGGTATTCAAACCCGAGATCTCAAGGACAGCAGTCGCATACGCTACCACTGCGCCACCGAAGCAGTCTAAGTCACGAGCGTGTTGTCGTCCTTGCAATACTTGTCACCAGAATCATGAGGAAAGAAAGAATTTACCTAGAAGCACCACCGATTTCAATTCATGTTTTCAGTTGTGAAAATGAAAGGAGTTAGTTCTTGTACCTGCCTCGATGGCGTAGTGGTAGCGTATACGACTGCTGTGCTTGAGGTCTCGGGTTCGATTCCCGGGTCGTGCGATACAAATGTTTGTATGATCTGCAAATATTTGTATCGGAGTTTGGATGTTTTCTATGTATAATATGTATATATTTACAAAAAAGTAAATATGTAATATTATCAGTTGTCTAGTACCCATAACACAAGCTCTGCTTCGCTTGGGACTAGATGGCGTTGTGTGTTTAGATGTCAGACATATTTATTATTATTATTGTTAAGAGGAAATCTCGATATGTAAACAGTGGGCTCCACTCCAAATGCCTAATGTATGGTTTTGTTTAATCACGCAGATACACAATAGCGATTTAGTCATGAACCCCTCAAAAGCAAAACGCTACTAAACCCATACTGAGAATGCGAAAGTTTACACCGACGACGTGTTTACTTAGTATGAGTAAGTAGCAGTAAGATTTGTAATGTTTGAAATGTAAATTTTTTATAAAGGAAATCTTTCTATACGAAATACTAGACCATTTTACAAAAATAAGAGTAATCGCGTTTTTATATCCAGCTATCAATAATAATTTTCTACTTTTTTTGCCGTTCTACTATTGAAAAATAATAGGTAGTATTTAATACAATTTGGCGGTTTTTTTTTTAATTTAAATTTGTCTGAATAGGGAATGTATTTCAATTTAGCAATAAGAGGGCAGTATTCTATTCCTGCGCAAATTGTCACTCCACCTGGTCTGTGGGCGTTCGTACTACGTTGGCCGAGATTCTATTTTAGAACTCTTTCAACGGATGGCCGACAGGAGCTTGATGCGAGAAACCAGAAACTATCAGGTTGGCGTGTAATGGGAGAGGCCTATGTCCAGCAGTGGATTGGAATGTTGATTGGAATATTTGCTAACTCTGAACATGAATAATAAATTATAATGAAAGTAATTTCATATGTTTCAATTTCCACCCGTTTTTACTGAAAAGGATCACATATAATACAAATTATGTTTGATGATGATTATGATTGATTAAAAGCAAGGAACCACTAAACCAAAGTTATTCTTTGGACAGACTACTTTGGGACAGCTATAAATTGACACGCCAAACTTCAATTCGCTACAATTTATCAATGTCACGAATATATTAAGAGAAATTAAAACAATAAAGAACATAATTGGATGCTGCAATGGACCGGGGACAAGTTCACGGACGGACAACACAGTTCAACACACTGAAACCTACACCTTTTTTACAATTGTTTCAGTAGCAATTAAAATAACATCAGTTTTTTTATGTGTGAAGAAATTATCTAAACGAAGAGCTAGAAATCTATAAAAAAATACCAGCAATCAAAAGATTACATAGCCTTTACCATAATTATCCTTCGAATCGCTAATCTATACTTATAATAAAAATGTAACAGGTCCAATTCTGTACATTGAAGATATTTTGAAATTTTTTTTTGGAGGTCTTCAGTCGATACTGAAGCCAAAATTGTAATTTTTTTCATTTTTGTCTGTCTGTCTGTATCTTGGCCGCGCATCACGCCGAAACTACTGAACGGATTCAAATGAAACTTGGCATGATTTGAGTTTATACTACGAGGTAGGACATAGAATACTTTTTATCCCGAAATTCAGCACGGTTTCCTGGAGAGAGGGGATGAAAGTCAAAATATGTACTTAGTTGTAATTCAATAACACATAGTTCAATTCAATTCATTCTTTTTTTGCTAGAAAAAAATAATAAAAGATACCGGGAAAAGTGTTTTTTTTTTTGTCCGCGACTGTACACTGCCTGTGGGAAGCTGAGACAGATATATAAATATGGCGGTACGAAGTTCGGCGGGTCAGCTAGTTGACAACTAAAATTATATGAATAAACTACCTTCTGCAAGCCGCTTAGCTAGTGTTCAAGTATGTTTCTCTCATCTCTTTTGTGTTTTTCCTAGGTTAAAGATAACTAGCTTTTGACCGCGGCTCCGCCCACGTCTATGTCGGTTATCACGATGAAGAGTAGCCAATGTCCTTCTTCAAGAATCAAAGGTATCTCCATGCCAAATTTCATTCATGCCAAAACGTAACAGATAGACAGACAGATAGACAGAGTTACTTTCGAATCTATACTTATAATAAAAATGTAACAGGTCCAATTCTGTACATTAATTTTTATTTTTGGATATTTTTTGAATTTTTTTTTGGAGGGCTCTCTATAATCGATACTGAAGCCAAAACTAGTTTTTTTTTCATTTTTGTCTGTCGGTCTGTCTGTCTGTATCTTGGCCGCGTATCACGCCGAAACTACTGAATGGATTCAAATTCAAATCGTTTATTGCACTCCATAATAATGTATATAAAGGTGTTAACAAGCTTGTAAGAGGAAACAATTATGGACCCTGTTGGGCACGGCAAAGTCTGGAAGAGAAGGCGAACCATTCTTTTTCAAAGAAGCACATAAAATAATTGTTTTACTAGTCTATCTAGATACATTACAACTACACACTTGTTTATTTGTTGTTCGCGTTTACAATGTAAGTAATGTTTGTATTTATTTTTATTTCTTATATATACAGCATGTTATTATTATTATGAATATTATTATTATTTTAATAGGATATTATATTGGACCCTGTCATACGCCTTAGTCATATCCAATAGTAAACCTACAGCATATTGTTTATTATTAATAGTATTTAAAGTTTCCTGTATATATTTATAGACAGCTAATATGGTTGAGCGGTTCTTTCGGAATCCATTTTGAGACTCGTTAAAGATGTTGTATTTTTCACCAAAGGAGTAAACCCGATTACACATAGCTTTTTTAAATGCCGTTGGTAGTAAGGCTATGGGTACGTAATTACTGGGGTCGGTTTTTAAATGTTTTTTATGGATAGGTCTAATTATTGCTTTTTTTAGTTCATTTGGAAAAATACCTTCTTCGAAGGACTGATTTATTAATAGGTAGAAAGGCAAAGTTAATTCTTTAGCAATTGTCTAATCAAGAAAGGTGGAAGTTCGTCTATGCCACTACTTTGTTTGTTTTTAAGGTTTCTAATAATTGTGTATACTTCGTATGGGTCTACCGGTCGCAAGAACATGGTGTTTTCGGTAGGTTTAGAGATTCGTGTATTACGAGTATTATTTCCCGCCGATTCAAATGAAACTTGACATAGCCTATATAATAACCCGAAAAGTGGGAAGACTTTTTCATGGTAGGTGAATTTGCAAAGTAAGTCTGTGAAAAAAAAATTACCGCCCGTGGGCACGGGGCAGCTAGTAGTTTATATACTAAAGAAAACCCTTAGTTAGTTTCAGTTAAGTTTAAGGTTTATTTTCTGATAAATGTTTTTAACTTAAAGAATACCTATATTTTTATTGACAAAACTATTACAGTCGTATTTCCATTATACAATTGAATTAATCACTAATTCAGACTCGGATAAATGTTTCCATTATCTACGCTACAACTAGTATATAGTTCCTGATACGGGATTGTGATTTACCATTTAATAGTTATGGCAACATTATTTCTACAATAGTTTCCTGTACAGTGTAATTCGTATTGCACTAAAGTGAAAGAGGACTTTAATGGGACTATAAAAGTAAAATTGCCTATTTTCATGGATCACAGAATGTTTCACTACAGTCTGCCCACTCGCTCAAACTACAATTCAGAACGGAAATGGCAAAGTTAAATTGTATTCGAAACAACACCTAAGACGTCTAGACATGTTATTATTGCAGCCTACTACTAAAGGCGTAGCAGGGTCTAACACATAGCACGTAAAACGTAAAGATTATTTTTTATGTTTTAGGAGTTCCTATAAAATAACAATACTTCCAAAACTCAATGAAGAGTAAGTATAAAACAGGGATTCTCCGGATTAAGTTTTGTAAAGTTTTAGGCTTTGTAATTAAAGGGCCTCTTACTGTAGTAGTTAGTGATTTCCCCATGCTTTATAAACACCTAATAAGCCACAACCAAAATGGATATTACATTCTTGAAATTAAATTCACTTGTACTTTCATTTCACTATTTAATTATCATGGTATTTTTACCTAACCTGTTTTGCTCTATGACGTTATCAAAGGCTATTCTTAAAAAAAATAGATATTGTAAAATATCAAGTGTCTATTTACATTAATAAAGGAAGAACATAACTCAAAAAACACTTTTCTTAAGTACACGTTATAATTACCGGATACACGTGGTTACCCTTGTTCAGTTTACCATAGTTTGCCCTTGTCCCTAACTGTTATTTTTATAAGCGAGGTAACAGGAAAATAATAGCTGAAATTACTGACAAACTGGTCACTTACTTAGGATCACTAATTACTCACTTAAAATTACTACATGTATGTACTCTAAGTCAGTGGCATGTAATACCATCACAAATATATCGTTGGTTGAAATTCGTATTGCAAGATACTTCGCAATTTATTCAAAAATCGGCAAGCCAATAGATTTATATCGCCTAAAGATTGGCAGCACCACTCACGCGAGCCGTATACACCGAAAGCAATTTCAAAGACGGCCACTGCTCTTCGCTACTTTTACCCAGAGGAATATAAACATCAGTTATTTTCAACTCAGTACTGTGGGACTCCAATACTACAGTCATTTGATTTGTATCGCATGATTCGTTCCGAAAGAAAACTTTGGTAGGCACGCATAACCGAAATCCTATCACGTAACATAATAAAGAGAAAATCGCGAACTAATATTGTTGAAGCGATATACGGGCTAGGGGACAGTTAATGCTTACAGGGAGGGTAGTAAACGCCATTCCCACGCGCCTAATATTTCCGGACAACGCGGTAATTAATGTTCGGATAGCGAAGCTAGACAATGCGTCAGTGAGCGAGCCATTAGCTGCACAATTAGTGCAATTGTCGTTAATTTATAGCTGTATACGTCAGCACCATCCAGAAGTGATGTAGCAATTCAATAGTGGCGGCTAAGAGATGCATTTCGTTCATTCATATACCATGAAATCACTGGTAGTTTATATAACTTTCGAATTTGAAGTGTATGTAAACTCTCCAGTGATTAGATAACGTTTTATCATTATTTAACAATACGTAAATTGTTGATAGTGCACAGTAACACACTAAAACATTTCCTATTGACCTAAATAACACTTCCTGTTGACCTTAAGGAATGAAAATGTAACATTAGTAAAAATACAGCCGGTAAATTATTTTTTTGCATAATAATCTAAACTGATATCATACGGGATGTTCAAAAGTTCATCAGAAGTCAACTAGGATGTCATACACAAACAATCTTAAACTGATCGAAAGACCATACAAATTAGACATAATATGAAATTCCAAATTAAAAAAAACCCCTACTCAAGCACTTAATCGAGTAATCATACGCCAATGATATTTTTCCAGACATTCTGTTATTCTTCTCCACTTTCACCCCCATAACTTTTAAATGACTCAACCGATTTTCATGAAACATGTCTAAGAATACTCGCACGTAACTCACCTTTCATACAAAAAGAAACTAAATTGAAATCGCTTCATCCGTTCGCGAGTTACGGTGCCACAGACAGACAGACAGACACGACAAAATTATAACACCCCTCTTTTAGCGTCGTCGGGGGTTAAAAATAGTCCTCTTCCTATCACTCAATTTATATTTCAATGTTTAAATCTATTTTAGCTATTTTCCATAAGTAGTAGATGTATAAGTCTGCAAACCATTGCTAACCTTGACTGGATGACTCAAGACAAAAGGTTATTCGAACCATACTAGTATTATTTGGGGCACGACTGTCGGTATTTCGACACACTACTAACAATGTCTATATAGAGACGTATGTATGTTTACTACTAAGAAGGTAATACTAACCGACAACTGATACTGAATGTATTTCTCATTGATTGACATTTCCAAACTTATTTAAGACGAGAAGGCATACGGGAAGAGTACTTATAATAGTACAAGCTATATTTGAACGTAACTAACAAAATTGGACTGATATTTTTCAGTAAGATCAAACCTAATGGATTATTTAAACAGGAGAGCTATGCGCTATTATAGTCCGTGCTTTAAAATAGCAAGCCACGTGCCTTCTCCGTAAAGGCGCGTCTCCACCGAAATTTGTCAACGCAAAAAATGGTTGACTACACAAAAGTTGCCAACTTTTGTACGGTGGAGACTCGGCTTTACAGAAACTTTTATCACCAACACGTGATGACAACACAAAAGTTGACAGCTTTTGTTCTGTGGAGACTCAGCTAAGATGTAAATTAGCTATAAGTTGCGTGTCTATATGTACGGCAAACTGCACTGCAGGTAGTAGGTACTTCTATTAACTTATATTCTACTGCACTGAAAGCGCGGCGTAGAGTTCAGCGGTCACCTTGCCACGAGAAAAAAACGTTGTTATGTAGTATTTAAAGTGCCTATGTACGTAGTTCCGAGCGAATGCAATAATAAGCGGCTTACCGCACCGCAATCCAATAGTCTAAGGTTCACAAGTCTTGAATAGAAATAGGTATGTCAGATACACATATATTTAGCAGCAAAAAATTTGGTGCTAAATATTGAAGCTTTATCAGGAACTAGTGAAACTGGCCCTAAGTCTTCTCACATCAAAATCTTAGATTTAGGGTATATATCACAAAAACCCTTACAGTTGGAGAGCCGTGGGGTTAACCATGGGAGAGCCACGCTTCGGCATGCATGGGCCGGCTCGACCGGAGTGAAATCACGGCCTCACAGAAACCCGGTGTGATATAGCGCTTGCGCTGTGTTTCACCGAGTGAGTGAGGATACCGGAGGCCCATATATAAGACCCATCCCCCAAAGGCCGACAACGCACTTGTGACGCCTCTGGTGTTGAAGGTGATCATGGGTGGCGGTAACCGCTCCCCATCAGGCGAAACGTCTGCTCGTTTGCCCCCAAATCCATTAAAAAGTTGTCACTGTCAGATTTTTTTTTTCAAGAGAAGCTTATGTTTTTTCAGCAGTTTAAAACAGTTATAACACTTATGTAACTATGACAAGCGCGATACCACATATTAAATAACATTAAAATATAATGAATAATTTATTTGTTTAAACAATGTTTCCCACGCGATATAACACACATTTCCTGGCGCTTGCGATATCGTATTACATACGAATAATTATTATAAAACTGATATCAGTATCACGGAATGGTTTTTAAACCTCCCATCTAGTACTAATTGGAAAGTTGATATTGGTGTTAATTCTATTATGTTTCACTTAACTAAAATTTCTCTAAAATTATCTTCTATTCTCTTATTTTAGTGAAGAGCTTTCCAAAATGCTATTTTGAGTATGTATGTGTATTTAGATAACATTTATTTTTAGTGTAATATTTCAATCTTTGACATTTAGAGTTACGTTTAACAGGGTAACTCATTTTAGTGACTTTTAGTTTAGAGAGTTTTCGAACAACAGAATTAGCACCATTATGTCAGCTCGGTAACTAAAAACTAACTAATTAATTTCACTGTTGATGATAAAAGTTCAAACACTAATTTGTTCAATCAGTCGCAGATATCTTGATAAATGTATTTATTAGTTGAGACGGGTTTATAGCTGTCGTGAGCATTATAATTTGATGTTACAGTGAGCAAGAAAGTTATATTTCGTAGAGAAAGAGATATCCGATTACTAGAAAAGGCTCGATTATAAAAGAATTTTAATGCGATCTGTGGTACTATAGATATACAGCGATCAGATTAATCATTGTTCATTAGGAAAGTATTTGTTGATGGAATAAAATCACAGCAATTATTTTGTTATAAGGAGTGGAAATAATGAAAGTTCTATTGTACTTATAAGGTAAGATATACGAAGACATAGTCACAGGTATTAACAGTTCCTAGTTAGTATATTATTAAAATTATTAACTTGAAAAATACTTAAGAATCAATTTGTGACAAATCTTAACGTAATCAAATACCACACAGTCATATCTACTCAATGTTACTAGAAGATAAGTGATCAAACATTGAAAGATTATTTATACCTTAGCACATCTTTAGAAAACAAAACTAAGAATCTCATTGATTTTTATCTTGCTATGCACACATTTACCGAAAAATACTGACATTGACTTTTTCAAATTAATCGCCTATTTAAGCCAATCTATTAAAATTAACAACAAATGATGACGATGTTAATCATTCAATAAAAACAGAATACTTTAAACTCTGTTTACTAACAGGCAACACGATTTCTCGTAGATTAAATCGTATCAGATAAGATCATGATAATGATTTCTACAATAGTGTCAATATACTAGTATCACCCCCTCGTAATATGGCGGAAAAAAACATAAACCAGATGTAACAACGCTTTTGAAGGACGATAAATTCATGGTGTCATAGTAAAACCACATGGACCATGAGAAAATTAATAACAGATAATCCCGAAACTATGTGCGATGAGCGGAATATGGGTAGTTCGCTGGCTTAAAATATTGCTGTACAACTTGTGATGTTACGGGCAGATGTTTGACTTTTTTTTTATTCCAAATTGATTAAATTTCGGTCTGAAACGTGCTTCTACGTTAATATAGATCTCAGTCGTAACATCGAATACGTAAATAGACTTAAATTGTTATTTTTTCTATAGAGAATTAACTAAAACCTTGCTGTAATTTTTCCTGAACCTAGAATCTAAAGGAGCATAAGAACAACATAACCACGTATTTATCAGTAATTCATTTTATACTAACACACTACTTCAAATGGCTTCTTGTATAGTCAAATTGAAGTCAACATGTCTATTTGTGGTATACCTACAAAAAGCCGCAACGCATGACCGGCTGATTAGAATGACAGCTGAGCTCACGCTAATATTGAATACCTACATGTTTTTCAATGTATTCGACTGCCAGAAAGAAGAAGTTACCATATTTGGCTTTAAGTATTTTTTTAAATATTTTTTAATTTATTCATAAATCTCTTTGAGTTGGCATTCCCAAACTAGTCGAAAATTTACAATTTAGTAGCAAATTTGTAAAAAAAATGCAAGATTTCCAATGTACATTCTGTTAATAATTAGAGAGAATATGACTGCCTCGTTGGTCTCGCGGTTGGCGTGTGTGACTGCTGAACATGAGGTCTGGGGTTCGATTCCCGGGTCGGACCAAATGTTTTTTATGATCTACAAATATTTGTTTCGGAGTTTGGGTGTTTTCTATGTATAATATGTATGTATTTACAAAAAAAAAAGTATATATGTATTTGTATCAGTTGTCTAGTACCCATAACACAAGCTCTGCTTAGCTTGGGACTAGATGGCTTTGTGTGTTAGATGTCCGAAATATTTATTTATCCGAAATATTTATGTCCGAAATATTTAATTTATAGAAAATCTACACCATTGTCATAAAGGTGAAGAATTTGTTCGTTTGTTTGGTAAATCGAACGCGCTAAATATGAACCCAACTACTAATTCGAATCGAAATAAATCAAAATGTTGTTAGTGTTGGTTAGCCTGTTGACCGAGGCAGGCTACATAATATTACGCTGTGACCAATACGAGTACAAATAGATTATATCAATGAAAAATGTTGCAAAAAAAATCAAAATTATTACTTTTGAGAAACGCAAAAGTAGCGTGGGTCAGCTAGTGTAGAGTATGAGATAATACTTCGTTTTAGTCAGAAGACTTTTTTAAGGGAGGGATCTTTATAACTAGCTATTTGAGTGATTTTATCGATTGACATTAATCACTGAGCTAAATGAGCTCAAAAAGTGATTTATATACTTTTACGAATATTTTAAAATAAATTTGATTTTATTCCCATTTATTTGGGTGACGCAGATTGGGCATTGCTAGACATACGCACTAAATCTATGCAATTAATCAAATGTCAGTATGCCTGTCTGCAGACAAGTTTGTGAGTTAGGAACTGATGATGGGAAAGGTGAATCATCGGTATTAAAAATGTTATATTCTTTAATGTCAGCAACAAAATGAAAACATATTAACAAATATTTGTAATTATTTAGTACATGTATACAAAAAATTGCTATTATACAATGATGATGCTCTTATAGCAAATTAAAGCCACGGCGGCCAGACTCAACAAAGACCAACCAACAAGGCAGAAGTAATATAGTGCACAAGTGTGTGCGCAAACACAAGTGCACTCTCTGTTCCCTCACTCTCACTCTAGTCAGACACAATCTCACATCGGATAATGCACATGTTTGAAAACTCTGTTATTACTTTATATTTAGTTTTCAGTTGTAAGATACAAAGTAATCGACTTCTGTTAAGTTGTACCGTTCAAAATAAGTAATTCTGACCGCGAACACTTACATACATAAATTTCAAAGCTGATTTAATTTAACATTATGAAGTAGTAAAGGAAATGCCATACCGGGCTTGTAACGGAAGTGATGCAGTGGAATATGTTTTACTCCGGTCAATGGAGGAACATGTCAATTAATTGAATATTAATTGAAATTCAAATGACTCGTTGGTAAAAGAAATGAATTCGGATACCTTTTAATTTATAAAACGCGTTCACAGTTTTTCCGAGATGTACGCTGGTGTTTTCAAGAACTAGCATTTAGAAAGCGTGTCAAAGGCGACAGATGTACCAATGAGTGTAAGCCCGCCGTAACATGTCTTACTTAGTAGTTCATACTAAGGTTACACCATTTAAGTATATCCGACCATATCGAGACTAGCAAGGGCTTGACCCAGATGTATTTAAAGTTAGTTCTCTATATGATACTGTAACAATATGTTACGTTTTGTAACTAACAATGAATAGAATAGAATGTTAATGCTGAGTAAGTACTTATTTCGAAATCATTTTTGAGTACTCGTAACGTCTATTGTGTATTATCATAGTATTTTGTAAGACATCCTCATTCCTCATATTCAATAGGTATGTATAAAAGTGATTTTAGAATTATTTAGTCTTAACAATTTTTTAAAGCATTTTTTTAATATAGCTACTGTAAGAATAAAGAAATGAAACAGATTAATATTATGCCTAACTTTACTATTAAAGTAATAAAGTACGTTAGTAAAATACGTTACTATTAAAGTCCAATAATTCAAATAGCATATGACGTACATTATGAAAACACACTGGTGAAATTTTATAATGTACATCAAAGGAAAGAGGGTGTAGGTATAGGGGCAGTTACCTACTAACGATCTTCCCAAAGACTTCGTATGCTTATAAACTTGTAATACAAAACTTTAGTGCATCGGGAGTAATTTCATTTTCAAAGACTGAAAACATTCTTCAAATTAAAACAATGATAACTCAATATTTCTTTATGAGTAGATGACGTTTTATTTATTTAAAACTTTTGAATTACACTCAATTAGCTTATTTTACTGGACTATGACGAATTTACAACTTCATAAATATAACTAAAACCAATGTACAACAAGTTTACACTATTTCTCATTCCGTGTTTCCTTTCAACTTTGAAAAAGATAAATTTTCACTCAATCGTTTACTCCTAATTTTACCCCTTTAGGGGTGTATATGTGAAAAGGTAAGATGGATATAGTCATTAGATACAATAATTCAGACCGTCACCTTAGAATACATACATCAAGTGTAACGTGAAATTGATAAACATTTTTATCGTCTAACTTGACATTTCATAACTCGGAGGCAGTACAATAAAACGTCATATATATCACTGGCACGCAGCAAGAGACGCGTCGGATATCTTTATTACTTAGTGTGATAAACAACTAGAGGTATCGCGTGTATTAATCGTTCATTCACCTCATTGTACACTATGTCAGCAATAACTCGTAGTGGTTATCGACTAACTAATTAACTAAGCGATATACTACATAATTATATTGTGGGCACGAGTGTCTTCTTAGTTTAAGAAGTATAAATGTTACATAAGAAAGCTAGTTTAGGATAAAGAGTACTGTCATATAAAGAACTAGCTTTTACACGCAGCTTCGCTCACGCAGTCTTTCATCCCCTGATTTACCCTCTTAGGGGTGGAATTTCGAAAATTCCTTTCTTAGTGCTCACTTACGTTATATAAAGAGCATACATGCAAAATTTCAGGATTCTAACTTCAGCGGTTTGGGCTGTGCGTTGATCTCTGGGTATGTCAGTCAGTCAGTCAGTCAGTCACCTTACTCTTTTTACCCGACTACGGCAAAGCCAAATGAGGGTTATGATTTTGACAGGCTATGTACGTATGTATGTTCATTTGTTCCCTCATAGCTCCTTAACTACTTATTAGAACTGGACAAATGTGGTATCGTTAGAAGCGTCTTGATCGTCTGCTGGTTATAGGCTACATGACGTGTCACTGAATCTAATGTGGCGCCCTCTAGCCGACATAAAGTACTGTGTTAAAAAATAAATTTGATATAAATATGTCGTGTTTGGTATCATTGGAAAGGACGTTACTTGTACATTTGAAAAAAATATATATATTATATATTAATAACAGCACCAAAACATTTTAAATAAAAAAAAGTAAAACTAAAACTCAACTACGACAAAAAACGACGCTGAAAAAGTATAAAACAAGTTCGAAAAGCCGTAGTCACGCGTTGTCAAAGTGTTATGGACTACGGTACATTACTAAGTTTCAAAAGCTGTAGTCCATGAAGCTTAATGTACCATAGTCCATAACACTTACCACCAGGCGATACGGCTGCTCGTTTGCCGCCTATACCATAAAAAAAACTCCCTGTGGTGACCCAGATTAAGAATACGGAGTGACATCACCAATTTTCATCCCGTGGGTGTCGTAAGAACCGATTAAGGGAGAAAACTATGCAGGACAACGTCAATGCAAGAAGAAAGGATAACTTGAAACAACTCCTATGGCATCCTGTCTGGTCAGTGTGATATAGTAGAGTAAAACCTCCTTTTTAGGGTAAGGCCTATATCCAACAGTGGACTCTCAAAGGCTGTGGATGTGATGAAAGTTTAAGAATTTTTTAACCAAAGAGATGTCAATAGTGACGTAGACTGTGTCATTCTAGTTAACAAATAAAATTAATAAATAGGGAGATAAAATATTCTACACGTACTGCTCTTTAAGTTAGGATGCGCAAAATATCTTAGTTCAGCAGAAATCATTGTTTTTTTTTCTATTGAGTTTACTTTAAAAAAAAAAAGCTCTACAGTTCAACCGTCAATTTATGGATATTATTGTACTTAAAACTCTTAATTGCTAATTTATTTATAGACATAGACATGTTCTAAGATAAAGAGTTTTATGTTCGTAAGTATTTCAACCGTACCAAATTATGAGTAACATCTGGAACATTTATAAGATTTTGTTTGTCATGTAAATGTATTTAAACAACACGTATAACAAAGGATTTACTCAGCATAAAAATGGTGACCGCTCAAAAGGTTTATACATCGTAAATTTCGTTAGCTGACAGAGGAGGCGAATTCAAATACATTAAATCATGTCTGCATGTGGTTTTTAAACGTCGGTACACCGTGTTGAAGAAGTGCGGCATCACTGAACACAAACATGAATGTGCAACGTGACATTATTACCATATCGCGTTTCTAGAACTACACGAGATCTGAATCTAATGTTGAAATGCAAAAACTTTGAAAACTTGCAATACAACAACTATTGTTTACTATTTCTAGGAACATGATTTCTTTTTATCGATATATACACACATCAAAAGTGTCTAGGGATCAAGCATTTTTATGCGGATTTCTTGAGATTGAGATGTGGCTTTGGCCCTGGCCTGCTCAGTCGCCAGACTTGAACCCGATTGAGCATGCATGGGATATGCTACAGAGAAGAGCTCTGCCGAATATGGAGGGTATCCAGTCGCAAGAAGACCTTTTTTTGTTGTTGCAACGAACATGGGCGGCCATTCCACAGCGTGATTTGGATGAACTCATTTTGAGTATGCCAAACCGATTCTTGTGTTGTTAGTGTTCGTGGTAGAAACACGGATTATTAATTGTTTAAGTTACTTAATAAAATTTTAAAGAAAACTGTTATTTCAGTCTTTTTTTCGAACTTTAATGTTAGTGGTTCAAATGTCAAAAATCCCTTTATTAGGAAAATGGCAAATTTCTTTATTAATGCAAAGGTGACTTGGTTTATCGTTACTGTGACAAACGAAAACACTTTATTTGATGAATCCTTAAAGAAAATTTTAATTAATATCAATCAGGAGAAAAGTTATTGCAAAAATATATGTTGATCCCTAGACACATATGTTGATCCCTAGATACTTTTGATGTGTGTATATTCAAAGACAACACGCAATCTATTTCTTGGAAGGGAACTGGCCGCTACAGATCCACAGGCTACATAGTTTGGCCTTCAGGGAACTGCAGAGGATTCCAGAAGGTTTCACTATTCATCAAATAGATTTAAGTTGTCAAATGCAATGCTAAGAATCTCACAAGTTTAACTTTGTATGGTATGTGTGATATGGTAATTAGTAGCTATAATATTCGTTCAGAAATTTTCCGAAGGGTAACAACGTGAACTCATCCAAGGTCAATAAGTACATATATGTCCAATTACATCTTATTAAAGGTACAGTTATACCTACTTATTAAAGTCGTAGCCGTACCTACATACTCGTATTTCTATATACAATTTCGCCACTCTCAGCATAGCAAACTCAATCTGTCTTTATTAATCAACCCCACTCAAACCAATGTGGCGTTCAAGGTACACACTGAGTCACAAAATCAAAATGGATTAAGTAAGTAGTGACAGAAAGCCTCGCTTAATCACGATAATCAATTTCACCTGACTCTTGAACCTGACACTTAGTCTATTAAGTCATGAACTTTCTTCATAATACAACATACTACAGCACATATGAGCCGGTTCGACCAGAGAAGATATCACGGCTTCACAGAAAACCGGTGATAATGAATAACTGTTTTGTGGCCATTTGCTGAGAGAGTGCAGTTACCGGTAGCCCGAACCCGATAGCCCTTCAATTCCTTTTGGGTCTCACAAAGCGACAAAAATCGGATAAGAAACGGACTCCAAGAACAAACAGACTCTGATCAACAATTCGTTGATCACACAATGTTTTTTCTACTTCTACACTACGCCATCACAACTGGCCATTTGTCGATAGTGTGTGGTTGCCGGTAGCCCAAACCCGATAGCCCTTCAATTCCTTTTGGGGCTCAAAGAGCGACAAAAATCGGATAAGAAACGGACTCCAAGAACAAACAGACTCTGATCAACAATTCGTTGATCACACAATGTTTTTTCTACTTCTACACTACGCCATCACAACTGGCCATTTGTCGATAGTGTGTGGTTACCGGTAGCCCAAACCCGATAGCCCTTCAATTCCTTTTGGGGCTCAAAAAGCGACAAAAATCGGATAAGAAACGAACTCCAAGAACAAACAGACTCTGATCAATAATTCGTTGATCACAGAATGTTTTTTCTACACTACGCCATCACAACTGGCCATTTGTCGATAGTGTGTGGTTACCGGTAGCCCAAACCCGATAGCCCTTCAATTCCTTTTGGGGCTCAAAGAGCGACAAAAATCGGATAAGAAACGGACTCCAAGAACACACAGACTTAGATCAACAATTTGTTGATCACACAAAGTTTTTCTACTTCTACACTACGCCATCAAAACTACAGTCAATGTCAGTCAGTCTGGCCAGACGGTTTGGTATAGGGTTTGTATTAAGTTTTCCTTTCTCTTATTTGTAGTAATGATGTTTTGCGTAGTTTGCCTTAGTTGCTACTTTAGACAGCCACGGGGTGAATAGGGGTGGCGGCACTTCGTATTCTTGATCCATCACCACGGCCCTCTTTATACCCCCATACAGAAATACAAATTACGCCCCTTACTTAGTTGAAATGATAAAACATAAGCGCCAGTTCTCATAAACAAAACTTGAAGGTACTTAATAAATAATAAGAGCTCTTATTGTAAAACATTATCACACGCCTCAGTAATTACGTGGCATTATTTTTACAAAGTTATCCAACATACTAAAATAATTGCGGTTTGATGGAGGCAAAATGTTACCAAGTACTTCAATTATATATCATAAAAGAAGACATTAAAATAGAATTACAAAGCTTAGTGCCATTATGTCCATAATGTTCGATAGGTTTAAACATTACGACAACGAACAGAGTAACATATTTTTAAACGATAATCGAGCTGGACTGCAATTAAAGAAAGGTCTGTTTGTATTGTGAAATATGCAGCAATAAAAAGAAGATTAAGTTTCCTGGTAAGAAACTTTTGAAATCATCGTCATCAATCTTCGCCTATCCTAAGAAAGGAGGTGATTGATACTTACTCTATCACACAGACCAGATGCGTTGTTATAGGGTTTTGTTTAAGTATTCCTTTCCTTTGCAGTCCTCTTGTCTTGCAGTTTGCTCCCTCAGTCCGCTCTTACGAGACCCGCGGGGTGAATAGGGATTGTGACATTAGATATTCAAAATCCGTCAGCACACAGATAACTTTAGGAATGCTTGGGTTCATAAAATTTATTGCCGATATTTCTGTTTTCGTTTATGGTGTAAGGGACCAACGAGCAGACGTGTAACTACACAGTGGTAATTAATTACCATTGTTCACGGCTCTTCATTTTCAGGTGGCAAATGAAGAGCCATCTCTGACTGACTGACTCAACTGAATAACATATTAAAAATTTGTCTGAATTCATATTTTGTTGGTAAGATACAACGGAAAATTATTTTTGGAATAGAATAAATTTGAGGCTCGAATTTAAAGGAGTAAATATTAATGAATCCAAGGCAAAATCGATCGAATTTAAACGACAGGAATTGTTGTTTATTAAATCGAACCACTTAATAATAAACACTGTTCAATAAATTGATCACAGGGCGACCCTTTGCGCTGATTTCGTGACATTCAATTAAACCTAATTTGAATCACTCTAAAACTGATTCATGAACGTTGAAAACAATACTGGATATATTTACTATTATTTATGTTTTATTGATACACATTCTAAATAACCTCCTCTAAATACCTAATGGGTAAATTTAAATAAAGTTGTACCGTCAAATGGATTTACTTACTAAAGAAAATTCCGTAAGTACTTAACTAATATAAATACAAATCTTAATTATAGCTGACTGATTATAACTATATTTATTTATTACTAGATGACCCGTGCCCACTTCGTTGGGCGGTAAACATTTTTTTCTCCTACTTACATTGCAAATCCGGCTACCACGAAAAAGTCTTTCCACTTTTCGGGCTATTATATATCCTATGTCACTCACAAATAACGTAGCTTTCTACTGGTAAAACAATTTTCAAAATCGTTTCAGTAGGTCCAGAGATTACCCCCTGCAACGTCACAAACTCACAAACTTTACCTCTTTATATAGTAGTATAGATTTATGTCCGAAATATTTATTAACTATCGCTTTTGACAATAACATACATAAAAAAATTAAATCCTAAAACACTAATCAAAACTCCATAAACAATGTAAATAAAAAAGAGAATGAGTTTATCAGATCACCAGCTTCCTCCACAGATAGAGCAAAGCGACAGCGACAATGTTTGTGAGCCAAGATAGATAATGTTAGTTAATTTACGATTGTACTGATAACACAGTTTGTCTACAATGTGACAGATTGAATACTAGGTACATAGATAAAGTATAGTAATAATACAAAATTTTAACAAAGAAAAAAAAGCGGCCAAGTGCAAGTCGGACTCGCCCGTGAAGGGTTGCGCAGCAGCAAGTAACATTTTTTTTTTATATTTGTGTTGATTGAATGAAAGGTAAATTGCAGTTTCCGATTTATGACGTATTAAAAAAACTACTTACTAGCCTCTCAAATGTCGAACAAGATTACGTCATAATTGCTATGGTGTCAAGTGGCTATAGGTATGCACTCGAAGTGCACTTCAGATGCACTTCCGGGTCTCATTAAAATGCCGATTAGCAAAAAAAACTTTCTTTAGGCTATTAACTATTTTGGTATCATTAAAAGGGTTACTAAAAAGCGTATCAGATAATGTATAATTGATTAGAATTGTACATAGAATTAAATTAGTAAATCGATGATTAAAGTAGGAAAAGTGCTTTTTTTTTCTCTATGTACAGTACATAAAAGGTTATATGATTGTAAATAAAGCATTTCATTTATTTATTTCAAGTAATCGTTATTTTTATTTAAAACTACAATGTTTAAGTAATAATTTACTCTGAAAAAAAGGACACTTCTCCATACAAATTTTTTACACAATAATTTATCAACAATAGCCCATTGTTCCCAATATTCCCGCTTCGAAATCGCGGCAAAAAATGTGTTTGTTTACACTTCAAATGTCGGCTCAACTTTTGTTCGAGTGGCTTGGCCCATACATAAGTATATGTTATTTTTAGTTGCAAATCTAAACAAAACATTAAGTTTACGTTACAAGAAGAATATTTAACGTTAGGACAAGATTAATAAACAATAACTGAACTTACCTGAGGTTATAAGGTAACCTTGAACATTACCTAAAATATCAACTTCTATACAATTTATTGTTCACATCACTTTATATTTATGAACTTGAATATATTTCTTCACGTAAAAACACAAAACAAACAACGAAAATAATAGATTCTCATACAAAAACATTGTTAAAAACATCACAAGTATACAACACACAACATACACGTACTTCACGTCAAGGTTGCAAAACCCACTTGCCGTGTTCGCCTGCTATGAGTGAACTAGATGACGCGGGGACAAATAGTAACGTCTCATTGCATCTCCGTTTCATTCGTTCCACGAAAGTGAAGCGAAACGATGCAATATGCAATATTAATCGATTAAAATTACCGAAAACAAAAAGTAAACAAAAACGAAATCGTATGACATACTGACATATAATCGTATGACCGGAAAACGGTCATTGACACCCAGGCCATTATTGACAGCAACCAGTTTTTGGTTTGGGACATCGGAGAGGCTAGATTTCGTTCAAACCAATTTTCGGTGGAAGTTTGCATGGTATTGTACAACATATATATTTTTTAGATTTATCATGCTCTTATTTAAGAAGTTACGGGGGGGGAACACACATTTTACCACTTTGAAAGTGTCTCTCGCGCAAACTATTCAGTTTAGAAAAAAATGACATTAGAAACCTCAATATCATTTTTGAAGACCTATCTATAGGACCCCACACGTATAGGTTTGATGAAAAAAAAGCGAAAAAGAGTTTCAGTTCTAAGTATGGGGACCCCCACAATTTATTGTTTTTTTTATATTTTTGTGTGAAAATCTTAATGCGGTTCACAGAATACATCTACTTACCAAGTTTCAACATTATAGGTCTTATAGTTTCGGAAAAAAGTGGCTGTGACATACGGACGGACAGACGGACAGACAGACATACAGACATGACGAATCTATAAGGGTTCCGTTTTTTGCCTTTGGCACGGAACCCTAAAAACGACTTCAAGAACGACCAAATTGAAATGGACCCACACGGGAAGCACCAGCTTTCAAATAAAAAATAATCATCGAAATTGGTTGGCGTGATATTGAGTTATTCGTCAATTTGTCGCACACATACTTAATGCAAATTGAAGACTTAAATGGTTTTCTTATGGCTGACATGTCAGAACTAGACCAAATTGAAATGGGACCGCATGGGAAGCACCAGCTTTCAAATAAAAAAAGCATCATCAAAATCGGTTCACCCAGTCGAAAGTTATGAGGTAACAAACATTTAAAAAAAACAGTCGAATTGAGAACCTCCTCCTTTTTTGAAGTCGGTAATTTTTTTTTTATTTCTAATAGCCCCAGTACACGTTGCTCATCGATTGTACTCGGCAGATTTTCGTGGTACTGTTCACACGTTGGCCTGTTTCTTAATTACTTTGATCTGTGCACGAAAAACCGACACTAATCAGGTCGTCGGCCAATGTTGGTTGCAAACGACGAATAGAGACAACGGCCCAGTACACGTTGGCCGAACGCACTCGCCGAGCGCGTTGGTCCAACGTGTACTGTGGCTATATGGACTGTTAAAGGCAAGGCAGCCTACAGAAACAACCGCCGCGTTATAATCGCCGCCAATTGAAACATTGATTCTAATATTGACGCTACTATTAGATGGAATGAGTTCCGCGTAACAGCACGCTAGTTAGATATTTGATCAGATGGCGGCCCCGATACCCGCTTGTCTCTTTAACAGTGCGCATTTCTAAGCACAAGTTTGAATAGAACGCTAAGATTCTTTTAATACATCTGTTCAAATAGACAAAAGAGTAAACATTTTACGTTTGAAATCCTTTTCTTCTTCTTCTTCGGCCTAGCGTTTTCCCTGCTTAGTGCTGGGGTCCGCTTTCCTACATAATCTTCTCCACTTTGCCCGATCTTCGGCATCCTCAAGTGTGAGATCCTTTTATATGAAAGAAATTAAATTTTCAATGGAATAAGGACAATGGAATACATGTTAAATGTGTAACCGTAATATGAAATACGAATATAGTTTTTATAGATTATAACATTGTCTTAGTAGATTTTCTCAGAAACTAAAACTACAATTTTAGTTCATATTAGCTGAGCCCCGCGGTGTTACCCGCGGACCGACATCAACCGCGGGCAATGCCGCGGGGCGAAGTAAGACAAAAAATTAGCATAAGCTACTTTATATCATCAACTACCTATCAGTGAAAGTCTTGTCAAAATCGGTCCAGTCGTTCCAGAGATTAGCAGAACAGACAGATAGACAAAATTTAAATTTTTTTTTTTTTATGTAAGTATCGTTTAAACTTTCATTTGCATTTAGTGAAAAGCTGTTAATTTGAAATTGCAAACAGACACTTTAATTTTATTTGTGTAGATGAGTTGTAAACAAAAAAGTTAACAACATAAACTAAGATTAATTATGAATACACACACAGTCATCAAAATTGTGACACGATAATCACCGACAGCAACACATTCATATCTGAGGGATGAAAGTTCCAAAAATCCGTTTTTAGTGGATGCACGTACAACATAAAAAGCATCAGCTGCAAAAATCTCAAGTTTGCAGTACCAGTTGTTTAAGGTTTGCCTTGATGAGTCAGTCAGTCTGGGCAAGTAATTTTGTATGTTTAAATACCTCTACATGAATCAAAAAGGTCGTTAGCTCAACAGTGTACCAAGTGGCAGTTAAATCACATTTATGCTATAAATACGTAGACATTACATCTTATATTTACGAATATTGTAATGCATAACATCTTGCCATGTCTTTAATATTTCGGAGATGGTCATTTGTTCCAAACAAGGCGAACCTGTTCTATGAGAACCAGACTACCGAGAAACATACTTGAATATTTCTAAATTCACACATAATATACAAATAAATTAGACGTAGACACAGAATTAATGTTCATACTCATTACTTAACTCTTGGTGCCGGATGGGAATCGAATCCGCAACTTCTGGATTGTGCAGCCCAGATCACTAGACCAACAAGCCAGTCGAAACGTAAACAACAACAAAAAAATATTCTAAGTCTATTACTTGTCTTGTCTATAGTAGATTTATTTAGTTTAATTTATTAAATTAATTTAGTTTTACTAGTATAAAACATATTTTTATGCAAATCAAAAACCTGCATTAACATAAAGATACATATCTCTTTTAATATATTTTAAATTAACAATTCTTTAAAATTAAACCGGTAAATTGTATATTTAACTGCTGTTGTAACCGAATAAAGCTGCACGGTGCAGTAGTGCATAACCAACACCCACACACCTGATAAATAATACAAACTACATATCTCATAATTATCAAAGCGATTACAGAAAACAAGATAACCTTTAGTTATAACAAGCCCAGATCATAATCCGGTGTTTATCCCATATTAAGAAATAACATGTCTAACTCGAACTACCGGTTAATAGAGCTTTGCTATTTATGGAACATGTGGTAACGGATAAAAAATACGAAGTGTCACTATCCCTATTCATACCGTAGGTGTCGTAAGAGCCGACTAAAGGACATAATTATGCTAATTAGGTAGTAGAGCCACGCTGATTTCAGCACGAACGGGCCGGCTCGACCGGGGCGGTACCACCCTTGCACAGAAAATCAACGTAAAATGACAGTATTCGTATTGTTGTGTTTCGTTGGTGAGTGCGAAACCGGAGGCCCAATGATGCAGAAGCATCATTAGACCGCCATAGTGTGGGTCACCATGCTGCATTGTTGCATTCGCAATGAGTATGGTGACCATCACTCTTGGATTCTGCTTATGCTTTCATCAGGCAGAGTAGTCATTTTGGCAGGCACATAAATAAAAAAGAAAAAAAATTAAGAGCACTGCTAAGAGATGGAAAACTTAAAACAAACCCTATACCAAACCGTCTAGAAAGTGTGATACAGTGAACCAAAACATTAATACTAATATTATAAATTCGTAAGAAACTCTTAACTAAACCACTGCACCGAATTAAATGAAATTTGGCTTGGATATACTTTGATTCTTGAGGTAGGACATAGGATACTACTTAGAGCCCCTGCAGACTACAAACTTTTTAATCTGCCGATAGTTTGCCGATAGTTTAGTTTTTAAGGCAGTTGTCGGCCGATACCGAATTGTTATAATGTGCGCACTCCCATACATCTTCATACTGATTAAGAAACAAACCAAATTATCGGCCAATGGAAAGTCTGCAGTTTGCGGGGGCTCTTACGGGCCTACCACACGCGCAAGTATCACCACATTTTTGCCTGCGCAGGCCGGCTTGTACACGGAACGTGAGTGTGGTTGGTAAAACTATATCACGCGCCAGCCACCTGCTTCACGCAGTTTTACCTGCGCAGTTATAACTGTGGTGATACTTGCGCGTGTGGTAGGCCCATTATTACCGCGGCAACCGAGATACATGCCTATGTCCATCAGTGGACTATAAAAGGTAAATGATAAGATAATGATTATGATTTAAGGAACTGAAAAGGGTAACGCATTAGTGAGAAAAGATTAGAAAGTATAATAAGTGTAATCACGACCTAGACAGCAAACAAGGGAGGAGTGGGACCTCCCGCCGAACGACACTACTTGGGAGGTCCAACGGTGCTGTCGACGACAACTAAATTAATAGCCTTACAACTCATCAGAGATAGTACAGCCACCTATCACCTCGTGAGAAATATTCTTAACAACTTTGTCGCGCATTAAACAATAAGCATTATTTTAAATCGCTTCAACATTAGACATTCCTCTTAGAGCCCCTGAATGTATGTATGTATATATAAAACGAAACGGACAGTATGTCTTGTTGACAGTGACTACGGCAGTATTTCTATTTTGTAAGAGATGCTTCGAATAATGGATAAAATATTCAAAGTGGTCGTCACAATTTCAATAGATCGTTACGTGGTACTAAACATAATCTACCTGTGAGTAGGTATGTGTGTAAAATAAATTATCCTTTGTAATTTTGACATTTGTCAAAACGGTTGTTGTAACAGCAATCATGTAATAATACTTCTACTTCTGATTGGATTTTTCGGGTGAATTTACTCACACCTAATATGTCTGGAGCCTGTTCTGTGGTAACCAAACAGCTGATAAAGATAATTATGCTCTTGTATAGAAAATATAGAAATACATAATATAGATGAATTACAGCCAGGCAGACCAAATGATCGTGCTCTCCACACAATATTGCATGGGATTCGAACTCTGTCTTAGCAGAGTGAATCGCTAACTACTAGATCTAAAGGCCAATAACACGTTTTTAGAAGAATAATATACGTATTAGCTGTCCCAACAAACTTTGTTCTGTCAAAAGTTATTGGCCTGTCGCAGTCCAATAGAAAAATAAACATAATGTTTTTACGTTTTTTCTATCCATAAGAACCTTCCTTGTGCCTTGACGAAAATATTAAAAAAAAAAACCGAATTGGTCAAGCTGTTTTGCGATTAGCAACACATTTGGCGATTCATTTTGATTAACCGACTTAAAAAAAGGAGGAGGTTCTCAATTTGACCCTATATATATTTTTTTATGTATGTTCGCGGATGACTTCGTCGTTAAGAACCATCGAGATATTACGTACTACGTACTAGAGGAGCCACTCTAAACCAATTATATGTTCCGTTTATATTTGAATTAAAACTAAAAAGCGCTGCAGCGCAGCCAAACAATAATTAGTAGTCTAATCCAACAGTATTAAGACTGTAGTCCCTGAGCGTGGGAATTTGTGATTGAACACCCACATTCATATTTTACATGCACACAAACGCATCGGGCACTGTTGCATACTAACCCTGGCAACTAATAAATTTACTTTCGGTTTTTTCTTCTAGTTACATATTCATTAACTGTTCGCCTTTGAAGAATGTTTAAAATGTCCTACAAAGCACGCAATGTATCTTTGTCATATCGGAAAGCCCGCGGACTATAAGTAACTCGTCAACGGCCGAGAATGGGGTTCAAGTGTACCTATTCATTTTTAATTCATTTCATGGACAAATAATATATTTTTACACAGTATAAAATTAAGTCGCTCGCGCTATCTGTCAGCTTAGATCTTTTACAGTAATCAACGGATTTTAATGCTATTTTATGAAATAAAATAATGTTTCTTAAAAATAAAATTTTTGATCGCTTTTATTGCTCATATTGACTAAATTTTACTACATAGATTACTTACGTACTTTTTTCACTTTTTGTCAAAAAACGACGCTGAAAAAGTATGAAACAAGATTTGAAAAGCCGTAGTCACGTGTTTTTAAGAGTTATGGTACATTTCTATTTTAATTTAAGTTTTTACTTTTTTTTATTTAAAATGTTTTGGTGTAGTGATAATAATAATTTATATGCAAAGTATATTTTAAATACCTAACATAGAAATATAAAAAAAAATTGAATAGATACGAACAAAGTCACCAGCAAATGCTAATAATACCTATATATATTTGAAATGTACAAGTAACACCCTTTCCGATGACACCAAACACGGCATATTTATGTCAAATTCATTTTTTAATACAGTACTTTATGTCGGCTAGAGGGCGCCACATTAAATTGAGTGACGCGTCATATAGCCTATAAGCAGCGGACGATCAAGACACTTCTAACAATACCTCATTTATCCAGTTCTAATTAGTAGTTAAGGAGCTATGAGGGAACAGATGAACATACATACATAGCCTGTCAAAATCATAACCATCCTTTGGCTTTGCCGTGGTCGGGTAAAAAAATTAAAAAATACAGTTAATTTATAAACTCCTTCTTTTTTTAAGACAGTTAAAAAACAAACTATTTGTCTTAAAATTAATATTAACACAGAACACTTTTTGTTTTGTGAATATTAAGAGTGTAAAACTTTGAAATGGAAACTTCCTTAAATATATAATACTAGCTTTTACACGGGGCTTCACCCACACAGATTTTCATCCCCTGATTTACCCCCTTAGGGGTAGAATTTCAAAAATTCCTTTCTTAGTGCTCACTTATGTTATATAAAGAACCTACATGCAAAATTTCAGGATTCTAACTTCAGCGGTTTGGGCTGTGCGGCTGTGCGTTGATCTCTGGGTATATCAGTTAGTCAGTCAGTCACCTTCCTCTTTTATTTATATAGATTACAGATATCAGATAATGTAAGGGATAGGGCATCTATTGTTTTACAATTCACCAATTGATTAAATTCGAACTTAAGGGATGAATAATAATGGAAATGACGTAAAGTATAGATGGGACCCTTTTTGACAATTTTGTCTGTCTGTCTGTTTGTTTGTGCCGGCTAATCTCTGGAACGGCTGGAGCGATTTTGACGGGATTTTTACTGATAGGTGTTGTGGTGTGGTAGGTAGTTGGTGTAGTATCGCGGGTAAGACCGTGGGGCTCAGCTAGTTTTTTTTTCAAAAAAGACAACTTCCGTATATATCCAATAAATCCTGTGTCGCGGGGGACTTTACAAACATACATGAAACGGACACAATGGACACCCAGACTCAGAACAACAATTCGTGGATCACACAGTGTTGTCCCATGTGGGATTTGAACCCACAACACTTGATACAGTAGGAAGCGGCGAGGCAACCGCTTAAACCACTAGACCAACCATGCAGTCAAAAATAAAACTGTAATTTTAAGGTCTTTCATTATTTCAGTAGTAGTTATTCAATTCTAACAGAAATCATTAAAAAATTTTTTTTTTACTTTTTTTAAAACAATTTCTCAAAGTGTCTCGGTCTGTCAAAGTGTATTCAAAGTACTCGTCAAGACAAATCAAACGACTCCAAACTCGATAGGTTCCGTCGTTACAAAGTTCCTATGATCACCTTCCAGCTTCAACATCAGATCAGCTCCATGTCATCATAATATAGCATTGTCACGCTATATACATATGCCTACAAAAATTCAACACAATCGGTTGAAGATATCTGCAAAATTGAGTTGCAAGATTCCGTCTTAACAAATATAGTTAGATATATACATACATAGCAAGTTAAAAAAAACATAAAAATAAGTTCTGTGTTAATAAAAAATACTAATATTTTTCTTTGAAATTATTCTTTAAAAAAATTAAATTAAATTGAAGAATACAAATTAACAGTTACAATTCGACACTCACTGGCAACCCACCCTAAAACTTGTCATTTACGTATTAGGGAGCTCAGTGCGAACTACAAACGGACGTGGTGTCACCTTGAATATTCGGCGGGCACTAAATTTTTTGAGCGCGATAAAACTTATTTATTGCAATTTACGGGAGACGATATCTACGTACTGAAATGTATGGAACTTTTGTCGCTAAAAATGAATGATGTTTAGCCTTAGATTATGGCTTTTTGGTCAGAATTAATAAAAAACTAAAACGGTAAATCTTTACTCCATACTTTTTTCTCGCGAAATAAGAAAAAAACATTTAAAATAGAGCACGAAATAGGACAGAGTGTGCTAATTAAAAAGGTCGATTTCGATGATTTTGATCTTTGTTAAGGCTTTTTTTCACAAAAATAAAGAATTATTTTATAAATGTCACTCGGTAGATTGGTAGACTGATTTATTAAACTACTGAGATTTTTTTTTAGTGTCAAATATGAATTGAGTTGTTTGTGTTTTGCAAAACTGCAAGTGCCTTTTCGCGCGTTTTTAGGGACGCGCCCCTTAAGGGGCTGAAAACCAAAATAGAGCTAAATAAAGATCGCTTTGTATAAAACCTATCGCTCATATCATTACCAAAATCAATGTCTTTATAATTGAACATGTTCCTGACATAGTGGTTATTTCCAAAACACGATTTGAAAAACTTCACTCGATAGAAAAAAAAAACAAAGTAGCCTCCGAAAATACTTGAATTCTGACTTTACACAGTTGTGCTTTAAGTAATGTAAATGAAATTAAGTAAAATTGTCTATCATATGTAACTAAAGAAAATGGTAGAGTTAGATTTTTAATAAAATTGCAACTTTTACCATAATGACGAATTTTGTGGTTTAGCACTTACGCCCTTCTATTCCAAGCGCTCTTTCTCTGTCATTCCTATGGACATCGGCAGTGAGCGTTGAGGCGCGCTGACCCGATATATTAGTCGTCTATTTAGTGTATAATTTGGTATAAGTGAATCATTTTCTACAGACGAATAGTGTAAATAGATAGTTCCTAATTAATTAACCGACTTCCAAAAAGGAGGAGGTTCTATGTTCCACTGTATGTTTTTTTTTTTTTAATGTATGTTACCCGATTACTCCGTCAGTTGTGGACCGATTTAAATTTTTTTTTTCTATTCGATAGGGTATGCTTCCGGGGTGGTCCCATTGCCAGCATATCAGGATCTGATGATGGGGTCCCAGGGAAATCGAGGGAAACTCTCATTTTTTATAGGCACATACTATGTTTTTCGTATATTTTCTGAAGTTACACCCGTATTTGCGTCTGGTACTCATCATTTTATGATGATGAGCTGATGATGTAAGGTACAACTCCTTAACGGTTAGGAGTTGCAGGATAAATCTTTAAATATCGGATGTATATATGTTACCTTTAGTCGTATTCTTTCAAATTATTTAGTTAAGCTGATGATGGAAGGTGGAAGGTACAACTCCTCAACGGTTAGGAGTTGGAGGATAATTCTTTCAATTTCATACGTATCTAAAGACCTTCAGTCGTATACTTTCAAGTTATTTAGGTGAACTGATGATAGAAGGTTAAACTCTTCAACAGTTAGGAATTAGAGGATGATTTCAATATTACACGTACGTTTAGACCTTCATTTGTATTCTTGATGATGAAATTTGATGAAATAGTTCAACTTACTACTTACCTACGATTGTTTGCACTAAAAACTGAAAAATAAAAACTTTTTATAAAAAAAAAACCGACTTCTAAAAAACATCCAACGAAAACTCTCTGCCAAAAAAACACTTAAAAGCGTAAAATAAACTGGTTCTTCATAAATTGCCTATACCTAATTCTTTATTCATTTTAAATAGTAGTATTATAATGTGTGCTAGGTACCTAAAATCTGTTTGAAGTCGTTGCTAAGCCAAAAAGAATACAAACAAGCAATTACAAAAGTCTAAGCGATAGTCACTTGGCACCGACTTCAAACAGATTCTAGGTACCTAGCACACATTATAATACTACTATTTAAATGAATAAAGAATTAGGTATAGGCAATTTATGAAGAACCAGTTTATTTTACGCTTTTAAGTGTTTTTTCGGCAGAGAGTTTTCGTTGGATGTTTTTTATGTATGTATGTATGTGTATCTATGTACCTAATTGTCTCGCTTTTTGATTTCGATCTCGCGATATTCGTGATCTCATTAATCACAATAAAATAATGTGATTATAATACATAATGTGTTTTTTTTTTTTTGTTTTAGGTACTTACTTGCTTACCTAATTGTATTTTTTTATCTATAACAATACAAAATAATATAAATATTATATCACATATTTTCTATTATTTCATAGACAGAAAGTAAACACATTAATAATCCTCATTATAATATTTTTGTAAGGAATGCGCCCATTTTGCGCATGACATTTTTGCTATTTTTACATGCTGCACAAAATTTGATTAGTTGAACCATTATTTACTTATTTAAAATTATGTTTTTTTTATCATACCATTACGATAGCATTTTTATTTTGACCTATCTGAAATATTCTAAAGCCCTGTGTAGAGTGTGGTGAAACTACAAAGCGCCATTAAGTTGGTTTTAGCAGAGTGCAAACTCAAAGTGGATTAGTGGTTCTCGGACTCTGTAGTAGTACCGATAACGAACCGCATCGCAACCGCGGCGCTGCTTTATCGAACATTGTAAGGGGCGTGTCCATTGCTCAAGGTCGTTGGCTGCAGTCAGCGTCTTAACAAGCAGCGCTCTATCGCATTCGAGCTGTAGTTTCCTCGCGAGCGAAATGTCATAAGCGCCGTGATTTTCATGGCGCTTACGCGTTTTGGCCAACGAACTGTTGCAAAGATTCGCTTTTATAGAGTAAGCGCCAAACAAGAAAGCAGAACGGATAAATAGCTTTATACCTACGAAGCTTTATTAGGAAATTCACTTTGAGTAAATAGTACTTCAATAGCTTTACCAGTTTCAGTTTTTTGTAGAATTCATCGAGGTATAAAATATAAAAGCCGAATATTCAATTTTTAAATTATACTTTAATGATAATTTAAATATAATTATTGCAAAAAAAATGTTATGGGTTATTTACGAAGCTATTTTTAACAACATATTATTTTTCCTTATCCAATTAAATACGTTAAATACGTTGTGCATTTAACGTCAGTTAATTCTACCTAAATATCACTTCTGTATGTTTTACTCTAAGTACTCTATGTCGAATGAGGCAACAATGGCGTCTTAAAATATTTTGTTCGTATTTAATTTTAAAACAATTATATCTAGTTAATTACTGGTGAAAAGTTATTCCTTTTTTTTTCTCCGTATTCCTTGTATTATTAGTGCAATATCTCAAGACACAAAATGGCATAATTCACGAGTTTTAGAACGTTTTTAAATGTAAACAATCACACGCTTAAGCCACCGCTTCATCAGAGTGTAGCTAGCAAGCGACTGAAGGAAGTGCGGCGCATGCGCCGCAATTGCATGGAACACCGTACTAATGAGTGGCGTCTTCTCTATACATTATATCTCGATGTTAAGAACCGATTTTGATGATTCTTTTTTTAATGGAAAGAAGATATCCCAACGGTGGTACCATGATAAGGACACTAAGATCTGATGATGGCATCTAAGAGAAATCGAGTCAAACCTTGAAGTCGGTTTTATTTTTGTTAAAATTTTACTTGTTTATATAGAGATATAATAAAGTGTAGAAAAAAAGATAATAGATAATCTTCATTTTTATCTAAAATTTACGATTTATTTAATCAAATCGGTTTAAATTTGCCATTAAATAAAAATTAATTGTTAAAAAAAAACACGTTTACTAAAGTCGGTTACTCATAAACATTTAAAAACGATTGTTATAACGTAATGGAATGGAAATCGGCAAAATTTTGGAACTTCAAAATGAGAATAATTGAATGATCAAAGTATATTACGAATCGATTGGATTTCAATATAAAATATTAAATTAGAGATATGCGGGTATAATTGAATAATACCAATCACAAAAGTTTTTATTATAATAGAACACAATTTTATTATTCTGAAGTGTTATGAAAATTGGCATTGTCATGTCTGTCCTTCGGTAAATTAAAGACGGAGCATAGATAATATTTTTAGACCCAATAAAAATTCAGTTCAGGCAATAACACCCGCCCGAGTGCGGTCGATATAGGGTGGGTATGAGAAATAAGATTATTTTCGTTGAAAATTGATCAAACGAAATTTTGTTTTACGCTCCCCTTTATATAAAAGGAAAATATTCTTATAGATAGATAATAAGTTTTTATGACGAACGAGAATGAAAGCGAACCTTAACTTGTTTACTTATTGCGACAGCTTGCTTGTTAAATATGTTCCATATACCTTCTAAGTATCGTAAAAACTTACTTGACGCTTGAGAGACTTGGCGGTACGTCAATCAACGATCTCGTTAAATTGATATCAAAGTTATAGGAATTACGCAACCAAAAAACGAATAGCGACTATCGATTATAAGTTGTAGGTGTACGTGTCGTGTTAGTTAGACCACCGGTGAACTCGAATTTTGTGGCCACACTACGTGATAGGCAGTTAATGTATGACTGGCATAATGATGACAGTTTAGGACGCGACAAAATTGACTTCGTCAATGAACCACAATGTAGCCCTAGTGGACCGGTTGTTATAGTCACCAGGTGCCACACAAATGTTTTTAGTATTCAAGTATTCACTGGGATTCACAAAACAAAACAACTGAAACCCTGTCTACATTCTTGGCAAGCTATATGTATGTATATATATCACGCAAACATTTTGTGTAACAAAAATATGTGAAGCTTTTCAGTTACTGAATATTATTATCAGCGTCTAGACCTGTATAGTCTGTCTAAAAATAAGAAGATAAATTTCACATCAATGCTCCGTCTCTGAGCAACTAAAATACTGTAGTACATACTAAAGTAACATATGTACCATAAAATGGTTTCCATAATAATGTCCCATCGTGGAGGCCTCTACAAATAGATAATATTCAATATCCCATCCCATTCAATTCTATGACTGTCTCAACGCTCTGTGTTCGATATTTGATTACTTGTGTATGTACAGTTCGGTCTGCATACAAATATTTACGATCGTTACATAGGGCCAATCGTAATCAAACCGAAATTTGTTTTCAATCAGCGATGCTCGCCACGTCCGGGCGGCCTTATAATCCCAAGGGCGGCGAACAATAGGCCCGAGAAGTGATTTGCATAGTTTAAATATATGAAATACCTATTATTTATGTACATTCGGCACATTTGCATGTCCATAACAGGAAAGGCCAACGATGGGTCCAAGGACAAGTCGTTGACGGCGCCGACGGCAAAGCTGATGTAATCAGACGGCCCTGTTGTTCCGTGCCCAGCACAATAATATTTCATGTTCAAATATAGGGTTCGAAATAGGGATGAGCGATATTAGTAAAATATCGATATTGAAATCGATATTGATATCGATAGCTAGATATCGATAATTCGATATTATCGGGCACAAAATATCGATATTTTAAAATATCGATCGAAAACCATGGTCAATGTATGTTATGTGCAAAAAATATTGTGAGAATAATGGACATCACATTTTTTATCACAATTTATTAAAAAATACAAATAGAAAATGCAAGTTGTGTTACATTCAATTTAAAGCGATCAATCTTCTGATCAATCTTTTTTGTTGTTTTGAATAGTGGGTACAGTAAGTTGCACATCAATACTTACGTTTTCGTGGTTGCGTTCGAAAATTCATCTCAAACTTATACTATACTACTATACTATACTAGTGGTTGACCGCGGCTCCACCCGCGTATATGTCGACTAGGCGGCAAATAGTAGCCTATGTGTTATTCTGACGTTTATGCTATATTACTGTAAAGTTTCATCCAAATCCATCCAGTACTTTTTGCGTGAATAAGTAACAAACATACACACAAACTTTCGCCTTTATTTATTAGTGTGATGTGATGTGATATGATACCACTCGAAAATATTGCACTCAAATTCTTTTAAAATAACACAATATTTATTAGAACTGAGCTGACTACTAACTGACTTGTAATAAATGAATGAGTGAGAATTGACTGACTTTATTTTCATTTAATTTAATGAGAAGGTAAAATAGGAATGCTACTCTGCTGAGTTTGCTCGTAAAAAAACTATATCGATGTTTAAGAATGAATATAAACAATTTTTTACATAAACAAGAGAACAGAGATGGAAGTTTCGATATTTCGAGAATAACCCGATATCATGTTAAAAATATCGATATAGCGATATTTCGAAGTTACAATTATCGATATTTAAATATCGATATTTCGGAGATTAATATCGATATTTCAACGATATCGATAAATATCGCACATCCCTAGTTCGAAATAATTACCACGAATTTATCGTACTACTTCAACACTTTGTCGCCACAGAGAGAACAGCACGGAATTCTAATGAGACACGTGTTGAAGTTTACACAGCTTGTTGGGTCTAAGCCATACAAAAAATTTGTTCGAGAGCTAACAAAAACGAATGAGCAGCTTTAAATATTTAAATAATCCCTTACAACGATGGGTTTTTAAAAGTACTCACTTCCAGCCTGTGGAGTATCTCGAGAAGAGCCATATTTCGTTACTGTGCGGTCGGAAACAATGGCAGCGTTTTCGCGCACGCTGACAGTTGCATGGTCTCTGCAAAAAATATATTTCTTTAGTCATTTAGTTCTAAAATAGACAATGACGCAAGACAATGGCCAATCATATAAATTTTGATTCTATTGTTCTTTATTAAACCATCACAATGGTTCGAATCTATTTAGAATCAATTCTAAATTAATTATTTTGTTTGTTTTAATTAATTTTGAAAATATTATTGCTCAGAACTTTGTATAGTTCTGTCTAACAATATTTTCAAGATTAATTTCGTTTACGTTCTACATAAATGGATAATAATGGATTTTCTCGGTAACCAGCGCAATATCAAGGATATTTGCTTAAAAGTATTAGGATGTTTGGGTAAAATCTGAAAGAGCATATTAACAAGGCAGGCATAATGTTGGGTTTCTATATACTGTTTACTCGTTGGCACGTGGATGATTTGAACAAAACGTGTGTACTTGCTAAAGTGCCTTGTGAAAACGCGCGTTCAACGCCTATCATCTGAACATCATACGCATCAATGTATATATGTACTAGCTGACCTACGCAACCTCGTTTGCGTCCAAACTACCATCCCCCGTTTTAACCCCAAAAGGGGGTCGATTTCTAAAGATACATTATTAGTACACCTCCACACCATCTATAGAGCATACATTTTAAATTTCAAGTCTCTTACTTCAAAAACATAGGACTTTCATACAAACTTCCAAACCCCGTTTTACCCCCTTAGGGGTGGAGTTTCGTGAAATCCGTTCTTAGCGGATGTCTACACCCTATAAGGAACCTACCTGCCAAATTTCAAGTTTGTAGGTGTTATAGTTTCTGAGATTTCGTGATTAATAAGTGAGTGGTATTTCGCTTTTATATATATAGATTATATTGATGTGTATCTGTAATTTAAAGATTGTAAATGACTGGATTTTTTGTAATATGTTGTGAGAATAAGCAGAGATGACCGAGTGTTCATATGAGACTGTTGCGATTGCAAATATTAGATGTTGCTATATGTAGAATACGTTATAATGGCAAAGTTAAAGCAGAAATGTTAAATCGAGGCGTACATCTCGGCGTACAATTTAAACGAGAGGGATTTTCATTTCCTCGATTGGGCGTGAGTTCTTTAAAGGGGGATCGGTACTATGTGCGGAAATTACTAGTGAAATCAGTATCACAGCGCCGAGAGCGGACGCACAGAGCGGATAAGCAGAGCGAGATAATAGGAAAATCTAATGACACGCACGCTGTATAATTCTTAAACTAAAATGACTAAGCATGATACTCTTGGGCTGTTTTACACTTAGTAATTCGATATTACTAGTAATATTATTCTCACTAAACTCTGTTCGGTGCTAGCGACAGCTTGTAAAAATTCTTAATACTGTATATGTATACAACTGTACATAGGTTATGTTGTAAAAAAATACCTATTGCATGTTGTAAGTGAAAAATTCAATGAAACAGTCATGTACATAAAAGAAAATGTGTACTCAGTATGTCTGGAAACGACAGCACAAAATAGCGCACACAGTACAGAAAACACGCTTTATCATAATAGGTAGGTAACTAAGAAGTCTCAGAACCACGCAAAATAAAATATAATCTGTATACATACAGATATAAAGAGAATGTCCCAAAAATAGTTCGTACTTTAACCACGCAGTGTTTACCGTAGCTTGTTCTTCAAATAGATAGTTTACTATTGCAAAATATTGACATTATTGACCGTATTCCTTCAGTACTTGACTGAGCTTTTGTGTTCACCAATAGAATGTCTCCGCCATTAAATTCTTTGACGATGATTTGAGATATCAAGAGTTCCATTTTATTAAGGTCTTAATCATTTTCAAATAAGTTTCTGCAAAACAAATTGACGATGAATTCTAAATGTTACCCATTAACTAAGCTTACTGAAGTTCAATTAATGATAAAATATAAAAAATATGTTAGTACTTATCACGTATTTTTTTAAGAAGTTTTATAAAAACAGCATTTAGTTTTTACTATTATGAAACGATCAACCGCGGTCCAAATCCTTTCTTCCATACTAATCACACTAATATCATAAAGTAAGTTTGTTTGTTACGCTTTCACGCGAAAACTACTAAACCGATCATCATGAAACTTTGTACACATATTCTAGGAGGTATTAGAAGTAACATAGGATAGATTTTATTAAATGCGAGCGAAGTCACGGGCGAAAGCAAGTGTGTATTAGAAATTCAAAAGTAATTCTGTCTGTTACGCTTTCGCGACTAAACCGCTGCACCGATTTCAATGAAATTCGGCACGGAAATACTTCGAATCTTAAGACTACATATAGGCTACTCATTACCGCGATAACCGACCTAAACGAAGTTTAACAAAATCACTCACTTGGCACGCCATACAAAGTTCTACAAAGAAAAACTAACCAACGTACAAAAGTGAAAGAAATAACAATAACGCAAGGGTATTTTGTCTGTCTATTCAACCGTAAAAAGGTAAATTATCCGATATTACACTAAGATAACAATAAAAGAGAAAATTCCTTTTATTTGTTTTCACGGTGTTTTCCCATTTTCTGCGAAAACATTTTCGTTAGTTCAGCATTTGCGAAAACAAAGTTTTTATATGTCACCTTCTCTAAATGCTGTGGAGGAAGTAAGGAGATTTTATCATTGATATTTTTTCCTTTCGTGTAATATGCTGTCGATGAAATACAAGTGTCTGTTAATAACCTTTTTATGTATGTACTTAATTCAAATATTGACCTACCTGTTAAATAATATTGACCGTTTAGCTTTTAGTTAATAGGTTATACTACTATTTCACCTGAATAGACTCGTAAATCACACTAATATTATAAAGGTGAAAGTTAATTTGTTTGTTATGCTTTCACGCGAAAACTACGTAACCGATCGTCATGAAACTTTGTATACATATTCTTGGAGGTATTAGAAGTAACATAAGATACTTTTTATTAAATGCGAGTGAAACCGCGGACTAAAGCTAGTATTCGTATATCTAACCAATTATACTTTGTCCATTCATTTATTTTCTTTTTGACAGCTCACGCCTATGAATTACCATTTTTTTTTTCGGAAATATGTACTACAGTAATGTCGTACTTTATTGACGGTGACGGTACTTTAGTGAAGTGGTCTGTGCATAACAAACAACCACAGACTATAAAACAGTACTTGAAATACGATAAATCGATCATATGATAAAAATAATTTTACTTCATGTAAGTATTTTTTCTGTAAATTTAATAAAAAAAGGAAATAAAAATAGTATCTATGACTCCAAGATTGAATTTTTGCAAGGAATCAAGTCGAAATCTTGGAATTTAGGATCAAACAAAGAGTAAAGAACAATAACTCTGTTCATTCATCTAATTTACAGATTTATTATTTATATTTTTGTTTATTTATTACATAATATAAAAAACTAATAAAGGAATAATTCATATTTCAACAAAAAATATTTAATTAAATCGATTGAAAGTTCTTCATAAATAAAATCGCTATTCGTTTCAAATCGAATCTGTAATCGGTGAGGGCGTCACTAATTTCAAAATTTCTTGAACTGTCAAAAAGAAAATAAAGAAATGGACAGAGTATAGTTCAAATTTAACAAACAGTAACAAATCCGACAGATAATCTTTTAGCTTCAGATTTAACGCATACATACATACATTACTTCGTGCAATCGTTTCGTTGCATGCACGCTCGTAGTGCTTTTCTCACGTGCCTTCTTTAGATCATCACTAATTTGGACGGTAAATGTTCACCTTGGACGACCTCTTCCGAAACTTACACATTCGCTCCATAAATTCCTTCCGTGAGTCTTTGTTTTTGTATGGGCCTGCCAAAGTGACTCTACTCTGTCTGGTGGAAAGCATAAGTAGAATCCAAGAGTGGTGGTCACCCTACTCATTACGAATGCAGACAATGCAACAATGCTGCATGGTGACCCACACCATGGCGGCCTCATTGATGCTTCTGCATCCGGTTCGTTTGAGCACGACAGCACGAATGCTGTCAATGTAGGTTGATCTCTCAGATCATAAAAATAAGTTATATGATCAGTGGTTGATCTTCTGTGTGATGACGCGATGGTAGTACCGCCCCGGTCGAGCCGGCCCGCTCGTGCTAAAATCACCGTGGCTTTTATCTACTACCTTTTAGTCTTCTATCATCGACCTTGACATGTGGCCAAACCATCGAAGCATATTTTTTTCAATCCTTGTCACTCCATTAATACTTTCTATATATATTAGAATATTTCTATAATCTCTTGAATTTAATACATGGTACTAGAATAAATCTATACTAATATTATAAACGCGAAAGTTTGTAAGTATGGATGGATGGATAGATGGATGGATGTTTGTTACTCTTTCACGCAAAAACTACTGAACGGATTAGGACGAAACTTAACAGTAATATAGCTTATACATCAGAATAATAAATATAATAACGGACGCCGCAGCTCAGAAGTGGTGCGATATACCTACTCAAATCCCCAAATTATAGGTATGTAGTGAACCATGTAAATAAGCCCACAGTGAATAGGCCGAAATTATTTACAGCGCACCGTTAATTTTAAACTCCACAAGTTTAGAACAATATTGAATGTTATACAAAGTACAAATGAGTTTCTGGGTTATAGTTCTAGTGGTTCAGATTAATTTATTGTTTGTTTGCTATTGGTGAGAATTTTGAAAGGTCTAACTCTGAAATGGTTAAAATTTCAAGTAACGCCTTTATTATATTAATACATTCGATTGTCCAAGGCATAACATATAACATGTGTATAGTAATAGGTCGTCAGCCTAATTAACTTAAACCCTAGATGTCATCTAGGTCGCCACCTAGACTAAACTTTATTTTATTAATAGCGTTTTTGCTGTCGCTACTTCCAATTATCATGTTAGCAGTCTATTTTGCTAACGACGCTAACGTTAACAACATTCCATTCATTTATATTTATATTCAGTCATATTTTATTTTAATTATATTAGTCATACAGATATTGATAATATATAAATTTTATTATTCTTATTTATTTTATCTCAAGTCAGCATATTTACTTTATTTCTGACTAGCTGCGCCCGCGACTTCGTCCGCGTGGAACAGTGACTTTGGGTAGCAGTTTTAATTATTAAGGCTAATATTATTTTAAAAATAAGACACACTTTTCACTGTTAAAAACATATTTAAGTATTTATATAAGTACATAAAATAAAAAGTATTTTGTATGAGCTTATTTCGACATTCGACATGGCCAAGGCTTTCAACCTGTTCTTGCACCGTTCGCTTCTCTCCGACCTGTAAGCATTCGGTCTGCCTCCTAGAGTCATCTCTAGATTGACTCTTTTCTTCATCAGCGCCTTCGCATTCGGGTTCTTTGCGACGGACGGCGCGGCCTCTGTTTTTCTGGAGGTAAACGTTAGCGTACCTCAGAATTCGTTCCTGTCGCCCAAGATGTTTCTTCTGCATGTCAATGACATATTAGCCCTTGGCAATATACATTGCTATGCAGACGGTAGCACAGTGCATGGGCGATATTGTGGATACCCTGCAGCCAAGATAGTAGACGTTGAGGAAAATGGATAGGAGCTTGTCGCTGAGCTTGACCGGGTTTTGAACCGCATTTAACAATGGGGTGATGAGAATCTGGTCCAGTTCAACGTTAAGAAAACACAGGTGTGCCCGTTCTCTACCAAAAAGTCTCCGTTTCTTCCCCTCCCCACTTTTCAGAGCACTCAACTGCCACTACGGGATAAGCTCGGTGTCCTGCGCATGGATATTTGCCGAGACCTCAACCCACGGGAGTACATCGAGGGCACCACTAAGGCAGCCTGAACAGGGTGAGACGGTTTTTCGCACCCGAGCATTTGTGACTCCTTTATAGGACCCAGGTACGCTCGTCCGTACTGTTCTCATCTTTGTGATGGATCTAGGCATTGATTTTCTCGATCTTTTGCAGCGGCAATCAGTCCGCATTATCAACAGTCCCAATACTTCCGATTCCTTTGAGCCTCTGCAGTTGCGGAGAGATATCGCCTCTATGGCAGTCCTCTACCGCTTTACCATGGAGAGTGTTCTGAAGCGTTCTTCCAACTGATCCCACCTTCTCCCTTCCTCTACAGAACAACACGTGCTGGTCTTGGAAGTCACCGCCTCAGTCTTAGAAATACGCTCTCGAACCAAACGGTTTGGTTCTGCATTGTCTGCTTTCACAGCTAGTATGGTTGCCTCCACTGTTGGATTCTGCTTGAGTTTTCCCTCAGTCTGAGCAAATTCTCAATTTTTTCAATTTTAAAATACTACGTTTTTGATTTGCCATCCTTTGTCAAAATATAGTGATTCAGCTGATTTGATACACGCGGTTGTGCTGCCCATTTGAAAAACATGTTTTTTTTTAATTAACTGCAACTTTAACCGTCTGTCTTTGGGCTTTGATAATTGGTAGTGCAAATGTTGTTTTCAGCGGAAACTGCATTCTTTTAAATTGAAATTGCAAATAAGTTTGAATTATTGGAATACGGGGAATTGAAACATTTTCTTTTACAATGTTGTACCCCAGATGTGTATTTTGTAGCCGTGTACCATTACATATCTTTGTCTCTCAAGATTTCTTATTAATAGGACTGGAACATTAACTTTCAGTCTTAACTTACGGGAATGCGCTCCTGATGATTCTAAAGATTTAAAAAACTTTATGCATAAGCTATGATATGACTGGTTCAGTTTTCCTTGCATTGTTTCCTGAGAGGTATTCGTTAACATCTTCCTCCACGTCTGACATGATCCGTTCGTTTATTTGATAACTGTCTCATTAGTCGGAGGATCAGAATAAATATTATTTTTAGATCATGTGTGCTATCATATACCAGAACTCACGTCTCAGTGTAATCATGTCGTTACTGTCATTTGGCATACAACCATCTCCTATTTTTAGAAGAGGATTTGCATATTGACACTGCTCATAAATCATTGTGAAGTTGTACTCGCATAATTGTAGTAAGACAAAACTTTTTAACATGTTCCCATAATACATATGTTTCATACAGGCATTTATTTCATCTTGCGGCGTACCCCTTTTGCTTTTTTTTGTGTTTAAATCCCACCGGATACTTTTCCTTCGGATTTTTTCACGAAGAAAATTATTTGAATAAACAAAAAATCATGTAAACAAATCGAATCCTAGTGAATAATAACGAATTTGTAGTAGCAAAATTCAACATCCGCATGCGGCACAGTCGTCTGCCCTCACATGTCTGCCCGTTCGGGTAAGCACACTTAAGCATATTGTGATAACTCAGTAAATGTTACATCTGAATAGCTCTAATATTTTGTCTCCTGTCCCAAACTCATGAAGCATTTTCGCAAACCTTGCATCATCATCATCAGCCTATCGCAGTCCACTGCTGGACATAGGCCTTGCCTTGCCTTTCCTTCACAAACCTTGCATATTTCCATACAAACTTTAATCCCCTATTGCTATTTTACCTTGATGTTAAAATTTTATTTATTTTATTATAAGGGCGATTCTCTGTAACCTCGTAAACGGCTGTCCCGACCGATTTTTCAAAAAGTAATTAAATTATTAAAAAACAAATCACTCCTAATGAAACTTGACCCCCGATACTTTACGGGCCCTTTGTTTTTAGAACCATAACCACTTTAAGTTTTTTTCTAGACGTGATAAAAGCTCTAAAAATACAGTCCCCTGGCTGTCCCCATCACCGCCGTGCCACCTAGAAATTAGATTTACGAAGAAGTTATTGAAACTACATACATTTTGCAATTAATATCATAAAGATTAATAATTAAATTATATTCTTTTCGTAAAACAAGGTTTCGTTACTAATTTTATTTATTTAATAAACTCCTGTAAACTTTGTCCCCAGAATTTTCACACAGTCCCCTGCCAAAAATTTTAATCCATAATAAAAAAAAACTATAATATTTACAAACATTTTTTTTGAGTGAAACGAAACGCAATTGCTGTAAAGTTGGCAGCCTTGCCGAATGCGGCGTTGAGACGCCATTTTGTTTAGTGTCAGATCGTCATTTGTGAAGTGAACACGCGCTTGGACCGCTACCACACACAGTCCTCTGGTAAGTCATAATATGTATGTTAATTACTTTAATAATCTCTATATAAAGTTTATTGTTATATTATTTATGTCTCAATTGATCAGTAGATTCTTAAAAGACTATTTTACATCATTTTTGTAAATATTGTGAAATCTAACCGAAATATACAGTCCCCTGGCAACAGTCCTCTGCCTGAAATTGCAGCAGGGGACTGTTTATTCAACAGGGGACTGTGCATTTTGCGTATTGGTTATTGTTTTCATGTATTGTTTGTGTAAATTCTTCCACTAATCTGGTTTATTTATGTAAGAATCATCAAATATCATTGATCGCTTCGCATTATTTTCCTTTATAAACTTAAATTATTTTACACAGGCTGATCGAACGCACGTGATATGGTTCCTAAAAAGAAAAAGTTGTCTCGAGAGGAATTACTACAGAAAAAGAGAGAAGCAGAGCGATTACGTTACCAAAGAAGAAAAAATGACCCTCAAAAGAGAGAAGAAATGAGAGAAAAGGAGAAGTTAAAGTACCAAAGGAAAAAAGAAAAAGGTTTGCAGAAGTTAGTAAAGGATATGACACCTCGTGAACACAGAGCTACCACTAAGAAGTGGAAAGAATATTGTACCGTATACCGAGCCAAAAGACTAAGATTGAAAAGCATCACTAACACTTTTGTACGAGAAAATACGCCGTTATCAGACCCAGAAGCAGATACTCCGCCTTCAGCAGCAGCAGTTCAAATATCTCCAGCTCCAAGCCCAGCAGTTTCCAGTGCTAGTCTACAGCAAAGAAAAAAAGAAGCCAAAAAGCGACGACAGAAGTTTAACAGGGAAAGAAATGAAAAGATCGCACGTTTAGAGAAAAAACTTGAGAAATACAAAAAAAGGTTAGTGAGATTTGAAAGAAAAATCAAAAAGAACGTTGAAGATACGCCTAAGACAAAGATGTTAAAAATGTTAGACGAGCCTGATCAAAGAAAAGAAGTAGTCAAGAAAGCGTTGTTTGGCGACGTCATTAGTACGCAGTTGAAAGAAAATTATTTCACATTGAATCGTACCAAAGAGAGACAAGTCTTTAAAAAAGTTGTTACTGGTAGTGTTCTTCAAAAATACAAACACTGTATACCTAAAGAGCTGAAGTCGTTGTCTAGACCCGGAAAAAAATCTAATCTCATTGGCTTAGACGTACCTGTAGCTAAACGATGTAAAATACCTGATAGTTATAAAAGAGCTGTTCAGAATTTCTTCGAAGATGATAGTAATAGTCGTATGGCAGCCGGTAAAAAAGAATTTATTACTAGAAAAACTGTGAAGAAACAGAAGAGATATCTTCTTGACACAGTTTTGAATCTCTACAAAAAGTTTATAACTGGGAACTTAAAAATTAGCTACCAAACATTTTGCCGACTCCGTCCATTTTGGGTTGTGAAACCAAACGCTCAAAACCGCGATACATGCCTTTGCATAGTTCATAGCAACATAGACTTGAAGCTCAGCGCACTTCATACTGCTAACATATTGACTTTCAACAATCACCAGAAGTTGCTGGAAGATTTATGTTGCGACCGGTATAATGTGGATTGTTTGGCGAGGTCATGCCATACTTGCCTGAATAAAACCCCGAAATATAAAGAATTTGATAATAGAAATGTCATAAAATATAAAATGTGGGTTTCCGAAAGGCAACAAATCTTAGATTTTAAGACTAAAAAGCTCCGACTGGTAACTAAATGTTTGAAAAAAACATTTGAAGTACATCGAAAACAGCTCATAACACATTTGCAGAAAGATTTAGATAAATTTTTAGATCACCAGCGAAATATTGTTCACCAATATAAAGCCATGAACGATTTGAAGTCACACCTACAAGATGATGAAGTTCTGATCCACGTAGATTTCAGCGAAAATTATTGCACTAAGTACGCAGAAGAAATACAGGCCTTTCATTTCGGTGGATCTCGAGCACAACTGAGTCTGCATACCGTAGTAGTTTACCAACGAAATTCCATTATTTCTTTTTGTACAGTCTCCGAGAACATAGCCCATTCACCTGCTGCCATTTGGACACATCTGCGACCAATTTTCAATACTCTTCCACGTGGCATCAAACGAGTGCATTTCTTGAGCGATGGCCCTGTAACGCAGTATCGCAATAAAACTATGTTTTTTATAATGGCAACCAAACTCTCTGAAGAAATTCCTGATATTACAAACTTTACATGGAACTACACAGAAAGTGGCCATGGAAAAGGTGCACCGGATGGTATCGGAGCAACGTGCAAAAGAACAGCTGATTTTGTTGTTAATTCTGGAGGCGACATCAACAATATTGATCAGTTTGTTAAAGTAATCCAAGAACGATGTCTTGGCATCACATGTATCGCAATCGACGGTAAAGACATTCAAGCAACGGTCGATAAAATTGAAGAGGAATCGGCCGATCAGAAGGGTTTTAAAGGCACTTTAAATGTGCATCAGGTTGCAGGTGTTTATTCCAGCTCCATCCTCGGCTTTCCAAATAAATGTAAAACACTTACAATGAAAAGTCTCAGCTGCTTTTGCAACAGCGTCTCTTGTGAGCATTATAAGATTGGCAGTATCAACTTCGCTCTGAAACCTAGATGGATAGTAGAAGAAGTGTTTACAGAGTCCGAACCGGAAGATCTTGAATCTGCTGAACCTGAATTGACACCTACACCAAACAAGTCCCCTCAAAGATTGGATGATGATATAGCAGGTACGAGTGGCACTCGGAATTCGTGTTACAATACTGGAGATTACGTTCTGGTGAAATTTCCAACTAAAAATGTGGAATACCGTTATGCTGCCGTAATTAATGAGATTGATGACGATGAAAACGACTTACGTGTTACTTTCCTCAAGATTTGTGACCATAAAGTGCAGACCTTTAGAATAGATGATAAGGACATTTCAGACGTGTCATTTGATCAAGTTATCCAAAAGTTGGATAATCCTGACTTGATTGTAAAGATTGTAAAGTAATATTTTATCAGTTTTCCACTCAAGTTGACGTTTTCGAGCGCTAATTTTTTTAAATGTGATTTAACTTTATTATTTTTCTTATTAGAATTAGAAATCCGTAAGATTTGATTTGAAATATCATATATTTGAGAGAAAAAACTGTTTTCTAATAATTAAATTAATAATTGTAAGTATTTCAATGAATATTGAATAAAGCATTTGATTGTTGATAGTATAATAATATGACTATCTTGATCTCAGTGAGTACAAACTGTTTCTAGCACTTAAGGTTAATTTTAGATATGAATATTTAAAGAAAGTTGTTATTTCTGTTCATTTTTTATAAAAAAAAATGTTTACTTTTGATGCGAAAGTTTGCTATAAAAATAATAAATAATTAATTACTGTAAAATGACTTTATTTAAAGTACGACAGTCCTCTGTCTCACTTAACAGTCCCCTGTCACGTTCAAAACAGTCCCCTGATGTCTTAAACAGTCCCCTGTCCTGATTTCTTGGAAAATCGCTAATAACTCGGAAAATATGAATTAACTCAGTGGGCCTCTTTAACTGACTAAAATAATAGTTAATTTTCTTCGAAATAGAACATGGTTTTTTGGCAAACGTTAAAAATAATTGCCAGGACAGCATTTGTATGGGACCTGTACGAGCTTACAGAGAAATGCCCATAAATTTAATTATTATCTTATTATTATAAGGAAGCCTTCATGGATAGCCTTCCTCGATCTAACACTGAAATAAGTTTTCAAATTGGACCAGTAGTTCCTGAGATTAGCGCGTTTAAACAAATAAACAAACTCTTCAGCTTTATATATTAGTATAGATGTATTTATTATACTCTTCTAAGATCTAATACTCATAATTAACAACACAATTATTTAGATAAAGATTAATATTACGCATTATGTTGATAAAAACTCTTTTTGCAAAAAACTCATTATTAGGTACCAACTCTTAGCGTCTTATACTCGTGATAACTTCTAAACGAAATGTCGGATTGGGATGAAACAAAAAGTATTTTACTTCTACATAAATACCCTTGATAACATAAAGCTTAATTTGGATAAGGATTAATATTACGATACACATTTAACGTAGTTTCTTTCTTCAGACGATTTAATATTTTTTTCGAACACAAAAGCGGTTATTGTGACTAAACCATGATAGTTAGATATATGCTCTCGCGGACTTTTTTGTAGATCTTAATGGGCCCTACAAACCCGTAATACATTATTTTGTTCTATTGTCAATAGTCTTTGCAGCGCACGCAAAAATAGGTTTTCGATTTCACACCTTGGGTTAGAAAATAGCAATTTTCTTACGGATCCCTAATTTTTTTGAAAATAAAATATAGCCTATAGCCTTCCTCGATAAATGGACTATCCAACACTGAAAGAATTTTTCAAATCGGACCAGTAGTTCCTGAGATTAGCGCGTTCAAACAAACAAACAAACTCTGCAGCTTTATAATATTAGTATAGATTGTTTCCAATTATCAGTAATATTGATCAAGTACTGCAAAATTCGCCTAATTACGTGTGAAAATATTGTAGCGATTAAGCAAAGCATTATTTAATGAAGATGAAGTTTAAATCCTTCGTTCTTTAAATTAATGTTAGCATACCTTCTGTAGCATGTAGGTGATTTGGATTACAAATGAAAAATGAAATTAAAAAATGTCTTTTCTATGCTCAAAGTACATTACAATTAAATTAGTCGATTCACCATTGTGTCAATGCTCAACACCTGATTCTAGCTGTGAACAGTCGGCTCATCATATCCTCTGGGAATGTAGTCTTTGGTACAATGAACGTAATATGATGCTAAATAGCTTACAAATGACGTCTGGGGTAGTATATTATGGGGATCTTGTGTCAACTGCGATGAATTTCCGTGCGTTTAAGCGATTCTGCCATACATACTATAGAAATCAAATATAGCTCACTTAGGACCCATAATATTTTATTCGTGGTGCTTCCCGGTTTGAAAAAGGCGTCTGCCTATTTTGACTTCATTTTGTCTCCCGCTTTGCTAAGGAGGGAAGTGGACTTATTATATTTCCAACACCTCCAGTTTTCTTCTGATTAATTTAGTTGCGGGTTCCAAGACAGTTTAATTTTTCCTAGGACTTCCCGAGTGTCATAACTCGGTGTGTTCGTGGGTCACCTCTGTTGATCCTGGTGTACATGAGTTACGGTGGTGGGCGTGTGGGCGGGATTAGTCCCATGCTCAAAGTACATAATGGTTTTACCGGTTACTAAAATAAGCAGCAAAAGCAAATAATATAACCTGTAAATGTATAAGCAAAACTATTGTGTTCGACATCACCTATTTTTTAAAGTAAACCAACAATATCAATTTATACAGGAAAACTACCTATTTATCACAGATTTTTAAACCTCAACAAACAAGGAAGGTAAACCAGTAATCATAACAATGCTACCTACTAAGTGTGCCAGGTTGTTCAAAGTAGGCAATATGGAACGTGTCTCAATTTCCACAAAACATCTTCAGATGGCCTAGTGTTTTTTTGTTTTTTTTTATGGAATAGGCGGGCAAACGAGCAGACGTATCGCCTGATGGTAAGTGATTACCGCCGCCCATGGACCCCTGCAACACCAGAAGCGTCACAAGTGCGTTGCCGGCCTTTGGGGGATGGAAAGGGGAGATAGGGGGAGGGGGTTGGGGTATGGGCCTCCGGTATCCTCACTCACTCGGTGAAACACAGCGCAAGCACTATTTCACACCGGTTTTCTGTGAGGCCGTGGTATCACTCCGGTCGGGCCGGCCCATTTATGCGAAAGCGTGGCTCTCCCACGGTTGTTAGCTTATTTCATATGCACCCGCTCTGGAAGCCGATGAGCGCGTTCGGCGTTACGACTGGAATAAGCAGTGTGGACCAATAGCTGTAACCGCGATGATCGAATACATGTGAAATAAACTATGGGTCCTTAAAAACCAATTTTTTATCGTTACTGGAGAGGTGTTCTAATTTATTTAATGTCAATAATAATTTCAATGTCATAGAGGTATCATGCTTTCTGGAGTCTACGCTTACAAATAACTTGCATATCATAACTTCAATTGATACTAATGCCATGTAAACGACAAGATAGTGTCCATTGCGAGATAAAAGTCCTAAAGAAATATTTTATTATAAAAACACCTGCATCAAGATTGTTTATCATTTGTTTATAAATATATTAAATAAGTTTATCTAATATTATGGACACACTTTATCTAAAATAATCTTTATCGTCAAAATTTATAAATTTATATTTTCATCACCTTACGTCTAGTAAAATCAATACATTAATACATATAATAAAATCGTATCGTATGTACGTGGAAGAAATATATGAGAAACTATTACAGGGGGCTTTATGAACGCAATAGAACCCAAAACAATGATTTTTAGAATTTTTGTCCGTTTATCTGTACGTTTGTGCACGCCAATCTCAGAAACGGCTTAACTAATTTTAATGCGGTTTTCATTATCATTCATAAGTATTTGTTTCATTTTGTAACGTGGTGCTTAAACCTATTAATCTCTGCGGTTTCAGTTTTCAATATATTTCTATAACGTTACAATTTCAATCGGTTTAGACGTAAAAGTTATATCAGTTTGAAGAATCACCGCGATAAACGACTAGTACGCGGGCGGAGCCGCAGGCAAAAGCTGGTGAAATAATATAAAAATCGAATATTAAGTTGTGCCTTGCCTAATACGAGATATTGCTTTTTCTACATAAACTGATAACTATAATATTGTTATCAAATCACGCGGCATTAAATCCATCTTTCTATGAACCTCGGGAATAACACTAATATTTTGGTATGTAGCATAATTAATTATCAGAAAAAAGTGCCTATCTTTAAACAATATGGCCATGAGTACATACAACAGGTCACACTATCTATACAGCTGCATAGCCCATATATGTATGATTGTATGTATATCTTTGTCATGATATATATATGCATCGAGATATTACGTACTACGTACTAGAGGAGCCACTCAAAACCAATTATATGTTCCGTTTATATTTGAATTAAAACTAAAAAGCGCTGCAGCGCAGCCAAACAATAATTAGTAGTCTAATCCAACAGTATTAACAAGCAGCGCTCTATCGCATTCGAAATGTCATAAGCGCCGTGATTTTCATGGCGCTTACGCGTTTTGGCCAACGAACTGTTGCAAAGATTCGCTTTTATAGAGTAAGCGCCAAACAAGAAAGCAGAACGGATAAATAGCTTTATACCTACGAAGCTTTATTAGGAAATTCACTTTGAGTAAATAGTACTTCAATAGCTTTACCAGTTTCAGTTTTTTTGTAGAATTCATCGAGGTATAAAATATAAAAGCCGAATATTCAATTTTTAAATTATACTTTAATGATAATTTAAATATAATTATTACAAAAAAAATGTCATGGGTTATTTACGAAGCTATTTTTAACAACATATTATTTTTCCTTATCCAATTAAATACGTTAAATACGTTGTGCATTTAACGTCAGTTAATTCTACCTAAATATAACTTCTGTATGTTTTACTCTAAGTACTCTATGTCGAATGAGGCAACAATGGCGTCTTAAAATATTATGTTCGTATTTAATTTTAAAACAATTATATCTAGTTAATTACTGGTGAAAAGTTATTCCTTTGTTTTTCTCCGTATTCCTTGTATTATTAGTGCAATATCTCAAGACACAAAATGGCATAATTCACGAGTTTTAGAACGTTTTTAAATGTAAACAATCACACGCTTAAGCCACACGCTTCATCAGAGTGTAGCTAGCAAGCGACTGAAGGAAGTGCGGCGCATGCGCCGCAATTGCATGGAACACCGCACTAATGAGTGGCGTCTTCTCTATACATTATATCTCGATGTATATATGTCATTTCCTGCACCTATCCAACAGCGAACCAGCTTAAACCACACAGGTGACTATGCCTTGGAGCGGATGAAGGTAAATTTGACTATTTCTAAGAACTACGACTTTGAACATCACGAAAGAAACTAATTGAGTCCCGTCACGTTTTCAGGCTTACTTTCTTTTTAAAGGGTTAAGAGTCTGAAGCGTTCTCAATCCGAACGGTATTTAACTTCGCATTGATAACATATAAAAATATAGTATATCGTAAGAGTAAGTATCGCATCAAGCTAAAAGTATAATCGATTTACTGATATTGGAATTACAAAAGTACCTTAGCATGTCTGTTACTGCTTATCCAGCACCGGCGCGAGGTGATATTTCCGGCAAAACTATTTTCATTTTCAGACGTCTATTATCTGCCTCCACAGCCAACTTAATACTAAGATCTGTGCAACCTGATATTTAATATCTTGACTTAAAATAGCAAAGCGACAGTTCCGATCCCACAAAACTAGTCAGGACAACAAGTGTGGCTTTATAAAATCAAATGTAGGAAAAGAAAAACAAGTATATTTTATTCAAATTTCGATTTTGCATACATTTTTATTACTATTGTGATATTGTGGAATAAATCAGAAAGGAATGATTTACACGTAGGAGTAAGATTAAATTACTACCGCGAATTCGCAAACAAGTTTACCAGAACATAGGTATAAAAAGTTTCGCAACACGTTCTAAAAACAAGTCTGCTTTGTTTTTCCTTATGATTGAAATAACGAAAATTCAAAAGAAATATGCTTTTCGAAAAATTTTACAAAGACTAATTATAAAACTTACAGGCAGTACCCAATTAACTATTTATCTTTGCAAATAGGCATTTGCAATAACGGTGCACCGATGTGATTTATTGGATACTAGCTGACCTTCGTCCCGCCATATTTACATATCTGTCTCAGCTTCCCACAGGCAGTGTACAGTCGCGGAAAACAAAAATACTTTTCCCGTTATCTTTTATTTTTTTTCGAATGAATGAAATCGGACTATGTGTTATTGAATTACAACTAAGTACATATTTTGACTTTCATCCCCTCTTTCCAGGAAACCGTGTTGAATTTCGGGATAAAAAGTATCCTACGTCCTACCTCGTAGTATGAACTCAAATCTTGCCAAGTTTCATTTGAATCCATTCAGTAGTTTCGGCGTGATGCGCGGATATAGACAGACAGACATAAATGAAAAAAAAAACAGTTAAGGCTGTAGTATCGATTATAGAGAGCCCTCCAAAAAAAATTTTCAAAATAATTTAATGTACAGAATTAGACCTGTTACATTTTAATTATAAGTATAGATTGATTGCGAATAGCTTGCTCAAGAAAATCGCTGAAAATAGAGAAACAAATAAGCGTTTGATTGAAAGGCAGTCAATCAGCTCTCATACATATACACGTATTCCCCCGGGACCGCTGAAATAACTGTGATGACATGAAACTTAAATAATGCGAGTATTTTTCCAGTACACTGATGTTAGGCCGGTGACAGACATTCTAGACCAACCTCAGCGTTTGAGGCAAATTGCTAATGATATTTCCAAGTTAGAAATTGATGTTTGGTTGTTTCACTCTAAAGTAATAACTAACTCGCTCTAAACAACTGATATAGTTAGGAGTACCAGGTTCCGATGAAAACAGTTGTTGTACTTTCATTGCAAAAATTGCTGGCGTAGTTTCACATTAAATTCAAGGACGTCAAGATACCAAATTTTTTGGCGCATATTCATTTTTATTTTCAGTTACGTTTGACGTCTTCTATTCACCGAATGCAGAATTATTTTCATTGAGGTGTAGTTTTGGTGTATCGTGTTTAAGTCTCATAATTCTTCAGTTTTATTTGAGATTAGCGTTTTTTCTTTGTTCGAGTAACAGATAGACACTTTTCGAAAATGCAATTGTCTTTGATTATCTTTTGTCTTCGATAGATAAGGAATATTTACGCATAACTAAATCTAGCACTGAACTAAGAAGGTCGTGCAATCAATCTCTCGTTCGATTCAATCGCGAACATAACTCTGAATCGGCAGACGTGACTGTTTTCACGTCGATTGATTTATATTTTATCTTCTCTATTTCTTTGAGCTATTGTAACGTAGCAATATCGTAACTTTATTTGCAATATTCCATTTTCTACAAAGCTTCTTTCTAAGGAGTGGCCTATTTATTTACTATGAAAGGCTGTTGATTGCTAGCTTGAATTTATTAAAAACATAATAGTCGTGCATTGAAACTGTACACCTGGGACATGGGAGACGGGAGTGTATCTCTCGCGCCTTAGTTGATCAAAAACAAAATTCAAACAAAATGCCCGATAATGTTATATATGAATTTCTCGTGTTAGTTGTAGTACAATGTTAGTTACCATACTCCTCTGAAACGGCTGGACCGATTTTTATGAAATTTGGTGTGCATATCGGGTAGGTCTGAGAATCGACCAACATCTATTTTGTATACCCCAATTTTTTTTTGGCAAAACAACGTTTGCGGGATCAGCTAGTCAATATATATAAAAATCAATGCCACTTTTCGTTGTAATTTTATAACTCGATAACGGGCTCACCTATCCAAACCAAATGTTTAGGCTTTGTTCGGACTATTTAGTAGATAGTTTATGTGAAGTTTGCACAAAATCGGTCGAGCGGTTCTTCATTTATCACATGTTTTGTAATAACCGACATACACGCGCGCGGAGCCGCGGGCAACAGCTTGTATTAAATAATATATTTACCTATAATTGTATTTTGATTAACAATCATTTTTGTAAAGAACGGTTGAAATGCTAAGAACCCCATATTAATCAATCAAAAATATAGAAACACATTCATTTAAAAAACTTTATAAGCATTTAATAATCATATTTTCGTGTTTGAATTATTCCATTCGCGGCGGATAAAATTCTATAGAATGAACAATAGAAGTAAAACCATGTAGAGGCACATTGTGTAGCGCTGAAACAAAGCAGCTAGGAGGTAACTAAAAACACACAATATGTATGCTATACGCACGGTATTAGAGAATCGTGCGCAATATGTTCACACATCCTTTGTGCCACGGAAATATTCAATAAATGCAATGAGAAACCGTTAATACGTCTACAGGTTTAATTTATTATTTCATATAGCAACAAGGAAGTGAATCAGTTATACAAATGGTATACACTTATAGCTACAATGAAGTTTAAAAAAAGAGCTTTATGGATTGAAGACATGTGAAGAATCGTTACAACTGTATCTATAAGAGCCAAGTGCGAGTCGGACTCGCCCATGAAGGGTTCCGAAGCAGCAAGTAACATAATATAAAAGTTCTTGTAGTTTGTTGTAACTTTGATCGATGTTTTAATAACAGTGTATTTTATTTTGCGGTTTACCATTTATGACGTAATTAAAAAAAAACCTCGTTCAAACCAATTTTCTGTGGAAGTTTGCATGGTAATGTACATCATATATTTTTTTACTTTTATCATTCTCTTATTTTAGAAGTTACAGGGACGCACATTTTACCACTTTGGAAGTGTCTCTCGCGCAAATTATTTAGTTTACAAAAAAATTATATTAGAAACCTCAATATCATTTTTGAAGACCTATCCATAGATACACGTATGGGTTTGATGAAAAAAAAATTTTTGTGTTTCAGCACTATGTAACGGTAACCCCCAAAATTTATTGTTTTTTTTTTATTTTTGTGAGAAAATCTTAATGCGGTTCACAGAATTCATCTACTTACCAAGTTTCAACAGTATAGTTCTTATAGTTTCGGAATAAAGTGGCTGTGACATACGGACGGACGGACAGACAGACAGACGGACGGACAGAAAGACAGACAGACAGACAGACAGACGGACGGACAGACAGACATGACGAATCTATAAGGGTTCCGTTTTTTGCCTTTGGCACGGAACCCTAAAAATGTTGAGAATTTACAAAATTGCATGGATTGAACTCAAATTTTTACCTACAAACCGCTTAAAAAAGATTGTTTTTTTAACCGACTTAAAAAAAGGAGGAGGTGATCATTTCGACTGTATTATTTTTATGTTTGTTACCTCATAACTTTCGACTCCGTGAACCGATTATGATAATTCTTTTTTTAGTTGAAAGCTGGTGCTCTCCGTGTCGTCCCATTTCAATTTGGTCCAGTTCTTGAAGTCGGGTTTTTTTTTGTTAAAATTTGTGATTATTTTTCTATTTTCACGTTATTTTGTTAATCTTTTATCGTCAATGCAACTGGCATATAACAGATTTTATAATAGAGCATTGAAAACAGTCGCATCATATTCAACACACACAAACAAATATCATTTGAAGATGTAATCTTAAAGAATACATTGGTTTGGTATACTAGAAAAGAAATATACATAAAAACATGATTATGCAATAATGCCCGGTCCTTTTATATAAGTTGAATTCGTCAACATCCATCCACTTCATATTATTATTATTTCTTTTTGCCAACGCGCATCTCAATGATAAGCAGTAGGTCGTAGGCAGATACAGTTATTAATTAACATTATTTAATACAACGGAAGTGCCCATGAAATTATAAGAATTAATACATACAGTCATACAAATCAATGAATATATCATTCATTCATGGAAACATACCTCCTGGGTTATTCGCTTGAGTATTGAATGAATGAACGAAAGTGTTTTAAGTTAGCGTACGTGAAGAGGCGATGACTGCCTCAGTGCGCATAAGAGTACAGCATCTTCTTTATCTTTAACCTTTCACCCGGTACGTTAAAATATCGTTGTTTTATTAAATTAACTAAATAATGATCCGATTCAATTTCGGTGGTCTTTCCAGGACATCAAGTTTATCAGTACATGGCGACAGATTACATGCTCATAAAGATTGTGAAATGTTCTAAAAACGGTAATTTAATTACTATCAAACTTTTTAATATTAAACATTCAGAGATTATAAAGGAGTTATTAAAATGAACAGATTAGTAAATGAATGCAAAACCTTTAAATTAATTAATCCAATAGCGCGCCAACGCAAATTGCTTAGTTTCCGCCATGAATGGAAACGAATCGCACACATGCAAAAATGACACACTTTATAGCGTGAGCCTTGAGGCTATGGTAGAAGCAGTTACTTGTCACAATTTATATTCAAATCGAATTTATTACAAGAGAATATTAATAGGATCCAAAGGATCAAGATATTCTATTGAACATGAGTTACCTTAACTTTCATAATACTGTTTCTATGCGGTAATGACATTAGTTAAAATTAAAACAGATTGTAAAGAAAAATGCAAAAATATTATTTCATTAAAACCAAGTTTTATTTTGTAATAAATGGTGGTCTTTAGTAAAAGAGAAAAATCCAATTAATCTCGGGCCTTTAATACACGTACTTTTGTTCGCAATACCGTACTGAAAATTAATTTTAATTATGTCAGATAGCTAATCCACAAAGAGCTTAAATATTTGACAAGTCTGTCGTGCAACGCATCTAATTAAAATGGATACTTGCCATTATCATACGTGCTCACATTTGATGATACGACCTCTTTGAACCCGCGAATTCAGATTGCCACACTTTCGAAACATGAACCTGTAGTGGTGGTACAACAAGTCGAAGTCACGTTGGGTGACATAGCATGTTCTTTAACTCGCTCATATTTCCGTCAATTTCGCCGTGTCAGAGTGTCATTGCACTTTAATAGCGCTGTAACACCCGTTTACAATGACTGTCACGTCACACAGAGATTTTTCATTGAGATTTTCGAGTTCAAAATTACGTGAAAGATTCAATATACATAGTAATTAACCACTTTGAAGTAATAATCAGAAAAAGCTGAGTATTTGTTACCTAACTTGGTATGAATATTAAATTATATTGGCGTAATAAAATTATACAATTTTACGTATATAATCCGAATAACATTAAAGCTTTTGTAATCAGTTTAGCACACTAAACAGAAAATTGTTTCTGTCGCCCACGGGCATTCCAAGTCACCCACAATGCCTCAACTGTCTAGACACCTACAGGAAGAACGGGACAAACAGGTGTGCCTTTTAATATATGCCAGTAAATTATCGCATTGATATTATATATTATTAGGTCTTTACCTATGAAATTGCCTTTCTTCAGTACTGGTCATTTCAAATAAAAAAAAGTTTGTAATGGCTCTGTATTCTAAATTCAAATTTATTTTGTTTTAAAACCATGACATTCTATTTACAAACTCAGTCTTTTGTTTTTTGATTAGCGTTGTATTTTCATTACATTTGAACATTTTTCGTCATAATGGATACTTTAAAAATTCGTGTAATTATGGAATATGAGTTCCGTCGTGGCACCAACGCGACACAAACGGCACGTAACATCAAAAACGTTTACGGAGAGAACTGTACAAACGAACGCACAACCCGTTATTGGTTTTCCCGGTTCCGTTCTGGAAATTTTGACTTTAAAAATGAAGCTCGTGGTCGTCCGGAGACTTTGGTTAACAATAATGAATTAAAGGCGATTGTGGAAGCTGACGAAACTCAATCTACAACTGAGCTAGCAGCAGCTTTTAATGTAAGCATCAAAACAATATTGATCCATTTGCGACAAATTGGCAAGTTAAAAAAGCTTGATAGATGGGTGTCCCACGACCTTAACGATCGCCAGCGCAACGTACGCGTCGAGACCTGCGTTGCGCTGCTCAACAGGCAAAGAAATGAAGGAATTTTGAAACGAATTGTTACGTGCGACGAAAAATGGATTCTGTTCGACAATCGAAAGCGCTCAGCAAGTTGGTTAGACCCTGGTTCAGCACCAAAGCAATGCCCTAAACCAAAAATGACCCCTAAAAAAGTGATGGTCACTGTTTGGTGGTCTAGTGCGGGTGTGATTCACCACAGCTTTTTACAAAACGGCATGAGCATTAATGCAGATGTGTACTGTGAAGAACTGGAGAGAATGATGGAGAAGCTTGCACATCTGCAACCAGCTTTGGTCAATCGGTCGTCCCCACTGCTCCTTCACGACAACGCGCGACCCCATACTGCGCAACAGACAGTCTCCAAGCTGCAAGAGCTGGGGTTGGAAGCTCTCCCTCATCCGCCATACTCACCAGACCTTGCACCTACCGACTATTACTTTTTCCAAAATTTTGACAACTTTTTAGTGGGTAAAAAATTCAATTCCCGAGAGGCAGTACAAAATGCCTTTGAAGAGTTTGTTACCTCCCGTCCAGCTGATTTTTACAAGAAGGGCATCAATAAACTGCCAATGCGTTGGCAAAGATGCGTCGATTGCATGGGTGATTACTTCGAATAACAGAAATAAAAAAGTTTGAAAAAATAAGTACTTTCACTTATTGCATACAAAACGGCAATTTCATAGGTAAAGACCTATTATTATACAACCCACCTTAAGATCTAAATCCATGACTAGGTGCTTTCCAAAGGAGGTGCCACCAGTTTTCTGAATGTGCAGAAACACCATGACGTCGTGAGCATTCAAGTCGAATCGGAAGTCGTCGTGGAGGACCTCGTCGTACGACAGACCCGGCTGAGCGATAACATCTGGTAGTGGCCGACCTGGAGCCTCGGCGTACGTCAGAGCTAAGGATTCGGATACTCGCTCCCGTTGCGACAAAGCGCACACCTATGGACAAAAAGAAAAAGTTATTACACACCGCCACATTATTCTATTTACATTACCATTGTGTGTACGTTCGAAAGCATTAAATATACATAGGTATATATCATAAATTCATAATATTTCATATTTTATGAACCGTTACGTCACGTTTAATTTGTACTAATGTGTTTTATTGTCGTTAATATTTTACCATTATGATATGCTAAAACCACAGTTCAGTAAGTTTCTGTCATAAATTACCATAATAAACAAGAAAGTTTTGTTGCATACCTACATAAAACATGAACAGAGTCGGAATCCCGCATGGCGATGACTACACGAGCTGTATTCACGTATAAATTAAATGATGTTCGTAAGCTCATCGCTTCAGAACGAATATAACGACACTCTTACTAGTCTTACTCCTAAACAAAACTTGACATAACAAATAACCTGGATTAAGTCATAATTATGTGTCTCCCACATATGGCACTTCCACACGAAGATCTACGAGAAACTAGCCTCTAGTAGTTTTAAACAATGACAAACTGATATTCGTAAATTACAATTTTACCAAAACCAAACTAGAAACAATAAATTATGACCAGCGTTAATCTACTTTTGTCAAAATGTCTGATACGATGTTGTCATATAAAAAACAAGAAAATAAATTTTGCACCCAAATATGGATCGTAAAATCAAACTACATTTACATATTATAATGAAAATGTTAAACTAGTTTTATTTACAGCTTTCGGTACTCTGTCATTCTTGGATATGGCCTAGAAACGCCTAAAGTACATGGATTAATGATAGATAAACTTCTATAAAGCCACAGCCGTATTGTCATTATGTATACATAGCGTATTGTGGACATGTGGGGACTGTGCACCATACACCATCGTAGTCACCATCGCTAATTGTCATTTAAAATAACTCTTATGTAGTTCGTCTAAGAAATTTATTTGTTTCTAGGTTTTAGGAATGAACTAACATTTGACTGAAATGATATGAAAATAGGAATAATTGACATTGGCGTAATATATTTGAATTATCATTTCATGAGGACATAGCTAAGACCGTAGGGGAATTTAATCTGAATCAACACATTGAATTCTGTACAGACTCATAAACAAAATGTAGTAAAAGTAAAATTATAGCACAGTAATTCAATATTATAGTAGAACGTAACTCAATATACATCTTTTAAAGAGGTTAAGCTGTCGATCCTGGTGCAATGTGATAATCGTTACATGTTTTTAGAGCCGTAAAAGTTCAACAACAGTTTTTTATAGAAATTCAATATTTCCTAGTACTTGGGTCTGCGGATGCCTGATGGTAGCCGCTCTAGGTAACAGAATTCGAAGTTTAGCCGTAGTACACTGGAAGCCCCTCGCAATCTAGTTTGAGAAAAAAAAAGGTTAAATTGGCTCGTAGTACAGTAAGCTGAGCTACACCTTTCGTGGAAACAAGACACTCAACACATCAACCGTACTATGTTAGCAGGATACAAACTTGTAGATAGTGCGTTTCTCGTCAAGGTTTTTAAATAACGTTATAATTTTTAAAGCTATGGCAAGTATTTTTTTTTATGTTTACGAAGAAAGTGACTGGATTTTTAACCGACTTCAAAAAAGGAGGAGGTTCTCAATTCGATCGTATAATATATGTTTTTTTTTTGTGTGTTCGCGGATAACTTCGTCGTTTATGAACCGATTTTAATGATTCTTTTTTTAATGGAAAGGAGATATCCCAACATCGGTATCATGATAAGGACCATTTCCCGACTGTTAAATCTGACAGTATCTGTTTTCTTTGAATTAATCTAATGTTAATGATTGAAGAGAGTTTGTCAGCGAAAAGGTAGCCATTACGTTTAACTACACACATCAAAAGTGTCTAGGGATCAACATATGTGTCTAGGGATCAACATATATTTTTGCAATAACTTTTCTCCTGATTGATATTAATTAAAATTTTCTTTAAGGATTCATCAAATAAAGTGTTTTCGTTTGTCACAGTAACGATAAACCAAGTCACCTTTGCATTAATAAAGAAATTTGCCATTTTCCTAATAAAGGGATTTTTGACATTTGAACCACTAACATTAAAGTTCGAAAAAAAGACTGAAATAACAGTTTTCTTTTAAATTTTATTAGGTAACTTAAACAATTAATAATCCGTGTTTCTACCGCGAACACTAACAACACAAGAACATCGGTTTGGCATACTCAAAATGAGTTCATCCAAATCACGCTGTGGAATGGCCGCCCATGTTCGTTGCAACAACAAAAAAAGGTCTTCTTGCGACTGGATACCCTCCATATTCGGCAGAGCTCTTCTCTGTAGCATATCCCATGCATGCTCAATCGGGTTCAAGTCTGGCGACTGAGCAGGCCAGGGCCAAAGCCACATCTCAATCTCAAGAAATCCGCATAAAAATGCTTGATCCCTAGACACTTTTGATGTGTGTATATTGTACCTGCAGTTTATTGTTCATTTATAGTTAAATGTTAAAGTTAAATTCAGACAGATATGTGAAAATAACGTTCTAAACTGCAAAATATGGTCATTGTTCAGGTAGATATTATTTGTGTCTGTCTCACAAACAAAATTCACATAACAATATTTGTTGCTGGTACACAACAAACAACTGTATGTTTTTTCAAACCTCGCTATCTTGCCAATGTGTGTTTAGGTTCTGATAGGGCCGATATAATAAAAACAACAACTTGAAACATTTCACACACTTTTATTCTGTTTCCTTAGCACTTGTGTGTATTGTTGTTGCTTCAATTTTATAAGTTACTAGCTGACCTACGCAACCTCGTTTGCGTCCAAACTATCATCCCCCGTTTTAACCCCAAAAGGGGGTTGATTTCTAAAGATACGTTAGTTAGAAAAGTTAGTACACGTCCACACCGTCTATAGAGCATACATTTTAAATTTCAAGTCTCTTACTTCAAAAACATAGGACTTTCATACAAACGTCCAACCCCTGTTTTTCCCCCTTAGGGGTGGAGTTTCGTAAAATCCGTTCTTAGCGGATGTCTACACCCTATAAGGAACCTACCTGCTAAATTTCAAGTTTGTAGGTGTTATAGTTCCTGAGATTTCGTGATTAATAAGTGAGTGGTATTTCGCTTTTATATATAGATTTGGTATAGATAATAAACTCTTTTGCAAAAAAACGGGCACTTAAGCAAAGAACTAAGTAAGAAACTATTTTACAGTAACTAAGACTAAGTAACTAAGTTAAACTTGTCTTTGCAGAATATGACTTGTCTTTGATGAATTTGAAGTATTTTGATTTCATTATTTTGTCTCTGATTTTGCAGTGATAGGTAAATTAATGAAGATTGGTAGCTTTTGTTGGCGGAAATTTTTATTTCTCATTTCTATAGTAATAATAAAACATGATTATTAAAAATTCTGTGTTCTTTTTCTACAAAGAAATGTCCTATAAACTCAATGATATTATGGTTCACTGTTGAAATAAGGGTGGTTCAGTGTAAACCATCCATACCATAGTACACAGTGAGCTAAATTTCATTTTTTATTTAAACCTCTATACCGTCTTAGTTAATTCTTTGGTTTTTCAGTGGTCTTTAACTAAGAAACCTAATAAAATTACCTAAACGATGACACCAAAATCAGACTCTTATCTTTATTTGTGTGCGTGTGAACTGAGGGACCATAGTGATATTTTTGTTTGAAATTTTTATAAGATTTAGTAGTAGGCTCAAAACAATTGTAGAACAAATATGAGAATTTGTAAAAAGATATGTTAAAAACTACAACCCTTTAAGTGTGGTCCCTCAATCCTCACATACCATCAGCCAGATCTCGGCAAGTATGTAAAAAAATAAGGTATTGTGACTGCAGACATTTAGTAGAGAATTTGTAAAGATATATACTAAAATAACTGAGCACAAATCATCAACGGTTAAAAAAATACAACGACTATACTGTGGTCCCTCAATCCACACACGAAAAATTTTGTTATACTGAATATTAACACATCAACGGAATAAAATCTTTGTTTTCTTACATAATGTTTTAGAAAAAGTCTTATAGCAATTTGTAAAAAATAAATTTCAAAAAAATATCGACGCACTTTGAAGATATTTATAATTAAAGCTGGTCCCTCAATCCTCACGTTCTCAAACATACTTGCATGTCTAGCTGCTAGACGACTAAAGTATCACAAAGTGTAGTGTATTAAACTTTTTGTAAAAAGTTTCTACAAAATAATAGGTATCTAAAATTGTGTGTATCTTACCTCTAAAATCAGATTATAGCATTTCAGTGATCTTATGAACAGATATACGAGTAGTGTGACCACACAATGAAACAAAATGTAGACTACCAATATAATTTTTACTTAATAGTCGAAACCCAAGGTTGTACGGTTGATTTAGTGTTATGTTACATTACGTATCTTAACAAAGCATGAAATAAAGAAGCTTTTAGACGCTTATCACCATTTAGGCTATGTTTCAAGGAAGCTTTATGTACTTATAATACCCCAGTATTTTACAAACCATTATGGTAACATAGTGGTATTATTTATACTGCTCAGTTTTATCCGTTCTATTAACACATAAAATTTAACATTTAAAAACACAGGATTTTGTAAAATATTTACATTATTACATTTTTTATTACATTATTACAATTACAATACATTTTTTATTACAATTACATTATTTATATTTGTAAATATTTTACAAAATCCTGTGTTTTTAAATGTTCAATTTTATGTGTAAATAGAACGTATAAAACTGAGCAGTATAAATAATACCACTGTTTCGACTATTAAGTAAAAATTATATTGGTAGTCTACGTTTTGTTTCATTGTGTGGTCACACTACTCGTATATCTGTTCATAAGATCACTGAAATGCTATAATCTGATTTTAGAGGTAAGATACACACAATTTTAGATACCTATTATTTTGTAGAAACTTTTTACAAAAAGTTTAATACACTACACTTTGTGATACTTTAGTCGTCTAGCAGCTAGACATGCAAGTATGTTTGAGAACGTGAGGATTGAGGGACCAGCTTTAATTATAAATATCTTCAAAGTGCGTCGATATTTTTTTGAAATTTATTTTTTACAAATTGCTATAAGACTTTTTCTAAAACATTATGTAAGAAAATAAAGATTTTATTCCGTTGATGTGTTAATATTCAGTTTAACAAAATTTTTCGTGTGTGGATTGAGGGACCACAGTATAGTCGTTGTATTTTTTTAATCGTTGATGATTTGTGCTCAGTTATTTTAGTATATATCTTTACAAATTCTCTACTAAATGTCTGCAGTCACAATACCTTATTGTTTTACATACTTGCCGAGATCCGGCTGATGGTATGTGAGGATTGAGGGACCACTATTAAAGGGCTGTAGTTTTTAACATATCTTTTTACAAATTCTCATATTTGTTCTACAATTGTTTTGAGCCTACTACTAAATCTTATAAAAATTTCAAACAAAAATATCACTATGGTCCCTCAGTTCACACGCACACTCTTTATTTTAACCTCTAAAAACAGGTGGTTCACTGTTCGTCGACGCACCCTACTCATCAACTATGTTTACAACTATTACACACTATTAGACTGATTGTTATATGCATTACCTTATATTGCCTATTTGTAAAAATAGGCGCCGAGAAGGGAAACCTACAAGATTTGGTCATAAAACCAGATTGCTTTAGTCGCGATTTTGTTAGTTGTAATTACATTTCCTACCATTCGTACTACTGTTAGAATATAATAGAACCTTTTTTCGATTAGCATTCATAGTCCATTTTATTTTCTAAACTGCTTCCGTGCGGGTTATATATTTGATTTTATAGTTTCTGTTTATATATATTTATAGTCTGTAATAATAATATAAAAATCTGGCACGTTAATGCACCTCGGGTACTCGGAATATGTCTCGAAATTTTCATATAGATCCAATAACGCTTAAAGTTCGTCTTTCTTTAACAGAATTTTATCAGACAGTTGAAAATGTACAGAGACTGAATGGCATTCAAGCGTTTCTCTGCCTCTATGTATGGACCTATACTTCATCACAAGATTTATTCTCTAGTTTTTCTCACCTTTGTAATTAAACCTTCAGAAATTTTGATAGTGCTGTAGCGCTATAAATTTTAACATAACTTATTCTGTAATCTGTAACGACACTCTACACCATTCTAAACTCTCCTAACTCACCTACTTACCTAACTTCCTCCGTCCAGCTTTTGTGTGAGAATCATGATAGAAATCTTCGCTCTAAAAATAACCTATTGTCATGCCTTTCCCACACTTCTGCCTGTGTCCATTCTTCCTTCCTCATCGAATCTGTCCGTCTCTGGAATGCTCTTCCCAAGGAAATCAGAATGGCACCAAGTCGTAATTCGTTCAGGATCAAAGTACGTGCTCTTCTTGCCCAAAATATAGCAGATTCTTCACTTTGATACTGTATTTAATGTGATATGTATGATTGTGTATGTATGTATGTGTTATGTGTTTATTCTTGTGTAATTGCGCAGATATATTATATTTCATTGCTTTCTTCGGATTTATTACTTAAATTTCTGAATTACGTTCAAAGTCCTACTAACGTACCTAAGTTTTGTGCACCAACTCACTCATTTCCGCACCACCCAACGGTAGACTGGTAGAGAATGCCTTCGGCATTAAGTCCGCCATTGTACATTTTGTGCATAAAGTTAAATAAATAAATAATAAAAAGAAGAAGTACACAATTCCAAAAAAGTAAAATAATATAAGTACTTAAAATATCTGCAGGAAAGGAAATCGCAAGTTAAATGGTTCGCGTCTGGAGAGAGCAAGGCATGAGCTCTCTGTCCTTAAATAATACATAAATCTTTACTGAATCTTAAATTCAATATCTGGATATCAAAGCATTCATGGCAGTTTATAAAAACTTTCATGTAAATCTAACTTCAAAATCAGATTACAGCAAAAATTCATATTATAAACTCTTAAAAGCCGGCTTTGAAGAATCGCATGAAAGGAACCCATAACCTGTATAATGAAACCAATTTCTCAAGTTTATTTTTCATTTCTTTGAATATTTTCATGGTCTTCTTTATATTTAAATCTAATCTGAATGGTAAAAATGTTTTAATATCTTTTAGGCTCACGTTAAGGTCGGCGGGGGTTAAGAGGGTGACGAGATAAAGGACGTCTATCCTCTTCTCACTTGTTTGTTCGTCTAATGAAGTGGGCAGAGCCTCACGGCCCAAGCGCCCATTAATATACAGTTACAATGAGGACTGTAGCCTCCCGCACGATGCTACTTCACTTATTATAATTACTGTGAATTGTGGTACGAACGCTTCCTTTCATAATAAAAATTAAAATCCAGAAAAAAATGAATCGCACTGCGCGCACACAATGCGAACCTGGGATTTCACTTATAAAATATTAATAATTTTCAGTTGTAAAGAAAAGCTTATAGAACACAAAGGATTTTGGGATATTAGAATCGAGCGCTCTCGCTGGTGAATTAGCGATTTATTATAATAATAATCCACTTAACAACCTGCAGGTACTATGGTAATCAGGCTGCTGATAAGCATACCCACTTTTATATTTCTATACTAGTTGTTGCCCGCGGCTCCGCCCGCGCATTTGTCGGTTATCGCGGCAAATAGTAGCCTATGTTTTATTCTGATGTATAAACTATATTACTGTAAAGTTTCATCCATATCCGTTTAGTAGTTTTTGCGTGAAAGAGTAACAAACATCCATCCATCCATACTCACAAACTTTATAATATTAGTATAGATATCTTTCTATATAACACAAACAGATCAAATGACGTTTTTCAAGAATCAAATTATCATAAATAATATTTTACCATCGTAACCTTATCTCTAACCACAGCCTCACAACTTCAGACGCGCATACAAACTTCTGTAGCTTCATTGTTTTGTTATCTTCTTTCTTAACATAAGTGAATGCCGCACAAACTTTACACAAGTAACGTACTTACTTCGTAAAGTGAATCACTCATACATAAGGCAGAATATAAATTATATCAACATATATTTTTCATCCCACCAGCTCGTAAAGAGTATTTTTGCCCTTCGATATCTGAGTGCAAAAGCCGTTTTTATCCTCTAGAGCAGGGGTTCCCAATCTTTTTTAGCCTACGGCGCACTTTCAAGATTAATCTATTGTCACGGCGTCCCTACCCACCTAGCTATTTGAAATAGATGCAATCAAAAGAATTAGGTACCTAAAATAGTAGTTATTATAGGTTGATAGGCACAAAAATTAAAACGTCCACAGTAAGAAACTGTGTTATTTATTATACTCGTATTTATAAACATTCAGAATTAAAACAAAAATCTACGAAAGAAACAAAAATTTAATACAATAGTTTCTCAATGAATAGCTGACAAGGTGCCGGGCGACTCTAGTGTTCTCCGCATTGTTTTTCGAAGCGGGGAATAAGGTTTGAGACTGCCACTCTTATTTCTTGCTCGACATTAATTCTTGAGCGATATTTGTTCTTGATTACGGCTACTGCTAAAATCCAGCTTCACACAAATGTGACGTTGCAAAGGGGATACAAAGTCTTAAAGCTTTTGAAGTTAAATTTGGATATTCATTTTAAATTGATAACCAAAACTACAACAAATCGGATTTGATGAATCTTGTTATAAGGCTCTTCTGACATGAATTCTGACGGAGCTTGTGTGTGAAAAGGACCCAAAAGTATCCATTTGAATTTTTCAACATCATCATCTGGCAACGTATTTCGAAAACTATTCGATGAGCTTCGTGTTCGATGTTTCGTGAAAAGGGTCATCATGACTTGTGAGATAACCAGTTCATTAGATGCTGCATATTTATGCAATTGCGGAAAGCAATCTTGACCGCCTCCTTAATAATTTTTTTTTAATCCACAATAGCAGCTTCTTTCTAAATGCCGCAATCTTCTCCTTTAGTTTCAGAATTTACCTACGTGTTGTTGCCTTGCAAAAACAGATTAAATTAATTTAGTTTTTCAAATATTTACAATTATGCTAGTTTTAGCAAAAAATCTGGTTCAGCAAATAGTAGAGCCACGCTGATTTCAGCACGAACGGGCCGGGTCAACCGGGGCGGTACTAGGTACACAGAAAATCAACATAAAATGACAGCGTTCGTGCTGTCGTGTTACGTTGGTGAGTGCGAGACTGGAGGCCCAATGATGCAGAAGCATCACTAGGCCGCCATAGTGTGGGTCAACATGCTGCATTGTTGTATTGTCTGCATTCGCAATGAGTATGGTCACCAACTCTCTTGGATTATGTTCATACTTTCTATCAGGCAGATTAGTGGGCGGGGGCCAAAATGACTAATCATACCCTACATAAAAAAGAGCAAAGTATTTGGCGTTTTCATAACGTTCTCGTTGTAAAAAAATCGAATTTCTTCTTATAATTCGGACACACGAAATAAAGCATTTCCACGTGAAAGCCATCGTGAATTGCGTTTCGCACCAACAAATTCGCGTTGAAACATATACCATACATGGACCTATGACGCGGTCAAAATATTGTTGCTGTATGGATACCCACAAAAAATTAACCCTTTCGCATAATGATAGAAGACCGACTCGCGGCGCCCCTTGCCACTTCTTGCGGCGCCCCAGGGCGCCGCGGCGCACAGTTTGGGAACCCCGGCTCTAGAGGAATAAAGTAAATTGAATTTAGAACATCGCTCGAGTGCACTAAGTTTGTGAATTCAAAACGTCATTAAACCTATTCACTTCTGCCTCCATGGTGCCGAATTAATCATACAATATTTTTACTTTGTTAAAAACTCAGACTCGGAAACTTTTTGGTGTAGTTTTTTTTAATTTGCTCTGCCCGCACCATTTTCTTCATAAGTAACTACAGCAACTTAACTTTTAATTTTTCTTCATTTATCTATACATCCATACAAATAAATAAAATTGAAATGTTTGTTTGTAATATTAAAATAACCGCTTTTTACTGCATTATAAAAATTATAAAAAAAATAATTTTTTTTATAATTTCTGTTACATTGTCTGTCTGTCAGTCGGTCTTCTGTCTGTTTGTTTGTTCGGTAATCTCTGGAACGGCTGGACTGATTTTGACGGGACTTTCACTGGCAGATAGCTGATAATCTAAGGAGTAACTTAGGCTGCTTTTTTAGACTAACTTTGTCCCGCGGTGTTACTCGCGACACGACAAAAACCGCGGGTAACATCGCGGGGTCGAGCGAGTATCTAAGTATTTTTGAAATAATTAAAAAATTAATCTGTAATACTTACCTATCATAATGTAGTACCTAATAAATATTAATGCTTATACTAAAAACTAAATGCAAAAAAGCATTAACAATCACAAGATACTTTTATTTCAGTTTATGTAACTGAAATAAAAGTATCTTGTGATTGTTAATGCTTTTTTTGCATTTAGTTGTTTCCTCGCTGAGGTGGAATGAAAAGTTACGTGTTGCACTCGAGTGCAAAGATTTTTCACCTCGTGCTCTTTTGATTCCCTCGCTGACGCTCAGGATTCTAATATTGAATTCAATTTTAGAATCCTTCGCTTGCTCGGTCATCAAAATTGAGCACGCGGTTAAAAAGCAACTTTGCACTCTTGTATAACAAATAACTATTATCTAAGTTGTTTTTACGATGTTTTACTTCAACAATGAATATATTAAAACATGAAACAAAGACATTTTAGCCTATATAGGTTGTATTTTTAAGTTCGTTGGTTCTACTAAAACTCGGGAATGGCTAAACCGAGTTTGCTAATTTAATTCTTGAAATATTTGTGGAAAATTGCCGCAAAAATCTTTCGCTGAAATAAAATGAAGTTCGCTGATCTTTTAAAGTTCTCAACGGATTTTAATGCAGTTTGCAGCAATAGATAGAGTGATTCAAGAGGAAGATTTATATGTGTAATACATACATATTATAGTAGAGGGGATCCGAGAATTTCAAAAACTTCCGTGCGAAGCCGGGTTGGGACGCTAGTAGGTATGCGATAAAATAATAAGAACAACAATTCATTTTTCAAGTTGCGCCGATCACCATAATCTATATATATATAAATAAATCGCCGAGATGTATGTACGTGCATAACAGAAGTAAGCTGTAAAAAACGTTCAGTAATTATTTCTTAAATTAGCTACTTAGTTATCAGTTTGCGTCCGGGTCTAATCCAAACCTGTATTGGGTTTCTTTGATTGCGTATTTTATGGCCTAGACTGACTCTTTTATTATTAAATCGGTACTCTATCGTTATGTCTAATTAAGTTATCAAGTTAATGTGAACTTTTTAGAATAAATGGAACTCGGCTGCAATGTAATTCTAGCATTCCATTTGTAGTTATTCTGTTTAATTTGTTCTTTAATCATTGCATTTGTTTTATAAAAAACAACCGCTATTATCTATATACTTATAATAAAAATGTAACAGGTCAAATTCTGTACATTGAAGATATTTTGAAAATTTTTTTTGGGGGCACTCTGTTATCGATACTGAAACCAAAACTATTTTTTTTTTCATTTTTGTCTGTCTGTCTGTCTGTCTGTATCTTGGCCGCGCATCACGCCGAAACTACTGAATGGATTCAAATGAAACTTGGCATGATTTGAGTTCATACTCCGAGGTAGGACATAGGATACTTTTTATTCCGAAATTCCGGACGGTTTCCCTGTGAGGGGGGATGAAAGTCAAAATGTGTAATAAATTGTAATTCATTAACGAGTAGTCCGATTGCAATAATTCTTTTTTTGTTAGAAAGGAGATACTCTGAAGATTATAGCATTATTTAATTTATCACAATCTCTCTATCTATTGGAAAAAAAATATATATAGAATTTATCATTACGAAAAACAACACGTAGCGACATCTTTTGGAAGCCATGCGTAATTAATAACACTTTGATTAATATATCGTGGAATAATCGTAGAACGTATTACGTATAATTCGGTGTAGCATTAAGTATTTGATTTATCGCAATCTCTCTATCCATAGGAAAAAGAATATCTATATCTCTCTGTAGACGTCGAATCTGGGTGTTTGGTTGTGCCCGCATGACTTAAATATTCAAAATAATCGTGGGAAGGTTTTATGCACAAGCATTGTGATTAATGTGGTATGTAGTTAGTATTTGATAGGTAGGTATTTGTTTTATGTTCTCTCTTTCCATAGAAAGGGTTGTTTTAAATTTTCTTGAAAAATTTCTTTGCTTAAAACAGTGACATCTTTTGGAATCAAGTAACTAACTTTACAATAGGTACGTGATATGATTACTCTTTTTAACGTATAATAAAAATGTAACAGTTCAGTTCTGTACATTAAAGAAATTTAGATGATTTTTTGGGAGGGCTCTCTAATCGATACTGAAGCAATTACATTTTCTTGAAAATTGTTTCTGTGCTTAAAACAGCGACATCTTTTGGAATCAAGTAACTAACTTTACAAAAGGTACGTAATATGATTACTTTTAAACGCATAAGAAAAGTGTATAAGATCAATTCTGTACATTAAAGAAATTTAGATTTTTTTGGGAGGATGCTCTTATTGATATTGAACCAAAAACTAGAATGCCATAAACGTTAAATGGTCATTTATATTTATGATATTTATTTTAAGTTTAAAATACTTGAAAGAGGAGTAAACATATAACATAATAGTTCATCATAATTTACCAGAAAATGATACAAAACATCTTTATGATAGGTACCCGAAAGGCAGCGCGGGCGCGTGGCCTGCGTAGGTTACCACTTTACCAGACACGTCCAAATTGTTTAAAAAGCAGTACCCGCGCAGTCGGTCGGCTCCATTCGTGGTCGGCTCCCTACGCGACACACGCTCCCAAATCGACTTAAAAACTCAGTAGTAGTTCTTGAATGTAAATTCGGATAAAAAGTTATTTTTGGAACTATTTACTTGATTTTTGTTCTACCTACTATAAAATTACTTGGTATTATAATATTTCTTCTGTATTTTTAACCGACTTCCAAAAGGAGGAGGTTCTTAATTTCATCGGTATATTTTTTTTAACCGACTGCCAAAAGGATGAGGTTCTCAATTTCATCGGTATATTTTTTTTATGTATGTACACGGATTATTCCGTCAATTTGTGGACCGATTTTGGAAATTCTTTTTGTATTCGAAAGGGTATGCTCCCCATGTGGTCCCAGGGCCACCATATCAGGATCTGATGATGGGATCCTAAGGAAATCGAAGGAAACCCTCAAATTTATGTAAGCGCCTGCAATGAAGTTAAAGCAATTGTCTGCATGCCTTCATATTCTGTAGACATCATTTAATTTCATAATATATAAAACGGGTCTTAACGATATCAGAGTTAGCCTCAGATAGTCAGTTTACCTCAAATCACTTGAATTATAGTAACCTATAGAAGATAGTCCATTTGAGATTTTATTACAAAAAAATACCTGAAGTCCTTTCGATTTTATACAGCATGTATGTTACCTTTAGTCGTATTCTTTCAAGTTATTTAGGTGAAATGATGACGAGAGACTTGAGAAAGACTAAAAAGTGAAAAATAAAAAAAAACTTCGTTTAAAAAAACCGAACCGAAAAAACTAAAAAGTACCAAATAACTTAATTTGTATGTGCTACCTATTTATGGGTTTGAAGTCGGTGCCAAGCCAAAATGTAATAGTAGGTACCGCACGCGCCGCGCGTGACCTTGAGCGGGATAGCTGCTCTTCGCGTAGAACAAAGCAACTGAAGCGTCGGTAATGTCGTTGACGTTCGTCTCGAAATGTAGCGAGTGTGATACCTACTATTACACTTGGCTTGGCACTGACTTCAAACCCAGGTAGCACATGCAAATTAAGTTAACTGATACTTTTTAGTTTTTAAGTCAGTTTTTTTAAACGAAGTTTTTTTTTAGGATTTTGTCAGGTTATAGCATAGGTATAAGCAGGCGATTTTTGTTGTGCCTAAATAATTAGCAAATAGTCTTTTGTAGATACTAATTGGTTTTCTCGGTATTTTTAGAATTTTGTAAGGTTATAGCATAGGTACCTAGGTACCTATAATTTACTTTTTTATAGGATTTTGTTAGGTTATTGGTATAGGCATAGGTAAGCAGATGTTTTTCGTTGCAAATATTTAATTACTTTGCCTTATTTGTTGGTGTTTTAATTTCTTTTAGTAAGTAGTAGATACCTTCCATTTTTTTCGTTGATTTAGTTGTAGATACTTAATTAATTTACTTTTAATTACGCTTTGAAAATAAGCTTCATTCGTTATGTCTAATTTTTCATTTAACTGTAGTGATAAATTTAACATTGTTTTTCGTATTCGATTTTATCACATCACACTAATTTATAAAAGCGAATGTTTGTGAGGGTGTATGTTTGTTACTTCATCACGCAAAAAGCACTGGACGGAATTGGATGAAACTTTACAGTAATATAGCTTACTAGCTGTTGCCCGCAGCTTTGCTCGCGTGGAAGTTGATTATTTACAATATATTTAATTAAAACTGTGTAAGTATGTATGAATAATTTATTCATGTTTTTAAACGTACCTATTTATTTATTTTTAATCAATAGCCCATTAAAAAGGATTTCATACTAACGTTCGACCCTTATTTTTACCCCTTTAGAAATAGAATTCCCATAAATGATGATATAGGTATTAATTTATTTGTACTTAAAAGCCTAAGGACAAAGTTTCAGGCTACTAAATTAAAAATGACTGACTTCCAAACTAATCTACTTAAGACATTTCAACCCCTAATTCACCCCTTAGGGGTAGAAATATCATTTATGGCATTTCCTTTTGAGGGCGCTCTGGTTCCCTGGTTTCTAGAACCCGAGACGGTGTGCGGTTTTTAGTCGGTTCGAGTCCGACATAACCAACAGTTGGTGATATCCGAGGGAATTTCCGCACAAAAAAGGGGTAGATATAATATCCAGAGACACTTAGTGTCTACGCGTTTTTAACTATTAGCCCAAAGTTAATTTTTTATGTTTCTAACTTAAAAAAGAGGGACTTCCATACAAACTTTTAACCCCTATTTCACCCTCTTACGGGTAGAATATTGGGAAACGCTTAAATACGTATCTCCTATTTTTTATCAATAGCCCTAAAATAAATTTTCATGTTTCTAACTTCAAAACTGACGGACTTCTAGACTAACCCGCTTACGAAATGTCAACGCCTATTTCATCCCTTCAGCGTAGAATATCGAGAAAGGCCTAAATACGTATCTATTCATTTTTAATCAGTAGCCCAAAACCAAAAGAAAAGTTTCATGTTTCTAATTTAAAAATGACGAAGTTCCAAACAAAGTTCAACCCCTATTTCACCCCCTTAGGGGTAGAATATTAGGAAACGTTGAAATACATATCTACAAATTTTTATAAGTAACCCAAAAATAAAGTTTCAAATTTCTTAAATAGCCCTAAAATAAACTTTCATGTTTTTAACTTCAAAAATGACGGACTTCCAGACTAACCTACATACAAAACGTCAACCCCTATTTCACCCTTAAGGAGTAGAATATCCGCTCTATCTATCAGAAACGCTTAAATACGTGTTTACTCATTTTTTATCAGTAGCCCAAAAATAAAGTTTCATGTTTCTAACTTAAAAAATGACGGACTTCCAAACAAACTTTCAACCCCTATTTCACCCCCTTGGGGGTAGAAATTCCGAAATTCCTTCCTTAATGGGTATCTACTTAATGAAACGATCATACTAACCAAATTTTGTATTCCCAAGTTTAATAGTTTCCGCTCGGCGATGATGAATCAGTCAGTCAGTCAGTCAGGACATGTTAATTTATAAGTATAGAAGATACATCAGATTAACACATAGGTTACTGTTTGCCGCGATAACCGACATACACGCGGGCGGAGCCGCGGGCAACAGCTAGTACGATCAATAAAAGTGACCCACGTGGCCTGTAAACGTGAGCATATTATATAGAACACGTTGCGGTTTTTGGTTAATTCCGTATGTCAACACATGGCATGGTTGTGTCATTTGAGATTAGTGCATTTGACCGCTTTGCGATTGAACATTATGTGGTTAGTATGTGCTTTATTTAATTAAAAAATTACATTATCAGTGATCTATTTACTTAAGTAAACAATATGTGATTTACATATTAGATCACGAATATGTCATGTTCTGGGTATCGTAAGTGGAACTACTTACTAAGGAAGCAAAGTACACACGGCGAAGAGAAGGAAAACTTTAAACTAACCATACCAACCCGTCTGGCCAACGAGGCATGGTAGGCCATACCCTCTTTTCTAAAGACTGGTTTATGTCTACGGGGGACTATTAAAGACTGTTGATGATTTAAAATGTAATTAATTAGATTCTTAATCTACTGAAATTGCTAATTAGCTCACCGTCCATTTGTAAAATAAAAAATAAGATAGTATTTCGTTGCATAATACTCTCAGTTTATGTGATTCTAATTTCTCGAAGGTTCATAAAGACCTATTACTTATATAGGTCAAGTACATGATGGTATATCAACACGTGGTAACAAGGTTCAGTAATAATAACAAACAAAATAAATGCGAGGATCGCGTGTCAATATAATTTAGCGCAAGAAAAAAGTTATAGTTCAATGTTATTGATACTCTCCTTCTTGCCTCTCGCTCTAGGTAATCAATAATACAGAGAATTTCATTAAAACAGTCCAGTTTTTATTATTTATATTGTCGTTCTGAGTTCTGGGGCCCTAGCCAAGTTTCAAGCGTTTTTCTTTCTGCAATCTATCATTGGCTAATCTTAGACAAAGTAATCTTATACAAAGTATTAGCCAATGACACACGAGAATTTAGGCGGTAACGATTGCAGAAAGAAGAACGCTTGCAAATTGGCTAGGGGGCTGGTGCGAATCGAAAAGTACAGTCTGCGCGACAACACATAACTCTCATAGTATACAATTATACAAACACTCTAAAGGTGGTTCATATCAGAAGGAAACTTCCGAACATTAGTCAATGAAAAAGAAAACAGTATTTCTACTTATTACAGTTTACAACCAGTAGATTGTAATAAAAAATAATATAAATATTAAGTCCATCGTAATAACTTTAACATCTAATCAAAACGTCACAGATGTTATAATATTGGTTGATAAATAAAAACATAGTTAAACCTGAAAAGTTTTCCGGGAGTTTTGAAAATTGGTAATATTATAAATTTCGACGTGCTCTTTTCGAATTTTCACTTTGTCACCTTTGCCCATATGGACCAAGAGCTACTGAACCTTTCGACCAACGGTGGGTCTGTAAGGCTAGAAACTCTTGTAGTGATGAGTCACGAAAGCTTACACGAACAAGCTTTACTTTAAGCTTTCAAAGTCACCAGTACTTAGGCAATCAGTCAGTCAACTATGTAGTACAGAAATAATCTTGCCTTTTATTTGCACAAGCTCTGCTTATAGTCCATTCATGATGATTCATAACGTGCTAAGTACGTAACCATCGCCTGGCAGGCCTCAGCCCTGCACTTTATCATCTTTCATGGTTTTGAAAGTGTAAAAAAATTAGAAAAAAAAACTTGTTCCTGTAAGGCTGTAAGGCAGCTTGTTGTCGTGTTTCGTTGGTGAGTGCGAGACCGGAGGCCCAATTAGTCTAGTCAACAAGTTTTATACTTGTTGACTAGACTAAAAGATGCAGCAGCATCACTAGGCCGCCATGGTGTGGGTCGCCATGCTGCATTGTCTGCATTCGCAGTGAGCATGGTGACCACCACTCTTGGATTTTGCTTATGCTTTCCATCAGGCAGAGTAGAGTCATTATTGCGGGCCAAACATAAAAAAAAAAAAAAAAAAAAAAAAAAAAAAGGCTGAAATTTTTATAGGATTTAGTTCATTCATTAAGAAGTTCAAAAACAAAATGACAGGCGATTCCGATGAGCACTAGTACCTGCCAGGCGAACAGAAAGCCACACATTTCTTGAATTACATCATCAATGTAAATAAATTTTATTCTCTAAAGTTGTAATTCATATATATGTTTGTCTGAGCGATTTAAAGAAAGTAGGAACAAGGACCGGCGTTGCAAGCTAGCATATTTCCTTGACAGGTGAGGAGAAAGATAGCACTGGAGTGCAAGTAAAAATGTGTCTGAGCACACTTGGTCGGTCCTAACACGACAAACTTCTCATTATTAGTCATGAATAACATTAAATCTTCGGAAGTATCTAAATCAATGCAATTTACATTTCAACTAATCGATAAATACGATTTTTTATGAACAAAAAAAAAAGCATTGTCCACACTATTGTGCGTATGACACATATATATACAAATGTACATATATATATATATATATATATATATATATATATATATATATATATATATATATATATATATATATATATATATATATATATATATATATAATTTTTTTAAATTCTAACTTAATTCTTATGGATACAGTTTTTTTTTCTCTTTTTTTTACACTTTCAAAACCATGAAAGATGATGATGTGCAGGGCTGAGGCCTGCCAGGCGATGGTTACGTACTTAGCACGTTATGAATCATCACTACAAGAGTTTCTAGCCTTACAGACACACCGTTGGTCGAAAGGTTCAGTAGCTCTCTTACTAATATATTTGTCGTTCGCGCCGCCATATTGGAAAAAAAAGAGAAAAAAAAACTGTATCCATAAGAATTAAGTTAGAATTTAAAAAAATTATATATATATATATATATATATATATATATATATATATATATATATGCCATATTGGAAAAATGGCACTCAAAAACAGTTTCCTGAGAATAACTCCGTTCCGATTCATTTTACGATCAAAATAGGTAGTAACAAATTAAACTAGCAAATGAATGGACTATAAGCAGAGCTTGTGCAAATAAAAGGCAAGATTATTTCTGTACTACATAGTTGACTGACTGATTGTCTAAGTACTGGTGACCTTGAAAGCTTAAAGTAAAGCTTGTTCGTGTAAGCTTTGCAAAAACTTTAAACTACTTTACATGCCTACATGCCTGTCTAGATGTTATCCAGCTTTGTAAGCGGTTTACTGGACAGCAGACCTCCATACAAGTGACACGTATATGGAACCATCGCTCGGTTAAAATCGATCCACAACACAAAACCTACAGTCACTCACGCACCATATATGATGCTTCTGGTACAAGATTTTTACTCGCTGTTGTGTGCAAATACATTATATATTATCCTTTATATGCACTCCAATGTCCATAATATTCTGATGAATTTAAATGAGATGAACTTTGAATTTTTACCGCGGTCGCAAGCGCTATTTCACACCGGTTTTCTGTGAGGCCGTGGTATCACACGGTAGGTGCAGTTGGATTGTTTGAACATAAATGTGTCTGATATGTAAATCAATACTTATATTTTAGATTATTAATATGTCTAGATGGACTGTCAAAGCTGTAAAAACACACGAAAAAATAGGCTCTAACTGTTGTCGCCTAAATGTTTTTCCGCGTTTAGTACCAAATGCACTGTCAGTGGAAACACACATGTTGCTGTCATTTTTGTGTTGATAAAAATGGCGAATTGTGCGATATAAGTGTGTAGAAATTACAGAGTACGATCTAAATTAACAAAGAAAGTTATCTATTATAGTTAAGTACCATTGATATGTATCTATTACAGCAAACAAAGCCATTAATTAATTTCTAAAAAAAATAATTATTGTAGTCGCCATTTTGGGTGTTGCTAGTTTATGAAGTCAAAACTCCCTCATAAAATGTGGCAGGCGGAGTTGTGTTGTATAAAATACTTCATGGTAGATAATAGATACGCTAAGAATTTCAAATCATTTTTGTAATTCAATATGGCCGCCGCATCATTTTTGTAAAATGTCACTATGGGCATCGTTTAAGGGTTTTTAGGTATACTTACTAGATATGATCTCCTCTCTGTTTTAAAAAAGCAACTCCCGCATTACGAATATACATCACAAAAAACACCCAGACTCAGAACACAAAGTGTTGTCCTATTTAGGATTTGAACCCACAACACCTGGCTTAATAGAAAGCGGCGTGGCGACAACTTAAACCACTAGACCAACCATGCAGTCATGCATTTTTCATGTCCAGTTTTTATGATTTCAAAACAAGTATACCTTCGAATGTTCTTATCAACAGATAAGAATTGAGAAAATTTAACTTAAAAACTACTCGTCAGATCTCATTCAGATAAAAAAAATAGATTGTAAATCTAATAAAACAAATTGAAAGCCCAAGGTCTAATCCCCATAATATTAATACTGAGCTATCTTGAAGATGTCCTAAATCTAACACAAAAAAAATAATTAAACCGGTCCATTAAAAAAGTAATGTAAACAATTTTTTTCTTACCTTTCTTCTTTTTTAATGTTGGTCAAAAAGACAATTAGATGGGCTAATTATATATCTTACATATTTTAAAAGGTTAAAAATCGTTAAGTACTGCTTTTACAATACCAGACCAAAATTAATATCTAGTACGACATATTTTTAATCATCACCAACAGCCTTTAACAGTCCACTGCTAATGATAATAAATAATAAAAAAACACGAGACATATTATTAGGTTGTATCACATTTTGTTTTCCTAGCATATTTTTCTAGATAGAAAAAAATTTCAACACTATTATAATTGTTTCCCCATTTTCACAAAAAAAAACTCAACAACTGGTATCATTTACGCACTCACACTAGGAAATTTAGAATGACATGAGGCGAGTGTAAGACGTAGCTGTCACGCACACAAATATCGAAAAGTTGTGTCATTTAATTTTGTTCTTTTGTATCGCGATGCTCTATCTAGACATATTAATAATCAAAGACTTATATTATAAACTAGCTGACCCGGCGAACTTCGTACAGGCAGTGTACAGTCGCGGACAAAAAGAAAAACTTTTCCCGTTATCTTTTATTTTTTTCTTTCTAGCAAAAAAAGAATGAAAGAAATCGGACTATGTGTTATTGAATTACAACTAAGTGCATATTTTGACTTTCATCCCCTCTCTCCAGGAAACCGTGCTGAATTTCAGGATAAAAAGTATCCTATGTCCTACCTCGTATTATGAACTCAAATCATGCCAAGTTTCATTTGAATCCATTCAGTAGTTTCGGCGTGATGCGCGGCCAAGATACAGACAGACAGACAGACGGACAGACAGACAGACAGACAAAAATGAAAAAAATTACAGTTTTGGCTTCAGTATCGATCATAGAGAGCTCTCCAAAAAAAATTTCAAAATATCTTTAATGTACAGAATTGGACCTGTTACATTTTTATTTTATGTATAGATGCGAAAGTAACTCTGTCTGTCACGCTTTCAAAGCCGCTGCACCGATTTCAATTAAATTTGACATGGAAATACTTTGATTCTTGAGGAAGAACAAGTAAAGCCCGGTATTCGCGGTAAAGAGCAGCCTATAGTTTTCCTCAACCATTAAAAAATTCTCCATGAGAAATGTTTAAATCGTGCAGAGCAAAGCGTAACAGGTAACAGACAGTTACTATCGAATTTATAATATTAGCACAAAAGTATCGATATTACAGTATGGAAGTATCTGGGGGCACGGCCGTGCCCCCGCCAAGACGAGCCAAGCGAAGCGCAAGGGCACTACCTACCTTTTCTCGAAGTGTTTCGTCGTTTTTTTGAACCCGCATAACTTAGTCCCCGATATACCAGATCGTTCAAATTCTAAGGATATGATGTTACCAATAGACTAATTAAACATACAGAGTTTCAATTGCATAGCTCTGATACTTTAGATTTTATTGATACCTAAAAAACACCGATTTCGTCACTGACACACTGATTATCATCAAAACTGTTAGGGTACTTCCTGAAGCGCTAGAAAGCTGAAATTTGGTATGTAAACTAAGTTTAGCATGCAAACAACAAAAAAATTCATTAACTTATTACTTTTGCCCCCCGACCTCAAAATTTGGGGGGTGGAAGTTTGTATGAGACTTTCATAAATGTTTATGCTAGAGGTTTTATTTTTGGTACACGGACTTTTTCGATAGAAGAAAGAAAATGTACAAGAAATACAGCCCAAAAAAAGAAAAAAAAAACTGCCTCAACTTACAAAAAGAAATGAAATCCCACCAAAAACATTTTCATGTAAAATGTTGCCAAGACGACTGCATATGGATAACCCTGTGAAAAATATATCAGATCTCATGTAGAGCCAAGGTTCTGAATCTACACGCTCTAACTCTACCAACCCTAACTTCACAAACTCTACATCTCAGTAAAAATGTATGGCTTGGCTATTTCGTTACTTCAGAAACTAAATATTCGTATAACACATTACTTCAGAAACTAGATATTAGCAAACCCAAAAGGCGTTTGTTTCTCCTTCGTGATGGTATGGTAGCGAAACGGCGAAGCCATACATTTTTACGGAGATGTAGAGTTTGTGAAGTTAGGGTTGGTAGAGTTAGGGCGTGTAGATTCAGAACCTTGGCTCTACATGAGATCTGATAACTTTTTCACAGGGTAAGCCATATGCAGTCGTCTTGGCAACATTTTACATGAAAATATTTTTGGTGGGATAGATTTATCAATGTATTCCTTTTAAATACAAAGGAACACCTTGAACTAAATTATTACACAAATATGGTGAGTAAATGGCTACCACTCGTCTAAAAACGGCAAGGTCATATTGAGACGATGACTCTAAGACCTATGTAGTTTCCATAACCAGTGTATTAATTGTCGGGTTTGTTGGTCCAGTATAGTTAGTGACAATGATTGCTAGGCCAGGGTTCGATTCCCACCCAGAGCAAATACCTATTTGTGTGATGAGTACGGACATTTGTTCTATGTATGAGTGTAATTTATCTACATTATGTATGTATTTAGAAATGTATAACTATCTTCATCAGACGTCTGGTTACCATAGTTTGCCTTGTTTGGGGATTCCGTGTGTGAGATGTGTGCATGAGTATAATCGTTTGTTTTGCGTCTGGGACCTGGGTGTAATTTATCTTATTTTATTAGAGTTTCCATACATAACTGCGATGCGATGTGGCTTAAAGTTCGGCAGTGGTCCCACCGCCGACGATGAACGAGAAACGAGTAGAACTAGAAACTATGAACGAGTTGGCGATCAGCGGGCAGCGAGTGTGTAGTTTCGATAGTTTAGTCGCTGTGCTATAAGCGAGTGTTCAAGTGCGATGAGCGATTACTCGCGCAGTCGCGCCAACACCACATTCCAAGACACTATGAATGAGTTTTTTATTGAATGTGCCGACAATATCTCTATCGAAAAATACATCATCGTCGTCGTCTGAACTAGATATAAGTAAGTTTATCAGCAGTCTGGTTGTACACAAGCTCCGCCTACTTTGGGATCAGACTTCCGCCGTGTGTAAGGTGAGTGAAAATATTATTAATTTACGTTATTTAGTCTTGTGAGGTGCTGTGACATGGAAGACACTTTATTCGTGCACTCAGTAAAGACTGATTTATGAAAATACTAGTTGTCGCCCGCGGCTCCGCCCGCGTATAATTTAAATTTATTCATAGATTTGCGTTATATTTCGCCGCACGCAGCTGGCATACAGGTCCGAGAATATTCCTGACTTCAAGCATTTTAATTCTAGTAAATATAATGTCACATTATTACCTACCACTCGATAATACCTGACAAATATATTTAAATTATTCAAATATTATGCAATATGTTGTGTGTATTATAGCAGTATAGTTTTTTTTATTAGGAATATACCTACTTAAATGTGCGCACGTCATTTAAATTTACTAAAACAATAGCACATTTAGGAAAAATACTATATACAGACGAAATTTATTTGCAATTTGTAGCTTCATAATATTATGTCATACAGTTATTAATATTAAAACTAAAGAGTTTTTACCCGACTACGGCAAAGCCAAAGGAGGGTTATGATTTTGACAGGCTTTGTATGTATGTATGTTCATCTGTTCTCTCATAGCTCCTCAACCATTTATTCAACGTGTGACTACAGCTTTTCAAACTTGTTATTTATATCTTTGGTTGAACGCGCTAATCTAAGGAACATTAGTTGGAATTGAAGAAATATTTTACTATTGGATAGCTTATTTACCGAGGAAGATTATCAGTTGTATAACATTCCGCAACCACGAACCGAAAGCGTCCTTGTCTGTAAACCCTGGTACAACTTACGTAACAAGACTATTACATGTCTCGCATATTAATTAATAAAAAACCTGAACAAAAAACCAAATCATCATCATATCTCCGCCGAAAGCCGTCTGATTGTAGGAAAGGGTCTAGTGTGAATTTATTTTACATCAATTTGGTCTCGGTGGTGACCACGTTCAGAGGAGCGATTGGTGAAGATATCAGTGCGGGCCAATTATAATGCCGAACGCCGTCATCCGTCATCATAACGATCAAGTTGATGTGAAAAAAACTCACACTAGTAATTATTATTTTTACGGGAATTAACACAGGCTGACTGTCCTGACAGTCAGCCTGTGACCACGGCCTGTGCAACCTGGTCGAAACGTCAGGCAAAACAGAGGTATGTAGTATCTTGAAATAAGTGATCGCGTTAATTCCTGTAAAAATAGTCATTATTATATCATGGAACGCGAAAGTTTAAAAGTTAGTAACTCACACTAGGTTCTTAAATCAAATTTCATGTGTCACGTAAAAATGAAAATATGAAAGGCAATAACGCTGAAATAAGACTACACCTATACTAAGTACTATTTTGATAATTATTGAAAACAGATTAGCATTTAACTCAATTTAAATTTACGTAAGAGTTAAATAAATTAAACCTAGTTCAGACTAAAAGATATCACTTACATGACAGATCAAATTAAAGAGGAGAAAAGAGCTGATGACCAAAACAAAACTCTAAGATGCCAAACTACAGTATTATTAAATCAAAACTATACATACAAAGTTTCAGTATTCAAAGGAGGTTTGAATTCAGTTCAAAGATTTGTTTACAAAGTTAGTTTGCAAGGAAGCTAATAAAAGCAGGTTATATAGGCAATAATACTGAAGTAATAGTTAGGTATGCTTTGCTTCATAAGGCAAAATAACTAGTATTCTACATACTCGGCTGATATTTTTAGTGTAAGTAAGCAGGGTTGCCAGGTGGGGCTATTAAGCGCCGATGGGGCTATCTCCCTTGCCGAGCGGCATAATATTTTATGCGCTGGCTACACGTAGCCGATGGGCTATTTTTTTTTCAGAAATATTTAATTATCAAACAAACATTTTTATGCGGAAAAAAGAACTTTTACAGCAACAATTAGTTTCAATATTTTATGTGTATATTACGCATGAATTTTAAAACTTTAACTGTCTCGCAATACATTTAAAGGTACACAAGTAAGTCTAATCTTGAGTATTAGTGACGTCACTATATGGGGGGGGCTATCTCGGGGCTACGCGCGCTCTACTGCAAGGCTATTCTAGAAAAAAAAAGCTGGCAACACTGTAAGTAAGTACCATAATAAATGTGATTCAGCATGATAACTTGGTGTATTTTTCTTTATTAACAATATGGCATGTTTTTCTTTTTTATAATATTGTTAGGTACATCTTGCCTCATTGGTTTAGCGGTTAGCGACTGCCAATCAAGAGGTCTTGGGATTGATTCCCGGGTCAGACTGAAGTGAGGATTTTCTTACAAGAAATTCTTAATAGCAGCCCGGAGTATGGAAGATGGCAGTGTTTCCCACTTGTGCCTCGTAGAACAAGTTAATTCGTCGGTCCCAGTTGTCATTAACACCTATGACAATCATTATTGGGAAGTCAGTGCCCTCAAATATACTGACAACTGGTTCAACCTTCGAATTCAGTTCATCCACAGGTTTGCAAAGGTCCAATGAAAAACTGACATTTAGGTAACACCAGTTGAACTAGTAGCCGACCCCAAATAATGTTGGGAATAATAAAGGCTAGGAGTAAGACGATTGTAAGGTACATCTTAATTGCTGAACTGATCACTGTGAATGAATATTTCATCATATTTTTAATCTAATACCCTTAAAAGAGCAATACTTGATTTATATCTCGTAATGGCACCAACGAGTTTAATGAAATTTAGTATGCACAGGGTTTCGGGGGCGATAAATTGATCTATCTAGGATTAATTTTTATAAAATTTACCAAAACAAAGCAACAAGCAAAATCTACTTCAATCCAGGCATTTATAAGAAGAATTGCCATTTACTTAATTATGTATTACCTAATCTATATCATATCTAGAACCAACCTAATTAATAAAAAAAAAAAAAAATATCTTATAGCCATCAACTATTATGCAGTATAATAAATAAGAATATATTTTAAATTGCTTTTGTCAGTTTTTAAAATATAAAAAAAGTCCCAAAATATTTTACTTAAAAAAGTTTTCATAAATTTACTTAATTTTGTTTTTAGCCTAAGAGCTGACAAAGTACATACTTTATTGCCAAAATTTCATATTCTTGGCCTTAACTTCAATAGGTTTGGCCAAATCAAGAACCTTTAGATTTTAGACTGAATAATTTAGTAAGTAGTATGTTAATTAAGAAAGTCTGATTTTTTACACCTTTAAGTGACTGCAGAAAATATTTTATATTTACTTTTGCATAATATGCTCAAGGACCAAGGACTCTGATTAGAAACTTATACATGTTTACATAAAATACAAAAACTGAAAAACTAGAAACTGCAGGGTCACAACCTTTAACCAGCCATTAACTTATGATTTAGTTAATCTTTACCATAAACAATAAGATTTAAGTTATCAGTGCATACAAAAACACTGTTAGACCACATACTTACATCAGTTATTATAGGTTTTTTATGAAAAAAAAATTACTATCTATTAAGATGTTGCATAAATTATGAAATGATTTCATTCATATTTAATAAACTAAATTAGTAACAAAAAAAATGACATTAAGTAATTTTTTATTAACATTTACAAAATGTCTCTTTCATTCTTATGTTTAACAAGAAAAGTAAACTTTTCTTGTTCAACATAAGAGAACATAAGAAATTACAATTTAAAATATTATTCAAATCTAACTCTCACGGTCCATTTTGGTAAGTGTATGTGTACTGATCAGAAACTGGCTGACTTTGTGATTTATATTATAAAGTTCATAATGCAATTTTAGTACTTATTAAATCTGGAACAAACCAATAATTCTATTCTAAAAGGCAGAAATTTCATCTACACAATGAAAAACATTTCTAAATAAATTAATTGTATTTTTTACAACTTAATGTTTGTTAGTTGTAATTAGAGTAATTGAATTATAATTAAATGAATTAATTCAAATATATTTTTATAATAACAGGTTACTGTACTGTTAACTACTTAATACTTTTTTTACTTTCGTTATCATATCACTACAATAACATTGATAAAGAAATAAATTCTAGTAATATTTTTCTTAATTTAATTACTTAAACCTTTCTTTGGTTTGAAGTTTCATAAAAAAACTTTATAATTGCTCACCTGATCTGGGCAAAAGTAGCCAAATGCAACCATCCCAAATAATGAAAGTAATAAACAGAAGAGTATTACTTTTCGTAACTTCGATCTTGGCTCCATTTTTTTTATTTCATAGACACCGCTCGGTAGCAACAAAGCGAAATCACTATCTACTTGCACTGATACACTTTTTTGCATTTCGACTGAATGCATGTCTCATTTTTACAAAAATATCCCCTGCCCAACACACTGACACCTTCTACTGTCTTACTTTTCGTACGTGTTGTGTCCACAAATACATCGTAACATAACATTCACATTGTCGTTATCGTCGATTATCTCATTGAGATATAATTCAAAAACATTGTTTTGTTGATAACACACGATAAATGTTATTCTTCTAACAAAGCCGAAAATAAAGTGAGAGACGATTATCAACGCGAGCCAGTACCGACTGACTGTGAAATGACACTACGCGAACGAAAGCGACTGACAGAAACAAGACGCGAGAATGAATACAAACAAACAATCGTAACGTACAAGTTTTACGTTACGGCTCCGTATCACAATAGATAACTAATGACCACATCACTGATTTCGCTAAAAATATATCAAAAAAACCAAAAGCTCCTTGAAATAAAATATCAATCTACTACAAATATATCCAATTTACTATTACATTCAAACTGCGATTGAGATTATTGTTTTTGAAGCATGAATGTTAAAGTAAGAAAGCGATAGAACCATCACCAAAGAGGAAAAGGAATAGCACTATCGACGATTTAGACTAAACTGGATTCGAAACGCAACTTCCATTCAGAAACAAGATGTAATTTTTGACATTTTAATACATCGGAAAGTAAAAGCTGAAAAGTCACTATCTTTTTTTTAACCGAATTCAAAAAAGGAGGAGTCTCTCAATTCGACCGTATATGTTTTTTGTGTTCGCGGATAACTTCCTCGTTTATAAACCAATTTTAATAATTATTTTTTTAATGGAAAGGAGATATCCCAACGGTGGTACTATGATTTGAATAATGATTAAATTTTACGCAGTACTAATTTCTTTATTTCCTTATAACTATAGTAGGTATTTTAAGAACGCGTAATATTTTACAATAGGTACCATTATATTTATCTTTACAAATAAATAAAATTTAAGTGTCTGTTTATAATAATAAAATAACCACTTTTTACTAAATGTATATGTATGTATACATGGTACATATACCAAAATAATTTTTTTTACCATTTTTGTCTCTCTGTCTGTTTGTTCCGGGTAATCTCTGGAACAGCTGAACAGATTTTGACGGCAGACTTTCACTGGCAGATAGCTAATGATCTAAGGAGTAACTTACGACTACTTTTTTAGACTAGTTTTGTCCCGCGGCGTTACCCGCGGTCAAGGGCGTCGCCAAGGGGGGGCAGGTAGGGGCAGCTGCCCCCCCCCCCCCCTAGAGACTTGATTTGATGCATATTATTTGAATTTAAAGAAACATATTGAGCATGGAAAAATAATGCCAAAGACCATATTTTTTATGTAATTTATACTCTCGATTGTCGGCACTTGATGGAACTTGTTATAATACCAATAACAATATAGATAAGACTCCTATCGCAGAGAAAAGCGGGGTGTACGAACTCTCATGTGCAGTGTGCAACAAAAAATACATCGGCCAAACAGGCAGGGCTTTCCAGACCAGAATAGCAGAACATGCTAGGGGTTGGAGGCTAAAAAAGACGGAGTCCAATTTTGCGGAACATTTGCTGTCAGAAAAACATTCGTTCGATCCTAAATTGGACTTTAAAGCACTACATGTATGTGACAAAGGCAGAAAATTAACCGCTTTGGAGGCGTTAGAAATCAATAGGTTGTTATTAGGGAATCGGGACAAGGTATTAAATCAACAATTAGATATCAACAATTCACCACTATTAAAATATTTCAAGTAATGTCATCTACAATATTTGTGAGGGGAGTTTGTATAATTTAGACGGGTTATAGTTAACACATTTAATGACTTTTATGAATTTTCGACATATAATTTAATAGACATATAGTATGACACAATTTTGGACATTAAATATAAAGAGGACATGACATAATCATTTTATTTAAAAAATGTTCAGCATATAAGTCGATTTTAATAATTTTTAATTATTAAAATTAATATATTATTTGTAATTAGTATTTCATATCATAACTGGGACTTTGTGTAGCTGTACTAATTTAACAAATAGAGTAGGTGGAGACAAATACAATTTCCCTGATTTCGGGGAAAATTCCTTACACGGACACACTGATATTTACATGTACCCGCAGTTGGTGGGTTTTAGATGGGAATATTTTATTTTGTATAATCAGAGTAACCTTTGATGATGCCATAAGGCGAAACCGGTCAGGTGTAAACAAAAATAAAATAGTGGAATAAGTACAAGTGATTTTAATTCAAAAATGTACCACATTTTTTATTACTATCCGTAGGACAAAAATATTAATTATTAGGTTAAAGTCTTCTCTGTCCAAATGAAACAATGTCCTACACGAAAACATGTCAACACAACAACATATCGCTACAACATATCTGTAGTCCGACAAGAATTATTGTCACAATCGTTTTTTATTGGTATTCTAAACTTTTGAGCATAGGAGCTGGATAATGTACTACGCAATTTGTAGGACAACGTGCAGGCGCGGTTTCATTCTGAAATTTATGGGGGGAAGGGTCACTAATAATCAATTTAAGTCGAGTAAATTAGACTTTATTGCACAATACACAATTTTATTGCACATATTAAAAACAAATGGATATCTTTTTTAATTGGTAAATCTATTGGGATGATAATACTCGTATTTGAGACGTCTGGGACAATCTCTAGATGAACACTTAGAGGAACTAGCACCATGGGGGGAGGAGAGGAGACAAGAAGGGTGTGTGCGGGACTCCCGACAAATCAGTCTACCCACTAAACCCCGCGGTGGCCTAACTCGGCAGTCAAGAGGAGCTCCAGAAACGCATCAGCGGCTTCTGGAGTGCCCCCTGCCGTGCCTCACGCGTAGGGTACATCCCGGGGTAACCAGATTCACCCCCGGGCAGGTCGCTGTTGAGCCTCTCACAGCTCTACGCAGTTAGACGACATCCCCCGGCCGCACCGAGGTGTTACCGGTCTCGGGTCGTTTGCATCTCCCCTAGATATGGCCACAACGACTCTCAACCGACGATTGGGGAGCTAGCGGCTTCTACCGAGCCCCCTTCGTCGCCCGTTTTGAGCGGGATTGGTCTTCTGTAGCATAACGTCTCCACAGACTCCACTCGGCCTCCCATCCATTACTACTCGCCAGCATTGCCGCGATCAATGCTGGTGACAGGTTTCGTCCGATCTGTCCGCAGTTGTGGCACTGTGCCGTAACCTCTCGTCCGATTCTGTTCAGACATTCACCGAAGCAACCGTGCCCGGTGATTGAATCGGTAGGTGACACAGTCAATTCTCTCTATCCAAGCTTTGAAGCTCGTCAAAACGGCTCCGACAGCGCGTTGGCTACTTTTACTTTACTTTTAAACGGCTCAACCGATTCTCATGAAACATGTCTAAGAACACTCGCACGTAAATCACCTTTCATACAAAAAAAAAACTAAATTGAAATCGCGCCAAGCCCGTTGGGCTTACGTATGTGCGTTCTGAGGAAGCATTCCTGGCATTCTTCGCCATTCCGACCGACAGAAGGAATTTCGTCGTAGACCATGGTGTCCATGTCGGTCAGAATGTCGAAGGGTGGAGATCGCGCCAGGATCGTCGCCGCCTCGTACGATATCGTACGGTAGCCCTATCAACGGCTGCAGACTCGTGAGTTGAGCCTTACATCGGGAGGAACTCGACGGTGCCCCATAGACGACCATGGATCGCACAACGCCCATATAGAGGCAGCGAACTTCTTCCCGCGGTCCCCCAAGATTGAGAAGCAAGCGATGTAGTGCCCCTGCTACCCACGTACTCGGGGGACTAGTCGCCCTGACTGACCTGAGGCCAGAGGGCTGACTAGTACGAAGGCCCGCGTCATATGCGAGGTTCCATAACACTGGACCCAATACAGAGCTCTGGGAAACCCCACAACACAGCTCCCTTCGATTTGCCACTTCGTTTCGATCGACAAACTTCATTGCCCTGTCTAGCACTGTTCCTAGAAACTCCGGTCCAGACTAGTACATAGTGTCATCTCAGTCTTTATGGCAGAGCGGGCCTGCATCACAACAGCCTTGGAGGGCAAAGTTTTGCTATCCAGATTATATTACAGTTTTAATTTATAGGTGTTAAACAATTCCTATCCTTTGATTTCTTATCTCGATTGAACAATTACGGAAACTGGAGAGAAAAAAATCAGGTTCTAGTAGCAGCAGGAAAAAAATACATGTGTACGATTTGGGGGGGGGCATGTCACCTGTGACGCCTCCCCCCCTAGAACCTCGCCTGCTACCGGCCATACCTACAGCCTACAGCAGACTCAAGGGTGTCGCCAGCCCTTGGCCTAGGTAGGGGCAAGTTGTCGGAGGAGATCTCTCGCTACCGGCCGTCATCCACTCCATGGCCGGTAGCAGGCACGGTTCTACGGGGGGAGGGGGAGAGTTACAGGGGGCATGAGCCCCCCCCCCCCCCCCCCCCTAAATCGCACACATGTACTTTTTTCCTACTGCTACTAGAACCTGATTTTTTTCTCTTCTGTTTCCGTGATTGTTCAATCGAGATAAGAAATCAAAGGATAGGAATTGTTTAACACCTATAAATTAATAGTGTAATATAATCTGGATAGCAAAACTTTGCCTCCAAGGCTGTTGTGATTCAGGCCTGCTCTGCCATAAAGACTCAGATGACACTAGGTGCTAATCTGGACCGGAGTTTTGAGGAAGAGTGCTAGACAGACACGCTCTGTCCAAGGGTCCAGGACAGTCCCCCGATCCCTCTCACGTTATCGGACCAGCAATTCTGGTCCAACGAGTGTGAGTTATCGGAGGGAGAGCTGGATCGAGCCGTATGGCGGTTGGCTTCCCGCAACACCGCTCCTGGACCTGATGGTGATTTCCAGGTCAGGTGCTGGTGATCACTCTGTCGGTGCTGGGAGACAAACTAAGGCAGATATTCACTGAGTATTGCGGCCTCGGTATCTTCCCCCTTGGCTAGAAAGAAGCCAGACTGGTGCTCCTCAAAAAGTAAGGAATTATGGCTGCAGATTCTATATCTGCGTTACAACCTGCCTGAACGAGTCGGGGAAACTCTTTGAAAGAGTTATCTCTGACCGTATCAGCGGGCTCCTGTCGCGAGTGGGCCCTGATCTATCGGACTGCATATTTGGATTCGGAGAGGGGGGGGGGGGTGTTGACAGTGAGCCTTGATGCCGTTAACGCTTTCGGCATCCTTCCCTGGCGCGCGATTAGGGCGGCCCTTGAATATCACGCGTGCCGTCATAGAGGCCTAGGCTATCTGCGCGATAGGGCAGTGAAGTTTGTCGATCGGAACGGAGTGGCAAATCGAAGGGAGCTGTGTTGTGGAACCTCGCATACGATGCGGGCCTTCGCACTAATCTGCTCTCTGGCCTCAGTGTCGCCTGCTATGTAGACGATACCGCAATACTGGCTAAAGGGTCACGCTTCGAGGGGTTGCTTCTGTTCGCCGAGCAAGGGTTGGCTTGTGTCGTGGATAAAACTCGTGAGCTGGGCCTGAGGGTGGCGCCTTCATGGCTTACGTAAGCGCCAGGAACCACCCAGCTCATGCCTCCGGGTGAATGACACTGAAGTTCAGGTGAGCCAGTACATGAAGTACCTAGGACTCATCCTGGACAGTCGGTAGAGCTTTGAAGAGCATTTCGGGCGACTAGTCCCCCGAGTACGAGGGGTAGCAGGGGCGCTACATCGTCTGCTTCTCAATCTCGGGGGACCGCGGGAAGAAGTTCGCTGCCTCTATATGGGCGTCGTGCGATTGATGGTCGTCTATGGGGCACCGTCGAGTTCCTCCCGATGTAAGGCTCAACTCGCAAGTCTGCAGCGGTTGATGGGGCTACCGTACGATCTCGGACGAGGCGGCGACGATCCTGGCGCGATCTGCACCCTTCGACATTCTGACCGACATGGACACAATGGCGGTCGGAATGACGAAGAGACACCTCCGGATCCTGAACCCGGAATTCTTCCTCAGAACGCACATACGTAAGCCCAACAGGCTTTGCGGGCACGGCTCGACACCCAGGTTTGTGCCAGCCAACGCGCTGTCGGAGCCGTTTTGACAAGTTTCAAAGCTTGGATAGAGAGAATTGGCTGTGTCACCTACCGATTCAATCACCGGGCACGGTTGCTTCGGGGAATATCTGAACAGAATCAAACGAGAGGAACCACCACTGCGGACAGATCGGACGTAACCTGTCACTAGCATTGCTCGCGGTAATGCTGGTACTTAGGGATGGGAGGCCGAGTGGACTCTGTGGAGACGTTATGCTCCAGAAGGAGTCCGCAGAGCGGGATCGAGAAAAGACCAATCCCGCTCAAAACGAAGGGGGCGCGTTAGAAGCCGCTAGCTCCCCAATCGTCGGTTAACAGTCGTTGTGACCACATCCAGGGGAGATGTGGTCACTGCAAACGACCCGAGACCGGTGACATCTCGGTGCGGCCGGGGGATGTCGTCTAACTGCGTAGAGCTGTGAGAGGCTCAACAGCGATCTGCCCCGGGGGTGAATCTGGTTACCCTGGGATGTCGCATGAGGTACGGCAGGGGGTACTCCAGAAGCCGCTGATGCGTTTCTGGAGCTCCTCTTGAACGCCGAGTTAGGCCGCCGCGGGGTTTAGTGGATAGACTGATTTGTCGGGAGTCCCACACGCGCCCTTCGTGTCTCTCCTCCTCCCCCCACGGAGCTAGCTCCTCTAAGTGTTCATCCAGAGATTGACCCAGACGTCTCAAATATTATCATCCCAATAGATATACCAATAAAAACGATATCCATTTGTTTTTAATGTGTGCAATAAAATTGTGCATTGTGCAATAAAGTCTAATTTACTCGGCTTAAATTGATTATTAGTGACCCCCCCAAAATTTCAGAATGAAACCGCGCCTGTATGTTGCCTACAAATTGCGTAGGTAGTGCATTATCCAGCTCCTATGCTCAAAACTTGAGAATACCAATAGAAAAACAATTGTGACAAGTGACAATAATTCTTGTCGGACTAGCGACCTGTTTTCGTGTAGGACATTGTTTCATTTGGACAGAGAACACTTTAACCTATTATATAATGTTTCCGTCCTATGGTTGGTGATAAAAATATGGTCTTGTGGTATTAACAATTTCTGAGCGTAGATCTGTCAGGATGATATAATTTCGAATATCGATTGATTGATTGCTGGCATTATTTTTCCATTCTCAATATGTTTCTTTAAATTCAAATATGCATCAAATCAAATCTCTAGGGGGGGGGGGGGCAGCTGCCCCGACCTGCCCCCCCTTGGCGACGCCCTTTCAGCTGGTAGGCTTTCAAGTATAACGTATGATTTTGTGTTTAAGCAGCAAATACCTACACGTTCCTTTACAAATTCGTGTATCTTTGAGTGAGGATTGTTTTTATTTTTTACGGCATAGGGGTCACTTACGCAGTACTATTCTCTTATGAAACAGCCTCTAGCGTAGGTACAGTGCTACCACGGCGTCGAATCGTCTAGCTTAACTAGGAAACGCACGTATTTCCCTGGCACTATGATCCCGAGTCCTATAAGTGGGGCGTAAAAAAGCATCACACTAGGCAATGAGGACTGTGACCACCACTCTTGGATTCTACTCATGCTTTCCATCAGGCAGAGTAGCTGAGACAGCATTTCTTGAGATTAGCACCGCTGATGGTGAGTAACATTGGCCCACAGATTCAGTTCAAGAGTCACAAGTGTGTTACCGCCCCTGTAATCACTTTCCAGATTCGGGGGGGCGTTTGGACACCGGCAACCTCACCCACTCAGAGAAGAGCAACGAAAGAACTATTTATCACCGGTTTCAGGCGCTAGTATCACTCCGGTCGAGATGGCCCATTTGTGCCGAAGCATGGCTCTCTCACGATCTACCTCTTTCTGAATGTTTTACTCCAATATCTTAAAAATCTTTCTAAACTATACAATATTTTAGAGCAGAAAAAAAATTTTTTTGTTGAACGCGCTAATCTCAGGAATCTTTGTGTGAGCCTAGTTATCGAGGAGGACTAGGTATATAAATAACATCACGCTGCGACCAAAAGCAGCAGTGTCATAAAAAAACGTTGTAAAAATTGAAAAAAATAAGTTTTAATTTAATTAGTTCACTATAACCCTTCTTTATGGTAAACCAATTTGTTCACGCTTTTTATCATGATTACGGGCAATAGGACCACAGATAACTATTAATAAGTCGGAGAATAGGACGCGCAGATGAGGTTGTACGGGTCATCTAGTAAAGAATAAAATACCTTACACATTGTTTCAAGTCACGATATTATCTGTAGGTACCTTTGTGCCTAGAGTTACCGATGCTGTGCTTTGAGGTGTGATATTATTGTTCGGCTATAAAATTACGATTGAGCTGCGGCTACAGGCTTGTCAATAGAAGCCTGTAGCCGCAGCCGTTAAAGAGTGTTTTTTTAAACTATAATTTATTTCTTATAATACCATCAGCGAATAGCAGTCTTCACTAATTTTAATCTATAGGCGAGATGACCAACCAATCTAATGAGATTTCTCATCAAATAACGGATATTATAAGTTTGTGCCAATGGAGGTAAAAATACAAACATTCGATACCTATGTTGATAAAACAGTCGCTGCCTCGTTGGCGAACATTAGATATTATAAATCTCATGAGATTTATAATATCTAATGTTCTCCTAGTCAATAACGGTCACGGCGGCCAGTCTTAACGGAAACCAGCTAACTACGCAGGTGATATTGTGCGCAAACACAGGTACACTCTCTGTTTCCTCTCTCTCAATCCGATGGGACGGTTAACCGACACGACCGGAAAGAGATCAGGCGCAGGACCGACAGCTTTACGTGCTCTCCGAGGCCCGGGGGTTCAGACCCTAACTTCCAAACTCCGAGCTGTTATTAAGTAGGTACCTATTTATACTATCAGAATAACTCATTAACACTTTAACTGCCTCGCTGGTCTCGCGGTTGGCGTGTGCGACTGCTGATCAATAATCAATAGGTCTCGGGTTCGATTCCCGCCCGTTCGAGGCTCGACCCGGGATTCGAACTCGAGACATCTTGATGGCAGTCGCATACGTTAACCGCAAGACCAACGAGGCAGCGACTGTTTTATCAACATAGGTAGGTATCGAATGTTTGTATTTGTACCTCCATTGGCACAAACTTATAATATCCGTTATTTGATGAAAAATCTCATTGGATTGGTTGGTAATCTCGCCTATAGATTAAAATTAGTGAAGACTGCTATTAGCTGATGGTATTTTGATAAGAAATAAATTATAGTTTAAAAACTAAAAAACTCTTTAATAGCAATCGAACTAAAAAGTGGAAATAATTTTAATGTAAAAAGCATGGGGCGACATTATTGAAATATTTTCAGAAAGCATCCCACGTTTTTTACTCGTACCTACATTAAAATTATTTTCTACTTTTTAGTTCGATTGCTATTAAAGCGTGTTTTTTAAACTAAAATTTATTTTCTACTTTTTAGTCCTACTAATATTAAAAGAGCGAAAATTTGTAAGTATGGATGTTTGTTACTCTTTTCACATTATTGTATTGTCATCGGCCCTTGTCCCCTGTGCAAATTTTCAAGTTAATCAGACTCCTAAAAGGTGAAAATGAAGTTAAAGATTTTGTTACATACATACAGGTCAAGCTAATAAAAGCGTGTTAAAAATATAATACATCAATTAATTTTAACAGGTTTAGTAATTCATAATACTTTGGATAAAGAAAATTCAATAAAGGATAACTCTCACGCGTTTGGTAGTGGGGTAGGTAGTGATTATTGTGTTCACTAACTACAATCAGTTAATGCGTGTGTACTATACGCAGGTAACTTTAACAACTTAACTAAGTTATTGAGATAGGAACAAATCCTACATAGCGGACAAACAATTCCCAGACTCAGAACAATTTGTGGATCACAGTGTTCTTCCATGTGGGGATCGAACCTCCAACACTTAGCGCAGTAGGAAGCAACGAGGTGACCTTTAAGACTACTACTCCATCCGTGTAGTTTTTGACGAATCCTAGAAATCCTAGAAACGTTTATTTGGTTTTACTGTAAGATTTCAATGTTTTCAAACCGCTAGATAGTTGACAATCTTATCTTGTAAGGACAGCATGTGTTTTCAGCGAAAGACTTAAATGGGTAGATATACTCTTAAAACAATGGGCATTTTTATTAGAGACTCAAAGAATACTTACACGATTTACATGAACCAGGTCAGAGAAAGTGTTTTTTGGCGACTTCAAGCCAAGAGTTCTTCTAGCAATCTAGCGCCATGACTTTTACACATACTTTTTGTTGCATAGTGCGACTTATTTTTATAGTGTCTGTGTGTTCAGTGTTCTCTTACGCGAATGTTGTCAAGCGTGCCTGATTCTGGGCTAGCAAGGCCGCAAATGTCCCATTGTCTGTGGAGAACCCGTGACCAGGAGTGGTTTAACAAGTTCGAAACCTCGGGAAATAGCTAAGTATTGTAACCTTTTATGTAATTATAATATCGCCAATGAGTCCAGCTATACAACAAAAACTATATGCATGTATGCTTTACAAGTGACTGTAGTTTCATGTGATAAAATGTATCTAACCATTTTAATCTTTATTTTTAGGATATAGCAATAACGAGTATCCAAGTTCCATTTAATCACAAGCAATTTTTTTTTCATAAAAATAATTAGATTATTATTTTTCTGCATTTTTAAGTAATACATAATAGTTTTTTTTTTATATAAATAAAGACATTTTTTGGGAATTTCTGGATCAAAATAATATTAACGATTTTAATGACAGGCTTTAATCCAGTATCACTTCTAAGAGTTTTCATATAGAAGGTATACATAATTTGTCAATGAACTCTGTGTGAAATGAACAGAATTTATTTTCCTTACTAAAATAATACAAACTAAAACATATGTAAAACAAAGAACATATCTAGAATGCATTAGCAAAATAACTAGAAATTAGTTTACGGTATTAAAAAATACCGCTGTGGCACTACTACTTACCTTTACACAAAATTAAGAACAGATTCCAAATATTTTTTATTTATTGTAAACAAAAGGCACTTTAAAATTAAGGTGGGGGTAGTGATATACAAATAAAAATATATTTAACGTCAGAACAAGTTATCATGGAAATTTCCTTACATTTGTCAGCAAATTTCTCTCGTCACACTGCAGTTTTACTTAAAAGTAGAAAATATAAGTTTTTTTATAACATATATATATGTACACATGTTAAAAAAATCAACATGGAGCAATCCATATATTCCTATAACTTAGAAATAATATTGTTTACTATCAACACCATAGTCCACATCATTTGAAATATATATGTAAAAAGTTTAAGTCCGTTATAGAACAACAACTATTGCCACCAAACCTGCATATTTTGTATCAAATATATATAACAATATAACGGTTAAAGCTGGCATGGATCAGATTTAACTCAATGCCACGAGAGAACTAATTCATATAACTGTCCTTTATATTGATGTAAAAAAATGTATACAAAATGTCCACACCTTATTTGATTACAATTTCTGCAATACAAAAGTTAAGTCACCACTGATATTATCAACTATTCATATTAAATACATAATATCATAGACACTGTTGTTGTACGATGTCACTCACTCGGAGCACGTGTAGATATCTCACCGTTTCTCACCAATTCCTAAACCGTAAGGATCAACTCCTCTCACCACAGAATTTTCTAGTTATAAAAATTACTATATTTTATCGATTCAGTCCACAAATTTGAAAGAAAGTCCACGATTACACTCGCCATTCCATAATGCGTTACTAGAACGTGACGACTGTCGGTATTTAGTTAATGTTCTGTTCACTAGGCGTTTGTTTAATTAAACGTTCTTCCAGTACGAATATTATTTAGCACATTTTAATTTGTTGAAAGTTTTTAGCGATGCACTGTTTAAAACAATCAATAATATCTATGTTACATTAAAATTGTTCAGGTTGAAACGCGACCACCGCCAGCCGCATTATTAGGATATCATCCTTGTTTCCTGATCATGTATGTCCACTATACATACAGTTATGTAGCGCGGTACCAATTAGTTGACGACTAGTTGTCTATGGGGAGAAGCCAGTCCTCGAATTGTTGTCACACATCGCGGGCGTCAATCAATTGCGAGGACGTCCGCGACCGCGCGATCCATCTCGATCCTGCAACAAAACCAATACTTAATATTCGTACATAAATTAGCACTATTATTTCAATGACTTATAATGCTGATAAAATAACAAACCTTTCTTGGTCTATTGTAATCACGGTCACGATACATATTCGACAGCGGACCGTCACGCGCATACATGCCTGAGTCATTACGATCACTATGTTCATTATAGTCACGCGAATCCTCGTCGAGATCGAGAGCATCGCGGGGGTCACGGTAGTTGCGAGTGTCACGATGGTCCCTGGAATCGCGCCCTTCGCGGTGATCTCGATTGTCACGACCGTCTCGGCCTTCGCGACCTTCTCGACCTTCGCGTCCCTCGCGACCTTCTCGACCTTCGCGTCCCTCGCGACCATCTCGACCGTCACGACCATCACGTCCGTCCCGCTTATCACGGTAATCGCGGTAGTTACGATATCCACGACCACCGTCATGATCATCACCACGGTTATTGTCTTGACTGGGAAGATGAGGAATCTTGCGAGAATCCTCCTCTTCCTGACGCCTCTCGTAGTGAATAAAGTCATCAAAAATAGACGTCGAATGGCAATAGCAGTGCATGATTCGTAAGACTTGCTGGCCCTTTGCGTGTGGCACCTCTTGGGTGTCACGAGAGTTTGTCACCGGCTTATTCTCGTTATTTTCTAATTTGATATGACGCAGTTGCACGTTTGGAACGTCCTTAACATAAATCCATCTCACACGAAACTGTCCCTTCCACTTGTCTTGAGACCACACGCTCGAGTTAGAGTTATAATCAACCGCACTTGTCATACGAGCCATTCCACAGAAGTGTCCGCTACCATTCACGGAGAAAAAAAGGTAAACGCAACCACCTTCTCTCTCACGTTCACGAAACGCGGCGTCTAGGCGCTTGTTGCCGTGCTCCGTACTGCACCATATTTCGTATTTGATACTGCGATGAATATCGTCTTCAGAGTACGACTTGATGACGAAAAATCGAGCGAGTGGGGCACTTAAGTCGAACTCCTTCGGATTGTAATCATTTTTGACTCGTAATTCATCTAGGACTGGGTGCGGGATCGCTTGCACTGGCTGAACCGCAGCTACGGGAGGCACAGCAAGTTGCGGGCGGGGCTGATGTGGTTGCGGAGGCTGGTGTGCCTGGTGAGGTTGATGTGGCGGCGGTGCACGTGGTGCATGGGCCCAGGCAAGGGGCGGCTGATGCTGCGGTGGCGGCCCACGCTGTTGCTGCAACGGAGCGGGTGCTGGTGATACGGTTGGTGGTTGCGTGGGCATCGGCAACGGCGCGGGAACCGACTGGGGCTGAAGTGGCGGCGGAGGCGGTGCAGTCACTACAGGAGCGCTCTTACCGGCATCCCACGTGCTAATATCCATGTTGTGCTTTCCGGGCACGATCGGTGGGGGCGGCATGCCCGGTCCCTTCTTTTTAACCGCCCCACCCTGCAAGGAAGGTGCAGGTTTGGCAGGCTGGCTCGCTATCGAAGCCCATGTCATCTTTTTGGGTTGTGAACCCCCGGACACATCTTTGAGTTCCGGGGGACGATCTTTCTCCGTCTTGTGGTCGCCGAGCGTGAGTGCCTGCACTCCAGTTTCGACCACTTTGATGCCGTCGGGCACATATAGGCCATCGGCCCTGTATGTACTGTAATCATCATACTGCTTCGCGCGACCTAGTTGACCCCAAGTAGAGTAGTCGCCGTTTCCGTGAAAATAGTTAAAAGTAGACGCCGGTTGGCCGAATGCTGCGGTTGAGAATGGTGTTGTAGACGGTCCAAATACACCTGTAATTGTAATAAATAAGGGATAATTTCAGATGGTTATTTGATAAATATTTAAATTCATTAAGTTTTCAATGATGCACTGCAATAAATAGGAGTATAGTGTAGATACTGTTGATTACATGGTGAAAAATATGGATGTGAATTTACAGAAGCAAGGTAGGTAATCAAATACTATTGTCTATGTGTCGTGAGGCAGTCGCTGATTTACGCCAATCGAGATCTGCCTGGAGAGATCACAAGCGTTTTGGAATTGGGCTGTCCAACTGTTACTGGCATTCTAAATGTAAGTATATGTTTTGCCTAATAAAAATTTCATGCAGATTTATTTAAATATTCCAAAATAGTCGTTTGCTCAAATCCATTGTATTATATTATGGTAGATTTTTTAAACATAATTGAATTATACACCGGTTAAACTTAAATTTTCTAAAATAGGTATTTATTTTTACAAATCTTTCAACTAAACTTGATGACTAAATTATTGCACTTAACAATGGAAAGTAAATCCGAGAGCTACAAGGTGGATTTTTCTGGCCTGATGAACAATCAAACAACAGACTTTAAACTACATATATCACAAATATAGGACGGTAAAACTATAAATGAGGCAGACCTCAATTAAATTAGTTCAACGACTGGTCAACGAGTTAGGCATAAATTAAAAATGTAAGATGATGAAAATAGTGACATCTTTTCTCTTGTTACTGAATCAATACTAGCTACCATCCATTCCATAAGAATCGTGAGGATTGTATCCTCCGAAAGGCATCGGGTCTGTTCCATTGGTGGACCATGTCCCATCCCCGACTCCAAAAGCTTGATAAGGAAGTGCTGTTGTACCGTAATAACCTGAAATAACGAAAAATATTTGTCTCTGAACAAATATCTTATTTCTTTTTATAAATAAACTGAGAAATGCAACAAGATACAAAAGATGTTTTTTTTTTGGAATAACTCTGTTTTAATTCTTCATCATTTGTTTAATCAAATTATCAAGTACAGTGTTTCTCGAAATTCATTAGAAGTGTATAGGGGCAGTGTAATAACTACTACCTCACTACACTTTTCTTTATAAAGGATGTTGCCCAAAATAGGTTCAACTCTGCACATACACATGCTAACAAAGTCTCTTAGCTATTAAAATCAATAGCTCAATAACTATTTATAATTTCTGTTAATTCCGTTTATACGTTATATGTTGCGCGCAATAGCTGCCAGTAAAGCAAGTATACTTCGAAAATTTTGTCAACGTCCAAGGAAGGTCTAAAAATCTATTAAAATGCATAGCTTGTGATGAGATAAGACAGTATTTTTATTCTCACACATTGTTTTCCTTAAATGCTAGCTATTTAGTACTGATATTCTAGGGCTTGCTTATAATAACTAACGCATAATAGCTCAAATATTCATGAATTAATCATGTCCTGATTTAATGAACAAAAGATTCAATGTTTTTAAACATCACTACTAAAATGCTTTAGTCAGTAGTAAGTTTAATTGCAGTCTGTTTATTTATATACAACAGCACTAACTATATAACAAAACGTATGATGCAATATGCTTTGTTAGCACAACTTTTTAAACCATTGACCTTCCAATCGTTATTTAATTATATTTGTTATCTGGAAAATAGCATTTACTATCTACATACCAAGTTGCAGAATTAACTACAAAATATTAATGTGTAGTAGTACATATGATAATCCTTTTATTGTTGTGTTGACATTTCACTTTGAATCCTTGCGGGTTATTTTAATTATATTTACATCTACAGTATAGACAAAACTCAAAATTATTAATAATTTTTTATGCTTGATTGAATAGTGAGGTAGTGTAGTAAGAAACTAAAGATGACACTAATTACATCAGATTTTTATGACTAACTACATAAACATAATATGTCAATATCATAAAGAGAGATATATCGAAATTTATGTACCTACCTGCCACGCTGTAGGGATCGGCTGCTGACGAGATGGGTGGTGCATATGACGGTTGCTGCTGGTGGCGCCATGACACCTCGGCCAACTCGTCACCTCCACTTTCTAAATGTTGCTCTTTCGGTGCATTTGTCGCTGTGAATTTAAAATAGTATAAATTAACAATAGTTACAAAGCAAACAAGAATATTAATAACAAATGTTAAAAAGTACAATAAATGTTGTGATTGATTAATAAGACTTTTAGGTTAGATGTTAAGAATATTTTGTTTGTACATTTCAAAATATTGCACAGTATTTTGAAATGTACATATGACAATTAATAGTTTTAAGATTAAATAATAATAGAAGCCACTTTTTGACAGTTGTGACATTTTCAATCCAAGGATGTTACACGCAACATTTTGCCTTTTCCGGCTTCTATAGATAGTCCCATTTGCCCTGGTTTATAGTCGAAATTGCCCTGGTTCTCTCTCAATTCATTTTTTTAAACCTTTTCTTTATCCCTAATTACATCTGAAAATGTTTACAATCCCAAAGGCTGGCTTTAGCCAGGCCATACAATCAACCAGACAGTTTTCAATATTACATATCGTGCTGCTCTCAAATAACAGTATCTGTGTACTACATAGATTTGCAAACACACAATAGATTTACAAAAAAATTTTTGAACACTACTATATCTTAAGGGAAGGTTGAATTTCGTTTTGTGTTGAATATATAATACTTGCAACCAGACCCGGCTTCACATGGAAGTCTTTCAAATTCTTGGATCATCTACTATAATATGTATGCATTGCACATACATTTAAACTTTCTTCTTGAATCACTCTATTTATTGCTTAAAACTACATTAAAATCTGTTGAGCGACTTCATTTTTAAGTAGGTAAAGATTTTGCTCCAAGATCATGTGTTTCAAGAATGAAGAATGTTGACTTATCCAAGGAGCTATCACGAAAGATTAAATAACAATTAACTTCTAACTAAGATTAAATTGGTTTTGTACAAACTGAGTACAAAGTTACATCTTATTTTAATGGGCTAGATTATTGTCGTTCTTGAGATCTATTATCATGGCTGTATCTGTATATCTTCTGACATTTACTAGTAATAATAAAGATAATATAATGTACTCAAATATTATTCTGTAGTTAATTAGCAAATAACCGTAATTGTACCTTATCAAGTACTTATTCATACTAAGATTATAAATGCAAAAGTAATTCTGTCTATTTGCCTTTTATGCTGTCACCGCTGCAAAAATTTCAATTATTGACATGGCCATACTTTGATGCTTGAGGGAGCACATAGGCTATTCTTTAGGATAATCTATACTAATATTATAAAGCTGATGAGTTTGTTTGAACGCGCTAATCTCAGGAACTGCAGGTCTGATTTGAAAAATTCTTTCAGTGTTGGATAGTACATTTATCGGGGAAGGCTATAGGCTATATATCATTACACTGCGACCAATAGATGCGGAGCACAAATGAAAAATGTTTCAAAAGCAGGGGAACATTATCATGCTACGGGCAATAGGAGACACAAACGAGTTTGCGTGGGTGAGCTAGTAACCTATATACAAGAGAACGAAGCCACAGGCAAAAGTATATCTATATGTCACTCCCAACAAAACAAGATGTGCAATTTTTGCATATATCCATACAGTTACAGTAACTTACGATTATTTTTAGCGTTAGCATAAAAATTATTATGTATTAGTATAGCTTAATTAAATAAATTACAATAAATCAACAACAAGATGGTAAAAAAAACTTAAATTTTAGAATATAAGGTCTTGAATTCTCTCTTATTGTACTTCATTCTACTTGAGGATTAAGTAAAATACAATGAAAATTGAATTTTCTTAACCTTTTTATTGTTTTCAATATGAGCATTGATAATGAGTTAGCTCATTATTGAGCATCATCTAGTTTATATTATCAAGAAGTAAATGGTTCACCTATGATCATATTTATTTCTTTTATGATAAAGCATTACATTGAATACATACAACCTTTCTGTCACTAAAACATAACAATGTTTACTAGTCATCGTCAGTACACACAAATTATGTATAAATATTGCATTTTTTTGTAATAGGTATGATAAACTGACATACTCTAGTGTTACTAGCACTATGAGTGAGTCAAGTTCTTATGAACTTAACCAGCCAGCCTATATCTAACTGCAAGGTTCTATCCATACAAATATCTTCATGACAAACATTAAAATAATTTACACAGTAAAACATCCAGCCCGAGCCATTCAATTCCAACATTTAAATAAACTTTTGATTTCTAGTAATCAGTCTATTTTAATAATACACATGTTATATATTACAATGTGTATACTTTTAAATCAACAAAGAACCACCACCAAATTATATTTTGAACAACAGGGTGCACAAACCTTATCAAAAACCGCTCCATTACAGATTAAACACAAAATAACCTAGTAAAACGACAGTCATAAAAAAGAATATCCTTATCTAGAATCAAATGTAAGTATTAGGTAGGTATAGTAGTTATGCACTCTTCATGCTAATGTTTTCATTATAAAAACACAAAATACAGTTTCATAGCAAACAAGGTTATTAACTGATTTGGTATTGGCAACCATACTTAATTTAAATTTCAGTTTATTGTTTGTATTTAAACATTACTATGGTATGAAACTTAATATGAATAGGGGATTGTAGACACAATAGTTTATCACAAACAAATAACAGATAAAAACTTACTTGGGTTTAGAAAATAATACATGTCTAAAGCTGTGTCCCACACCACACTAGTGAATACCATTGATTTTGTGTGGGTGGCAAGATTTTCATGTTATTTTAGATAGGACGTCTGTGGGAAGCAACCCGCCTACTCCTTGCGTACAGGTGCACAAAATCATTACTTTATTCAAATATTGACGCCTCAACGTCACGTATTTGATACTCTTAACATTTTAATGAACGACGAGTGATTTCGATAACTTATAATGAAAATATTAAAAGTGAAAGCTAAAAAGATTACGACGCTAATCTCAGCATCGTAATAACGAAGAGTGAAGCCGACCGGTACGCTGTTCCTCCTACGGAGAAAACACTTTGCAACGTCATAAGGATAGTGTCTTTACCTTGGTTCCCTTGCCCTTTCATCCGCTACGACCGCCACAGACATGGAACAAGAAACAAAATGAGCGTATTAGCGATAACACATTCATTTTCATCACATAAATAAGACTGAATTCGTGTAAATGCGAAATACCTGATCTGACACGCCTGCTGACATTGGCCGCGTTTTAATGACTATAGAACGCTTATAGAAGTCTTTAGTCACGATAATATCAATATAAATCACATCAGTTTCACTACACAAGGTCCAAAGTGTCCGAGATTCACTTAATTATTTCTAAATAATCCGTGTTGTATAAAAATCCGCTGAAAGTCCGAAACGGATAGACGTTTGATAATGGCGACCAAAGCAGTGTTACCAACTTTTAATATGAATAATCGGTAAATAAAAAACCGTAAACGTTAAAATATTTATACATCTCAATTCAATTACAGTGAACTGTAAAAACTTTATTATACTTCGGCCAATTGCGACTATTTTGTAAATAGAAGATTTTTTTTTTTTTAAATTAATTATCGAATAATATCTTCTAGGAGAAAATTACTGTTCTTGATTTGATCCTACTCCAAACTAACTACTAAAAGCTTAGCTAGAGCATATACTCGTATACATATGAAGGGGCAGCTGTACGGGCGGAAAGCCGAAGCGTGATCGCAGTAGAGCGTTAGAGAGACTGAGTTTGGTTAGAGTCTGTCTCTCTCACGCAAGCTTCCGATTGGTCTCTTGGCTCTAAGACTAAAAGTTATTAAGCATACCGCTGCATGCTCGTTAGGGTAGCGGTTTGTGTATGCAACTGAGGATCAAAAGGTCTCGGGTTTAATTCCCGGATCGGGCCAAAAAGTACTATTGAGTTTTTTTGATTATAGAAATGCTTATATAACCACAGACCACAAAGGCCTTATATAACATTCTGGGGTCTGGAAATTGGGGTCATAACTTCCATGTCTCGGAGAGCACGTTAAGCCCTGATCTCCGATCGTGCTGAATCTGATCTCTCCCCGATGATAAGCGTCCCATCGGAGTATGAGAATGAGGAAACATAGAGTGCACCTGTGTTTGCGCACACACTTGTGCATCATAATATTTCCTGTGAAATTAGTCGGTCTCCGTTGAGACTAACCGCAGTGGCGGAAATCGGCTAGGAGAACATCAGCATCAGTTATATAAAGCGTGGCAAAGTTGGGCAAAGTATATAATATAATCCCTCAAAAACATTCTGTAAAAAACTAGCCAAGTCTCTATGGAGCTGCTTGTTTATCTCTAAAAAGTAATGAAATCTAGACAAAGTCGTGCCAAGTCTAACGTTCCTTACTGCGATTTATTATAGTTAATGTTGTGTGACTTGGCCGCTTGAACATTCTTAATACGTTAGTGGGTACAAGTCAATTTTGTTTACACGTAATGTTATATCTGTTGTAACTACCTGTTTGTTAAGCGAGATAATAACCCATTACATTACATACTGGTATTGGTAATTGGACGCTATATAGTGTCTCATTTTAGGCTGTTGTTGATTCTGCTCTCTTCTTTTCGGAGCGTCAAATCGACCACCGATCTAACATAAAATAGACGTAAATACGGACTTCTATTAATGATTAAAAGTCCGTCTGTACTGGAAATATTTTTTATACTGTTTGTTTCAGGCTCGCCTACACATAAGTATTATTGAAATACGCAGCTTCATCAAGCCTACAATTGACTAGTTATTGAATCAACGTTTTCCAAGTGGCAATTTTCCATCGTCAATGGGTAGCGGTTCTGGCGACAGATTGGTGCAATAGTGTCATGGAGCACCTGGTTTTGCACCCTTCAACGGCCAATTCACACAACATTAACTATAATAATAAAGAAATCGCAGTAAGGAACGTTAGACTTGGCACGACTTTGTCTAGATTTCATATACTTTTTAGAGATAAACAAGCAGGTCCATCGAGACTTGGCTAGTTTTTTACAGAATATTTTTGTTGGGATTTCACTTCTTTTTGTAGAAACGTTTATAGAAATGTTGTAGAAATATTGTTTTATTATATTAGATTTTCTTATTTGACACATTTTTTTCTTTTAAAGAGTATTTTTTTATTATTACATTGTTTTTTTCACCAGGTACTCCATATCTTCGATTATCCTAGTTTTTATAGTACCTAACTCTGTATCAAATTTCAGCTCTGAGTTTATGGGAAGTACCTACTAGTTCTATTCTGATGATCATGATTGAGTGAGTGAGTGTCATAAATGCGAAACATTGCTTTCGCTTAACTTCGGAACTAAATGATCTACAAACTTGTTTATTTTATTTTAAGTGTGATTTTATAGAAATTTTCGTCATCCAGTAATGACGAAAATTTCTGCGTTTTGGTCTTATCCAGAGGTTCTCAAATAGGGGCCTGAAAATGCGGCGAAATGGTTCCAGTAAAGGATGGTACGGCAGTGTTTGCTTCGCGCTCGACTTGGCGGGGGCACTGCCGTGCCCCCCGATTCAAGTATAAAAAAGAAATCCATCTCACATCTTCGCTCGTAGAGTTAGCCTTAGTCTGGAAATAAATGATATCAAGAAATGATAGCGTCTTGTGGGCGCAAAATGATAATATAGCACAGACGTATCTCTATACGTCTGTGTAATATAGCATCTCGTGCATTATCATATTTGTCATCAGTGGCACAGCCACTGGAAGGCTAGAGGGGCATGAGGGATAAATTTTCACTAGTTCTATGTAAATATAGTTTGTAAGTCAGAGTCCGAGGAGCCCCCAAGGGCTCTGGAACGCAACGTTAATAATGACAACTTATTTAAAAATATAGGGAATTCCCAACAAGTTTCGAACATCCTTGTTTGAAATTTGCGGGGAACTCCCCTTGGTGGTTTCACAGTCGCGCCGACGAACAACGCGTAATACATATATACTTTTTTTTTGTAAATACATACATATTATACATAGAAAACACCCAAACTCCGAAACAAATATTTGCAGATCATACAAACATTTGGTCCGACCCAGGAATCGAACCCGAGACCTCAAGCAAAGCGGTCACATACACTACCAATGCGCAACAGAGGCAGTTCATATTCCGTTAAACACCGCTCAATTTGCAGCAAGAGCCCAGGGTTTCGACTTGCTGTACATTTAGGTAGGATGTTAAAATAAATAATAAAGATTTACTAACAAAGTAAGTAAAAACGTTTGAACAAACATGATTTAATTAAGAAAACTAACAATTTGGAAAACAAAACTTACAACTAATTAAGAAATTATATACCTACTATTAAGAATAATCTAATGAATATTTTTTTTAGTTTCCTTCTAAAAATATTTTTATTTGATTTCTCCCTGATGTCTGTCGGCAGACGACATTAGACTGTAAGGATTTTTTAGAGTTTTGTCACCATAATTATTAAGTTTTTAAACAATTAATTAAATAATTTTACTGCCTAAGTAGCTACAAACATGATAATTAATTCGTTTCGTAGTCATTTTTTGCAGTAAGTACACGTAATACATATTCAACTTGTTTACAAACGACGCGACGCGGCTAGAGTGGCAACCATTGCCGTAGTGCTTCCCGGGAGGAGCGCTCCGCGGAACATACCTAAACTGAGAAGTGAAACCCCCTGGTTTAGTTGGGAGCCCTAATTGATTTTTTGCCCCAGGGCCTTTAGTTACCTACGCCACTGATTGTCGGTAATCTCTTGCCATGGCAATTACCAAGAAATACTTTCGATTATGTGTTAAAATGCCAAAATGAAATAGTAAAAGCAATCGCTTTTTTGCTTAAGAATTATAACAATCAGTCTGCATCCCTGTCAAATCTATTTTGTCGTCAGAGTAGGTGAATTATTCTCCTAAAAATATAAAGATCTTTGGTATTGTTTAATAAATCGTAGATGTAGATGGCGTAGAAGAAGATGTGCTTTATAATAAGCAACCAATAGACTTTCGTTATTGCTGGCCTTCACTGACTAGTCCAAACTGGAAATGTTAATACACAGAAAACATTTTTAACTCAGTTTTGGGGAATTTTATCTAGTTTCTGTAATAATTGAAATTAAATAGGTATATATGGAAAAACAATCAGTTTTATTATTCATCAGTTTAGTCAGATTTTCATAATATTTCTTGAAGTTCGAATTTATACTTACAAGTTGACATTACACGCTGCTTTGTTTACATTACATTTATGTATGCTATTTCTTTTTAAAAAATGATGATATAGTTTTAGTACCAGTAGCTGCTTTTTGTCTAGCTTTCTCTTTAGCTGTTAATGGTTTTTCTTTTTTTACTTCACTTAAAACATTCGCAGATAGCTCAATTCCATTTAATTTACTATCCTCATTTGACATTTCACATTTGATTCGTTTGTTCGATTCACTGTTTTCAACTTCTGATTTTCTTTTTTTTCCAATTGTTTCAATTAATTCGGGTTTAAAATCAAATCTTTTTTCTAGTAAGTCAATAATGTCACTTTGAAGATATTCAGATAACATTCCGAAAGCATATTTTAAGTAGAATTCTGTAACAAGAAAGATAAGTAAATGCAATGTAATTTACTATACCTACTAATATATTAAGCTGAGGAGTTTATTTGCTTGCGCTAATCTCAGGAACTACTGGTCTGATTTGAAAAATCCTTTCAGAGTAGCCCATTTATCGAGGAAAGCTATAGGCTACATACCATCACGCTAAGACCAATAGGAGCGGAGTACCAATCAAGAATGTTAAACAAAAAATGAAAAACGGAAAAAATATTATGATACGGGTAATAGGAGACGTAAACGAGGTTGCGTGGCCGCGTGGGTCAGCTAGTTTACAATATTGTTACAAACAACCCTGTGAAGAGAAGAAGAGAATCAAGAATTATGATGTATATGCAATGAATTATAGGTTGTATGAAATGCAAGGTTGATGTATTTAAAGCATGGGTTGATTATATATAAAAAAAACTTAGTTGGTAATAGTATTATCTATACTATTATATAAAGCTGAAGTTTTTCGTTTGTTTGAACACGCTAATCTCAGGAACCTCTAGTCCAATTTGAAAAATTCTTTCAGTGTTAGATAGTACATTTATCGAGGAAGGCTATAGGCTATATATCATCAAGCTAAGACCAATAGGAGTGGAGCAACAATGAACAATGTTACAAAAACCGGGGGACTTTTTTACGCTACGGACAATAGGAGACGTAACCGATGTTGCGTGGGTCAGCAGTATTATATAATAGTATTTGTAATAATAACCCAGCTACATATGCACTTACTTAGAAACTTTTACAGATAGTGTTCTACAGTCAGGGGCGTCTTTGCCTATAGAGGAGGGTGTGCGGTGCACACGGGTGCAACAGTGTTAGGGGCCGTGGCACATTTAATGAGTCTGTGCGCTTACTATTCTTACTTAAAGGCGCTTCAGTAATGATTGCACACAGGCGCTTCACGGGCTAGTCTCTATAGTGTATTATGCATACCAATATAATTAAACCTTTTTTCTAATAAGTGGCTTATGTTCTGCAGTGGGCTTTTAAAGATAATGATACATACCTTCATCAATGTTCTCATTCTTTATATTACTTGATACAAATGTAGCAGAAGTAGCACCTGACGTCACATGTATATTTTTTTGTCTTAATACTGTTGCTAGTCTCCTAACTCTGTCCTCTAGCCAAGATAAAGTTTTTTCCTCATTATATTTGTAAGCTTTCATATCTACTGGTCCCTGAAATAGAATGAGGTCAAATATTACTTTTGGTACCAATATTGATTTATAGTTAAAAGAGCATTGGCCAGACTGATAACCAGCTATATGACCTCAAAACTACCATTTATCCGGTACTAGCTGTTGTCTGTGGCCTCGCCGCGTGTATATCTGTATGCAAATAGTAGCCTATGTGTTATTCTGATGTATTAGCTCTATTACTGTAAAATTTCATCCAAATCCGTTTAGTAGTTTTTGCGTGAAAGAGTAACAAACATCCATCTACTTACAAACTTTCACATCTATATATTAGTAGGATTATGTTCTATACCAAACAGTATTTAATTTATATTTACAAGACAAAAGTAAGCAGATAAGATGGTTAAACGCCAGAGTTCCAAAGTACTTTTTTTATTTGCAGTGGCTCTAGATGCTTTATTTTTGTACCAATAATAACTTTGTAAATCATCTTAAAACACACCAATACAAAAATACATAAGTGTCTTCGATTAGAACAAACCTTTAAGTCTCCAATACAATCCAAGTTTTGTACAATGTCATGAATCTTGTCATAACCTTTTTCTGATAACAAATCTTCTAATGGAATAGCTCTACTACTGCACTGTTCTTTTAACTTTGGTAAAACTGAAATTTAAAGTATACATCTATAATTTATAATCTAGTTATCGTCATCTTCAACAGCCTTTATTAAATAACTAGCTGTTGCCTGCGGCTCTGCCTGCGTTTATATCGGTTATCATGGCAAATAGGAGCCTATGTATTATTCTGATGTATATACTGTAAAGTTTCATCCAAATCCGTCCAGTAGTTTTTACGTGATGAAGTACCAAACATACACACTCACAAACTTTTGCATTTATATATTAGTATGAAGTGTGATCAACTGCTGGACATTGGACATTATGTGTGCTCTACCCCTACTAATCCCATGGGTGTTGTAAGAGGTACTAACGGACAAACTATGCAAGACAACATCACTGCAAGGAGAAAGAAAGCATGAAACACACCCTATACCACAGAATAAATAATAGTACTTACGTACTATACCTATACTAAGCCATCTGGCCAGAGTGGTATAGTAGGCATGCTTGTTGGTTTACGGCTTATTTTGAATTTTTCTTATTCTTTCAGTGCTGTTGTGTAGTTTGTTTCCTTAGCGTTATTCGTCCATGTGGTTGAATAGGGATAGTGATACTGAATTCTCAATCTGTCACCATAATTAATGAATAATCTCTAGTAATAGTCAATAACTTAATATTTACTTATTTCTTAGAAAGTAAGAAATGTAACAAACAAAATGGTACTTATTTATATGTAATAAAGCTTTTTTAAATTTTCTGAAATTGTATAAAAACATTTGAGAATGCCATAAGGCGAAACTGGTCAGGTGTACTTACATATATGTAATTAAAATAGTGGAATAAGTACAAGTGATTTTCATTCTATAATGTATAATAACCATTAACTATGGACTAAATGTACTGTACCTAGAAATAGAGGGTTTAGAGGTGTCAATATTTGGACACTGCCATCAGATTTGACAGTCTCTCCGATAAACCATGATCGGTTTGGTTCGTCAAACGTTACGACTTCATAAATTTTATTGTTCTCGTCATCCACACAGTACTTCGCCGGCTTTCCCGTACCAGGATGCGGTAGTGTTATTATGCTAAAATTACTATTAAGAAGCAATGAATCTGTAAATATTAAATTTTATATTAGAATTAGCAAGTGAGTATTCCTATCGGAAAATTACGTTAGCAAAACTATCACTGTTTTGCATGACATTAATTTGAATTTTCACAACACAAACAAACCTTTAACAAACATAACCCACGAGTTTTCTACACGCTTCTTAGGTGGAGATACAGTGGTAATAGGTGCTTCAGCTTTCTTTTTTGATCTCGTCGACATTATTACAAGTAATATTGATGTTCTATCTTATCATCCAATATTTATTTTCCCAACCCTGATACAATTCCGGATTGAGGATTCCCGCTTTCAAGAGTATATGCTGTCAGTCACAGATGACAGCTAAAGTTTGACAGTTTTGTCTAGTCTGTGTCCCGGCTGGTTTACACAGTGCGAGCTGCTGCTTAGCCAGTAGGCAATTCGCACGTTTAAGTTACTCGTAAATAACGTCCGATCAGTGCGAGTTACTGCAGTGCAGCTACTCGGCAGGCTGACTCGTTCGCTAGCTCGTACTGTGTAAACCAGCCTTTACTTACTTAGAAACTGCTTAAACCCTTAAAGCATATATATTTCTGAAGGGACATCCGAACGGGCGGAAAGCGTGATCGGAGTAGAGAGACTGAGTTTGGGTAGTGTCTGTCTCTCTCACACAAGCTTCTGATTGGTAGATGCACATACCAATTTGCATGACTGATTTGAAGGACACCAACCAATCAGAAGCTTGCGTGAGAGAGACAGACACTTCCCAAACAAACTCAGTCTCTCTCTCTCTACTCTACTCTACTAGAAATATCTATGCTCTAAGGGTTTAAGCAGTCTCTACGGCTAAAAACACTGTGCATAGAAAATTGTCACTCTTCATAGTTGACATTGACAGTGACAAATATTTAAAGAAACCGCGCTTGTTGTAAATTTCGTTTAAGTTATTCTATAGAACAAAAATGCAAGCTTTTCTTAAAACTGGGAAAATATCAGCATCAGATAAACCTTCTACTTCAGGAGTAAAATCGTCTGGCAAGAAAAAGCCTCCAGCACCATGGGTTGAGAAATAGTAAGGGGCAGATTAAGTTTCAGTTAAGATTTGTTGTAAGACGTATTTTCTCGAGTTTTGATAAGATTACTTTGTTAATTTCAGTCGGCCGAAGACCATTGATGATATTGTAGACCAAGGAGAGGTAGTGCAAGTTCTTCGAGAATGTCTATCTGGCGGGGATTTGCCGCATTTGTTGTTTTACGGCCCTCCTGGTACCGGCAAAACAAGTGCTATTCTTGCAGCAGCGAGACAGCTATTTGGTGATATTACTCGAGATCGTGTGTTAGAACTGAATGCTTCAGATGAACGTGGTATTCAGGTGATCAGAGACAAAGTGAAAACTTTCGCCCAACTCAGTGTTAGCAGTACCAGGCCAGAGTAAGTATTAATATTCATGAAATATTTTTTTTTGAAATAAGCAGGCAAACGAGCACACGTATCGCCTGATGGTAAGCGATTACCGCCGCCTATGGACACCTGCACCACCAGAGGTGCCACAAGTGCGTTGCCGGCCTTTGGGAAAATAGGGGGTTGGGGTATGGGCCTCTGGTATCCTCACTCACACGGTGAAACACAGCGCAAGCACTATTTCACACCGGTTTTCTGTGAGGCCGTGATATCACTCCGGTCGGCCCAGCCCATTCGTGCCGAATCGTGGCTCTCCCACGGTTTTTGTTATTTATGGCATACTAGCTGACCTGGCAAACTTCATACTTCTATATTTACATATCCTTCACAGCTTCCCGTCGCGGACAATAAAAATTGACTTTTCCCGTTATCTTTTAATTTTTCTTGTACACAAACCTTGACCTAACAATAACGAACACATCAAAAAAAAAAAATTTATTTGGTGCAGCCGTTTATGCGCATTCATACATTTCGGCGATCCATTTTTATATATATATACAAGCTATTGCCCACGGCTCCGCCCGCGTGTATGTCGATTATTGCGTCAAATAGTAACCTATGTGTTTTTCTGATGTATAAGCTATATTACTGTAAAGTTTCATCCAAATCCGTTCAGTAGTTTTTGCATGAAGAAGTAACAAACATACACACAAACTTTCGCCCTTATGCCCACGGCTCCACACATGAGTATTTCAGTTATCGATGTAAAGAGTAGCCCATGTCCTTCCTTAAGAATCAAAGTATCTCCATGCAAAAGTTCATTGAAATTGGTGCAGCGATTTAGCTGTGACAGTGTAAAAGTTAGACAGAGTTACTTTCAAATTTATAGTATTAGTATGCATTAGCAACAACTTTTCATATAAATTGTTAATATTAAATTCAAATGGTAAACATTACAGTGGTCGGCCGTGTCCTCCATACAAACTCGTGATCCTGGATGAAGCAGACTCTATGACAACAGCAGCCCAGGCGGCATTGAGAAGAACAATAGAAAGAGAAACAAGAACAACCCGTTTTTGTCTCATCTGCAATTATGTATCCAGAATTATCCCACCAATAACCAGTAGATGCTCCAAGTTTCGTTTCAAGCCCTTAGCTAGAGAAAATGTTATTAAGAGGTATGTACACATTTAGAAAGAAATTTAAAAGTTCAAGTACCTAGTTGTAGAAAGATTAAATAACTTGTTGATACTGTATTACTTTCTTCAGTATTATTTTCTGTATTGCTTTCTGTCTTCTTTATTCCTTACTAGCAGTTCACGTCAGTTTTACCTACATTTTTCTTCATAGCTCTGCTCAGCAGGCGCGGTTCTAAGGGTGGGGGAGGTCACAGGGGACATGACCCAAAATCGTACACATGTAACTTTTCCCTGCTACTCGCACCTGATTACCAAATAGTACCATCCCAATATATCCATTTGTTTTTAATGTGTGAGTGTGTAATAAAATTGTTTATTGTGCAATAGACCCTTTTTTTTTTATGGTATAGGGGGCAAAAGAGCAGACGTATCGCCTGATGGTAAGCGAATACCGACGCGCATGGACACCCGCAACACCAGAGGCGTCACAAGTGCGTCGCCGGCCTTTGGGGGATGGAGGAAGGGGTTGGGGTATGGGCCTCCGGTATCCTCACTCACTCGGTGAAACACAGCGCAAGCGCTGTTTCACACCGGTTTTCTGTGAGGCCGTGGTATCACTCCGGTCGAGCCGGCCCATTAATGCCGAAGCGTGGCTCTCCCACGGTGGGACTTACTGGACTTAAATTGATTATATGTTAGTGACTACCCCAAATTTTCAGGCTGCGACCGCACCTGTCATCATGTGGTATATTTTCATACACATTGTATGAGAAAAGCGCATAGTATTCTCCATATTTTTTTTATATTTGTGATTGCCAAGGGGACTTTACTCTGCCTGATGGAAAGCATAGGTAGAATCCAAGAGTGGTAGTCACCATACCCATTGCGAATGTAGACAATGCAGCACGAGACTCACACCATGGCGGCCTGCTTCTGCATCATTTGGCCTCCGGTCTCGCACTCACCAACGAAACAGCACGAACGTTGTCATTTTACGTTGATTTTCTGTGCGAGGGTGGTACTCCCCGGTCGAGCCGGCCCATTCGTGCTAAAATCAGCGTGGCTCTACTACCTAGCAAATGTTGCTTGCTTGAAAACTTGCTACGAGTATACACCTCTGGCTAGAGAAGTAGGTGATTGTTTCAAATTTTCCTCCTCTAAGTTATGTAGTCCACCGTAGCCTTACGTAGGTATAGGTCGCCTCTTACAACACCCATGACATGAATCCCTAACCCTATTCATTCCATGGGTGTCTTGTTCCATTGACTGCCTCGTTGGCGCAGTTATATCGTACGCGACCGCTGTGCATGAGGTCTCGGGTTCGATTCCCGGGTCGGACCAAATGTTTGTATAATCTGCAAATATTTGTTTCCGAGTTTAGGTGATTTCTTTGTATAATAAGTCAGTATTTACAAAAAAAAAGTATTTATATCAGTTGTCGAGTACCTATAATACTAGCTCTAATTAGTTTGGGACTAGATGGCGTTGTGTGTTAGATGTCCGAAGATATTTATTATTCCATGGGTATTGTAAGAGGTGAGTGTGTCTGGAGAAGTTATAGTGCAATTAGGTATATGGAAATTAAAGATCTTATTCCTATCTCCAGACTTCGCGAAATATGTTCAGCGGAAGGAGTAGATGTTGGCGAGGGTGATGTTCTGCATCAGGCAGTAGACACATGTGAGGGAGACTTGCGACGAGCACTAACTGCGCTTCAGTGTTGCCAGAGACTACTCGGGAAGATTACTATTGAAGGCCTTGTTGAGGTATAGCTTCATTTTTATTATATACTAGCTGACCCGGCGAACTTCGTACCGCCATATTTACATATCTGTCTCAGCTTCCCACAGGCAGTGTACAGTCGCGGATAAAAAAAAACACTTTTGGCGTTATCTTTTATTTTTTTCTTTCTAGCAAAAAAAGAATGAATGAAATCGGACTATGTGTTATTGAATTACAACTAAGTACATATTTTGACTTTCATCCCCTCTCTCCAGGAAACCGAGCTGAATTTCGGGATAAAAAGTATCCTATGTCCTACCTCGTAGTATGAACTCAAATCATGCCAAGTTTCATTGGAATCCGTTCAGTAGTTTCGGCGTGATGCACGGCCAAGATACAGACAGACAGACAAAAATGAAAAAAAAATACAGTTTTGGCTTCAGTATCGATTATAGAGAGCCCTTCAAAAAAAAATTGTCAAAATATCTTTAATGTACAGAATTGGACCTGTTAAATTTTAATTATAATTATATAGATTTTCAAGTAGTTAATATTAAGTATCCTCTTGAAATGATTAATATTTTTGGCAATGTTATTATTTATAATGTGTCTATTGAAGCTCTTATCTATGTGTAATTATGCTATGGCTGCTAATGTTATGTAGAGATAGTAAAGACTATGACTAGGCAAGCTGATTAACCTAGGATAAAGGCCTGCTTTTCGGGACATTTGCCTCTTCGTCTTTTTTTTTTTTATAAAGACAACTCCCGCACTAGGAATACCTAAACATCATGTGTCGCGGGGAACTTTACAGACATACATGAAACGGACACAAATAACACCCAAACTCAGAACAACAATTTGTGGATCACACAAAGTGTTGTCCCGTGTAGGATTTGAACCCACAACACTTGGCGAATTGGCAAGCGGCGTGGCGACCGCCTAAACCACTAGGCCAACCGTGCAGTCAACATTGTAAACATTTCTTTGTAAATGTAAATTGAGGAGGAGGAGGAGATCCTGGTTAAAAAAAACAAAAAAAAAACACCCATAAACATCAAGTTTGTATGAAATTCTTGTTGAATGTAAAATGTATAATTATGTGAAAGTTAAGATCGATTACTAATGCCTTACTATCGTGTCTCTAACAAACGGTAATGAGGTGTGAGTGTTTGTATGTAGGATTTTTAGCATATTAATAGCATTATTTTAATGTCTTCACTAGGTAACAGGTTTGGTACCAGACAAATTGGTCAACGAATATTTAAACATCAAGAATTACAGTGAACTAGAACAGTTTGTGGAAAAGTAAGTAAAGGAGACCTTATTTAATTATTTAAAAGTAAAAATATTGTTCCCATAATTTAGATAGATAGGAAACTCTTTATTTGTTCACCTTATTAAGTACTTAATACATAAAATGTCCCATGTGTAGTACAAAGGGCGGCCTTAGTTCCAAAAGCAATCTCTTCCATGCAACCTTAGGATGGATCAAATGTTTTGGAGAGACAGGTTGACTGTGCATTGAGTTTGAAGAAATCATTATTGTTTACCTCATCTTATCATTATACTCGTAATAGTAAACTTCCGAAAAGTATTTGTTCCATAGTGTCTTAGTAAGATTTAAAATTTATTTTCTAGAATAAAAATACTTAGGGGCCGTTTCCACAGGCGACATAATTGCGGCGATATTATCGTCGAGCTACAAATTATATAGGTACACTCGGCGGTTTCGTTACGAGTCGCGACGATACGCTGAAGGAATAAGGGGTTGTTCACGGAGATTACGCGACGATAGAAACACAGATCCGTTCGATTCTATCGCCCGTGGAGATGGCCTCTAATAAAACCTTTTGTAATGGGGAGCTCAAGTTCTCCGGAATAGTTATGAGGATACTATTAGCCATCCCATCATTTCCAGGTTCTTAATGGAAGCCTACTCCGCATCGCAGCTGCTGGAACAGCTAAGCGCCACAGTTGTCACAGCTGGACACCTCACGAACAATCAAAAATGCGCCATAAGTGAAAAAGTAGCAGTTTGCGCCCATCGTTTACTTGATGGTGGTGCGGAAGTTATGCAGATCACCGATCTAGGATGCACTATCATCATGGCCAATAATAACCCTTAGAAATAACGTTTTAGTAACGAGTCTGCAACGTTTAACACGTTCTTAGAGTTGTGGTTGTTTATGTTTGTGAAACTTATCGTTTTTATTGGTAAATTAAATAAAAAAATACATCTGAGTTGTGAGTTTTGTTTGATTTTTAACCATTAATAAGGGTCGATTATTAATATCAGAGTCTAATGCTAGCAGGATAGCATTGGATCGTGTTATTATTGTACTTCGTAATCTTGTTCTTTAATTTATCCTTTGGTTATTAATATTAATTATATTATGCCTTAACATATTTATTTATCTTTATTGCATACATGTAAAACAGTAAACACAAAATGAGTAACAAAATGTATAAATGTAATCATCGGCTGCGATCTTATTATCGTTTACGGCGATATCTTCCAGAAAACCTTAACACAGATATTAGGTATTTGGAAGCTTACATGTTTTTTATTATTAAAAAATGATTGCTTGCGTGTGTGACACCCAAAATCAGAAATAATTCACAAATCATTTCTGATTTTGGGTGTTCTTTAGGTTCTTTATCCCGCCCACACAGTGCGGCAGTTGTCTTAAAAAAAGTAATGTGACGATTTTTTTTATCAATTTATCTCTTTATTAAATCGTGATTTTATAAGAGGTGGTTTCCAAATAATTGAATTATTGGATAGATATAAAAACATCAAAAAAACTTTCAATTGAAAGTAGTCCATTCTCGATACCAGTACGAAGTCGTGATATTTTGTCACAAAACAATTATAAAAACGATAGAAAAAGTACACACTTTGCGTGAAAAAATAATGAAAGCCAAACGAATCAATACATGTTCAAATCCATAGTAATATTATAAATTCGAAAGTAACTCATTCTGTTATGCTTACACGACTAAACAGTTTGTAACGATTTTAATGAAATTCGGCATGGAGATACTTTTTTTTTCTTTAAAGAGACAACTCCCGCATTAGAAATAGTACCTGGATGACCGAGCGTCGCTTGGTATTTTTTTTTATAAATGAGTTTTTTGGCAACATTGGGACTATCCAAACGCCACCTTTTTGTTATTTGTCTTCCAATAAAAAAAAATTGTTAAGTGGCGCCCTCTCTTGGTACGCCCTGATACTGTTTATTCTGCACCTTATTCCAGTATAGTTTAATGTAGTTCGCTCGAGTTGCTATATATGGCGCTAGATGTACATTGATTTTATATATTACATTGTTATACTCTGTCCATTTCTTTATTTGCTTTTTGAAAAATGGGCTGGCAACCCCGAGCTGTCAACAGCTGATTAGAATTTGTTCCGATAATTTTTATAAAAATAATTTATTAATTACTAAAATATAACATTGAATAACCAATTTCACGCTAAACATCCTAGTAATTATAAGAAAAATATAAATTTCATCGTTAATAAGTGTAATTGTAAGTTTACGGATAATTCTGAAGTGACAGTTGCGTTGCAACTGATATTGTGAAAAATTTATTTTAAGTGATCACTGTGCATTTATTGTTATCTCTTTCAAGGTATTTATCATCTTATCATTCTTATAAACATACTGTATTCACAGTTAAGTACAGTTTTACAGACATATTAACAGTAATTCAATCTTATACTGTTTAAAACTACCTCCCATTAGTTGATTGCAATTCTTCCTGTTTTAAAGTTATAACTTATTTTATTTTTAACTCAGACCTTTTTAAAATGATTCAAACTCGCAAAGCTTTGGCACGTCAGGAGGAGGCCAAACTCCAAATGACACTAAAAGAACTAAAAGCTACCAAGGAGAGGTGTGATCAACTGATGAAAGAGAGGATTGACAGTGAACAAACACTCCTAGATACTTTGCATGAAAACGATAATCTAAGACTTCAGCTATCTTCATTGCATTCACAAAATGTTGAGATTACCAATGCTCGGGACAGACTACAGCTCCTTGTTGACTCATTCGACACATGCAGGGATGAGTACGAGCAAGCTCTGAAACGCATCAGGGTTTTAGAACGCCAACTATATGAAGCACACAGCACCATAACATCATTTGAAGACTTCAAGGACAGGCTAGTAGCTGCATCAAATCAGAGTCTGTACGAGGAGCTGGTCGCTCCCAATTCACCATTGGTGGTTAACAACCATTCAGCTCTCATTATAGATCTAACTAATGACAACGACTCCTTCAGAGTTAATCATTCTCAAAAAGTCATCAAATGTAGCAAGAATAAATTAAAAAAGTACCTTCGTGTTAAAAGATTTATTACAAAAACAAAAAAGCTTATTTATAAACATAAGTTCTTCATAGATAGTGTAGCATTAAATAAGCAGAGGCTGCATTTAATTGATCAGGTTAATATGTACTCCATAGAAGTAGATAACATGTCTTCACAATACTTTGATGACACACGAGCTCTTCAAACAGAAATTAAGAAACTTGAGGAGCAACTGAGAACTATTAGTGGTAAATATGAGATTTCACAAAAACAAAGTAGGGAACAAGTTTTGGCAATAGGTAAGTTAGTTAATTCATGCAATTGTAGGAATGATTCATTGTTATTTTCGGATAACCACAATGAAACTATTAGTTCTTTAGACAGTTTACCTGTAACATGTGCTCCTAGAGCAGCAAATAACAAGAGTGTAGTTAATTTACAGAATAGCAATACAACTATTCAACATCAATTATACTGTACCAATAGTAATGTAATAATGTTTAGCGATGAAATTGGTAAAGGTTTAGGTATGTTAATGGCAAACTCAAATAAAGAATATGCATTTAGCAACTTCTGTATGCCAAACCTAGCATATAATAGGATTCTAGAAAATGCTATTAGTGCAACTTTTGACAAAAATACTAGTCTCATAATTTTTAGTGGCAATAGAGGTAGTGTAAATAAAAAAACATTTATAAAATACTTTGAACAATTATCGGAACTCAATGCAAATAAAATAGTACTATTTACACTGCCCATTAGCAAAGGGTTGTCTCAACACGAAAAAAATATTAGGATTAGTTTAAACATGACTATGTTTAATTTGACAAGCCAAATTAATGGTAGATTTTATCATAAATTTCATTTAATTGACATTAATAGGATTGTCTATGATAATGTTTTTTTGAACACAGATAGTTATTATCTGCCCCATTATTATAAAAGACAAATAGCTGTTTCGCTATCATATTATTTTAGTATAACAGCCAAGAACTTGGCTAACCTGACAGCTCCTATAGAGCACCCCTTAGTATGTAAGAACACTGTAGCCCCCTTAGTATGTAAGAACACTGTAGCCAAACATTTGGCTTCACATATTGCTCCTTCTGAGCTAATTAATAATGACTTTATTAATATTAATTCAGGCAATAGCCTGGCCACACATGGTGACATAAATTCTTTAAATTAATTACTAAGACAAAAGAGCCTATCTCTTGCATATCAAATCATTTACTCAATAATAGTATTGTTAGTAGAAATCTAAAAATAAATAAAAATTGTATCAATAAAGTGAAAAAATTAATGACCATAAACATAGTACATCAAAATATTCAAGGTTTATCTAGGAAAGACTTAGAAGTAGAATTATTTTTTGATAAACATAATGTCGATGTGCTCTGCATCACAGAGCACTGGCTTCAGGCTCACCAGTTAATTCTTGATAAAGAACTTTATTCTGCTAGAAGTGTGTATGTAAGAAAGAAGTCAATCCATGGAGGGTCCTTAATATTTATTCGTAATAGTATTAAGTCTAAAGAACGGAAAGATATTGTAAATTTGTCTACTGAGCGCACTGTAGAGCTTTCTTGTGTAGAACTGGAACACCATATTGTAGTTAGTGTGTATCGGCCACCACAGAGTGACTTTAGCATTTTTGAGATAGTTATGGAAGAAGTATTGAAACGTTTATGTGTCAGTAGTAAGATTTTGGTAGTTTGTGGAGATTTTAATATTAATTTATTAGAAAAGTGTCCTATCAGTATACGATTAGTAAGCCTATTTGAATCATTTGACTTGAATCACTTATTTTCTGAGCCCACAAGAATTACTTCTCACTCGGCAACTTGCTTAGATAACATCTTTTGCAATGGGGAATATTTAAATAGGTCAATTTTAAGTGATTTAACATCTGATCACTGCGGGCAATTTGTTACATTGCCTTGTATGAGAGAAAATAAAGTAAACAAAACCATATGCAGGCCCATTACTAGTAACCGATTATTAAATTTTAGTAATAACATTAAGGATAAGGTTTCCAATTTAGATTGGACTCAAAGGGATCCGGATAAGCTTTACGGCTACCTATTCAACATGATAGAAATCGAATTTACCAGTATATTTAAGACAAAAACAATAATGCAACGGCCCAAAATGACGTTCTGTGATTGGGCGACAACAGGAATATACAAAAGTAGGGAAAGGCTGTATGATTTGTATGCTGTGAAAAAGGGTAATTTTGACCCAAAATTTCATGAATATGTAAAAAATTACTCAAGGATTTTTAGGAGAGCCTGTGGTGTGGCGAAGTCTTTGTATATAAGTGATAAAATTAAGTCTTCAAATAATAAAATAACAGCTACATGGAACATTATTAATAATGAAACGGGACGTTGTAAACCTCGAGATAATGATTTAAAATTAAATATCAATAATAGGTTTATAACAAACAATTTAGACATAGCTGAATCTTTTAATACCTTTTTCACAAGTGTACCAGTTAGCACAACGAATACCTTGAATTCTTGTGCGTCTGGGTCTGAACTGTTGTTAAGGGCCAATGTAAATGAATGTAAGAATCTATTTAAATTTGAATACATAAACCCCACAGATATTATAAAAACGTTTAAGTCTCTTAACTCTAAGAAAACAGGGGACTTATGGGGGATTTCAGTTAAATTAATAGAAACTATTATAATTGATATAGCGCCATTTCTAGCAATAACATTCAATCGATGTGTTGATTCTGGGGTTTTTCCTAACCTGATGAAGTATAGTAAAGTAATACCTTTATTCAAGAAGGGTTGTACAACCGAACCAAGTAACTTTAGGCCAATCTCAATCTTACCGGCTATTAGTAAAATTTTTGAAAAAGTCATTTTGCAACAACTAGAAAGCCATTTTAATCTAAATAATTTATTTCACAAAGAACAATATGGCTTTACAAAGGGTCGTTCAACAATTGATGCGGGTGCAACTCTTTTGAGACATATATTTAGTGCATGGGAGAATTCGCAAGATGCGATAGGTGTATTTTGCGATCTTTCAAAAGCTTTTGACTGTGTAGAACATAACACGCTTTTTCTTAAACTTAGGCATTATGGTGTTAATGGTATTGCTTTGGAACTAATCGTTTCCTACTTGAAAGATAGAATTCAACATGTAGATGTCAATGGTGCGAGGTCATCTGGATTACCTGTTACTATGGGCGTTCCGCAGGGCTCCATACTGGGTCCTCTACTTTTTCTCATATATGTAAATGACTTACCATATTATTTAAAAGATCTCTGTGATATAGTTCTATTTGCTGATGATACGTCACTTATTTTTAAAGTCGATCGTAAGAAAACAGTTTTTGACGATGTGAATAGGGCACTAAATGATGTATTGAATTGGTTTACAACGAATAATCTCCTACTGAATTCAAATAAAACAAAGTGTGTGAGATTTACTATGCCAAATGTAAAACAACTAGGCACTAATCTAACTATAAATAATGAAATCATAAGTATTGTAGACTCAACAGTATTCTTAGGAATTACATTAGATAGTAAACTTCAATGGGGAGCCCAGATAGATAGCCTTGCGGGTAGACTTAGTTCGGCAGCTTATGCAGTATGGAAGGTACGTCAGCTCACTGATACGGACACAGCTAGGTTAGTTTATTTTAGCTACTTTCATAGCGTCATGTCCTATGGTATACTACTTTGGGGCAAGGCGGCTGATATTGAAACGATTTTTATTCTACAAAAACGAGCCATCCGCTCAATGTACAATTTAGGTGCTAGAGTCTCTCTTCGAGAGTTGTTTAAAGATATAGGTATTTTAACTGTTGCATCACAGTATATATTTGCTAATATTATGTTTGTTAGACACAACATTAATGACTATAAGAAAAACAGTGATGTACACAATATTAATACTAGAAACAAATCTAAACTCATTGGTACCTATCATCGATTACATAAGGTACACAACTCGTTCGAAGGTCTTGGTGTACGTTTTTATAATAAAATTCCTATACATGTAATCGACCTTCCTGTAAATAAATTCAAGCTAACTGTAAAAAATCACCTTATTAGGAAAGCCTACTATACGATCAACGATTATCTAAACGACAAACAGTCATGGGCTTAAGGTGTCATTAGAATTTAAATGGATACACACAAACTTCTTTGTCTTTTAATAAAGCTAAATATTAACAAACCATTGTTAGTTGAAAGTAATGCGTGGCGATTATCATGGTAATTTTAATTAGTAGTGATTTTTATCAGTATCTAGACTATGGTTTGTCATGCTCACTAAAATGTCATTGCTTGCGGTGTCGTCGTGGGGCGGGTCGTTTCCTTCCCTCTGATATGGCGAAGGAGATGATGGCTGGTCCATGCGTCATACTCGTGAACGGGTGCTGCTTGGGGTGACTGGTCGGCCTAGTCAGCGATTCTTTAGACAATACTATTATTCTGGTTCGTTCAACTGCAACCCTAGCCTCTTAATCCAGTCACGAATTATTTTCAACAGTAGATTTTGCAACTGAATGTAAGTGGATGTGCACCTTGTTTCTATTTTGTTCTATGTTTAATAGACTCAAACCTTAAACGTTATCACTGAGTGTTTTTTGTTTGTTTGCGCGTTAGATTTTGGAGCTTTTTAATAAAAGGAATTTCAGGTGGCAACAGCTTGCATACTGTTTACCTTACATGTAATACTAACACTATTGTACCTGAAAATCAGATTTTGAAAAAGAGTAGCCATGAGTTTCTTTGCCAGTATTCTTCTCATGAGCTCTACGCATTTTGGAAACTGGAAGTTATGGATCGACACAGGCAGGCAGTAGATTTTGGTGTTTTCGCCTAACTTACCTCGACAATACAGCATATGCTGTGGCCTCTGTTTGTGTCGATCTATGATTTTTAACTATAGCTTCAATTTGACGTTCATAAGTGTCACTTGGTGTCTTAGATGAATAAATGATTTTGATTTGATTTGATTTGATTTGACAGTTCAAGAAATTTTGAAATTAGTGACGCCCTCACCCATTACCGATTCGATTTGAAACGAATAGCGATTTTATTTATGAAGAACTTTCAATCGATTTAATTAAATATTTTTTGTTGAAATATTAATTATTCCTTCATTAGTTTTTTATATTATGTAAGAAATAAACAAAAATATAAATAATAAATCAGTAAATTAGATGAATGAACAGAGTTATTGTTCTTTACTCTTGGTTTGATCCTAAATTCCAAGATTTCGACTTAATTCCTTGCAAAAATTCAATCTTGGAGTCATAGATACTATTTTTATTTCCTTTTTTATTTAATTTACAGAAAAAATACTTACATGAAGTCAAATTATTTTTATCATATGATCGATTTATCGTATTTCAAGTACTGTTTTATAGTCTGTGGTTGTTTGTTATGCACAGACCACTTCACTAAAGTACCGTCACCGTCAATAAAGTACGACATTACTCTAGTACATAATTCCGAAAAAAAAAACGTAATTTATAGGCGTGAGCTGTCAAAAAGAAAATAAACGAATGGACAAAGTATAAAACACGAATAAAACGACATTTTGTAAAATTGAATCATAGCTAGATCGATTTATCGCCCCCGAAACCCCTGCATACAAAATTTTATGAAAATCGTTCGATCTGTTTCCGAGAGATTATATAAACAAAATATATATATATATATATATCTTAATATATATAAATCTCGTGTCACAATGTTTGTCCTCAATGGACTCCTAAACCACTTAACCGATTATAATAAAATTTGCACACCATGTGCAGTTCGATCCAACTTGAGAGATAGGATAGTTTAAATCTCAAATTATATCACAATTTTTGTTATTTCACTTTATACGTAGCGAAGCACGTACTGGGCCGCTAGTATATATATATATATATATGTTTATATAATCTCGATTTTCATAAAATTTTTATCTATAAGATATAATTTTATATATATATTATTTATATTTATATTATTATTATTAAATTATAAATATAAATCAGTCAGAGCCTGTACTATGGAAAAATCTCTAGACAAGTAAACTTTAAATAAAATTTTCATAAAGACTGTCAGAGCATTTCTTAAAAATCTTTTGCTGATTGATTCTCGTCTTAAAATATTCGTGAGAGTCTAGGAAAAGACTAAGTATGAAGATGTAAAAATTTACAACACAACATCTATATCAATGTCAATTATTTATGTAAGTAACTATGTGAGTCTTGAAGAATATATTTTTTACCCTTCACCGGCGCGTTAAATACTTAGGTAGTTAGGAAAATACGATGGAAGAACGAGTTTTATGTCAGTCCAACAAAAAGGGAAGCTCCTCCGACCAGGATATCAAACGTTGAGCCTCGGGCCGCCAAGCATGGTCACCCTGATAATGCTTGACGGCCCGCTACCTAATGGTTGATGTTGAGAAGTTGTAAATATGCCAATCAGGGCGAGAATTTCTAAATTGCGATACAGTATTAGTAGTTACTCTATAGTACGGAGTGTCCTCGATAGATGGCGCTGTAGTATGTTTTGTTGTACTGTATGTGGATGTCTCCACAATACTTTAAAATAGAACGAGCTGGAGAGTTTCTGATGATAAAAAAAAAGTGAATGGAATGAAGTAAATATTGGTATACCTACCCGATATATAATAATTCGTGCTCGTCGAATCTGTTTTTACAGATTTGGCTCTCGGGTTGTGAAACCAGGTCGTAGACTATTTAAAATAGTTCGTCATTTTCTTTATCGCCTCAATACCTATTATATTTCCTATAGGTTAAACGTATATATGCATACAATTCATTTATGCATACAAACTTACGCCTATTTTTCCGAAGGATTAATCAAAGGCTCGTTAAGTAAATAATACTCACATTTTGCCAACCATAATTCAGTCCTAAACGTGTTATGGGATGCCATCCAAATCCAAAGGGAGGAATGGGATATTACATAAATGCATTGATTAAGTGGTGTAAGCAATAACTTCCAAAAGCTAGGGAGTTAATGTGAAATTGACTGGTAACTAGATAGTGGTCAGTGAAACAAGAATGTGTGTAACATCCTAGTAACAGGAAAGTACCTACAGCAAGTGCAAATAGTTGCCGTTTTAGGAAAGTTCGAATTATCTGTGTCCTCTCCGTGTTATGATAGTTATAACCGGAGCTTAGTAAATAAACAGTACCTACCTACTACTATAATCAATATTAATCTATAAAGCTAAAAAGTTTGTTTTTTTGCTTGAACGCGCTAATCTTAAGAACTACTGTTCCGATTAGAATATTTTTTCAGTGGTAGCACGTTTATCGAGGAAGGCTATATATCATCACGCTAAGACCAATAAGAGCGGAGCACCAATGAAGAATGTTTAAAAAACAGTGGAAAATTATCACGCTGCGGGCAATAGGAGATGCGAACGAAGTTGCGGGGGTCAGCTAGTCAAGTTATACAATGCAAAACTGTCGGAACCTGCCATTATATTTCAAGTTTAATTGAAACTGTATGGGAAAAGAAGTGTCAAAAATCATAACGAACTTTTTGCTACATTGTCGTATAAAATAGCTAGGTACTATTTGAGAATGGAGTAGGTAGGTAACTACAACGTTTACTACATATTACTTTCATTCATAAAAACGGCCGTTAAAACTAAGTTGTCAGGTGGAACTAGCTGTGTCGAGGGCCCGCGTTGAGCTAGCATCAAGTTTGCAGTTTACGCGCGCGTTCATTTCACTTCCGCTGTCGGTTGAACGGTCGGCCGAGTAGGAAAGAAAGAAAATAACGTTCGTAAAGAAAAGATAATATCGGGCGGCGCGGTGGTTCGCCCCTCCACGTCACGCCTAGCGCGCTGTGTTGCGATTGGTAGTCGAAGGAGCGGTGCGGCGCGGAGCGTCCCCCCCCTCGCGCGCACGCGCAGCGTCTAACTTTCCAGATTTCAAATCTCGACCGTTTATTTCGTAGTGAGCGGGCGTAGCGTGCGGGCCGCGCTCTCGACTGCGCGCGCCGCATACATACATACAATCATGATTGTTTGAAAAAAAAACACGGCAATGTGCTCGTGAACGATTCGGTGCTTCAACGTGACATCGCTAACGATCAGTGCGTGCAGTGCGTCGTGCTCAGCGGTTCTTCGAAACTACAATCGACGGAAAAGTCAATTTCTTTCGATGAGTGGAGGTTTAGTGCATGTTTTTCGTATCATCATGACTAGATCCACACTCATCCATGGAAGTTGCGTGGTTCTTCGATCCGGAGCAGCGACGGCGAACGGTGACCGTGAGCCGGTGATTACGAGTGGCTATCATTACTGGTGCGCATAATGATATGTTCAGCGTCAGGTACGCGCTCTAACGCCGAACGACCTCCGCGCCTCTACCTGGTACACACCGTCCAAATAATGTCATTTAGATACACTCTGCGGCGGTTAGCTATTGGTTGTTCAATGTAAGTTTTTTGTAGTTGTTTTTCATCAATTTTAAAGGTAAAGACTCATAGTTTTTTTGACTAGTTAAGTCACGGTTTATTCTGTTGTCAAGCGTCAATTTTCACGTTTTTTAGAGAGTAAACTAAGGTTATCGGCGTCTACTGAAAATCTCACGTGCGGCCCGGGTGAGCGTACGAGGTTGAGGGGAAGGGAGCGACAGATAGCGGCGCAGGCGCATCTGCTCCTTCTGAGAAAGGCCATTGTGGCGGTCTCACGAGTGGTCAGTGCGGTGACGTCACGGGCCGGGGCCGACAACCTTCCCCCCTCGCAACGAGTCCCCCACCCCGCTGGTTGTACCCAGTTGTACCTACATAACATTGAGGTACATCCGACACTTCGCTAATGCTTCTCTGAAGATTAGTTTGCATGTAACTTGTTAGATGTTTTTGTTGACAGTAACACATGTCATTTCCGGTGACGTACCATATTTAATGTTTTACAATCACTCTGTATTAACCGAAAAGGATTATTATGATTGCCGTAGGAAATATTATTAAAATATGTTTCGCTCTAATTTTATTTTCTCTAAAGCATTATGAGTCAATCTAAGAAATGCTCTTAATCTGGCGGGAAATCTTGGGAGCATGCTGCTTCAAGTAGAAAACAACAAATTATTATCGCGCTTGCAAACTGTATGTTCGGAAATGTTATGGCAATATCGTTGTAATGCAACAAGGGCAGTCTTTTGATTTTTTGTTACAATAAAATGTAAAAACTACATCCTTTGTGTCAAAAATGCAGGGTAGACACGGCAATAGATCAAATGTGAATATGAGTTTTTATAGTTGCTTGACGATGCCAAATTCTCGAGAAAATATAAAAACTTATCTATTATTATCGTCCCTATGTCGAAAAACGTAACAAAAAACTGGACGTCGTTTTTGGGTCGTACACCCCAAGTACAAAGAACGCTTTCTGGAAATTAACTTCCAACATAAATCCCGCCGAACCATCAACCGAGCGTCTAACAAAAGCAATTTTACAAATTCTTTTCAAAGTAAATTATACTGTCCATCAAAAACCCCCGCTTTGTTATTTCTATGTGTTTTTATGCATCGTGAGTTACTTAATAATGTTCCGGGTAGTGGCTTTACTGGGGCAGGTACCCAGCGCCAGGTAGATGGTACCGAAAAGCGGGTATCACAAAAAATAATTGTATAAGGGCCCCTTGATGGAACCGTTTTGTTGAAAGCGAGAATGTACACACAATAGGCGAAGCCTGCCTCTCTGAATATTATTTAAGACACAAATTAACGCATACCTTTAATTATACGTAAGTTTTTCATCGAATCTTTATGAGCGTTCCTATCTTGCCTAATTAGCCTGCGTTTAATTTGAAATTAAGTGTGTAATTGTGGTCGTTATTTACGCTTTGTTATAGTTTAATATAATGTACATGCCTTGTAATTTAATCGGTCGCATGAATAATATTACTAGTTGTATAAATATCTATGATTTTGTTTATTGTAGTGATGCAAGCGTAAAGGTAAAATTTAGGAGGTTTGACCTCATTCCTTAACATTTCAGGAAAGATGACATCATTCCAGATATGCAAACATGTCTGGTATCTAGCTGACCTTCGAATTCGACTTTCAATGAGTCCATAAACATCAAGTAGATTTATTTATCTGATATATGTAGGATCTGAATATCCTTCATGGATGCCAGCTTGAAGAATCCCACTAGTTAGAGAAGAATTAGTTACAATAAGAATTCAACTTCAACGAATGCTGTTGTAAACCGTATGCAGCATCTGACACAAACTTAATACATTTTATGTAGAGTCGAGTATAATTTGTGCAAATCTGTAATGAATACGAAGAATGAATATGCATTCAGGCGTCAAACGAAACTTGAATAAGTTGTTTACTTCAATCGGATATCACTCAAAACTGGCTACAACCGGCGTCGACTAGGCACGAAATTACTAAAATAAAAATGGCGATAAACAAGATCGTGGTGGCCGTTGTAATTCCCATGAAGTTAGAGTTATGTGTATTGTATGCGCGTGCTCACGCGGTGTTATTTTTTTTGTCTTGGAACTGTGTGCTTCCGCGTTAGTGGTGCCGTGTGAACCGCGAGTTGCGAGGGTCGAGGGAACCGCCCGACCTAACGTAAGTTTCCTTTGTTTAATACTTGAACGCATTAGTGTATAGTGTATATGATGCACAGTTACAAACGCGATACGATCGTCAACATTAGTTGGGCGATTGGCAAGGCAGCTATTATTTCAACGACATTTCTTTTATCTGTCAACGTACCTATATTTATATTAATTATAAAATAAATCATATATTATGTCAGGGTCAATTAATTTTGTACTCAAAAGTGGTGACGCACTAAGGAGCACAACAATTAATTTCATTGCAGCTCTAAGTACATACAACAATTGTTAACTACGTTACGGTGTTCAAAGCCTAAGACCATATTGTAATTAATAGTAAACATAATAGATATTAGTCTAAAAGAATATTGCATTGATTCCTAAAACAGGGACTACCGATAACAAATAACAAAATTTGAATTGTCTAGAAAACAAAATGATGCGTCGAGAAAATTGTGCGGCACAAAAGCAGTAGCAGGCTTGATTGTCGCCAATTAGTTGTAATAACGGCCCTCGGCCGGCCGTGGTCGGATAACGCGCTGTAATTTGTTAGTGAACACCGAACATGGCTCACGGGGCCTGTGACTCTGTGAACAAGATTTATGTGTGAAATGGTCGAGGTCGATGCCTCAACTCGCTACTGGATTTGATTCCATCATTCCACGTCGCTCATTTGGTTTATAAAGTGTCGGACACATTTTATAGGCTACAGCGGTCACCGATGCATAAACTTATTGATTCAGTAATGAACTTTGATTGCTATTTATCGAGTCTTAGTTTTATTAGTCTCCTTATAACGCTCTTATTGTATTTTGTAACTTGTTTTTATAGTCGGAAACTATTACATGAATAATTTCTACTTTAATATACCTATTACGCGAAGATAGTTGCCTAGTTTTAGTGTGTGAACTCATTCAAATCTTAGGTGCTATTTACGATCATTTTAAGACGTCGTATTTTATTTTGTGTGTGTCTATCTTAACTTTACATTTTTGCTGTGTTTGTTTCAATACATACTCTGATTTTTTATTTAATGTTGGCCATGTGTTTTACATACGTAGATTCTGCAGCCAATAAGAGCAATATACAGTACAGAACAGCGGTTACAACGCTCACACAGGACGTCTCTTACAAGCAGCGATGCGGCGATTTGCAATACCTGAATCCTGTTTCCATGCATTCGAATCCAATTTTCCTAGAAGGCGGTCTGTAATATACAATCATTACTTTTGCAAAGACAAATCCATTTCTGCCTGCGGTACGTGACTGTGGGGTAATGAGAGCTAATAGCGGGTGAGCTGTCATTACGTAGCCGCTCGGCTGAGCGCGTCGATTGCGGTGTCAGCTCTGGGCGCTCGTTCGATGCACCGTCTTCGCAATTCCGCGCCGCCACCGTGGTCACGATTACTGACAGTTTGTGACACCACAGTCATTATTGCAGTTTTATGCTCAATTCCACGATTACAACAGGCACGCCTTGTTTATTCAGTTTTTATAATAATCAAGTCTCACTGTAAGCAATTGTCTAATAAAGTATCTAGACGCTCACCGGAAACTGGTCCTATTAGGACGGGCTGATATTGATATGATCATAACGTATTTTTGTCAGACTTAAGGAAAGAACAGATGATAAATGTGCATCAAATGATTCAAGTCAAAGGAAAATCGTAATCGATCGATGTCGAAAACAATGATGTATATTTAATTGTTAGGCTAGATTTTTTTACGTATTTTAACAAATGGAATAATAATGTAGATCTGACTAAAAATCGCGATACTAAAATAAATTTTCCTTTGCCAAACTCAAAATAAATCAGTCCTGCCTATCTCTGAAAAAGTCAACAGATTTACTATCCACCAACTTTAATGTGGATAGTGCCGAGTGCGTGTGGGTGGGTATTTCTCACAGGTGGTAAAATTCGAAACGAAGATATTCGACAGAGAACAAGAGATACCGACATCGCACGGATAATGATTACGCTAATATATACATTGTACTCTGTGGATTACGCTTAAGTGGAAATGAGGCGATCATGTCGGTAAGCGGAGTGATGGTGGTTAATGCCGACATTTGCTAGAGAGAACGAACGCGATTAGACACACGTTGTGTAGGGTGTCCGGCACGATTTTGAATGGGCCATCTCGACCGGAGTGATACCACGGCCTCACAGAAAACCGGTGTGCGTTTCACCGAGTGAGTGAGTATACCGAAGGCACCTTAACCTAACCCCATCCCCCAAAGACCCGCGCTTGTGACGCCTCTGGTGTTGCGGGTTTCCATGGGCGGGGTACCTAATCGCTTACCATCAGGCGATAAGTCTACTCGTTTGCTCGCTGTTTAAAAAAAAAAACGATGGACCAACGACTTCGAGAGAATAGGAGGCAGGGGAAGTTATCAGTCAGCAGCGAACGACGGTAGGCTGACAACTAAGTAGTATTTGTATTTTTAACCGACTTCCAAAAAGGAGGAGGTCCTATGTTCCACTGTATGTATTTTTTTTTTTTTTTTTTATTATGTATGTTCACCGATTACTCCGTCAGTTGTGGACCGATTTTGAAAATTTTTTTTGTGTTCGAAAGGAAATGCTTCCGAGGTGGTCCCATTGCCAGCATATCAGGATCTGATGATGGGATCAAAGGGAAATCGAGGGAAACCCTTATTTTTTATAGGCACATACTATGTTTTTCGTATATTTTCTGAAGTTACACCGGTATTTGCGTATGGTAGTCATCATTTTATGATGATGAGCTGATGATGTAAGGAACAACTACTTAACGGTTAGGAGTTAGAGGATAAATCTTTCAATATCATATGTATATATGTTACCTTTATTCGTATTCTTTCAAATTATTTAGGTAAGCTGATGATGGAAGGTGGAAGGTACAACTCCTCAACGGTTAGGAGTTAGAGGATAATTCTTTCAATTTCATACGTATCTAAAGACCTTCAGTCGTATACTTTCAAGTTATTTAGGTGAGCTGATGATAGAAGGTTAAACTCTTCAACAGTTAGGGATTAGAGGATGATTTTAATATTACATGTACGTATAGATCTTAATTTGTATTCTTGATGATGAAGTTTGATGATTTAGTTCAACTTACTACTTACCTACGATTGTTTGCACTAAAAACTGAAAAATTAAAACTTTTTATAAAAAATAATAAGGTATAGGCAATTTATGAAGAACCAGTTTATTTTACGCTTTTAGGTGTTTTTTTGGCAGAGAGTTTTCGTTGGATGTTTTTTGGAAGTCGGTTTTTTTTTTATAATGTATCATCAAAACGAATCTATACTAATATTATAAAGCTGCAGAGTTTGTTTGTTTGTTTGAACGCGCTAATCTCAGGAACTACTGGTCTGATTTGAAAAATTCTTTCAGTGTTTGATAGTCCATTTATCGAGGAAGGCTATAGGCTATATTTTATTTTCAAAAAAATTTGAGATCCGTAAGAAAATTCCTATTTCGTAACCCAAGGTGTGAAATCGAAAACCTTTTTTTGCGTGCGCTGCAATAACTATTGACAATAGAACAAAATAATGTATTACAGGTTTGTAGGTCCCATTAAGATCTACAAAAAAGTCCGCGAGAGCATGTATCTAACTATCATGGTTTAGTCATAATAACCGCTTTTGTGTTCAAAACAAATATTAAATCGACTGAAGAAAGAAACTACGTTAAATGTGTATCGTAATATTAACCCTTATCCAAATTAAGCATTATGTTATCAAGGGTATTTATGTAGAAGTAAAATACTTTTTGTTTCATCCCAATCGGACATTTCGTTTAGAAGTTATCACGAGTATAAAACGCTAAGAGTTGATACCTAATAATGAGTTATTTGCCAAAGAGTTTTTATCAACATAATACCTAATATTAATCTTTATCCAAATAAATATGTTGTTGATTAAGAGTATTAGATCTTCGAAGAGTATAATAAATACATCTATACTAATATATAAAGCTGAAGAGTTTGTTTGTTGGTTTGAACGCGCTAATTTCAGGAACTACTGGTCCAATTTAGCTATAGGCTATATATCATTACGCTAAGACCAATAGGAGCGGAGCACCAATAAAGAATGTTTAAAAAACGGGGGAAAATTATCACGCTACGGGCAATAGGCGACGCAAACGACGTTGCGTGGGTCAGCTAGTTTTCAATAAATTTATATGTAAATAATTTAAGTAATTTATAAAGGCTAGTAAGATGATGATGATATGTAATATAAAATGCGTAAGTATGGAATACGCATAAAATACTTTTTCTATAATCTATTATAAAACTTTAAAGCAATCCTAACTTATATTCAACCTTAACTATGTAGTACTGTACTAAGTGCCCTTCCAAACTATACATACATATACCACCGGCACGGTTAGGAGTTGGAGAATAATTCTTTCAATTTCATACGTATCTAAAGACCTTCAGTCGTATACTTTCAAGCTATTTAGGTGAGCTGATGATAGAAGATTAAACTCTTCAACAGTTAGGGATTAGAGGATGATTTTAATATTACACGTACCTTAATTTGTATTCTTGATGATGAAATTTGATTAAATAATTCAACTTACTACTTACCTACGATTGTTTGCACTAAAAACTGTAAAATAAAAACTTTTTATAAAAAAAAAAAACCGACTTCCAAAAACATCCAACGAAAACTCTTTGTCAAAAAACACTTAAAAGCGTAAAATAAACTGGTTCTTCATAAATTGCCTATACCTAATTCTTTATTCATTTAAATAGTAGTATTATAATGGGTGCTAGGTACCTAAAATCTGTTTGAAGTCGGTGCTAAGCCAAAAAGAATACAAACGAACAATTACAAAAGTCTAAGCGATAGTCACTTGGCACCGACTTCAAACAGATTTTAGGTACCTAGCACCCATTATAATACTACTATTTAAATGAATAAAGAATTAGGTATAGGCAATTTATGAAGAACCAGTTTATTTTACGCTTTTAAGTGTTTTTTGACAGAGAGTTTTCGTTGGATGTTTTTTGGAGGCGTTTTTTTTTTTTTTATAAAAAGTTTTTGTTTTGGCGGTCCACATTCGGTCGAATCTGGTCTACATTTGGTAGAATGTGGTCAAAATGTGGACCACCAAAACCAAATGTGGACAAAACATGGACCACATTTGGTTTTTTTTTAAAATTTTTGCTTCTATCATCTATCATTATGTCTTCCTTAAAACGAAAAAGTAAGTACATAATCTCATAGATTTAGTTGTTAGTATTGAAAGACCCAAAGACAGCTGTTATTACAAACTGATAACCTCAATAATAATAATATAATTATGTACTTATGAACTCAAACAGGATACTGTCTGAGTTTAAGGACATAACCTTAGTCATAAAATATGTGCAAACAGAACAACCATTAAAGTCCTTTCGACTTTAAGAAAAATACGTTTTTAATTTCAGTGTGACCAATGTACTTATGTTGCAGCCATTGTTCCCTCGCAGCAGTCGCAGCACCAATTACAGCTGCACATAATACGTGATTGATTAGATTAAATCATAAAAGTGATGTAACATCCATTGCTTTAACAGCATTCCCTTCTAGTTGTTATAGCGACTGCACTCGTAATTCTGAAGTTGTTACATATCACAGGTAAGAAGAAGTCATTAAATAATAATAAAAAAATTCTTAAGGCAAATTAAAAATGCCACATATTCAGGTAACTTCGTGGTAAATACCTTAAAAAAGCTGTAGTTACTACCAGGGCCCTCCCACAGTAACGAGTCTATACTATACAAAGCTACTCATAAAAATAGCGTACAAATAAATTTAATAACAAGGTAATCTTACACGGGTGTATAAAGCTGTCTATTAATAAGGGAATTACAGCAATATGTTCAATAATTTAAGAGGTGTAAGGTAAATTAAAGTTTTAAGCATTGAAGACTGTAATTTTTATCGCTGCAATATTTAGTCGTGGTCGTAGAAAACTATGATTGTATTTGTTCCATCAATAAAAGTACAAGAACTTATGCTTTCTACATTTAATCTATCTTAGCTCTCTAGAACCCGTTTATCCCAACTGGCATCGCTTCTTTGGCCAGCCCAGCATACACGAGTTGTGTTGGTAGGTATTATTTTCTTTGTCGGATGGCTTTTACGAACTTTATCCTTCAAAGAAAAGTAAAACTAGATTCATAGCCTGGCGCATGTTTATAATCATTATCATCCTCAACACCCTATATTTGTCCACTGCTAAATGTACCTAAGCCTCTCCCTTAAATGGCAGCACGTTTATAAACTGAGGACTAATCACACTGGTAGTGTCTAATTCTAGTGACTATTATGATTTCTATCGTAATAACTTTCTCCCTTAAGCTACCTACGGAACACATACTTACGAAGAAGGTTGAATTATCAAGAAGACTGAAGATTAAAATCTGTTTTTAAGCTAAACTTACACCATATAAGAGGCAGAAGTGTCCACTTCTTTAGCTTCTTCTAAATTAAAACAGATCCATAGCAACACGTAGTAGCATTGTACGTAGTAGTAGTACTAATCTTCTATAGTCGTTTCGATAAAGGAGGGTTTAAGCTACTTCTGTCTCCAAGATCGGTAATGATCTTATTGTTCTAGTTGAAGATCATTGAAAAACTGCATCATCCTTCGTTGAATCATGATAATTCCAGTTCATTTGCACTGTAAAATTTCCAGTACAAGCAGATTATAGGTAAGTGCCTACATTACAAGAAAAGTTTTAAGTATTTTGTCACCGGAAAATGCTGTCGAATATTTGTAACTGAAAAGACACTGTATATCAGGGTTGATATGATTTAAATCGTGATTTTAATCAAATGTTTTTTTTATAAAAATCAATGATTTAAATCATTAAATTTTTACTGCAACCAAATCGGCTAAAAATTGTCTAGGGACTTCGCCCGACATAGACTACGGCGCGCACACGTTTACAATTCCCTGCGAGCGATTACCGACACAGTTCCGGGATTCCAAATATTACAGGACATGTTCTAAAAGTTATCAAATATTTCAGAAATCATTTCGCGCATGCTATTCAAATTCAATTCAAAGCGACAAGTATTCGATTTCCGATAGTGTTCTCATCTGGAAAGAATTAGAATATGTACTTTAATGAGTTGCTAAGTTTTTACTTTCCTTGTCATTTTTTCAACACTACTGTTTTTTAAATTGTTGATTTTAGTAGAACTTGTTAAATTATCTTATAATTGTATAAATAATTATATTTTTAAAAATACGTTGTTTTAATTTAATAAATAACTGATCTTACAGTAATAAAAAAGACAAGTAAATAAAAACATGAAAACAATCTGATTTAAATTAAAAAAATCCGATTTAAATCAAATAAAGCCAATTATTATGTTTTTTTTTAAAAACATGCTTTTTATCAACCCTGCTATAAATTATAAAGTGGGTGAATCTTGAATTTCGATGATTCTACTTTTTTCTACTTCTTCTGTAAGATCAAGTTGAACATTATTGATACACTGTACCAAACTTACTTGAATCACGTTAATCTAAGTAGGTACATTATGAAAATTTCAGTACTGAAACAAGCAGATTATGGTTAAGTACAAAGTGACTTATACTTTTCAAGTACTGTCACCAAAAGATGCGATGTCAAGTATTTGTAATTGGAAAGTTGAAATACTTTAAATTAATAAAGAAACCACTTTTAAATGCTTTGATGTTGTCTAGCAATATCTATACTATATAAATGTATATACCTAGTTTATATATTGGTTTTCTATACCTATATTGTATAGAGGTAAAGTTTGTGAGGTTGTAGGGGATAATGTCTAGATCTACTGAATCAATTTTGAAAATTCTTTTACTAATAGAAAGCCGCATGATGCCCAATGATGCGACCGGAGGCCTAATGATGCATAAGCATCACTAGGCCGCAATGGTGTGGGTCACCATACTGCATTGTTGCATTGTCTGTTTTTCTTCAGGCAGACTAGAGTCACTTTTGCAGGCCCATTATGTAGGTATATATAAAAAAACTTGATTTGTTAGTGTCAAAGGTGTCTTTTTCATGGTAGTCAGATTTGCTTAAAAATGTTTAACGCGCAAGAATGTGGGTGTTTATAAAATGATGCATATTGCTGAGGTTTGTCTTCTGTTTCTGAATTTGATTTCCTTACTAGGATACCTCAAAGAGAGTGCCGTGGTTCATGTAATGCTTTTCTTTACACATGCTCCTGAAAATGTGAAGTTCCACCTTGTTCTCCCTTTCATGCTTCATAATCTTCTTCATACCGGACCGGAGGCCCAATTAGTCTAGTCAACAAGTTCCATACTTGTTGACTAGACTAAAAGATGCACAAGCATCACTAGGCCGCCATAGTGTGGGTCACCATGCTGCATTGTTGCATTCGCAATGAGTATGGTGGCCACCACTCGTGGATTCTGCTTATGCTTTCCATCAGGCAGAGTAGAGTCATTTTGGCGGGCCAAACATAAAAAAAAAAAAAAAAAAAAAAATATGAGACAAGTGCACGCCTTTAAAAAGTTGTAACAAAAGAAAACAAAATTTACAAACAATCTCTTTGTATTTCACATAAAATACTATGTACCAGAATGATATCAATTATAATTATTTATTAGCACAGAATGCGTCATATCGATCGTTACAGATCTTTAGATTTACTACAATTGAAGTACTTGGTTACTGGTACTAGGGCTATGGGTAGATATCACATAGATCTGCAGATTATCTACGTACCATTTGAGCCAATATCGACAATTAAGAAGGATACTAGTTGCAATTAAATGTATCGTTATCTGGGACACAATGTCCGTTCTATTAGTTTCATGTTTATCGCCACTCGTTGGAGTAAACGAACAAGCTGCTAGGAAATCTCGCAGAATTCTTTAACTTCTTACTGTAATACTACTAAAACTAACTGATCAGTTTAATGAAGTACATAGTTACTCATATTTCTAAGGCCTAGTTTCATCGTTCCTTTTTTTTTATGTATGGCCAGCCAAAATGACTACTCTGCCTGATGGAAAGCATAAGCAAAATCAAAGAGTGGTGGTCACCATACTCATTGCGAATGCAGATAATGCAGCATGGCGACCCACACCATGGCGGCCTAGTGATGCTTCTGTATCTTTTAGTCAAGTCAACAAGTATGGAACTTGTTGACTAGACTATTTGGACCTCCTGACTTGGCGAAAGTGCTATAAGTAAGACCTTGCAGAGACACCGTCAGGGAAATCAAGAACAAAATAATAAAAAAATACCGACCAAATGTGTGTCAGGCCACTTATGGACTAGGGTTCCGTAGTTACCCATTTGATATTATTCATGTGTAAGGGAGGTACCACAAAAAAATTTTTTGTCATTTGTCAAATTTTATTTTAGAACTTTGTCCATGTCGACGTGGTAAATACACTAACTGTTTGGAAGGTAAGACGAGGACGTATGGACGGACAGATGGAGGGACATGACGAGACTGGTTCCGAGACGTGAATTACGGAACCCTAAAAAGAGCGTGGTTGTGAGGTGAACATGGACATGATATGCCGTAACATGAATTATGTCAAAGTATAGGGGCACGGGCCGTGCCCATATACTGTATTTATTTTGTAAATACTGAAAATATTGTATAAACAGCTTTAGAATTAGTTACATACAATTTTTGTGACAGTAAAATGAATTTGTAATTAATCAAACAAGTTCTAACCTAACTCAATAGCCATTGAAATATTTATTTTGTAAATACTGAAAATATTGTATATCTCTTGCGACACGGCACAGGAGAAGAGAAATACTATATTTTCTTTTCAAATCACGTATTATTTATTTAGTTTGTATTAAAACATATTGCGTACAGTGTTGTACTATAGAAACAGAGATGTAATTTAAAACCAATTATAGTAGGCTAGCTACAAATTACAGCTAGTGCATGTACCTACTTATTTGCTTTATTATAATATTAAATTAGTTACTAACTGGCACATTAACGCAGAATCTAAATCACTAAAGCTACAAACTTCAAATTTTAGCAACTTAAGCTTTCTTATGTTGTAAGTACCTACTGATAAACTATATTTGAAAATTTCAGCCCTAAGGTGATTAAATAAGGGAAGAATAGATGTACCTATTGATATTTATCAAAGTTAGAAACAAGAATTAAGATATGATCAAGCGAGCCAGCCGCGTTTAATGGTTTGGTAAAATTACTTACAGAGTGAATGGTTCGGTGAATTTGATTATTTGCATTTCCACTCAGGCTTATGAATGTTTTAGAACAAAATCTTGTCTCTTTGACTACACAGACAGCGCAGTGGTATAAGTGATCGCACGTCGTATTCTACTGTGCTGATTGTTGTGGGTTCAAACCCCACATGGGACAACACTTTGTTTTTCGGACGCTGGGGTACTCTTTGTGTTTCATGTATGCTTGTTAAGTCCCCCTCGATACAGGATTCATTCTTAATGTGGGAGTTGTGTTTAAAAAAAAACACAGATTTTGCAGTTCCCGCAACCATCGGAGGCAATGAAAACGACTTTAGAAGTTTTTGAAAAATTATTAATCAATTTCGGCGTTCACAACGTCTCGTTTGTCATTACAAAACTTACTTTTTAGAGCCTTTTGGTTTAGAGAGTTTATGTCTAACTGTCTAAAGTTATTATTTTTGCCGGTTAGATATAGTAGGTACGATTAAAATAAGTCCGGTATATATCTAGAGAATTGACCACCGTTGCACTATTGCGTTCATTCACATGGCCAGTCACCGATACCTTGAATACCTGTGTATTTATGTGTGTAAAACACCTGTTCGCCGTGAATTGCTGTTCTGGAATGTTTGCTACTTCTGATAGCCATTTTTAGCCTACTACGTCGAAGCCAAAAGGAAGGTTAATAGTTTTGGAAATCTGTGTAGGTATAATGTTCCAACGTAGCGCCAAAACTACTGAACCGATTTTAATGAATACGGTGTCAATAGATTCGTAATGATGGCTCGAAGACAAAGTCGAAGTCAAAAATATTTTATTCAATAAATAGCACTTATTTAACAGGCACTTATGAATAGTCAATATTTAATATTTAAAAATCGAGTGATTCAAGTCGCCAGTTCCAAGTGCAGCCTACCCTTCATGGAGAAGAATCTGGTAAGATACTTAATTGTTGCTCCTTTTAAAAAAAATGAATAGGGTTTTTGAATGAGACACGACTTGTTGACATCCTGAGTTCGAGCGGGAGCGCGTTCCATAGCAGTACAGCTTGCACAAAGAACGAAGAGTTCACGAAGTTGGAATTGTGGGAGGGACACGAGAGAAGCAAATTGTTAGATGAGCGAAGATTTCTATCGTGATTCGAGGATAAGAAACGGAGGCAGGGTTCAAGGTAAGTAAGTGAAGATGGGGAGTTGAGGAACGAAAAGAGATAGGTCAACGCTCACTGACTGCGGCGCTGGCGAATAGGTAACCATTGCAATTGAGAACGGAAAGTAGACACGTGGTCATACTTGCGGAGATTGAATATGAATCGAATGCAGTTATTAAGAAGACGGTCAAGTTTATTAAGGAGGTCTGCATTCAGGTCGAAATAACACACATCACCATAATCGATTAAGGGGATAATGAGGGACTGTGTGAGTGAGAGTTTCGTTTTAGGAGGCAAGAAGTTCTTAAGACGTTAGAGTGTTCGTAGGTTATCTGTTACTTTCTGGCTCACATGAGTAATCTGGGCCCGCCAATCAAGAGTTGAGTCGATGAACAGGCCAAGGTCTTTGACTACGTGGCTCCAAGGTATCACTAAGCCGTTGAAGACGACCGGCGAGATTGACGTGGTATCCAATAGATTTATCATGATCTTGCTGCCAACTAATATTGCTTGGCATTTAGTAGGGTTAACTGACAGCCCGAATCTCAACGACCAAGATTTTATGAACTCCAGGTCCCTGTTGATGTTGTCGATGGATTGCGATATGTCCTCCACCCTTGCCTGTGAATACAGCTGCAGATCATCGGCATACAGGTGATACGAACACCGAAGGTGATCAGTAATGAGGTTGATAATTATAAAAAAGGGTTTTCGTTGGATGTTTTTTGGAAGTCGGTTTTTTTTATAAAATGTATTTATTTTACAATTTTTAGTGCAAACAATCATAGGTAGGTAAGTAGTAAGTAGAACTATTTCATAAAAGTTCTGTTGATGTAAATAACTTTAGTGATTTAAATGTCAACCCCTATTTCACCCCTTAGGTTTAGAATATCCAGAAACGCTACACAATACGTTAATATTCATTTTTATCAATAGCCCAAAAATAAAGATTGACGTTTCTAACTTAAAAAATACGAACTTTTATACAATCTTTCAACCCCTATTTCACCTTCTTAGGTTTAGAATATCCAGAAACGCTACATAACACGTTAATACTCATTTTTAATCAATAGCCCAAAGATAAAGTTTTATGTTTCTAACTAAATAATTAAATAAAAAAGCTTTTTAAAAACAAGCTTTTACTGGAATGCCTCATGGCGAATCAAACGAGTCCAACCTCGATGATGTTGCGACCTTTCTTCACAGAGTTCCTATGGCGACCTTCCAGCTCCAGCATCAGATCAGCTCTATGTCATAACAATATTGTATTGTCATGCTGTATACATATGCTTGCAAAATTTCAGCAAAATCGGTTGAAGATATCTGCTTCAAAATTGAGTTGCAAGATTCCACCCGAACATACAAGCATACATACATTGCAAGTTAATAAAAAGCTTGTAAAAAAGACGGACTTTCGGACAAACTTTCAACCCCTATTTCACCCCCTTAGGGGTAGAAATTCCAAAATGCCTTCCTTAGTGGGTCTCTACTCAATAAAATGAGCCGTAAAGAATACAAATTAAGGTCTATACGTACGTGTAATATTAAAATCATCCTCTAATCCCTAACTGTTGAAGAGTTCAACCTTCATCAGCTCACCTAAATAACTTGAAAGTATACGTCTAAAGGTCTTTAGATACGTATGAAAGTGAAAGAATTATCCTCCACCTCCTAACCGTTGAGGAGTTGTACCTTCCACCTTCCATCATCAGCTTACCTAAATAATTTGAAAAAATACAACTAAAGGTAACATACATACATATGATATTTAAAGATTTATCCTCCAACTCCTAACCTTTAAGGAGTTGTAACCTTATACATCAGCTCATCATCATAAAATGATGACTACCAGACGCAAATACTGGTGTAACTTCAGAAAATATACGAAAATCATAGCATGTGCCTACGAAAAATGAGGGTTTCCCTCGATTTCCCTGGGATCCCATCAAATTGGCATATGGTATGCTACGAATCGCATCACACGCGCAGTTTGGTTGAACAGCATATTATGTCCCGCGCCGTCATATTTGTTTATTAATTCCTTTGTTGCCGAATGTAAAGTATTTTTGTGATTGTAAATTGATTTCATGTTGAAAATACCTCACAGCTTTAGAATTAGTTACATAAAATTGTTGACAGTAAAATGAATTTGTAATTAATCAAAGAAGTTCTAACCTAACTCAATAGCCATTGAACGGCCTACTGTAAGACCGACCAATCAGGGACAATTATAAGCGGTACATCACAGTTGATAATCTTTCGATATTTTATAGTCTCGCTAGGTAGATTATAATCTAACTGTTTTTGCAATCTTATGGTGTCATATAAATATTTTGAAATAGTCCACTGTTGGACATAGGCCTCTTCTTAAAAAGAAGATTTTTACTTTCTTATTCACACGTTTTTATTGGCCTTTTGTAACCGTGCCGTGCTTTTTTTCCTTAACTATAATTTATCATTGTTCCTAAATGATTTATACAAAACGATATAAAATGAATACCTATACATATGGTACAATGCAAAGTTGCACTAAGTTACATAATAAAAATATTGACAAAGCGAATCCTCCGAACACGTTGACGTTACCTTAAATTAAATTTTTATACATTAGTTAATGGTCGTCCTGAGGTAGAAATTCGAGCATTTTTCTTTTTTGTTTATTGTTGATTTTTTAGCTCTCCGAACTCCTCCTAGATATAAACTTTAACTGTGCTAAGTTTCATATTTCATACGCCTCCGTTCGCATACTTTTCTTTTTTCAAGTTTTTGCTTCACGTATTAATTTATAGATTTTTACGAGTTACATTTACAAGTGTAACAAACTACCAGCGACATTATAACAGCATGTTATCAATCGGAACAATGGTTATATCGATCGGCACAATGATTTAACGACAAAACCAATAATTCTAAATCAAACAAGCGTTTATGAGTCGCTCGGGCAGTAATGACAGTATAGACACGACGTAGCATACCTAGGCATGTGCTAGATATTCAATTGAATGGATTAATTGGTGAACGGAGGGTGGTCCATGGACGGTTGTTCCTCGGCGTTCGCTCGGTTACATAATAGTTGTTTTACCACTTGTGTATATGGAAAACACTGGAAACTATCGCGATTTGTAAGCAATTTGTACCTACAACAATTTCAATTAAAGCAATAGATGCACTTCTTAACATACTATAAAACAAAGTCGCATAAATCGTCGTCGTCGCAAAAAGTCGTATAAATATACACACATCAAAAGTGTCTAGGGATCAAGCATTTTTATGCGGATTTCTTGAGATTGAGATGTGGCTTTGGCCCTGGCCTGCTCAGTCGCCAGACGTGAACCCGATTGAGCATGCATGGGATATGCTACAGAGAAGAGCTCTGCCGAATATGGAGGGTATCCAGTCGCAAGAAGACCTTTTTTTGTTGTTGCAACGAACATGGGCGGCCATTCCACAGCGTGTTTGGATGAACTCATTTTGAGTATGCCAAACCGATGTTCTTGTGTTGTTAGTGTTCGCGGTAGAAACACGGATTATTAATTGTTTAAGTTACCTAATACAATTTTAAAGAAAACTGTTATTTCAGTCTTTTTTTCGAACTTTAATGTTAGTGGTTCAAATGTCAAAAATCCCTTTATTAGGAAAATGGCAAATTTCTTTATGGCAAAGGTGACTTGGTTTATCGTTACTGTGACAAACGAAAACACTTTATTTGATGAATCCTTAAAGAAAATTTTAATTAATATCAATCAGGAGAAAAGTTAATGCAAAAATATATGTTGATCCCTAGACACATATGTTGATCCCTAGACACTTTTGATGTGTGTAGATAGATGAATTTACCTACAAATTACTTATCTCTCTCTGTATCTGTCTGTCAAGACCCCTTTTCTCACGCGTTCAAGCTGAAATTCATGTCAAATACTCAAGTCTACTGTCCCTTGGAGCTGTGAAAAAACTTCTAAGCCAACGCAAGATACAGCCGTTTATGCTGCAAATTTTCGACACTCGCAAGGGAATCAAAACCTACAGGGTATTTCCCGTGATCTCAGAATCTTGAAATTTAAGGTAAGGAGCAAGGTCTTATAACACAGATATAAGAATAATTGCGAACAGCATATATTTTTAGTCACATCATATAATATACCTCCAGGTTTGTACGTAACCCTCGGTGCCCGAGTACGACTCGCAGTTGGCCGATTTTTTTCAAATAGTCATCATTGTTACAGTTATCTAAAGTGGCACTGCCATATGTAATGTTTTTGATTCTTATATTGTACCGTAACACTCACAAAGAAAGACAATAAGTGTTTTAAAGTTACACAACAAATCCCAGGAAACGCGCCGTCGGGTAGTCATTTTATTCGCTACGTAGGCACAGTAGCTGTGTGCAATGCAAGCGACAATTTTACCATTGCGTAACAGAGTAGGCAGCAATTTGCGAGGCATGGTGCGTATCGCCTATGGAGTTATGGGGTATCAAAGCGGTTTCATTGACTCCTGGCCCCTACGTCACGGCAAGTGCTCACCATACAAAGTCATGTTTAGTGTAACAAGTGTTAATGATGGGGTACCACGGATCCACGGTTCCTATGTGAACATACTCAACTAGCGCAGTATTCTGATTGATTGCGTGATAACTGTCCAGCTGTCGGTTTTACAAATTAAATACAGCTCAAAACTCATTATTTCAAATATAACTAAGTTTATAATTCTCATGTAAACACGCTATTAATTTTCTACCGTTATGGTGTTTTAATATTTTCATTATATCGTCAAATTAAGTTATATTCTTGCGGTCTGAGAAAGATTAATGTCGAAATCGAACACGTAGTGACTTATTTATCTTTCATTTCTAATATAGTCTATGAATGGATTATATTGTGGCGATTTAAGCCTTCATGGTGCAGATATACAACATGCACGTCACAATACTGGCAGGTGGAAAGTCCTGTTCGAAATGAATATTCTTTATTTTGATTTATATAATTTAAAATGTTGACTTTTAGGCCATGTTCAGACGACGAGCGCTCAACGCGCGTTTTGCTAACGCGCATTAACAACTGCATTAAAAAACGCGCGTTAGCATGTGTACACCTAGAACAAAATTTACATGTAGTTGTAAACGCGCGTTGAGCGCTCGTCATCTGAACATGGACTTTGGAATGCTGAAGAAGAAATAGAAGATTCATGTCAGCGGCCGTAGAGTCAAGACCGCCCTGGCTGTGAAATAAAAGTGTAATCCTATATTGTAAAATAGTTATCTCAAAGTAAAAAACGTACTAAGCGTGTGGTCGTCTTGTTATTTCCCGAAATTCAGGCGCTGATCCTCTGAGCTACACTAAACCCCCACAATATTTATTAAAATTTTTGCTAACTGAATGTTTAAGGAATGGTTACGTTCGCGTGTCTTCATATTTAATCCTATTATGTGGGTTTTTGTTACAAATACAATTTTATATTGCAGGTACTGGAAAAATTATGACATGTTTTAGAAAATCATTTCGTAAGAACTGCAGATAAGTTAGGCTATACATATATATGTTACTTTCTTTGTTAGGCGTTCTATGGATTACAATAACAATTAACAAGAAACAAAAACCGACTTCAAGGTTCGACTCGATTTCTCTTGGATGCCACTATCAGATCTTAGTGTCCTTATCATGGCACCACCGTGGGGATATCTTCTTTCCATTAAAAAAGTTTTTATTAAAAAAAAACGACTTCCAAAAACCATCCAACGAAAACTCCCTGCCAAAACACACTAAAAAGCGTAAAATAAACTGGCTCTTCATAAATTGCTATGTGCCAATTCTTGTCAATACCTAATTCTTTATTCATTTAAATAGTAGTATTATTATGTGTGCTAGGTACCTAAAATCTGTTTGAAGTCGGGGCCAAGCCAAATGTAATAGTAGTTGCCACACTATTATAACACACATAAAAAAAACATATATACGGTCGAATTGATAAACCTCCTCCTATTTTTGAAGTCGGTTAAAAAAGAATCATCAACATCGGTTCATAAACGACCAAGTTATCCGCGAACACACAGAAAAAAAAGCATATAAACGTTCGAATTGAGAACCTTCTTTTGTAGTCGGTTAAAAAAATAAATACATGTCAAAGTTTATATATTGTCGCACATAACAAACATTTGAATTAGGTATAGTTATATTTCTTGTTTCGTTTCCTATGTTTGATATACTTCTGAAGCATAAGATGAAGAAAATGTGTTGAACTATTTTATTTCTATGTAGAAGTAACAGTTTAAATAAAGTTAGTCTAGTATTATAACAAATCGTACTAATAGCTTGATGATTTGAAATTATTATATGAATTTTTCCTTTTTATTGACTTGCAAAGATATTATAAAATATTTATCCAAAGTATTTCTCATGCGGAACAACTGTCGGTTCTCAGAGGTAATAACTCCTTAACTACAACTAGGTAAGTATTTAGTAATTCATTGCTCTTTCAGACGTTTTTATGTGTCAATAGACCGTTGAATAAGCACTTAAATAAGCGCGTTCTTGATTATTACGATGATATTGATTTATTTAAATAGATATTTATGTCTTTGACTAGTGGATATATGGAGCATAAAGATAAATAGATACTAGTCACGTGTTTGTCATCTTTACATTGTATAAAATTATAAAATGAAGTCCATGTTAGTTCTTATACGCTGAGATCTTTACAACTTGGTACGCCACGAAGTTTAATACGGTTTTCAATAATAGAATAATACATACATCAAAAGTGTCTAGGGATCAAGCATTTTTATGCGGATTTCTTGAGATTGAGATGTGGCTTTGGCCCTGGCCTGCTCAGTCGCCAGACTTGAACCCGATTGAGCATGCATGGGATATGCTACAGAGAAGAGCTCTGCCGAATATGGAGGGTATCCAGTCGCAAGAAGACCTTTTTTTGTTGTTGCAACGAACATGGGCGGCCATTCCACAGCGTGTTTGGATGAACTCATTTTGAGTATGCCAAACCGATGTTCTTGTGTTGTTAGTGTTCGCGGTAGAAACACGGATTATTAATTGTTTAAGTTACCTAATAAAATTTTAAAGAAAACTGTTATTTCAGTCTTTTTTTCGAACTTTAATGTTAGTGGTTCAAATGTCAAAAATCCCATTATTAAGAAAATGGCAAATTTCTTTATTAATGCAAAGGTGACTTGGTTTATCGTTACTGTGACAAACGAAAACACTTTATTTGATGAATCCTTAAAGAAAATTTTAATTAAAATCAATCAGGAGAAAAGTTATTGCAAAAATATATGTTGATCCCTAGACACATATGTTGATCCCTAGACACTTTTGATGTGTGTAGATTCAAGAGGAAGGTTTATTTTAAATGAAGAGAATTATGAACAGTTATTAGACTTTTTAACCATTGTAACTAACTTACCTCCTAGTTTACGAACAAGTCGCCAAAGTTCAAAACAGATAGCAAATTATTATTTAAAATACCTGCATTACTACCACTGAGGTAGAAATAGCAATGTTGTTAACATTTACAATATCATACGTACGCCATTGGCAATTGCTTGGGGAAATTGAGCCTTACCTACTTCACTATGCTAAATCTATGAATAGCGAAAGATTATAATTATAATAGCAGAAAAGATTCCGTCGTGGGAGAGCCACGCTTCGGCAAGAATGGGCCGGCTCGACCAGAGTGATACCACGGCCTCACAGAAAACTGGTGTGAAACAGCGCATGCGCTGTGTTTCACCGAGTGAGTGAGGATACCGGAAGCCCTTACCCCAACCCCCATTACCCCCCCATCCTTTAAAGGTCGGCAACGCACTTGTGACGCCTCTGGTGTTGTGGGTGTCCATGGGCGGCGGTAATCGCTTACCATCAGGCGATACGTCTGCTCGTTTGCCTCCTTATTCCAGAAAAAAAAAGAATGGTCCTAGAACAAAAGTACCGCAAAGAGAAGAATAACTTGAACCAAACCCAAAGCCAAAACCCCTATCCAAGTACAGGCCTATGTTTAGCGGTGGAATGTTAAGGACTATTAATGCAGACAGTACCTGGTAAAAGGATTATATAGTTACACATATTATGTCATGCTTTGGCTCTTCTGATCTAAAAAATATCCAATCAGAAATAGCTGTTTCGTATGAATCGTATACTTTACTTTTGCGCTGGGTAACGTTAACCCCAACGGCGACGCTCAAAAGAAACTTACATATTTAGGATATTTTTATATCATTAGGATGTTTTAATACGATTGAGAAGCTGAAGCGAAAATCTCGGACTCGCGCACGTAGGGTTCCGTACCATTATCCAACAAAAACGAGCAAAAAAAAATGTTTTTTGTATAACCCCCCTTAAATATTTGTTTTATTTTAATTATCTATTTTTAAAGTGAATATACACACATCAAAAGTGTCTAGGGATCAAGCATTTTTATGCGGATTTCTTGAGATTGAGATGTGGCTTTGGCCCTGGCCTGCTCAGTCGCCAGACTTGAACCCGATTGAGCATGCATGGGATATGCTACAGAGAAGAGCTCTGCCGAATATGGAGGGTATCCAGTCGCAAGAAGACCTTTTTTTGTTGTTGCAACGAACATGGGCGGCCATTCCACAGCGTGATTTGGATGAACTCATTTTGAGTATACCAAACCGATTCTTGTGTTGTTAGTGTTCGCGGTAGAAACACGGATTATTAATTGTTTAAGTTACCTAATAAAATTTTAAAGAAAACTGTTATTTCAGTCTTTTTTTCGAACTTTAATGTTAGTGGTTCAAATGTCAAAAATCCCTTTATTAGGAAAATGGCAAATTTCTTTATTAATGCAAAGGTGACTTGGTTTATCGTTACTGTGACAAACGAAAACACTTTATTTGAAGAATCCTTAAAGAAAATTTTAATTAATATCAATCAGGAGAAAAGTTATTGCAAAAATATATGTTGATCCCTAGACACATATGTTGATCCCTAGACACTTTTGATGTGTGTATATCTAAACATTCTGTGAATATTTCAAGGGCCTACCTGTTACCGTTATCAATATCGAGCAAAAACGAGCATAAAATCACTTTTGTTGTATGGGAGCCCCCTTAAATATTTATTTTTTTCTGTTTTTTAGTATCTGTTGCTATAGCGTCTACATAAATACATCATCTCTGAAAATTTCAACTGTCTAACTATCACGGTTCATGAGATACAGCCTGGTGACAGACGGACAGCGAAGTCTTAGTAATAGGGTCCCGTTTTACCCTTTGGCTACGGAACCATAAAAAGTACAATTCGTGGGTAGTTACATTTTCTTTACTGATTTCCAAATTACGATTCTAGCCATATATTTAAACTAGCTTTTACACGCGGCTTCGCTTACGCAGACTTTCATCCCCTGATATACCCCCTTAGGGATGGAATTTCCAAAATTCCTTTCTTAGTGCTCACGTACGTTCTATAAAGAACCTACATGCAAATTTTCAGGATTCTAGCTTCAGCGGTTTGGGCTGTGCGTTAATCTCTGGGTATGTCAGTCAGTCAGTCCTTCCTCTTTTATATATATAGATAGATAGATAGATTACGTAGGGAGGTTTAAGTACCAAACTAAAGCAATCAATAAATACATTATTTGTTCAATTGGGTCATACTGTTGTACTTATACGTAAAGGACATATGAGTTAATCTTCATTATTGTTTGTTAATTAGTTCCTGACCTAACAACGATGATCAAATTAATTTGAACTATGGATTCGACGCTCGAAATCAATAGTTCTTACAAAATATTCAGTTACGTTCTACTCATGGTTATTGTTATGGGTGAAGGTCAATTTATTTATTTATTTTTCCTCGAATTCACAATACATAGTTCACAATACACTATTGGTGACATCAATAAGGAAAAATGTTTTCAGAATAATTTTAGATGAATTATGATAATATAAGCAGCTGATAAAAAGATCCATAGGTAGTAGGTACACGTTATTAGATTAGAGATAGGCACACTCACAATACGTATGTGTAATTTAGGGTGCATACACATTAGGTTGTTCGTTTGTCTAAAAAGTACAGTGTAATCGATTTTAATGTAGGAAGAGCTCAATTATTTTTAATGGTATATTACTATCTAGGAAAATGCTCCATTAACGAATTTATCACAAAATGTATCGGAATACATTAAAGTGTGTTGTGGAAATTTAGTTTTAGTAAATGTTATTGTCTCTTCTTTTAAAAAAAATGTTTTCAGTCAATCAGAAATAATCTTTATTACTTATCGCTGAACCTAACTTAGTTGTTTTACTATTTAAAACATCACTTAAAGCTTTCCTTTGTAAAGAATATAGGACATTCGCTCTATACAAATGGAGTAATCAAAAGATATTTTCCGAATTAAAATTCGCATAGGTGTTAAACGTCCGTAACACAATTCTGAAAGCAGTAAAAAAAATGGTGGATATACTTAACAATTCGACGTTTAAAGTTGAAATCAAATACAAAAAAGATAAATTGGACATTACATGATAATGCCACCTGGCAAGGAAGGGAAGATACATATCACAATAGTTACCTTGTCTACCTATACATTAAATCCTATCACATCACATCACACTAGTATATAAATGCGAAAGTTTGTGTATATGTGTTTGTTACTTCTTCACGCAAAAACTACGGAACGGATTTGGATGAAACTTTACAGTAATATAGCTTATACATAAGAATAACACAGAGTACTATTTGCCGCGATAATCGATATACACCCGGGGCGGAGCCGCGGGCAACAACTAGTTAATATTATAAACGCGAAAGTTTGTAAGTATGGATGGATGGATGTTACTCTTTCACGCAAAAACTGCTGAACGGATATGGATGAAACTTTACAGTAATATAGCTTATATATCAGAATAACACATAGGCTACTATTTGCCGCGATAACCGACATATATGCGGGCGGAGCCGCGGTCAACAACTAGTATAACATAATGTGAATGACTTTTGACTCATTGATACCGAAGTAGCTAGCCTTTATGGTTGAGTGTGTTTGTGTAATCCTGACAGGAATATTCCGTCCGTCGATGTATACAAGTTGCATGAAGTTTAAAAAAATCTCAGTAACAGCATAAAGTGTGGAAACGAATCACATAGGGTCAAATGAACATAAAATATTGGTAGTATACTACTTACCCGCTTTTGGGGATTAACAAGGGTAAATTCAAACTTAGAAAAATGTATGATGAAACATACACAGAAGTTATACCTATAACAATCCCATTAGTCTTCACAAAAAATATTGTTTATGCTAAGTTATTCGCAGGACGCTGATCGAAAAGTTAGCAAGAACGGGTCAGGGCACATAATAAATTAAGCAATACTTAATAGTAATACACTTAATTATGTGTTATATATAGAACCTATACTTATTATGTATAAGATAGTTTCGACTTTATGCTTTGGTAATTTAATATTTAATTTGCAAGGCACTCGTAAATTTTAACACTGTTTTACCTGTTCAAGTTGCAAACATAAACGTTAAAAGGTAACTGACAAATGTACTGGAATTGCGTTTCTCAACGTACGTCATGTTGTCAAAACAAAATATTAACCAAAGAGAATAAAGCTGTTAGCGATTGTAGAAACAGAATCGACGTGAAACACTCACACTTGGCTAAGGGGACATAACTAGGAAACATAGTGGGAGAGCCACGTTTCGGTATGAATGGGCTGGCTCGACCATTGTGATACCACGGTCTCACAGAGAACCGGTGTGAAATAGCGCTTGTACTGTGTTTTCACCAAGTGAGTGAGGATACTGGAGGCCCATACCCAAACCCCCCATCCCCCTCACCTCACCAGGTGATATGTCTACTCGTTAGCCCCTATTCCATAACAAAAAAATAAAAAAAAACATAAGTGAGTCACTCTTAGATTGTAGCACAACCACATTTCGAGAAATAAAACACGCTTTATACAGGGTCACTTAGTTTGATATAAGTATTTCAAAAAGACCCTCATCATCCTTTGAACCTTTTCCCAAACAAGGTTGACGTCGGCATTTTGTCTACTCCGACGCACATGGCTGAATTTAGATTTTTTTCTGAAGATCTAAATTCATTCAACATATCCAAGTTATGGTCAAATCACCAACATTTATGGAAATTACCCTCTTTTATTGGCTAGTCATGTAATAAGGAGAAACTAGGAATAGTGCATACCATATTTGTTCAGGTTCAGTAAACTTCTTTTACCGTTACCGTGTTGGCACAAGTAATGCTTTACAACTCAAGAGTTTGGTTTGTGCTTACACTATTGACGTCAATAGGTTCCTAAAGCGAGTAAGTTATATTTACAAATCATACCTATATTTGAATGTACACATGTCAGCATAAAAAATACAAGCATGTCTCTATGTTTTCAAAATTTTATACTTACTAAATAAATAAATTCTTATTTAGACACGTAATTATTAGAGTTCTGACAGTTATAGCGAATGTTTTTGACAGTTCATTAATTATCATAAACTGCCATCTTCCACATCACAAAGAAAAAAAACGTACTCCTTGTTAGTTTAAAAAAACAACCTACTCAATTATAATCCGTAAATCGTATAAACGTCAATAGATAAATATATCTAAGCTTTTAAAAATATATCAACGCCGCCGCGCCAATGCAAAGGGGTTCTGGTTTCATCCGTGCCTAGGGAGAGGGAAGGGGGGTTAGAAATAATCTAATCTAAATAGGCGTAGAACAGATATAGGACATCTTAGTATTTTAAATGGTTTTGGTGATTCTAAATATAATCTATATGTAGGTAAATTCTCGTTGAGGCAGAATTACAGAAGCTTGGACTGGGTGCATAAAACCTTAGTTACGAGTAGTCATGACCCAGGTCAACAAATCTACATAAAAATAAACAAGTCACATAAATGGATATGTTATAACACTGAAGTTACTTAACTAACAAATCAATTTATACTGTACAGTAAAATAAATAGCACAGTTTACTATGTAAGTGAGTTATGGTTAAAATTCGACCACACACAATCACACAAGCGATTTGTCATAGTCAGTACTCGTCTTATGTAAATTATGAACGTCTTTAATGATGCTCCCACAGGGATCTTTTTACTTTGATTTGAAATAACGCCGATAATAATGCGCAAATAGTTGTAAAACCTAAGGAATACCTTTTACATATTATCTACTTTATCAGAAAGGATATAAACCCGTTTCTTTTTATTACAAATACGTAATACATAACACATATTAGACGTAAAACCGTGTGAAACCGTTTCTTTGTTAATGCGAGCACTACATCATAGGATTACACATCAACATCATATTTGTTCGTGGGATCCAGATCTTCAAAATGTGTTTGTCAAAAGACAGTTCAAATGATTCAAGTTGCGTGACGCCTGACGTTAATAGTAATTACAGCGATCGGTGTCTTGCGTCCATTTAATTGTAATGGCGTGTAGGACTTGTGCACCCGTTTCCGGTGCCGACAATGTATTTCTAGTTCGATGTGTAGATTGTATAGACTATAGATAGATGTATTCTTATTTTAAAATTCAAGTTGTGGTAATTTATAATCTGTTTTCGGTATTTCACAATTCACTACAGTTATTTCTTCGAGGGCTGCATAAGTTGTTTCACATCGGTTTTCTGTGAGGCCGTGGTATCACTCCGGTCAAGCATGCCGAAGCGTGGCTCTCCCACGGTAAAAATATTATGAATATAAGTTTAAGTTAGTAGCTAATCACAGAATTGAGTTTCTTAGCCGTAATTGGTTGACTTAAATTCACATTTTACCGAGATTAGCAGAACTTTAAATTTTCTTCTAAAAGTTTGATGGTTTCTTTAGTTAAGTGTGATTTTAGTGTAACCAGTGACCATTAATATGGCTGCTGGTAAAAATATTTGAAAAAGTAATTACTACAACGTAATCAATTTGATGAGAGGTTCTTAGAAAATTTGGGGTAAGTATAAAGTCAGTGACACAACCCAAGTACCCAAATGTATGGAAAATATGAAAAAAATAATGAGTACAAAAGTCGGAAAAAGATGTAACTATGTAATTAGTATTGTCTCTGCTTACTAAGCCATACACGTCAATAGGATGACGACACAGGCGCGGTTCCAGCCTGAAATTTTGGGGGGGGGGGGGGTCACTAATCAAATAAGTCGAGTAAATTACACTTTATTGCATAATACACAATTTTATTTCACACATTAGTTTTGTTTTTATTGGTAAATCTATTGGGATCTTATGATAGGAATATTTGAGACATCTGTGACAATCTCTGGATGAATATTTAAAGGATCTAGCTCCGTTGGGGGACGAAGGGCGGGTATGGAACTCCCGAAAAATCGGTCTAACCACTAAACTACGGCGGCGGCCTACATCTGCAGTCAAGAGGAGCTCCAGGAACGCATCAGCGGCTTCTGGAGTTCCCCCTGCCTTACCTCATCACTGAGGTATATCCCGGGGTAACCAGATTCAAACCCGGGGCATGTCGCTGTCGTACCTCTCATCGCTCTACCTACACAGTAAGAGAGTCGGAACACCGACCCGCCTGAGACGACACCCCCGGCCGCACCGAGGTGTCGGGTCGTTTCCAGTGGCCACATCTCCCCTGCATGTGGCCACAATGACCCTTAACCGGCGATTGGGGAGCTAGCGGCCTCTATCGCGTATCCTTCGTCGCCTCTTTCGAGCGGGACGGCCATTTCCCGATCCCACTCTTCGGACTCCTTCTGGAGCATAATGTCTTCACACTACTCGCCAGCATTGCCGCGATCAATGCTGGTGGTGACAGGTTTCGTCCGATCTGTCCGACCGGGTGAGTGAATCGGTAGGTGATAAGTTGATTCTCTCTATGCAAGCTTCGAAACTCGTCAGAAAGGCTCCGACAGCGCGTTGGCTGGCATAATCCTGGGTGTCGAGCCATGTCCGCCAAGCTCGTAGGGCTTGCGTATGTGTGTTCTAACGATGCATTCCGGACTCATGATACGGCGCTATCTCTTCGTCATTCCGATCGACAGATCGAATTTCGTCTCAGACCATTGTGTTCATGTCGGCTAGAATGTCGAAGGGTGGAGATCGTGCCAGGATTGTCGCCGCCTCGTACGAGATCGTACGGTGGCCTCGTACGATCCGTATGGCCATCAACTGCTGCAGACTCCCGAGTTGAGGATCACAGCGGGAAGATCCCGCCGGTGCCCCATAGAGGACCATGGATCGCACGACGCCCATACGCACGCCCACGCACATAGAGGCAGCGAACTTCTTTCCCCGAGATTGGGCAGCAGACGATGTGGCAACCCTGCTACTCCTCGTACTGGGGACTAGTCGCCCGAAATGCTTCTCAAAGCTCTACCGATTGTCCATGATGAGGTACTTCATGTACTGACCCACTTCTGTGTCATACACCTGGAGGTATGGGCTGGGTGGTTCCTGGCGCTTACGTAGGCCATGGAACCATATCACCTCAGTTTTCTAAGGCGCCACTCTCAGGCCCAGCTCATGAATCTTATCCACGACACAAGCCACCCCTTGCGAGCAGAAGCACCTCCCCAAAGCGCAGCGTGACCCTCTAGCCAGTATTAGGGTATCGTCTACATAGCAGGCGACACTGATGCCCGAAGTCAGACTAGGAAGACCCGCATCGTATACGAGGTTCCATTACAATGGGTCCAATACAGAGCCCTGGGGAACCCCACTACACACCTCCCTTAAATTTTCCACTCCGTTCCGATTGATAAACTATACTGTCCTGTTGCGCTGATAGACCTCTATGACGGCACGCAGGTAAGTCGGCACCTCGTGATATTCAAGGGCCTCCCTAATTACGCCCCATTGAAGGGTGCCGAAAGCGTTAACGATATCAAGGCTAACTACCAACACCACCCCCCGATCGAACTGCCGACCCCGACAGGGAGCGAACACACCTATATATTAGCGTCCACTGTCGAGCGTCCCCGTTGGAATCCAAATTGGCAGTCCGATAGATCAGGGCCCACTCGCGACAGGTGCTCGCTGATAAGGCTAAAAGAGTTCCTATCCTTTGATTTCTTATCTCGATTGAACAATTATGGAAACTGATAAGAATAAGAAAATCAGGTTCTAGTAGCAGATTTTGGGGTGGGGTCACGTTCCTTGTGACCCCCCCCCTCCCCTGGAACCGCGCCTGTACGAATTTATGTAAATAGTAGAAATAATAACGAGGGGTGAGAGTCTTGACTGTGATATGTCAATATTGTCATTTATAGAGTACTTTTTTTTGGAATAGAAAGCTTAGGCAAAGGAAGCAGGCGAAACCTGATGGTAAGTGACATCTGTAAACATCTGCACCTCAAGAGTCACAAGTGCAATGTCCCCCTTTAAATATCTCCCCCTAGCGCCAGACGGAGAGGCATTTGAGCTCATTTGGTAACCCCTCATAGTGATGAGCAACGAAAAAACTTCTTAACACCGATTTTCTGTGACAAAGTGGTATAATTCTAAGCGAGCTGGCCGATTTCGAAACATGGCTCCCACGGCAAAAAAAAGGAAAATATGAAAATATTATAGAATATGAATCACACGCACATAGTGCGTTTACATATTATTTGCGTTACACAACATAACATAAGTCTATTACATTGTATTGCATTACTTTCGTAACTCTAATATTATTATTTTTGACATAAAATGTAGTACATACAAATAAATAAAATTGAAGTGTCTGTAATATTAAAATAACCGCTTAAAATTTAATTTTTAAATGCATATGTATGTATACACGGTACTTATACCAAAATAACATTTTTTTTGTCTGTCTGTTTGTTCCGGCTGAACTCTGGAACGGCAGGACCGATTTTGACGGAACTTTCACTGATAGGTAGCTGATGATATAAGGAGTAACTTAGGCTACTTGTTTTAGACTAGCTTCACCCCGCGGTGTTACCCGTGGTTATTGTCGTACCGCGGGTAACACCGCGGGGTTGCTAGTTTTAAATATGGACGTCTTATTACATCTTAAAATATTTATTTATCAGTAATTGCCTGCAAATATAACTAAGGTTATAATTTATCAGATAGTTAATAATTCAACACATATCACTGTAAAGAGAAAACGAACAAAGACGTACAATAATTTCTTAATAACGTTCGTGATACATACCTCATTTCAGATTTTATAAAAATATCAATATAATCGTAATTTTTGCTGATATTATAACGAAGCTTTTTCATTGAACTCAGTACAACTTGTTGGAAAGCCACACGATGGCAGTGACTCCTAAACACAGGTCTGCGGTCAGCAGGAATGTGCCCGAGCCGGGCGGTGTGGCCGCTCGGCGCCGGACCAAATCACCCTCCTCTCATTTTACGCTTCTCGGAAGGGAATTTTCAATCATTTCTCTAGCATGCGAACTGTCATTGGATGCATCATCTAGAAAACATTACTTGGAGTTGGTTTCCACTGTAATCTAGTAGCAAGAAGCGGTCAGTTTACTTTTTACTTGTTCCTGTTTTGTAAACATTACATGCGTTACTGTCTATGGAGTGTTTTGAAGGTTTAATCGTGTATAGAGGCTATACTAGATTAATTTGTAAATAGATTTATTTATATACTTATTAAATTAAAGGTTGGTTGGTTATACATCCATCTTCAAATGGTTTTTAAAGCACCTACATATATTTTATTTTATAACTAGCTGACCCGGCGAACTTAGTACCGCCATAGTTACATATCTGCCTCAGCTTCCCACAGGCAGTGTACAGTCGCGGACAAAAAAAGACTTTTCCCGTTATCTTTTATTTTTTTTTGTTTTTAGCAAAAAAAGAATGAATGAAATCGGACTATGTGTTATTGAATTACAACTAAGTACATATTTTGACTTTCATCCCCTCTCTCCAGGAAACCGTGCTGAATTTCGGGATAAAAAGTATCCTATGGCCTACCTCGTAGTATGAACTCAAATCATGCCAAGTTTCATTTGAAAACATTCAGTAGTTTCGGCGTGATGTGCGGCCAAGATACAGACAGACAGACAGACAGACAGACGGACAGACAGACAGACAAAAATGAAAAAAATTACAGTTTTGGCTTCAGTGTCGATTATAGAGAGCCCTCCAAAAAAAATTTTCAAAATATCTTTAATGTACAGAATTGGACCTGTTACATTTTTATTATAAGTATAGATAGATATATATAGATGAGCTGAATGAATATGAAATTAACAGATCAAATAAATTCGGATGATTTGTATTTGATTTCGCAGTCGTATTTGGTTTTGAATAAGGAACGGAAGTCTGCAATTTTACTATAAATTCGATAGGTAACTAGTATATGAGACAAGGGTTCTAGCCTATAAATGTCTATTTTAGTAAGGACGCAGCTTCATACGACATTCGAGTGTTGGGATAGCTGTCACAAAATATTGTCACAATTCAGAGTCACGTAATCCCATAAACATGTAGAGATATCAACAACCCAGTAAATTCGTGGAAGGAAACTTATAGTTCTTGCTGTGAAGCGATTATATTATTAAAATGAGATCAGATTTGAGACTTACATACTAATCTCCGCATTTCCAGTGCTACAACCACCACAGCTAAAAATGCTTTTGTTCTAAGGAGGTCACGTATTTAATCTACGAAGCACAGATTTAAAAAGTATTTAAAATGAGAACGACGAGCTCATATGACAAAAAATACCAAAAATGGATGCAATGCTAATTAAGTACTGTATTTCTAGTTATATTCATTAGAAAATTATAATTTTTCAAAACTCATTGCACCGTCAACTGCTACTATCTCTCCAATACATCTTGATCCATCCTAAGGTTGCCTGGAAGAGATTGCTTTCGGCAATAAGGCCGCCCTTTGTACATATATTTGTCATTTTCTGTACTTTCTTGTAAAACTGTAATACGGTGTACAAATAAAGAGTTTTCTATCTATCTATCTAAGTGAAATTAATTTACATATCTACATTTTGCGTAATTTAATAATTTAGGTATACCTACCTTCGATGTCAATTCTGTCCGTACACATTTAATTTAATGTAAAGTGTACATAATATTTTTAAGGTTGTTGAATTATTATCTCACAAGATACCTTGTACAAATACATTTTTTTTATATTTAATGTCCATTTTTTGCTATAAAAGAAACACTTCAAAAGATATGAAGCTTGTGTAATACAAAATTATTTGTGTAAATTGTCGTGCATTTTAACGGAAGATATAAAATATATTTTACTTTGTTTAGAGAATATTTATTCAGACATTAGAACATAAGTTAACCTACAAATAATTTAAATCTTAAATTTTATCGGGCAAGTGTGTGTGTGTATTTAGCAAGATGCACATCTAGGTGTGGTGCTTAGCTTTAAAACCTTTTTGCAGTTCACCTTTTGAAATCGGAATCAACATTGACTTCGATAAATTTTCAAGGTTATAAAATAATGGTGACAGAAAAGAAGTGGTGGCAAAGGTACCTACTTGAGGGGTCATTCCAAAGGGTTCCAGTTTGTATAGCTACAGATAGATTTTACGTTTAGAGGTTACATTCAGTTGGGTATGTAACAGGAATTTACAGTACCTAACCTATTTCACATGAGAGGTCGCAATTAAAAGGTTACAAGCTGAATTGAGAAACATATGTAAAAAAATCAATGTGAAGTCTCAACTGTCAGATTTTTTTAATGTAACTTACCCACTATTCTTATCTGTGCTCCTAGCAACTTGAATTATCACTACATAGTATATCATAATCCTCCTTTGACTTTGCCGCAGTCGGGTAAAAACAAAGTCGCTTCCACAGAACAAGGTCGCTTCCGCTGTCTGTCTGTCCCTATAAATGCTTAGATCTTTAAAACTACGCAACAGATTTTGATGCGGCTTTCTTTAATAGATAGTGATTCAAGAGGAAGATTTATATGTATAATATAGTAGAGAAACATTGATAATTTTAGAGGCTTCTAATGTGATGTCGTAAATAAACACATTTTTTGCGCTTACATTGCAAACGCTGGCTGACCGCTGAACCCTACGATATAGATCTAAATAATGTACTACAGTATTGTACACCTTAAGAAGGTTTACAAAAAAGTCGCTATGGTATATGTCTATCTCTCAGGGATAACCGACAATAACCATTTACGAAGCGATTTTAAGCAATACAGCATAAATCCTTATTCAATTAAGTATCTTAAATACATTGTCCATTTAATATAGATCAATATGGCTCTTAACAGTATGTAATTTAAATGAATATATTCGAAGATATTAAGATTATAAGAAGATTTAAAATGTACGAATCGTGTCGTCGGTGGGTGCATCTGAAATCCATCCGTGCGAAGCCGGGGCGGGTCGCTAGTACATAATATGCTAATGAGTTATTGTAACACATGAAAGCATAGCAAACAAAAACTTCAACGTCGTTTTATTAGTATGTTATGAATTTTATCTATAGGTATCTATACTAATATTATTAACGCGAAAGTTTGTAAGTATGGATGGATGGATGGATGTTTGTTACTCTTTGATGATTTGAATGAAACTTTACAGTAATATAGCTTATATATCAGAATAACACATAGGCTACTATTTGCCGCGATAACCGGCATACACGCGGGCGGAGCTGCGGGCAAGAACTAGTACCTACTTAACGTATACTATAATATTATAAAGCTGCAGAGTTTGTTTGTTTGTTTGAAAGCGCTAATCTTAGGAACTACTGGTCCGATTTCAAAAATTATTTCAGTGTTGGATAGTCCATTTATCGAGGAAGGCAATAGGCTATATTTTATTTTCAAAAAAATTAAGGATCCGTAAGAAAATTGCTATTTGGTAACCCAAGGTGTGAAATCGAAAACCTATTTTTGCGTGCGCTGCATAAACTATTGACAATAGAACAAAATAATGTATTACGGGTTTGTAAGTCCCATTAAGATGTACAAAAAATCTGCGAGAGCATATATCTAACTATCATGGTTTAGTCACAATAACCGCTTTTGTGTTCAAAAAATTTATTAAATCGTCTGAAGGAAGAAACTACGTTAAATGTGTATCGTAATATTAATCCTTATCCAAATTAAGCATTATGTTATCAAGGGTATTTATGTAGAAGTAAAATACTCTTTGTTTCATCCCAATCGGACATTTCGTTTAGAAGTTATCACGAGTATAAGACGCTAAGAGTTGGTACCTAATAATGAGTTATTTGTCAAAGAGTTTTTAGTTTTTATCGACATAATACCTAAACTTAATCTCTACCCAAATACATGTATTGTTGATTATGAGTATTAGATCTTAGAAGAGTATAATAAATACATCTATACTAATATATAAAGCTGAAAAGTTTGTTTGTTTGTTTGAACGCGCTAATCGCAGGAACTACTGGTCCAATTTGAAAAATTCTGTCAGTGTTAGATAGCCCATTTATCGTGGAAGGCTATAGGCTATATATCATCACGCTAAGAAGCTAAGAATGTTTCAAAACCGAGGGAAAATTATCACGCTACGGGCAATAGGAGACGCAAACTACAAGGTAGTAGAGCCAAGCTGATTTCAGCACGAGCGGGCCGGCTCGACCGGGGCGGTACTACCCTCGCACAGAAAATCAACGTAAAATGACAGCGTTCGTGCTGTCGTGTTTCGTTGGTGAGTGCGAGACCGGAGGCCCAATGATGCAGGGGTGACAGTCATCGTAATATGTGTGTGAGCGGTGGAATGCTTGTGAAATCATAGTAGGGGTGGCGTGGATCGAGCCGTCGGCCAGGGAGACCCGTAGAAACGGTGGTGCCGCTGGCCGCCCGCGGCATAGAGAGGGGCCCAACCGCGGCTAACCACCCTGGGAGGCTGCCCCGTCAGGTCGCGCATAATCCACGGAGTGGCTCGTCGTGCCGGTTGGTGACCGGACGGTGGGACCAGGTGACCACTTCCGGGAGGGTACGGGGGCCCTTCCGTCCGACGGCTCGGTTACCGTCATGCCTTGCTGTTATATGATGACACAGCATTCTGAGTCTCAGTAGTACACTGCCACGATGACTGTCACGCCTTTTACGTCCCCTTTCACCTCTCTATCATCATGGCAGCAAAAAGAAAACAGGAAACGAGTTCAACAGCGGCATTCTCCACTCCCACCAACTCACTTTTCGTCATGAACTTCACGAATATCCGTGGAGTTTACGCTAACCTCAACGCCGTCCACCACCACCTTGAGACGTTACGGCCGACTATGCTCTTTCTTACGGAGACACAAATATGTCGCCCTGCCGACACGGCATATCTCCACTATCCCGGCTACATGCTTGAGGAATATTTCCATGGTATTCCAGGGATGGTTCTTAAGAACTGTGCACCGGAGTTGGCTCCCGTATTGACGCGCCTGTACCGCCTGTCATATTCCTCAGGAATTGTTCCGGATGCCTGGAGAGAGGCGAATATTCAACCCATACCCAAAAAAGGTGACAGCTCTAACCCAGCCAATTACCGACCTATAGCCGTCACTTCCATTCTCTGTAAGGTGTTTGAACGTATTATCAACAACCAGTTAGTCCGCTACCTAGAGGATCACTCCTTGTTAAACGATCGGCAATATGGTTTCAGACCGAACTGCTCCACGGGTGATCTTCTAGCGTACATCACCTTTGGGGTGAGGCTTTGGACAGGCATGGGGAGTCCTTGGCAATCAGCCTTGACATGGCCAAGGCCTTCGACCGGGTCTGGCACCGTTCCCTTCTCTCCAAGCTCCCGGCATTCGGTCTGCCTCCTGGACTCAGTAACTGGATTGCTGCTTTTCTGCACCAGCGCCGCATTAGGGTCCTTTGCGACGGCGCGGCCTCTGAGTTTCTGCAGGTAAGCGCTGGCGTACCACAGGGTTCAGTTCTATCGCCCACGCTGTTTCTTCTGCATATCAATGACATGTTAGCCCTTGGCAACATACATTGCTATGCAGACGACAGCACAGTCCATGGGCGTTATTTGGGACACCCTGCAGCCAAGCTGTCAGACGTTGAGGAAAAAAGAGGAGAGCTTGTCGCTGAGCTCGACCGGGTTTTGAGCCACATTTCACAATGGGGTGATGAAAATCTGGTCGAGTTCAACGCTAAGAAAACACAGGTGTGCGCGTTCTCTACCAAAAAGTCTCCGTTTCTTCCCCTCCCCACTTTTCAGAGCACCCAACTGCCACTACAGGATAAGCTCGGTGTCCTAGGCATGGATATTTGCCGGGACCTCAACCCACGGGAGTACATCGAGAGCATCACTAAGGTGGCCTCGCGAAAACTTGGCGTACTGAACAAGGTGAGACGGTTCTAGACGCCCGGGCATTTGTGTCTTCTTTATAAGACCCAGGTACGCTCATGCGTGGAGTACTGTTCTCATCTTTGAGATGGATCCGCGCAGTATTTGCTCGATGCTCTCGACCGGTTGCAGCGCCGAGCAGTCCGCATTATCAACAGTCCCGATGCCACCGAGTTCCTTGAGCCTTTGCAGTTGCGGAGAAATATCGCCTCTATGGCAGTCCTCTACCGCCTATACCATGGAGAGTGCTCTGAAGAGCTCTTCCAATTGATCCCACCTTCTCCCTTTCTCTACAGAACAACGCGTGCTGGCCTAGGAAGCCACTGCCTTAGAGTCGTTGAAATACGCTCTCGAACCAAACGGTTTGGTTCTTCCTTCCTGTGCCAAGCACTCAAAAACTGGAACTCACTACCAGCGCACGTGTATCCCTCCCACTATGATCCCGGGTCCTTTAAGCGGGGCGTGAAAAAGCATCTCACTAAGCCGCCATAGTGTGGGACGCCATACTGCATTGTCTGCTTTCGCAGTGAGTATGGTTGCCCCCACTGTTGGATTTTGCTTGAGCTTACCATCAGGCTGAGCAGAGTCACTTTGACAGGTAATTTATAAAAAAAAAAAAAAAACGACGTTGCGTGGGTCAGCTAGTCTATAAATATTATTTCTTCAAACTATCGCCGTCCACTGCTGAATGAAAGCCTCTCTCATGAACCTCCTCCAACAAGAGCCAACTATCCCGGCAGTCCGTATCCCTATGTGTTTAAACTAATTTTATTATTTAAAATTAAGCAAATTAGCGTCATAATATATAACTTTATTGCATCACATTCCTGTGGAGAGGTTTATGCTGCAAATGTATAGGCCAATCGCTTAGATGCGGTCACCTCGATCGCGCCGTAGCACGTGCGGCAAGCCGCCACAAAATCGAAGGGCCTGCTTGCGACGTACACCACAAGCAAGTATAATTTGTCAGTTAACGCCGTTGCGTTGTATGAATTTAATATATATGTATTTCACAACAATAACCACTAGCACAGCGCTGTATTTCGAGCCGTGCCTGCCAAGCCGTAGCATTCCGGGCTCAGGGTCCGGCGCTGTCCCTTTGTCATTCCGACCGACAGAACGAATGGACTATACCTACTTACATAACGTGATTACTGCGTTTTAGCATATTATGTAAGTACATATATATGTTCAGACGTGTGTACATGTTAAAAGTGTACTAAAGGTTATTAGCACTAAGTATGTTATAAGGCTACGTGTAATTTTACTTTTGCATTTGCACCGACAAAGTTTCCCACTGCTGATTCATTTAAATAATAAATTACTCTAAGTTAAAGCGGCGTGTGTTTTGTAGATGATATTATGTTAATTCGTGGTACACCCGGAATAAGAGTCATATTTTATGCTTTATTATTTATTTAATTGCCTCTTAAACACTACGTATGTTTTATTTAATCTGTATGACTAAGTACATGCTTAATAATAACATTATATATGTAAAACAGCTTTTCAGTATCTAGACAAAAAGTCATTGGGTTATTGACGGCCATAGTTTTTAGTAATTACCCGACTGCGAAAGGAGGGTTATGTTTTTCGAGTGTATGTATGTACATATATTTCTTTGGCACGCCCTAGAGCCTAAACGGCTTGTCGTATTTTTATGTGAGTGGTGTCAATAGATTCGTCTTAGTCTTGAGAGTGACACTGGGTACACCAAAATTTAAAAAAAACAAAAAATAAGGATTTTTGACGCCAAAAAGTAATATAAAAAAAATGGTTTCAAAATACATCGAGTGTGGTATCAAAATAAAGAATTTGTTACGGTGATTACGAATATATATAAAACTTATATGTTTTTATTGTTAAATACTGACGCATAAAGTTTTTTATTTTTAATAATTTGTACTTGTTTACGTTTTAATCTGTGTCTTTTTATTTAACTGATATCGAAGAAACTTTTATAGTTTAATTGGAATAATAAAGAAATGTGATACTTTTGGTTATATTATGTGTACCTATGTATTGTGGCGATTGAAGCCTTCGCCATCAGTCTCCACATCCTTCAATTCCTGTTGCCGAATCCCTTGGAAAAAATTATGGCGTGGGCTGCTTCGAGTTGCTGTGTCTCTAGAGTAAAAATTTCTATTAGTATTAACTTCATTCCTCGGTCTCAAATTATATCACGGTGTGTGAAAGTCTCCATCATTTTCACTGTGCGATTCTGGGGATTGTCTTTCGTAAGACCTATCATTCATTTGGGTTGGTCTTTTGGTTGGACCACATTATTATATTTTCTAAAATGTACCACCCGTTCTATTCCTTGAGGGGGATTAATTGGTAAATTGATATTTTGATTAATTGGTTTAGGGCTTTCCGAAACATCTGCCAATTGCAAGATTGTGTCACGCAGCTCTTTTCTCGTTTGATATAACTTAGAAGATAAAAGCTTTTTTGGAAATATCCCATTCCTTTCAAATAAGTGATGATGAATTTTTGTTCGTCATTTATGTTTGCTTTATAGGCTAGCGAGGATAGCCTGTAAAGCAGAAAGAAAAGAAAGCCTGCCTTTGCTTTATAAAATTCCGCAACTTCATCAACCGATGATGGAAATTCTTTTTCAATTTTTAATGCGATCTCTTCAAACGATAAGTCGTCTCGGAAAATCGTCTTATAACAAATTAACGCCGCTCCTGACAAATATCAATGGACGATCTTTTTCGTTCCACTTATTAATGCATGTGAATGATTCACCTCTCGCACCGGAAAATGACTTACAATCGTCCATTCACACATACGGGAGAGGTCCCAGCCTGAAATTTTGGGTCACTAATATATAATCTATTTAAGTCGACTAAATTAGACTTTATTGCACAATACACAATTTAATTGCACACATTAAAAACAAATAGATATCTTATGTTTTTATTGGTAAATCTATTGGGATGATAATATTTCGTAATCAGGTTCTAGTAGCAGGGAAAAAGTTACATGGGTACGATGTTTCATGTCCCCTGCGACCCCCCCAACCTCCCTGGAACCGCGCCTGCTCACTTATAATGGGGTTTTTCACTGGGATAAAATTAAATTTAAAAAAATGGTTGTCTGTAAAGTCTGTTTACGGACGATAGTTTAACGTGATAACGTCATAACGAAACATTGATGAAATCTCATCATCTGCTGCTTATCCGTCACCATCGATCTATAGAAGTTTTTGACCTAAATTATATTAAAACCAAATTATAATTAGCGTTTAAGTTAATATTTCTTAAAAATTATTTATTACAGCCTCTTCTTAAATTTTTAACATTTAGAAGTCTGGTTTTATACGTTGAAAGTTACTGAAATAAGAACGAGACTGTAAATTACCAGGATTATTTTCTTTTCGAATACTGTCGACATAATTTTGGAACTAAATCTGCAAATATCCCTAATTTGCGTACTTACGCTAAACTTTTATGATGAAGCTCTAATTTTCCAATAGACTGATGCGTGACGGCCTTGATCATACCAACACGTAATTTTTAAAACTCATGGTAAATGTGTAAATCAAACATATTAAAAACTACATACTGAGGCTCATGTATTCATCTTTATAAAATGAGTATATTAATTGCTAATTCTAAAATAAAATCAATGAACCAAAAATAACTTACCATTATGTAACTAAGTAGTTAACAATCAAAGTCAAGTACTTTAGTCCGTTGCTTGACGTACTTTATAAGCAATAAACATGTTGTCTATGATCAACCGGCCGGATAGAGTTGGGCATGAAGAACGACTCAAGGGCAAGGCCGCAGCTCGGGTCGACGAACCATACCATGATATGCTATTTAGGGATGTAATGGCCGTGTTATAAGTTTCGAAATTTTAAAAAATGACCATAGTTACATGTTCTTAATTCAAAAATGAAAGGATCTTTCAATCAATATGTCCAATAAAAGAGACAACAAAAAATTAAAAGCTTAATTGAAATCAACTAGTTTAACTAACTTTCTTCTTAAGACATTAAAATGGATGATTGAGTTATATAGGACAGGAGGCGGGTTAAATGGGATCAATAAACGGTCTAGTTATCCCATAGTTACAATATTTATTTTCCTTACGGATAAGTTAAATGAACTTAAATAATATTTTATGGGAAGCCCACGTGTTCGATCAATGATGGAAGTAATCTTGAAATGAGAAGTCGCTCGCTTGGTAATGTATTGTAAGTAACGGGTTACGATTTACGCCTACACTTTGGTATATTGTTCTAAAACTCTGTTTGAAATCGATTTTTGAACGTAATAGTTCGATTTGTGGTTTAGAAACGCTGGCTGCTGTGTTTTTTAAGCCGAAACAAATTATTAAACATATAAGGTTACCAGTAAAAAAATAATCAAAAGCTCAGTCTCTAAAATTCTCCTTGTAACTGTAAAACGGCCAAGTATTATGTAAGTAAGTTAAACTTACCCAAAAATAATTATTGTGTTTAGCTTAAGCTTTTAAAATTCAGCAATAGTTTAGATATATCCTCAGAAGATTTCTCGCAACACGCTATATCCATATACTTTTTCTAACTTTATTTTCCTTACCAACATAAACCGTAATAAATTGCCTTAAGGCTTATCATGAGCAATACAAACTTTTTCCTCTACCTATGTTTATTTTTAGTGCAGAACAGCTGAAACGTTCCACAAATCACATCATCACACACATAGCAGTAGTAGAAGTTAGTTTCATTTATGGACATATTTTTAATGGGACTTATCCCGCCTACATGCCCATCACTGTGACTCCTAACACTAGGATCAACAGCAGTGCTCCCGAACTCATCAAGTTATGACACTCGGGAAGTCCTAAGCTGTATTTAATTACTAATTATGGACATAATTATGTCAACTTACTCAGTATTCACCTTACGGTGGAGGCTGACCTGAAACATTTCGGCGTAACGTAACATTCGTGGCGAGCGACGTAACATTCGTGGCGAGCGTGTTACGTTACGCCTTAATTTTAGCCCAAGCGGAGCACGATTTGACGAACGCTCATGGAGCAAGCGCCGCTCACTGTAATGACCTATAACATTTCGGCGTAACGTAATGTTACGTTAGGTCGAAATGTTTTAGGCCAGTGTCCACCTTTATACTATCTACTAAAAGCGTGAGAGTATTGCGTCAAAATTATTCTTAAAACTAATGTCAACTTCACTTAATTAACGTGGTGCAATGTACGCAACAAAGAATTATAGTTATTTGATAATTTGTTACAAGAAAAATATTCGTGTGATCCTATTCACTATAGGCGCAACAAACATACCTTTGTGCAGGGGATGCATGGAGGCTGAAGAAACGCCGCAGCTCGTTCTCACAGAATGTAGATGTGTGGCAGATCATCGGGCAGACATCCTTCAATCACACTCCCGGAAACATGTAGTGACTTGAAAAGGCTGCTGAGCTTCTGGGATGATCTAGGATGGTTGGAGTAGACGATGACAAATCTTCGTACAACGGCCTAATCAAGAGGCTAAGTGCGGAAATCGCCCGTGAAAACAAACAAACAAAAATATCCGTGTGATGACGGATTAATAATACGAAGTGTCGCCACCCCTATTCATCCCGTGGATGTCAAAACAGCTGGCCAAGGGAGCAAACTACGTAGGAAAATGACATACAAATTTACCAATGAGAAGGAAAACTTGACACAAACAATATGATATATTGTTTGTGTCAAGTTTTTCCGTCTTGCCATCGGGGTAGGCTATACGCTATACCCTCTTTTCTAAAGAGAGGCTTATGTCCAGTAGTGATAATGATGAAGAATGTTCAAAATTATTTCCCAGTGAAAATATTTACATAGATATAGACATTAAATCAGGGCTGACATTCTTGTGCAATGATTCATGTAGTTCACAATAAAATGACTCATGTAGGTGCATGTACTGCAAAGGGGTATTTCGTACAGAGTAAGATTTGCTGCCTTTGCAAAATTACGTATCGATTTCAAAATACTGTTTACGCGACTAGATTCGACCTCCTTTTTATTTTCCTTATAGTAAAATCATCAAAACAACGAACTATGCATAATGTTTATGATGACTAGGTTTATTTTTGTCTGTTTGAATTTGATGGCGTAAATAAGGAATTTAAAGTATTCCTGGAAACCGAAATGATGTTATTCATTAATGTTTTATTCATTTTAGTTTCTATACAAATAAATAAAATTGAGGTGTCTGTTTGTAATTTTACATTAACATCATTTCAGTAAATGGATGTGAAAGTACCTACATGCGATACATACCTACATTTTTTTTTGTGTGTCTCTGTTTTTTCCAGCTAATTTCTGAAACGACTGGGCTAATTTTGACGAGAGTTGCATTGGCAGCTGGCTGATGTTACTTCTTTTATTTTAGAAAAAAAAATTGTGTTACAGGAAAACAAAAATAAAATCAATGAAATAGTGAATAATATCCCATTCAAAGAGGGAAGTATACACTCGTATTACATATTTATTTATTTATATATTAAATTCGACTAGACGAAGTCCCGGGTAATAAATTTGCTGAAATAAAATGGCAAATCTTTATCACGGCGTACGATGAAGTTAATATGCAATTCTTCACAGACAAAAAGTTTGAGACTTCGTGCAAACAATCTATCTATGTGTAGTCTAGTAAAGACAAGTTTTTGAGCTTAAAACGTCTCTTGAGTAGCGTTTTCCATTCCATGATCGGCGGTAGTGATTTTATATGACGACCTGTTAGTTTGATTACTTTTGATTGATGTTCTAATTCTTGAACAAGATCAAAGCCTATTCAATCAACATCACGCTACCAACCTGACGACCACAACAGTAACCGTGAACGTGGCAGACATGTTGGATAACGGCTAGTTAAACTGCGTTGCGTGTTTGAAATAACGTGTGCCAATAATCCTTTGCTCCTTTCTAATCTTTAACTTAAGGGCTGTAAGAACGAGTATTGAATGGTAAGTGTTTAGTGTATGGATGTGGTTTTGTTAGACGCGGAAACATCAGCAGTTTCCCACACGTGCACTCATTAACAGTTCCAGGGAAACAGTGAGTGCAAGTTGACGATGGGAACACCACTATTACTGACACTACACACTTAAGGCTAACCTACACTGATACAATTTCTTTAAAACAGTGTTCTGTTTTTACAGTCCCAATAAATGAAAACTTTAGACAAACTTTAGAATTATAAAAAGTCAATCTTTCTTAACGGAGAGTTACCTAGTGTAGACATAAATTGAGAGTCCTTCCTGAGAATTTGTCTTTTTTTTTTTTGGAGTATTTCATTTTGGAGTACAAACTCGTGTTTGTACTCCAAAATGAAATACTCCAAAATGAAATACTCGTGTTGAGATCTAAGCTATGATTACGCACCGTTTCCTCCACAGAGACGCGCTGGTGCTTTGGAGACACGTCATCAAGTTGATATAAAAAAAAGATTGTTATAGCGCAATTTGAAGCGTCGTCGGCGTCGTTGGTGTTCAAGCTTGACCGTAATTGCTCGGCTAATAGCCTAGCTGCCGAGATATCACTGGTATTTTTATATTATTTTATGGCTATTATGCCGTATATGCGGAGTTCACGTTTGTAATAAAAGTTCAATTCAAATTGGCATCGTACAGCCAATGTTTGATTTTTTTTAACATTTACCAGTAATTATTTTAATCTATTACGCTAAGATTGCAGGCTTCAACAAGATTTTCGGTGTAATAATAACGGTTTTGTTTGTGTAAATTAATATAAAGTGCTTTGTTAATTGTTAAATTATATTATCTGTAAAGTTATACAAACGTAAGTTATTGTCATTATGGGAATTGAATTCTCAACCTAGCAAAAATGTATGATGTTATATGTAGAATAGTTTTATACCGATTAAAGCTATTTTTGCTTTTCGGGAGTCTGTGGACTCCTCAGGAGGCTTTTGCGACTCTGGATTGATCTCAGTTGTTTTTAGAAAGCCAACATTACCAAGGCGTGCAGAAGACAGTTCCTAAGTCTCAATGCGGAAACCATAGCCCACTATCAATATCAACACATAGAACGGTTGTTCAATAATAATACTTATGTGTGAACAGGTTATATACTGATATTACCTGATTACTACTTCAAAAGATATTGATTATGGCAGAACTGTTCCGTCAGGAATGTCTGCACGCCATGTGTAAAAGGAATAATTTGTGTAATTTAGAAATCATCGTCAACAATCTTTAACGACGGTGATGCAGAAGCCAAGAAATAGGCCGCCATAGTGTGGGTCATCATGCTGCATTGTCTGCACCTGTAATGAAAGATTTTGGCCTACCACTTCTGACTTAGATATTTCTGGTACTTCTGGTACTTCCTGATAATTCAAAATCAAGAAGTATTTACTCCCTCTCACTTAATATTTTGCAATGCTGTTGGTATAAATGCCTAATTTCAAGGTTTACAGTTCATTTAATGCTTATATCTGTTAGCTTATTCTCTTCGATTCCTCAGTTTGAAGTAAAATAAAATAACTAACTAAAGAACTGACGATTCTCTAATGTCAAATAGGTGTGAATTCTGACTTATTTGCATAAAATATAGCCGCGTATATTTTACGAACCATAATATAGTACTTTAGCACATTGTAAATATAATTAAGACATTTTTAACGTATTTTAAACGGATTTAGTCGTTAGTGAACATATTTGTTTAGGGTTTATAGGGTTTGTAAATACATATATTATGGTATTTATATTTTGTATACTTAGGTTAGTTTGATTTCAAGTTTTTGTTTTTTTTAAAACCTTATAATTTACTTATTGAATTTAAAATATTTCCCAATTTGTATGTTTAAAAAAAACAATTTAGTAATTTGTGATGAATACATGTTTGTTAGCTTAGGTCAGTGATACATATATGTAAGTTAGGTTATTTTTCTTGACTTGCTTTGGTTTAAGTTTGAATGAATTTTGTAGTCTAGAAGGCTGGAAAGTAGTTTAGATCGTGTGTCTCGATTAACAACTGATCGAGAGCGACACAACAATGCCAGAATTCTTGTAGGTATGCCTCCTATTATATGTACAAATATTTATTACCTATCCAGTGGATAATAAATCTTAGTATCTAGCCATAGCTCATGGGTTCGATTCCCACTCAGGACAAATAATTGTGTGATGAGTTTGATTATTTGTTTTTGTTTTGTTGTTTTTTTTAAAGTACTAAGTAATTACTTGGTAGTTATGTTTATAAGTACTCTGGTTATCGTACTATAGGATTTACTTATTTAGTTTATGATCAAACGTGTGATGTAATTTATTAACATCATTATTATGCAGAAATAAATCATCTATAAAAAGACTACCCGATATTTGAATCAAAAATTTAATGTCCCGCGCGGGACAGGCTCTGTCCGGCTTTTCGGGGATAACTGGCCGGACCCGAAAGTGTAGGTAGTAAAAATGCTTTATCGTCAAAAAAATTGACAGGCAATAAAAAAAATCAAAGACACTACTGCGACCATTGCACGGAAATGGGACCAGCTCTTTCAACACCAGGAATCAACGACTACTTTGCGAATATAGGTAAACATCTGGCCGGGGATGTACAGGCCAGCAGAGCTACTCCTCTCAATGATCCAACACACAACATAGTGCCGCAGGCTAATTCGTTCGTCCTACTAGATACGGATACCCATGAAGTCCAACAAATCCTGATGGGGTTAAGATCAAATAGCGCTCCTGGTTGGGACAATATACCGGTTGGTTTTCTAAAATTTGCTAAGGATGAACTAGTTCCAATACTTACGCACCTTTTTAACCTTTGCTTCCGACATGGTATATTTCCAGTGCCATTAAAGAAAGCAATTATTACTCCAGTGTTTAAGGGTGGCGACAGAGATGATGTTAGTAACTACAGACCAATTGCTGTACTGCCAGCTATTTCAAAAGTACTAGAGAAACTTCTTAACTCTAGGTTGAAAAGTTACCTAACCAGATACAACCTCTTGTCCTCCTCCCAATTTGGCTTTAGACGAGGAGTGTCTACTGAAGATGCAATTTCGGCTGTGACTCAATTGGTTGGCAGCTTGATAAAGGACATAAGTGCCTCTCAATATTTTTGGATCTCAAGAAAGCGTTTGACACTGTCTCTGTTCCCATTCTGATAGACAAGCTGGAAAAACTTGGACTAAGAGCAGCTGAACTGTCTCTCTTTGATAGTTACCTGTAAGTAACGCAAAGGGTGAAGCTTAACCAATACATTAGTGAGGACTTCGCTGTGTCTTACGGAGTTCCACAGGGCAGTGTGCTTGGCCCTACACTATTCCTCATTTATATCAATGACCTATATAACCTAAAAACTAACAATGCGCACATTTTCTCTTATGCCGATGACACTGCGCTAGTCTTCACTGGTAAAACCTGGGCTGCAATTAAAGAAAATGCAGAAGTCGAAATGAAAAATGTAGCAAAATGGTTAAGGAATAATTTGTTAACACTTAACACTACAAAAACCAACTACATCTGTTACAGTATTCAAAATTATTTGCAGCCGGGGACTGAATTCGGTATTCAAATACAATCGTGCGACAAACTTGCTGAATCAGCTGCATGTGACTGCCCCACAATAGAAAAGGTTGAGGAAACCAAATACCTAGGAGTAATAATTGACCAACGACTGTCCTAGCACTCCCATATTGACCAACTCTCTGCCAGAGTTAGAAAATTGACATGGATTTTTAAGACCTTAAGACATGTAGTGCCTGCTAGCCAAATTAATACACAGGGGTCATGTAGGAGTGTATTGAGGGAGATATATACAGCTTTAGCGCAGTCTGTTCTTACTTATTGCATCCCTATATGGGGAGGAGCTGGAAAAACCAAACTGATGGAAATTGAACGGGCACAACGAGCACTTTTAAAGGTAATGCATTTTAAAAAAAGACGATACCCAACGAGTTGTCTGTATTCAATCAGCAATGTCCTATCTGTTCGAAAACTATACATATTCTACACAATATTAAAAAAACATAAATGAACATCTTCTAACTCAAACGACATGGCAAGGAGAAGACCAGAAACTACTGCACGCAGAAAAACCAGAACTGAATTTGCGAATAGGCAATACAAAAGACGATCGGAGTATTTATATAACAAAATTAATAGAAAAGTTAGGATCAACACAAAAACACTAAGAGACTGTAAAACACTAATTACTAACTTTTTGGCACCTTTTAGTTATGAAGAAACGGAGTCCTTCATACAACACTTGGTGTAAATCAAGGTTTACAGTTTCAGCATACCTCCACACACACACACACACACATACACATACACGCACATACACATACACGCACATACACATACATATTCCCGCACGCATGCACGCACACACACATACCGTAACTGTTTGTATGTAAATTAATTTGTAAGATACTGGTTTTTACTTCATTTAATAATATTTTAATTTCATATAAAATTCAATTTAAGCATAGTTTTAATTTGGTTTGTTTAGAAAGTTAAGTTTATTCATATGTTTAACAAAACTGCTATGGAAGAGCGCAGTGACCTGCTACAGGCATTGTTTGCTTAAAAGGTCACTGTGGTCACTTATAAAAAAATGTAAAGGCTGGTTAACGAAATAAACTTATTATTATTATTCTCTTATTATTATTATTAATTAGGAACGATAGGTAGCAGAAAAATAAAAATGTTGAGAACGACCTTTTGTTAGGGATCCGTGTCAAAGGCAAAAAACGGAACCCTTATAGATTCGTCATGTCTGTCTGTCTGTCTGTCTGTCCGTCCGTATGTCACAGCCACTTTTTTCCGAAACTATAAGAACTATAATGTTGAAACTTGGTAAGTAGATGTATTCTGTAAACCGCATTAAGATTTTCACACAAAAATAGAAAAAAAACAATAAATTTTGGGGGTCCCCATACTTAAAACTGAAACTCAAAAAAATGTTTTTCATCAAACCCATACGTGTGTGGTATCTATGGATAGGTCTCCAAAAATGATATTGAGGTTTCTAATATCATTTTTTTCTAAACTGAATAATTTGAGCAAGAGACACTTCCAAAGTGGTAAAATGTGTGTCCCCCCCCCCTCTAGCTTCTAAAATAAGAAATTGATAAAACTAAAAAAAATATATGATGTACATTGCCATGCAAACTTCCACCGAAATTTGGTTTGAACGAAATCGTGTAAGTAGTTTTTTTTTAATAAATCGTAAACTGTTCACCTTTCATTCAATCAACACAAATATAAAAATAAAATAAAAATTACATTATGTTACTTGCTGCTGCGGAACCCTTCATGGGCGAGTCCGACTCGCACTTGTTTCTTTTTTTAGTCACTCATACACTCATAATATGTCGTAAACGTAATATACGTTTTTTTACTTTGTCCCGCATTCGACGAAAGAATCACTAAAAAATTTCAAAATCCCGATTTGACAAAAATATATATCTGGGCCTGGCAACGCTGCTCAGAACCCACCTCTGTAGTACAAATGCTATTTCGGTCCGAGTAATCATTGTACCAATTCCATATCGAGTTTTTGTCCAAATAAATTACTTGTAAATAACATTCATGTAATTTTGTACATGTTTAGATTGACTCATCTGTTGCGATGCTATTTCTTCATTTATTTTACCTCGGGCCAACAACCTTCCTTTAAAATTAGATGTAAAACCGCAAAAAACTATTTCTAACACTTTCAATGCTCACGAAGTTGAAAACTACTTTGTATTGCGAGTAGAGAGTATTGATATTGTAAATGTTATTTAAAAGATAAATAGTAATTTACTAGCTTTTTTATTTTATGTATGTCCCTGCCAAAATGAGTCTACTCTGCCTGATGGAAAACATAAGCAGAATCCAAGAGTGGTGGTAACCATACTCATTGCGAATGCAGATATTGCAACAATGCAGCATGGTGACACACACCATCGCGGCCTAGTGACGCTGCTGCATCATTGGGCCTTCGTTGCTGTTCGATTTCAGTTTACTCCGGTTTAGTTTTGTCTCTGCTCCTCTCATAAGTGTCATAGTCTGCTCTATACATCTATACAACTTTTCACTAAATGCATATTATAAATAAAGTAAATTATACGATACTTACCTACATAAAAAAACTATTTTCAAATCTAGCTTATCTCTGGGACAGTCAGTTGGACCAATGATGAAGGGACTTTTACTGCCAGTAACTGATGGTACAAGGAGTAAATTTGCTACTTTTTTAAGACTAGCTTTGCAGCGCGGCGTTACCCGCGGGTGTTGTTTACAACAACCGCAGGGCTCAGCTAGTATCAAATAAGCTAAAACTAGACTACACTCTAAAATTGAGGACATTAAAATCTGTATTATTTTTTATAAAAAAACGATTCTAACTTCTTTACATTGAATGTACTATTATATAATCATGCCTACGTCTGCCTAAATAGGTACCTAAGTTTAAATACTAGCTAGACTTTAGAATATACTTTTACGTTTAATAATCCCTTTAACTTATTTTAAAGATTTAGAATTGTAAACATTTGCGGAGTCAAAGGACCGTTAAAATTATTTAAAACTTTGATTTTTGAATGTCAAAACAATTTCAACGTGCAAAAATAATGGTTCGTAACTGACTTTCAAAATAAAACTGCGCTAAAACACAGGAAATGACCAAACAAAATCAGCTCTATAAAATTAGCATAACTTTATTTTTGGAAGATTATTTCACACCAATATGTATACCTATTTATACTTTTGACAATGGTTGATGACTATGGCATAATGGAAAATAACAATTCGTTGTTAAATAGTTCTATATTTTTTCTAAATAATATGTACTAAAGAGCTTATAGGGCTTGTTAGGGGTGAACGAGAAGGTCCTCGAGGGCTAAGCGGCTAAGATGGCGGCCGTAAGGGTTCAATGATCTAAATGACTCACCGTACAGACTAACTACAACGAATTTTGTTTGTTACAGTTATATTCTAATAATTCTGACTGTAATGTGGGATTTACTAAACAAGTGTAGAAAATACTTGAATTTCTCTTTACCCAGTCCCAGATTTTAATGTTCAATTCTTTCTGTCCATACAAGATAACAAAAAGGTTTGGACATATTTTAAGACCCTTATATCTCTGTGGTTTTTTCAGCATTTCTTGCCAAAGTGAGTCTTAGAAAATGCCGGCGCCTTCTAGCGGTAAAGTCCGACGTGTAAAAATATCTGTAAAAGATTTAATTACAAAAATAAAAATCATTTATCACATAGCAGACCCTGAAAATATCTTAAAACGTAAATTTTACAAAAACTATTTTTTAAACGTTCACTTAGAAAAATAAGTTGAAAATTGATCGATATAAGTGTATTTATGGATTTAAAGAACTACATCTTGGATATAAACTGAATGCATGTATGACATAGAGGGTTATGAAGTCATTTCGCCGTTTCCTACCGTGTTGTGGTGTTGATACCATCACGGGGCAACACTTTGTGTGACACACAATTTGTTGTTTAGACTTTGGGTGTTCTTTGTAACCGTTTCATGTAAGTTCCTAAAATTCCCCACGATAGGTACGAGACGTATTCTTAGTGCAGAAGTTGATTAAAAAAAAACTAAATTTAAACCTCTCTTATTAGCACTACTATGTTTTTGGTGATTGATATATTAAATTAAAAGGAGATTGACCTTGTGTTTCATTAGTATTTGGTGTGATATCGACATAATGCTGAAGATTAAGTAGTTACCAATAATTTAGCTGTCTGCATACAAATTAGTTTAGAGGTAGTTATCAAAAAGTTTTAATTAAATTAAATTACTATATTGAATTAAAATCACAACACACATATTCCATATGTATTACTAAAGGCATTATTGCTAAGGTAATTTACTTAACTTACAAAATATTTGATCCTCTAAAGTCTTAACTACCCTTTTACTAAATCTAAAGGCTTTTAACAAGTTTGGACAAATTTTCTTTTCAAGCGAAACCTATCATTTTAAATTCTCTCAGAGCAAGTGCTTCTAGTTTCCTTAAGGTTGCTGCCATTATTTAATTTATATATTTTAACGTTTTAAAATTTTCGACATGTTCTATCAGTAAAGGATGTTTCGAAGCTATATCTATAAATTGTTTTCAATAGTAAACAAAAATGAGAAAAAATGTGAGATAGTGTTTTTTTTCTTCCTTCCAAATATAACTTATTCGATAACTTCATGACATTCGTCGCAGCGAGCTCGCACCTGGACACAGGTTACGGCCGATTTACTATGACGATACCTTCGATAGTACGTCGAATGATACGTAAAAGAGCTGCGTTCACTGAAGCCCTCCTTCGCTCTACCCTACCCCTTCGATTTCCTTGGTATCCACCATCACTGACGTCTCCAACTCTTTGGCTTTTCGGAATATCATGTCATAATTCAATCAGCCATATTGCGTGACTATTCAGTTTTATTGACCATGAACTTGACACCATTTCCCCCCTTTTAAACATTTAAGGTCTACCCGAATTAGGGATTGCAATCTGGTAAACCGGATCCGGTAATCCTGTGGATCCGGCGTAAGTTTACGTCTACCGGATCCGGTACAATTACTCCGGATCCGAAAACGGGTTCGATGAATGTGTATATTGGCAAAATAATCGCATTGTCACGAATGAATGCACTTTAAGATACTCTTGACATTACCTGTTAGTTCCGTGCTCGCATGTTATAATTGCAGAGCTCTATTAAAAGTCGAATGGGAAATGACACAATCTGTTTCTTAAGATCGTTGTTCCACACCAATTGTTAATAAACAATATTTGTTTACAAGCTAAAGAGTTCGAACACAAACATGACAGACATATAACTAGACATAAAATTTCCATGTTAAAACTTGAATTCAAAAGCAATCAAAATGATTGTTTTCCATTTTTCAACATACTATTTGACACTTGAAAAATCTACTTAGATTACTTTATGTTTAGTTAGTTTAATGATGTTGATTAATAGTATTGATCTCTGATTAATCTATAAAAAAAGAAGACTTTATCACTAGCTACGTTATGGAAGCCATTGTTATTTTACTTTTATTATGTCTTCAATATCAAGTTGACGTAACGCTATTGAATTGGGGAAGATACTAGACCTGCAACAAAGTCTTTACTAGCACAGGTACTAGGAAATCCCATTATGTATTGAAAATATTTATTTCAATAAAGATTTTTTTATTTTTATTTAATTGCTTTTAATTTTAGCTTATGATTTTATTTGTTTTAGCGATGAACGACGATAAGTTATGATAATAAAGTCGACTTTGTTTATAGCTATCGTTATTTTTTACACTTCATTAACGTTCCATGTTAAAACGCACAAAGAAATGAATTTAGCTTTGTTAAATCAATCAGACCGGATCCGGCGGGATTTATGAAATTGGGTCGGGATCCGGCCGGATTGAAAATGACACCGGATTGCAATCCCTAACCCGAATGCAATCAAAACCCTAAGTCTATGCAGAAGTGTCTTCTCCTTTTATTTACTAGTTAATCCTATCACATTTAGTTTGATACCATCATATTGACGCAGCATGAAATTCACATCTAATCTGATAATTTACGAAGGTACTTACATTTAACCATTGCAGACTAAGAGAAAATGCAGTGTAAAAACCTTCGTCTGTAAATAATATAACAATTGTATAAAAATGATTACAGAAACGAGATACTATTTCACTGGGTACTACGCTCCATTAAATAACGAATCTCATGATTGTCTCAATTTAGCCGCCGAAACCAAATCTACTCGACCGAACGGTGATTTAACATTCATTTGAAATTCGATCCAATAGCTGAGAACGACATTTGTGAGAAAAGAAATCCCAATGTCCCTTTTATAAAATTTTCGCTACATCAGTAAATCTGTAACGAAATTCCGGTAGTTTCCTTTCAGTAAGTAATACCTATTAGTTATTCTGTGGTAATACTGTCTTAGTGAGCGTTTTCACTTACAAAAAAGATTCGTGTACCTACATAAAATGCTCAGGAAATTTTAACAAGTCAGTATAAGTGTAAGATTCTCCATTGTTAGCTAGATATAAGTAGTCAGAATTATGATTAAGTAATTTCTCTCCTCGTGCCCTCAAGACAAAAACTGACTCCTAACACGAGCGTGTTCAGAGAAGAAAACTTCGTGACGTGACTAGAAAATAATACCGTTTAAAAAAAGAACGCGCCATCGAAAACAAAACTTCTATCTTTCATTTTAGTTCTGTAATGATAGCAACATTCACATTCCAAAGGCAAAAAAAAAATAGGAAAAAGTAAAAAGATCTATTTTTTAATGACACATAGGTAATTATAGAACAGTAGACGAAATGTAAACAAAAGAAATATAATTTTAAGCAGTTGAGTTCAAAAACAATGATTGTGGCCGTCGTTTTATAATAGAAAAACGCACACTGTAAATTAACATACTATTATATTTAAAATCTGCTAATGTGATTATACGCTGAAGACGCTCTCTATATGCCTATGTGTGTCTGGGAGAGAACAACGGCTTACAGCCTTCAGTACTTATATCAAGATTTATTCAGACGCCAGTATTGTTCGATACCGGAAAGATTCTACTGTAAGAGAAGTCAGTCAGTTCGAGTTTCGATTAGCTTAAAGGCTCTGTCATTGTCTGCTTACTTTAGGAGTTGTGAATATAGAAAGCATTATTATCGATGAATAAATTAAACAACAAAGCATTGTAATCCGTAATCCTTGTGGAACGCCAAAAAATAGGGCAAAGTGTTTTACTTAAATAACTTTAATTTACTGCAGACTCATTCCCAATCCGAGATTTACGATTCCTTTCCTTTTCCTAAGTTCTTTTTGTGGTTCTTATGCCAATTTATCTTATTTCTATGTTCTGGTTTACGGCCATATGTCTACAAAATTCATTTTCGTCATAAAAGTTAGCACTAAAATGTGACACGTAGCGCCAACTATCAATATTATTGGGGAGAAGCTGGAAGCTGATATAATAATAATTGTAAACAATGGAATGTACTGACTACTCTGTAGTGTATTTCAAATAAATCAGACATTCTAAAATACACACGTAAGTAAGTAATCTTTAATTAAAATCATCAATAGCCTTCAATAGACCACTGCTGGACATTTGCTTCTGCTTACAAAGGAGGTTTTGGCTTAACTGTGACACACTGGCAAGACGGGTTGGTGTAGGATTTGTGTCAAGTTTTCCTTCACTCTAAAGTGCTTTTGTCATGTATAGTAGCTGTCTTAGTCGGTTTTTATGACACTCACAGCATGATTAAGGGATGGTATACTCCGAATCTTTAATTCGTTACATAACAGACATTCGTAACAATGACTGCCTCGGTGGCGCAGTGGTACCGTATGCGACTGCTGTGCTTGAGGTCTCGGGTTCGATTCCCGGGTCAGACCAAATGTTTGTATGATCTGCAAATATTTGTTTCGCAGTTTGGGTGTTTTCTATGTATAATTTGTATGTATTTACAAAAAAAGTATTTATGTATATAAAGCAGTTGTTCTAGTACTCATAACACAAGCTCTGCTTAGCTTGGGACTAGATGCCGTTGTGTGTTAGATGTCCGAAATATTTTTTTATTATTCATTTATTTATATTTATATGTTTCCATTATCGAAAGATTCAATTTGATCTCAATATAACCTTTGAATATAATACACTAGCTGACCTACGCAACCTCGTTTGCGTCCAAACTACCATCCCCCGCTTTAACCAAAAAAGGGGGTTGATTTCTAAAGATACATTATTAGTACATCTCCACACCATCTATTGAGCATACATTTTAAATTTCAAGTCTCTTACTTCAAAAACATGGGTCTTTCATACAAATTTGCAACCCCCGTTTTACCCCCTTAGGGGTGGAGTTTCGTAAAATCCGTTCTTAGCGGATGTCTACTCCCTATAAGGAACCTACCTGCTAAATTTCAAGTTTGTAGGTGTTATAGTTTCTGAGATTTCGTGATTAATAAGTGAGTGGTATTTCGCTTTTATATATATAGATTTCTCAGGTACTGGATTTGATAAACCGACGCTTAGCAACACATTCTAAGTACCGATGTATCATAATAAAGTTATGAACATTAAACATACCTTGTTGCTCTACACCCGCTAGGTCCAATTAACACATCGCCACATCTATGTAGTATCTAACACCTCTATAGTCGGTCGTGCGAAATATCACTTTCAAACTATTTGTAAGTTACACGAAATTTACGTGGTACATGATGTCCTGATTTATTTATATACTAAATCTTAAGTTTGAGTACTTACAACTATATACAAAACTAGTTATCTACATAAGACATTAAAATATTGACATTTAAGTTTAAGTTTTCGGTGTGTTAGAATTGGTGGTAAAGTTTTAAATATCACTTCACATCACACTTCACACTAATATATAAAGGCGAAAGTTTGTGTGTATGTTTTTTACTTCTTCACGCAAAAACTACTGAACGGATTTGGATGAAAATTTACAGTAATATTTCTTATACATATATCTCAATGCATCAGAATAACACATATGCTACTATTTGCCGCGATAACCGACATACACGCGGGCGGAGCCGCGGGCAACAGCTAGTTAGTAATTAAATAAGGCTTCAACATAGCGTTTTTTACTTCCATTCAATGATATTATATAAATTGCTTCCATCTCATAAATTACAATTAAAAAGAAGATATATAAAAAAAAAAATTCGCTGTATGTTTCATCATCATCTGTTTAGAAGATAAAAATTAAGGCAAAAATGAAATCTTAAACAACTACTAAAAACTAAAACCCAACTACGACAAAAAACGCCGCTGAAAAAGTATGAAACAAGTTTCGAAAGTCGTAGTCACACGTTACGTAGAAATGTACCTTAACACATTAACAACGCGTGGCTACGGCTTTTGAAACTTTATAACACAGTACTTTATGTCGGCTAGAGAGCGCTAAATTAGATTCAGTGACACGTCATATCATATAGCCTATAACCAGCGGACGATCAAGACGCTTTTAACAATACCTCATTTGTCCAGTTCTAATAAGTAGTTAAGGAGCTATGAGGGAACAAATGAACATACATACATAGTCTGTCAAAATCATTAACCTCCTTTGGCTTTTCCGTAGTCGGGTAAAAATAAGAAGCACGCATAGAGAACGTGAGTTTAGTGATCTTATCAATATAGATGTGTGTCGGTTTGTGGTTTCACTGCGGTTTGGCCACGAATGATTTAAGCCGTCACAACTGGGACATTTGGCCTAGGTTAGAAGTACAAAGTTTCACCGTGGGAGAGCCACGCTTCGGCATGAATGGGCCGGCTCGACCGGAGTGATACCACGGCCTCACAGAAAACCGGTGTGAAATAGTGCTTGCGCTGTGTTTCACCGAGTGAGTGAGGATACCGGAGGCCCAACCCCTCTCCATATCTCCCCCCCCCCATCCCCCAAAGGCCGGTAACGCACTTGTGACACCTCTGGTGATGCGGGTGTCCATGGGCGGCGGTAATCGCTTACCATCAGGCGATACGTCTGCTCGTTTGCCTGTCTATTCCATAAAAAAAAAACAAAACAACGCTAAACGACCGATGAAACAACATATTAATCCCACACCTGTAATTGGATTAAAGAGTAGATTATTTTACGAAATTCGGGTACTAGAAAGTAAGCACTTGTAAGCCACTTTGTGGCTTGACCCCCGGTAGGTTTCATCGAAAAAAAGTCTTTAGAGATCATACGACTCTGGTTCTGCCAAATAACAATAATGATCTACTATTATTTATTTATATTATATACAAAGCAATATTAAGGAAACAATATACAGTTGGTCATTGGTAGACTGGTTTACAAGCTAGGAAAGAACCTGTAGTATTAAAAACTTGGCTTTCATTACACAGTCTGTAGTCTGTGGCAAAAATCCATACGTCCACCATTTTTAACCCCCGACGAAAAAGAGGGGTGTTATAAGATTGACGTCGATGTCTGTCTATCTGTCTGTCTGTGTGTATGTGTCTGTCTGTGGCATCGTAGCTCTCAAACGGATGGACCGATTTCGATGCGGTTTCCTTGCGCTGGTTCTTAGCTATGTTTGGTTAATATCGGTCCAGCAGTGTAAGAGTATCAGCTCTTTTTCAAAATGATGTAAGGCATTTTTAGCGTATGATTACTCGATTAAGTGTTTGTCGTGCCAGTATAATCGTTAAATGACAATTAATTGATAACTTCGACCTGATGCTACGTAGGGGGTTTTAAAATGTTTAATTTCTTCTCTGTTACACTTTTTCGGCTAAACCGCTGTTAGCCGTAAACCCGATTTCAATATAATTTGGCATAGAAATACGTTGATACGAGTACTTGAGGAACGATATAGGCTATTCTTTACCGTCATAATTAATACAAAAACTAATCATAAATAATTAATTTCACGGAAATGAGTTACTTTGCATATATCTGTATATAAAGGCACGCACATTTTTCCTCCATACGCAAATGAAATGTTATATGCCATAACATATTCTGAAACGATGACGGGAAATTGTATTGCGAGCATCGACATTAAAACCTGTTCTTGTATGGACTGAACATCTATTTTGCATCCCGGAATATCCATAATAGCGACTAGAAAGCTATCACTGGTCATATACACAATTTCCTAAGTTATGTTACAGAGTCTTCGGGTTATTAAAAATGTGTAAAATTAAATGACAGAATCACTTCAGAATATAGTAAAAAAATCTTCTCGGAGCATAGCTTTTTATATCTTTTGCTGTACTATGGAGAAATGACGAACAATCTATACTTATATATACTTATAATAAGAATGTAACAGGTCCAATTCTGCACATTAAAGATATTTTGAAAAAAATTTTTGGAGGGCTCTCTATTATCGATACTGAAGCCAAAACTGTAATTTTTTTCATTTTTGTCTGTCTGTCTGTCCGTCTGTCTGTCTGTCTGTCTGTCTGTCTGTTTGTCTGTATCTTGGCCGCGCATCACGTCGAAACTACTGATCGGATCGAAATGAAACTTGGCATGATTTGAGTTCATACTATGAGGTAGGACATAGGATACTTTTATCCCGAAATTCAGCACGGTATCCTGGAGAGAGGGGATGAAAGTCAAAATATGTACTTGGTTGTAATTCAATAACACATAGTCCGATTTCATTCATTCTTTTTTTGCTAGAAAGAAAAAAAATAAAAGATAACGAGAAAAGTGTTTTTTTTTGTCTGCGACTGTACACTGCCTGTGGGAAGCTGAGACAGATATGTAAATATGGCGGTACGAAGTTCGCCGGGTCAGCTAGTACTGTAATAAAAATAGATGAAAACGGCGATCGTACATAGTGTCTTTTGAACTCAATCTGTGCAGAACTTTCTCAGTCTTTAAAGTGTATACAAACCAACTTAATATTTTTATTTATATATTTTAATACTAGCTGTGCCGCCGCGACTTCGGCCGCGTGGAATAGTGACTTAGGGTAACATTTATACAACATTTCATTATCCCTTTGCATGCACTTTCTCATGCTCTAGAGTTCTAGACTATCTATGTACCAAATTTCATTTAAATCGGGTCAAAAGTTTTTGGACAGAGTTACTTTCGCATTTCTTATATTAGTAAGGAAAATATAGATTTGGTGACAATGTTATCATCATAACTAAAACTGTGGTCCTGATTATGATTGCAATATATGGCAACTTTTTACTCAAAGTATTACATAAAGGAATCTTATTTTTTTACAATAAGTAGGTACTCATAGCTCTGATTAATGTTAAAGTTTTAAAACTTTAACTAGTTTTAAGACTCAGATGTACCTCATCATACGTAAAATAGTATCTTTAAATAGGAGTATAAAATCTTAACGCTTTGAGAATTAAACTTTTAAAAAGTTTTGGATCAAAACATTTAGTACAAAAATATTATAATGTACAAATAAATTAAACGCTGCATTTACATGAATATTTAATATGCATGGGGAACGTTAATTGTAACCAATATTAGCTTAACAAAATAATGACGTTTCACATCATAAATAAATAATAAAAAGTTATAAAGTAAGGGTGCGGGCGTGCGGGTTCGGTCGATACCTGCGCCCGCGCCGACTCGCTAGCAGGAATAACATTCACACGCATCTAAAACGAGTTTAACATCTCCTACACAAGTCTATCTAATCGACTTGTTCACGCTATAAACTCCATCCACGACGATATTTCAACTTACCTCGCGTTGTCGGTTACAATTTAGATTGTCATGAATATAGATGTAGTTCGAATAAAACGTAATATACCGATGCAGTAAAACATGTCAATTTGGTTGTAATACTTACTTTTGCCACGAAACTGGAATTGTGATAAGAAATGAGTGGTGTTTTGGGGTTAGGTGTCTTGAGCCCACTTCTTTCAATAGTGTAGATATAATTATGTTCGGTTTGGACATTACCCGTATATTGTATATAGATACCTAAAATGTTTAAGTAAAGACATTAAAACGAATGACGATTCCGATCGAGAGGTATAACTTCTCTTTGGGTATAACTATAACTATGATTTTATGTTTCTCTGTCTCTTTCCAGCACACATTTATTTGTATGTAGGAAAGAATAATACAATTCAAAAGCTTTTTGGTTGTAATTTAATGTGGTATCAAACCCATCCGTTTCGACACCTGTCTAATTGTTTGATTGTTTCAAACGTTATGGTGGTTGCGTTACGTTTTGAGATTTTCTTCGAGTCGTTTCGGTTGCTCGACCTGAGCAAGGAATTCGATGCTATCCGCATTTTTTATAATTAGAAAATGATTAGTTCCGGGTGTTTTCGATTAGTTTTCGGTTGTTACGCTGGTTGAACAGCGGTTGAGCGAGGTTCGTCTGCGTGACTTGACGGATTCCTGCCTAGCTGTTCCTTTGTTTGAGGACGAACGACCCATAGTGATGTACTTACATCAGTCGTATCGACGAATGCATCGATAATAGTATTCTTATAACGACCTTGTGTCAGTAAACTGCTTACATAAATAATTACCTACTCATAAGTTATTCTCTTATGGAGCCAGTTTAATTTTTAAAATTTATTCTTGGTATACATATACATAATATTTAAATATCTTGTGTAACCACAGTATAGACTAGAGTCACTCATGCATCTATAAAGCATCCGTAAAACGCTAATTAGATGTGAACTAAAAATGCCTGCAGATTACAGTTCGAATTTCTATCATTTTTGCCGTCACACGAAACATTTTCAGTGAGACACACATTTGTGTGCAAAATTGCTCACACACTGAACACAATAAACGATTGAATGAAAACTTACGCAGCCTCGAAATTAACATAATAATGTTTCTTGCTCGATAAAACGGTTCACATGACTACAAGAGAACGTAAAAGCGGCTAGTGCCCTACGCCGGTTACTACAAAACCGGTTTCGCGGCCCTCAGTGCCTCGGTCCACGTGCAGATACCATCATTCGTCTTCGTCTACCTTGCATCGACCAATAAATCCTGACCCTTACGATCTCTTTACAACTTCATTTACTTCACAACAAATCAGACCAACAGTCACTACCCCAAAGCTCTTGCTGTATTGGATGGTTCAAAGAACTTCGTGAGTTGTGTTCTTACAAATCCTATAGTGCGTACAAAGGACTACATAAATCATTTTTACGAGCTCTACAAGTAGGTACATTTACGGTGTTGGGGTTCTTAACGCTCTAGGTTTAATTTTTGTTGGGAAACTGTGACCTTTAAAGGACGTTTGAAATAAATATAAAGTAACATTATATGTATTAACTTTAGACAATCTGAAACCGCTTGAAATGTACTGATTCTAAGCACTGCAGATACAATATTATAGATTTATTAAAATCTAGAATCTCTTAGAATTTGAGTGCACAAAATAGTGATATTAGTATATGGTAATTTAAAGGTTAAAAAACACAGCATTTGAAACTAGAAATATTGTTTTCCATTTGTAAAATGAAAAAGTTGCAGATTGAGTAGGTAATTTAAACGCAATCAACAAAATCTAAAAATTAACGAAAACTTGGTTAATATTTTGTCATTTAAAATCTTTATTATTTCATATTTTTTACGCCTTTAGAATATTAAATAAGGAATATTAAGTTTTGGTTATATCAATGCAGAGTTGATCAAGAAGAAAGTTTATTTAATAAGAAGAATTGCAGTTGCAGTTTTTGAAATGATTCCTGTCTAAATAGACTTTTACTTTATTCAAAATACGTTAGCGGGATATATTTGCCTTATGTTTGTTGCGCTTAAGAAACATTCCTCTAAGATCAATTAAGAAATTATTACTTTTATATTGGTCTCAGACCTTCCCACACCAAAACCAAGGGGCGGTGTAATTTCACCACTAACGCCATCTTTTGTTCCAATATTAATAACTGAATCATGCATTTGCATTTGTGATTTACACAAACTATAAAATCCGTTGGGTGGGATCACAGGTGGGATCGTTCAAAAATCGAATACGGTTGTGGTCATGCCAAAAGCGTGGAACCTTTGTTGTCCTTTTCAGAACAAGGAATTATTATTATTAGAAGACACAGCTATTAGCTGTTGTAAAAACTACTATTAATATTTGATCAATTTCTAAAATTTTGGATGAAGGATGAAGGACACGAGTGTGTATTTATCATCGGTACAGAAGTAAAGTCGCAGAGAACACAGATTAATAGAAAGGGATGGTGAAAGAACTTCGTCTAAGTTCCTATCTGTAATTAAAATTAAGAAGCATAGCTGGTACATATGAGTATCCTATTAATATTATACTAGCTGACCCGCGCGAACTTCATACCGCCATATTTACATATCTGTCTCAGCTTCCCACAGGCAGTGTAGGTACCTACAGTCGCGACAAAAAAATACTTTTCCCGTTATCTTTTAATTTTTATTGTACACAAACCTTGTCCTAACAATAACGAACACATAAAAAAAAGAATTATTTGATTTGGTGCAGTCGATCGGAAATTATGCGCGTACATACATTTCGATTTTTATTTTTTTATAAATATAGATGCAGCAATTGTGAGGATCTATGAATGTTTGTTACTCTTTCATTTAAAAACTATTATCGGACATAAACGCGAGTAGAGCTGCGTGTAAAAGGTGTAGGGTATAAATTAGTCTTGTAAAAACACTGTCTAATAAAATATTTGAACCACAATGCTAAAACTACATAGGTATTTGCTATAGTTACTTTCTTTGCATACAAATAATTGTAAGTCTTCATTTCGAAAATGCTGTTCCATTGCAGGCAATGGTTTATAACAATGCTTTACAATTACCTAAATACGTATTTTATTACTGAATAGGGACCCTATTTTGATGTTTCCTGTTGCAAACTTACAATACGTAATAATATTAAACAAGTTTGTCAAGTTCGCAACGGTTTCTTGATAGAGTAAAACATAATAGGTATGTTATGTAAAACCGAGGGTGTCTGTTTTATTTACCTGTATATTTCAACGTAGCGTACATAATGCACCATAAACGATGCAAACATATTACTTATATTTGTTTTCGATAATAATGTAAGTAGTAACGTGGGTAAAGAAAATAGTATCTATTTTTTAACCGACTTCCAAAAAGGAGGAGGTTCTAACTTCTATGTTCCACTGAATGCATTTTTTTCTTTATGTATTTAAATCCCTCAGATTATTTATCATTACATCCATTCTTAATCATCTCTGAGCAGCTGAGCTGAGCTAATTAGATATGAATTACTAGGTCCGTAGCGACTCCGCCCGCGTGTTATCGTGGTAAAGAGTAGCCCATGTCCTTCCTCATGAATCAAAGTATCTCCATGCCAAATTTCATTGAAATCGATGCAGTGGTTCATCCGTATTTATGGATAAATTTGTGCACCTTCTAACCTAGTCTAATTGCAAATAAACAATCACTTTGTTTAAAGGAAAAAGCTTAATTTAGTTTTTTTGTACAATACCATTAAAAATATTTCTGATCTCCTTCTTAACATCCACTGATAGAGATAGACCTTACCGTGTTATTCCTATTATCAATTATGGATGATGGACCTACCTACATCGTCTCTTAATTTATTTGGATCTATTGCTGACTGTCATCATCTACCTTTCTGCAATAACAAAGGAACAATTCTTCTATATTTTTCCAGTTAATTTGTAGTTAAGCCATTGTAAAACTGTGCTGGTTCGTTCCGCGTGCCATCAGATTGGCTTGCTTCACTATGATCGTCTGAAAAAAAGTTTTAAAAGGCATGCAATTTTTTACTTTTTAAGGAACTTACTATAACAACTCATGTGGACATTGTGGTATAGTTGGCTACTTGGCTAAAACCTTCTTTTTAAGGCTCTCGTTAGGCTACTGTACATAGGCCTCTACCTATGTCCAACAATGAACTGTTAAAGGCTGTTGACGAAGAAACTTACAGTAACAGAACGATTCTAGAATTGAATCCTGAAATTGAACAAAAAGTCTACCAAGTCGAAACATGTTATCATATGAAGTCATGCGATGGTTAGAAATAGAATACTCCAGGAATTTTGTCACCCGTCACCACGCGGCCACGCTATGACACATATTAATCTTTGGTAAATTCTTATTGTCTTATTTCTAATATGTAACGAGGATAAATGGAGAATTTACCGACTGTACTTCCCCATTGCTTATTGCACGAATTATAAACATAATTTACTCAGTGTGAAATTATTTTAAAAATAATTTATGAAATAAAGATTAATCCACGCCTCATAGTACAACATCTGTTGTCATAGGTAAAAAGCATAAGGATATACAGTGTGTGCGACAAGAACGTGACCGGCATATTTTTTATTTTTGGAATGCAATTGATAAAAATAAATATTAGGCTAAATAGAACAATCCTTTGCCTAAAATGCGTTGTAAAAAACATAAGTTTTCCCTCCAGTTTTCCTTGTTAAAAATATTCTTTTTTACAATGAGTGCCGCGTACGCTTCCCGATTTGAAGCTGTGTTTCTCTGTACTCATCCAAAAGGCCCCAAAATGTCGCGCGACTAGGCCGCCCATTATATGGAAAAGTCCAAGGCCTTCGTAAGCAAGTGGGTGAAGTGATATTCACAAACAAAAACCGTCGATGACTTACCAGGTCGTGGCAAATAAAAAAAGACGTCTGTTTCAGAGGATAAACGGATTGTGCAGCTGTTTGCTAGGAATCCTTTAATATTACTTCGCTCTGGGCAAGTAAAGTATAAGAAAAAGGGTTTAATCATATCATTTGACACTATCAAAGGGCGTTTAGTTGTAAAGAGCGTGAAATATCGAAGCAATGTGAAGAGAATTCTCCTTTCTGAAACGCATATTGAAAAAAGGCTGCATTGGGCGTGCGAAAACAAAGACCATGATTGGGACAAGATAATTTTTGCTGATGAAGCTTCATTTTGGGCAACCGGTTACTCGACTTGAGCTTGGACTACGGCTGACAATAGACTGATGGTACGATCCGTGGAACACCCTTTAAAGGTGCATGTTTGAGGATGCTTCTCAAAAAATTGTTTCGGAAATTTACACTTGTTTACCGGTACTTTAGATGCTGAGAAGATGACTTAAATTTACGAAAAAGCATTATTGCCGTCGGCTAAGAAGATGTTTCCACACCAAAATGATTTCTGGATTCTGCAAGAGGATAACGATCCTAAACACCGAAGTCGGCTCTGCACCACTTGGAACGCGGAACATGGTATTAACGTATTGGATTGGCCCTCACGGTCTCCTGGTGCCAATTCAATTAAAAAGGTTTGGGCGTGGATGAAGCTTAAACTAAGGGCAAAAAATGAAGTGACCGTCGCTGACCTCACTCGTGAACTGAAGTCCGCATGGAGGTCTTTACCTCGCAGCTATGCTGAAAAATTGGCGGAAAATAAGCCGCGAAGATGCCAAGCGATTATGGATAATAACGGAGATTGGACACCGTATTAATATAAAGCATGAAACAGAAATAAAAGACTTAATTGATTACAATTTATCGTTTAATATTTCTAAGATTTTCATTAAATTTTGCCGGTCACGCTCTTTTCGCACATAGTGTATTTGTCCAATATCGATGTAGTTGCTTTGTTACTGATTAAGACAAGCATGTATTGTCTAAATTGTATTAATAAAATACTCGTCAAGAAAATGAAAACCTAACACAGGGAATCATTAAATATATTAGTTTCGAATTGAGGTAGGTACCTACGTACCTACCTCAATTCGAAACTGATATTGAACATTTTAACTAGTTTCTAGTTTAACTAGTAACAATTAATAAAATTGCATTTAGTCATAAGAAACAGTAAAATGTATGAAAATTTTTAGATTCCCTGAATCATTATTCACTAACGGTACCACATTTCTGTTCTTTTTTTAACCGACTTCAAAAAAAGGAGGAGGTTTCTCAATTCGACCGTATATATATTTTTTTTAGGTGTGTTCGCGGATAACTTCCTCGTTTATGAACCATTTTGATGATTCTTCTTTTGTTGGAAAGGAGATGTCCCGACGGTGGTATAATGACAAGGAAACTAGGATCTGATGATTTTTTTCAGGCACGTTTTTCGTATATTTTCTGAAGTTACTCCGGTATTTGCGTCTTGTAGTCATCATTTAATGATGATGAGATGAGCTGATGATGTAAGGTGCAACTCCTTAACGGTTAGGAGTTGGAGGATAAATCTTTAAATATCATACGTATCTATAGACCTTTAGTTATATACTTTTAAGTTATTTAGGTGAGCTGGCGATAAAAGGCAAAACTCTTCAATAGTTAGGGATTAGAGATGATTTTAATATCACACGTATGTACGTATAGTATAGACCTTAACTTGAATTATTTCAGTTAATTACATGAGCTGATGATAGAAAGTAAAACTGAACTGTTGGAAACTGCGCATACTCAGTTTTAATACGTGTTCAAACCACTTAAGTTATTCGCATCAGCAGAAATTATATGAAATAGTTCAACTTACTGATAACCTACGATTGTTTGCACTAAACATAGAAAAATAAAAACTTTTTAAATAAAAGAAAACCGACTTCCAAAAAACGTCCAACGAAAACTCCCTGCCAAAAAGCACTTAAAAGCGTAAAATAAACTGGCTCTTCATAAATTGATATGTGCCAATTCTTGTCTAGATACCTAATTCTTTATTCATTTAAATAGTAGTATTATTATGTGTGCTAGGTACCTAAAATCTGTTTGAAGTGGTCAACATAAAATGTTGACCACTTTTCTGACATAAACACTCTTTGCTAATATTTAAAAGAGTATTGTTCGAGGATCTTGATAAACCGTGAGATTTACTTTATTAAAAAAAAACTTCATTTAAAAAAACCGACTTCAAAAACTAAAAAGTATAAAATAACTTAATTTGTATGTGCTACCTATTCATAGGTTTAAAGTCGGTGCCAAGCCAAATGTAATAGTAGGTACCACACTCGCTATATTTCGAGACGAACGTCAACGACGTCACCGACGCTTCGGTTGTTTTGTTCAACGCGAAGAGCAGCTATCCCGCTCAAGGTCACGCGCGGCGAGTGCGGTACCTACTATTACATTTTGGCTTGGCCCCGACTTCAAACCTATGAATAGGTAGCACATACAAATTAAGTTATTTTATACTTTTTAGTTTTTGAAGTCGGTTTTTTTAAACGATTTTTTTTTTTTTTTCGCTTTTTAGTCTTTCTCAAGATCTCAAGATCTCAAGATCTGCCAGAAGTCAGCACTGATGAAATCGTGATGGCTCTTAAACAGTTGAAAAATGGAAAAGCTCCTAGAGAGGACGGCGTTACAACAGAGCTGTTGAAAGCTGGGGGTATGCCCGTACTGAGGGAGCTCCAAAAGCTTTATAACGCTGTCCTGTTCGAAGGGAGAACTCCAGAGGCGTGGAGCAGGAGTGTGGTCGTCCTGTTCTTCAAAAAGGGTGACAAGACCATGTTGAAGAACTATCGGCCCATTTCTCTTCTAAGCCACGTCTACAAGCTGTTTTCAAGAGTCATCACGAACCGTCTTGCGCGAAGACTCGACGAATTCCAACCACCAGAGCAAGCTGGGTTTCGGAGCGGATATGGCACCATAGACCACATCCACACAGTGCGGCAGATTATACAGAAGACCGAAGAGTATAATCAGCCCCTGTGTCTAGCATTCGTGGACTGTGAGAAGGCCTTCGACTCGATCGAGATCTGGACTGTTCTGGAGTCCCTGCAGCGTTGCCAAGTGGATTGGCGATACATCCAAGTGTTGAGATGTCTCTACGAAGCCGCCACTATGTCCGTCCAAGTACAGAATCAGCATACAAGACCTATACCATTGCATCGAGGAGTGAGACAAGGTGACGTTATATCCCCGAAATTGTTCACTAATGCAATGGAGGACTTCTTCAAGACGCTGCACTGGAAAGGACGTGGCATCAACATTAATGGCGAATACATCTCTCACTTGCGATTTGCAGACGACATCGTCATCATGGCAGAGACGCTGCAGGACCTACAACAGATGCTGAACGACCTGGCTGACTCTTCTGTGCGCATCGGCCTACGGATGAACTTGGACAAGACCAAGGTCATGTTCAATGAACACGTACTACCGGAACCGGTTGCGGTGCACGGTGCCGTTCTCGAAGTTGTTCAAAAATACGTGTACCTCGGGCAGACTTTGCAGTTAGGGAGAAACAACTTTGAGGACGAGGTGAACAGGAGAATTCAGCTGGGTTGGGCAGCGTTTGGGAAGCTTCGTCGGGTCTTCTCATCGTCGATCCCACAATGCCTAAAGACGAAAGTCTTCAATGAGTGCGTCCTACCCGTAATGACATACGGAGCCGAAACGTGGACACTTACGGTACGGCTGGTCCACAAGTTCAAAGTCGCTCAGCGTGCTATGGAGAGGGCTATGCTCGGCGTTTCTCTAAGGGACCGTATCAGAAACGAGGTGATCCGGCAGAGAACCAGAGTCATCGACATAGCCCACAGGATTAGCAAGCTGAAGTGGCAGTGGGCTGGCCATATTTGCCGTAGAACCGATAACCGTTGGGGTAAACGGGTTCTTGAGTGGAGACCGCGTCTCGGCAAACGTAGTGTAGGACGACCACAGGCCAGGTGGAGTGATGATTTGCGCAAGACGGCTGGCAAGAGCTGGATGCGAGAAGCCGAGGATCGAACTAAGTGGCGTGCAATTGGAGAGGCCTATGTCCAGCAGTGGACTGCAATAGGCTGATGATGAGTCTTTCTCAAGTGTCTCATCATCATTTTATTTAAAATTAAATGATGTCTACAGAATATGAAGGCATGCAGACAATTGCTCTTAACTTCATTGCAGGCGCTCACGTAAATTTGAGGGTTTCCTTCGATTTCCTTGGGATCCCATAATCAGATCCTGATACAGTGGCCATGGGACCACATGGGGAGCATACCCTTTCGAACACAAAAATAATTTTCATTAATCAATGTACATACATTAAAAAAAAAACATACCGATGAAATTGAGAACCTCCTCCTTTTGGAAGTCGGTTAAAAAAAACGTGCGTTTTACATTACAATAACGCACAAGTACGTAATGAGATACATTACGATATTGAAATTCGTGAAATAAGGGACCCTTTACGAGCAAATATGTTATAAAGTAACTTTACGGTATAGAACCATAGACCATAATAATATGCTAACTATATGGCTAAGGAACCCTTCACTGCGAGTAGCTAGATACATGTTTGTTTTCATGTATGGAATACTGGATTTATGATCACAGATCGAATACCTCGAGATATAGTAGATTTCATGAGCAGTATAATATCCATCCGATCGCTATTTCTTTTTATAATGGGTAGCACTGCTTTTTGCACCTTTTCAGTTTTTTATTGCAGGCAACAATACAAATAACTAAGATCTTACGGTTTCATTTGAATACCGCTTTCAACTGTACTCAACAATAGTTGCTATTATTATACTTGATGTTGTCGTCACAGCTTTTTTGTTTAAATAAACATTTAATGCGTCATTTTTAGCAACTACATACATAAATTTTAAGTAAAATAATACATTTATTTATTCGTTTTATAATTCAATAGTTATAAATTTCTGAACCGTATCTCGAATCAGAATTAGCGTGAGATCCGGAATAATTAAAGTTAATAGAAATTGCAGAAATGTAAGTACTTTTAACTTGTACTTCATTCAGCGATGAACTCTGACAGTAAATTGCCAATAGCCAGCCGATTGCCTGATTGTTTATATCCTATCGGTAATCTATCCTTTGTAGCAACTGACTTAACGTTTCGTTAGTTTGTTTATACCTACTTTAGCTAGTTTACGAGCCTATATTAATACAGGTACAGTATTATTTTTATATTCTCTGCCAGTTTGATGTAGGTTAAGAAATAATAGAAATAAAAATCCTTTTCTTCTAAAGAGTCTTCAACTTCGAGTTCTGTTCACGAAATTTAAATGCTACTTTCTTCCTACAAATCAGTTAGCAATTAATACATACCCATTAAAGCTTTTCTTTATTAATTTGATGGCCCGTATGGCAGGCACGTGTCGATTCTGCGGGTCCAGTCATCAGCGCGTGTGCTGTTATCACCCCATGCGCTCGCGGCACAAGTACCCCTATCGCGTGCAGTTTTCACACGAAACGCCCTGATTCGTATTTGTTACCGTTACGAAGGCACTTAGATTACCTACTTCTGTTATCATTTTTGTGTTAATGTAGCCATAATGTTGTTTCAGATTCGTACAAAGGCCTTTACACCCGCATAATTTGAGGAACAGTTTTGTGTAATACGGGAAAGTAATGGGAACTGTCGCTTTCTTAATTTAATGTAGTAGAGCCACGCTGATTTCAGCACGAACTGGCCAGCACGACCGGGGCAGTACTACCCTCGCACAAATCAACGTAAAATGACAGCGTTCGGCGTTCGTGCTGTCGTGTTTCGTTGGTGAGTGCGAGACCGAAGGCCCAATGATGCAGAAGCATCACTAGACCGCCATAGTGTGGGTCACCATGCTGCATTGTCTGCATTCACAATGAGTATGGTGACCACCACTCTTGGATTCTGCTTATGCTTTCCATCAGGCAGAGTAGAGTCAGGCAGGGCCAAACATAAAAAAAAAACATCATTTCATCAATGTTTCGTTCAGACTTTGTCGTTCGACTTCAAGCAGATTTTAGGTACCTAGCACACATTATAATACTACTATTTAAATAAATAAAGAATTAGGTATAGACAAGAATTGGCACATAGCAGTTTATGAAGAGCCAGTTTAGTTTATGCTTTTTAGTGTTTTTTGGCAGGGAGTTTTCGTTGGATGTTTTTTGAAGACGGTTTTTGTAGAAATATAACAGTTTTTGACAATAGGAGATACTTCCGAACACTATAAAACAGATTTTCAAAATTAGTCATCATGCCGATACGACCTTTAAGTCTGCAAGCACAGAATGTACTTCAAAGATCGTGACCTGACTACTAGTTTTATTCCTTCAAGAATGAATTTAAGTACCTGGATGGACCGAGCTTTGCCCGCTATTTTTTTTGCACAATTTTTAAAAAAATAATCCTAGCTAGCTCGATTTATCGCCCCCTGCATACTAAATGGAGCCGTTTCTGAGATCCAGGTTGTATATTTAAAAGAATTTCTCATTTAAAAGTTTTAGATAGATTTTCTTACAATACTACCTAATAACTACTTATCTAATTATTACATAATATAGAAACCTATATACATACTGCCTCGTTAGTCTAGTGGTTAGCGCAAGCGACTTCGGATCAAGAGGTCTCGTGTTCGATTCCCGGGTCGGACTGCTGTTGGGTTTATCTTACAAGAAATTCTTAATCCCACTAAAAACATTTTCATGTAAAATGTTGCCAAGACGACTGCATATGGCTTACCCTGTGAAAAAGATATCAGATCGCATGTAGAACCAAGCTTCTGAATCTACACGCCCTATCTCTACCAACCCTTACTTCACAAACTCTACATCTAAGTAAAAATGTATGGCTTGGCGGTTTTTTTGGGTGTATTTCTTGTGCATCTTCTTTCGAAAAAGTCCGTATACCAAAAATAGAACCTCTAGCATAAAAATGAGTGAAAGTCTCATACAAACTTCCACCCCCTAATTTTGGGGGTTAGGGGCCAAAAGTAATAGGTTTATAATTTTTTTTTGTTGTTTGTATACTACACTTAGTTTATATACCAAATTTTAAGCTTTCTAGCACTTCAGGAAGTACCCTAACAGTTTTGATGATCATCAGTGCCGTCAGTGACGAAATCGGTGTATTTTAGATATCAATAAAATCTAAAGTATCAAAGCTATGCAATTGAAACTTTGTTTAATAAATCTGTTACTGACATCATATTCTGAGAATTTGAACTATCTGGTATATCAGAAACCAAAGTTATGAAACACTTCGAGAAAAGGTAGGTAGCTTCGCTTGGCTCGTCTTGGTGGGGGCACGACCGTGCCCCCAGATAGCAGCCCGGAGTGCGGAGCGGAGGAGCGGTGGAAGATGGCGGTGTTTCCCGCCCGTGCCTCGGAGAGTACGTTAAGCCGTCAGTCCCGGTTGTCATGAACATCTATGGTAATCGTTATTGGGAAGTCAGTGCCCTCAAATATACTGACAACTTTTTTTTCTTTTTTTTAACTTTTGGAAATCCCCTCGGACCGTCACCCCACCGAGGCTTGCGGCGGGACGGTGTGTCGGACTCGAACCGACTAAAACCACACGGTGTGCCACTCTGCGCCTGTGAAGGGAGGAATCCGGCAACTGCAGTTATTAACACGTCCGGACCCCTCCCAGCGCCTGCCCGCATAGAAGCGGGCACCGTCACCTGATGGACTCTCTAATTAGGCGACGTACGGCACACGCGTACGCCGCCCCCTAGCGGGTGGTCACTGGAGCGGATGGAGAGGAAAGCCCGTCCCGACCATCCGCGGCCACACTCAGGGCGGCATGAGGCGCTGATAGGCGCGCCTCCACCGCCTGGTTCGCCGGCGGCGGATTGGGTCCGAGTGGACATCGTCCTCCCGGGCCTTCTCCGCCACCTCCTTCTGCGAGATTACATCTTCGCAGAAGGTTGCGACCGCGGTAAAACTGCTATCGCTACCGGCCATGGAGCGTATGACGGCCGGTAGCGAGAGATCTCCTTCGATGACTGCAGTGAGGGCCCGACGCTGCGACGCCCATGCGGGGCAGATCGCCAGCGTGTGCTGGGCCGAGTCCTCACTGCAGTCGCAGTGGTGGCAGGCCGGACTCAATTCCCTCCTGGCGACCGAGTGCAGGTACTTCCCGAAGCAACCGTGCCCGGAAAGGACCTGCGTCAGTCGGAAGGAAAGGGTCCCGTGCTGCCGCCCTGCCCACTCGAGGATGACCGACTGGAGAGCCTCCACGGCGCGTGGAGTCTCCAGCCGGAACGACCATCTGTCCATAGTGGCTCGACGGGCGGCTTCACGCCACTCGCGTACCTCTTCGGGCGGAGGGCGATAGCCATACTCCGCCCGATATTCAGCCACCCGTCGATAAACTTCGGCGAGCACTTCCGCCTCCAAATCCCACGGGGGTGTTCCGGCCAGGGCGCACGCTGCCTCGGTCGACACCGTGCGGTATCCGCGTATGGCTCTGACTGCCAACACCCTCTGAGGCCGCCAGAGGCGGGCCTTATTTAGGGCAGTCAGAGCCGCCACCCACACCGGTGCACCATACAGCGCCATCGACCGGACAACCCCCGTGTACAGGAGTCGCGTTGCGACGCTGGCTCCACCCAAGTTGGGCAAGAGTCGCCCAAGGGCGGAGGCAGCGTCGACCAGCTTCGGACCAAGGGGTCGGAAGTGCTCGTCGAAGAGCCACCTACCGTCGAGGATCAGGCCCAGATACCGCATCTGGGCCCGAACCGGTACGAGGACCGAGTTGACCTCTATGGAGGCGCCGGGGGGCGGATCACGACGGGGCCCATGAAATAACAGGGCCTCCGTCTTGTCCAGGGCCACCCGTAAGCCCAGCGCCTCGATGCGCCCGACCACCAGAGAAACACCCCAGGTGGCCAGGCGCGCCGCCTTTAGGAAGTTCGCACCCCGGGCTGTGACAAGAGTGTCATCGGCGTAACAAATTACGCCCAGCCCAGGGGGCAGACGGCTTCGAAGGACCCAGTCGTACCCCAGGTTCCACAGGAGTGGTCCAAGGACAGACCCCTGAGGAACGCCGCACGACATGGGTCGCCGTCTCAAGACGCCCTCTCGGTCGAGACCCTCCAGCATCTCCTTTCTCTTCTCCTCCTTGGCGCGGCAAATGGCCAGCTTCAGAGTCCTCCGGGCCTCGCGGTACTCCTCATGAAGCTGGTCCCCGCCACCATCTCCTCGGTGGCGTCGCCGGCTGCGGGTGTAGGACCTCCGGGCACGAGTACAGGCCGCACGGAGGTCCGCCAACTCCTGGGAGAATATACTGACAACTAGTTCAACCTTCGAATTCAGTTCACCCTCAGGGTTGCGGAGGTCCGATGCCAGTCGCTTCGTGTAAAAACTGATATTCAGGTAAAACCGGTTAAACTAGTAGCCGATCCCAAATTTAATTGTTAATTAATTGGGAATAATAAAGGATAGGAAGAAGAAGATAGAAACCTAATTAAATAACAATACTTAAAAAAAAAGCAACTAGCTAAGCTTGACGCCTCTAGCGACCAGAAAGAAGGCCGGCCTTTTTCTAGCACAGAGAATCAGCATTGCCATTTAACGTGGCAATGCTGCCAGTCTTTTTGCAACGCTACCAGTAGGCGAAGATGTGGAGGAGTTTTTTGACGCTTGTATGTAAATATTGTTATTAGATAGATAGATACATTATACATATGTATACTATAACTTTTCATAACTACGGAACCTGCACTGAATCTCTTCACTGAATCTGTTAACACGCACGTGCACGTAGCCGGTTTTTTATTGTCAGCGTAAACCGATCCAGATTGTACTGTACGTAATTATTAGCAAGATTGTAAATAAATTAGACTTTATCAGATCAATAAAATTTGATAATATTTTATTGCCCTCGTGTATTTGTTATTGCCATTTTATAAAAAATCATGTTAGTTACACGTGTAATGAGTTCAATGGTACTAGTTAAACGCATGATACCATTTATATCAAAAGTTAGATTTAATAAATGCAAATGTAGTAATTGAGGTATTAAAATTAAAAGAATAAAGATGGATAGAAATAGGAAAAGTTGGATTACACCTTTTTTGAAACAAGTAAGTATAATGTTTTAAAACATATTTTGTTTATTTGATCACTATTAGTGGCCTCAAATCAAAGAACTCATTCAAAATTTGCATCATTGCTCATCTTGGCATTCACTTAGGCTTACTCTATATATTTAGTCTCTAAACTGGTTAAAATTTACCAGATATTAGGTAAACTGAAGGTTATGATTATCATGGTGGATTTCAGTGTTTCGTAACAGCGTCTGTGGGCAGTAACATTGCGGGGCATGGCAGTGTCATCGGCTACACAGCGATTCTGTTACCACAGCTGAACATGCCCGGCTCACAGTTCACACTCGACCTTGTATCTGCCTCCTGGATAGGTAAGGTCCTTACTCACAAAGCAGTCAGTTTTTACATGCCACAATTAGCAGCGGAAATAAATTAGCTTTAAATTTCACTACTTCAGCCTATATCTATGAACTTCGAGAATTGAACTTTATATTTAATCCAACTCTATTATTACAGCGTCTATTCTTGGGATTACCCAGTTATTCGGCAGTTTCATAACACCTCCCATCATGGAGAGATATGGTAGAAAGGTCGCCCATTTCTCCGCTACTGTTCCCAACCTCGTTGGCTGGTTCATCATTACAATGGCTACAAATTTTGAGGTAAATATACTATTCTGTTAAAGACTTTCGAATTACATCTATGACTAATACCTACTACAATTAATATAGTAATCTGAAATTTTCATCCCACTCTTATTACTGGGGATGTTTAGAGTCTCTTATGTCAGCCGTTGAAAAATAATAAAACAAATGTAACAAAGTTTTATTTTTAATCCATTGTAAACAATTGAACTTAACAAAATTGTTGATTCAGCTGAAGCTGACGAAGAAGATTGAGATATTTTTCAAAAAAATATGTTGGTTTGAGTCTGGCGGGTTCGAATCGCAAACTCTTGGGTTCACCAACGTAGTGGCGTTTTGACCTGATGACAGGCGCGGTTCCAGCCTGTAATTTTGGGGGGGGGGGGGGGTCGCTAATCAAATAAGTCGAGTAAATTAGCCTTTATTGCACAATACACAATTTTATATCACACATTAAAAGGAAATGGATATCTTTTGTTTTTATTGGTAAATCTATTGGGATCATAATATTTGAGACATCTGTGACAATCTCTGGATGAATATTTAGAGGATCTAGCTCCGTTGGGGGACGAAGGGCGTTATGGCACTCCCGACAAATCGGTCTAACCACTAAACCCCGGCGGCGGCCTACATCTGCAGTCAAGAGGAGCTCCAGGAACGCATCAGCGGCTTCTGGAGTTCCCCCTGCCTTACCTCATCTGAGGTGCATCCCGGGGTAACCAGATTCAAACCCGGGGCATGTCGCTGTCGTACCTCTCACCGCTCTACACATTAAGAGAGTCGGAACACTGACCCGCCTGAGACGACACCCCCGGCCGCACCGAGGTGTGGGTCGTTTCCAGTGGCCATATCTCCCCTGCATGTTGCCACAACGACCCTTAACTGATGATTGGGGAGCTAGCGGCCTCTATCGCGCATCCTTCGTCGCCCTATTTTTTTTTTTTTTTTTTTTTTTTTTTTTTTTTAATGTTTGGCCCGCCTAAATGACTCTACTCTGCCTGATGGAAAGCATAAGCAGAATCCAAGAGTGGTGGTCACCATGCTCACTGCGAATGCAGACAATGCAGCATGGCGACCCACACCATGGCGGCCTAGTGATGCTGCTGCATCTTTTAGTCTAGTCAACAAGTTTGGAACTTGTTGACTAGACCAATTGGGCCTCCGGTCTCGCACTCACCAACGAAACACGACAGCACGCTGTCATTTTACGTTGATTTTCTGTGCGAGGGTAGTACCGCCCCGGTCGAGCCGGCCCGTTCGTGCTGAAATCAGCGTGGCTCTACTACCTTCAAGATTTCGAGCGGGATCGGCCAATTACCGATCCCGCTCTTCGGACTCCTTCTGGAGCATAACGTCTTCACACTACTCGCCAGCATTGCCGCGATCAATGCTGGTGGTGACAGGTTTCATCCGATCTGTCTGACCGGGCGAAGTCACCGAAGCAACTTATCCCGGTAAGCATCTAAGTGAATTGGTAGGTGATAAGTTGGTTCTCTCTATGCAAGCTTCGAAGCTCGGCAGAAAGGCTCCTACAGCGCGTTGGCTTGCACAACCCTGGGTGTCGAGCCGTGCCTGCCAAGCTCGTAGGGCTTGCGTATGTGTGTTCTGACGAAGCATTCCGGGCTCATGATACGGCGCTATCTGTTCGACATTTCGACCGACAGATCGAATTTCGTCGCAGACCATTGTGTTCATGTCGGCTAGAATGTCGAAGGGTGGAGATCGTGCCAGGATCGTCGTCGCCTCGTACGAGATCATACGGTGGCCTCGTACGATCCATATGGCCATCAACCGCTGCAGACTCCCGAGTTGAGCTTTACAGCGGGAAGATCCCGCCGGTGCCCCATAGAGGACCATGGATCGCAGCGAACTTCTTCCCGCGGTCCCCCGAGATTAGGCAGCAGACAATGTGGCACCCCTGCTACTCCTCGTACTGGGGACTAGTCGCCCGAATGCTTTTCGAAGCTCTACCGATTGTCCATGATGAGGTACTTCATGTACTGACCCACTTCGACTTCGGTGTCATCCACCCGGAGGTATGAGCTGGGTGGTTCCTGGTTCCTGGCGCTTACGTAGGCCATGGAACCATTTCGCCTCAGTTTTCTGAGGCGCCAACCTCAGGCCCAGCTCATGAATCTTATCCACGACACAAGCCACCCCTTGCGAGCAGAACCACCTCCCCGAAGCGTGACCCTCTAGCCAGTATTAGGATATCGTCTGCATAGCAGGCGACACTGATGTCAGTCACGTCCCCTGTGACCTCCCCCCCTGGAACCGCGCCTGCCTGATGACTGATTTACTGAATGTCGATGCTCTCAATAAAATGCAATTTGCGTATGTATACACTGATTTTAATTCCTGATAAACACTTTTACAGTTATTTCCTGATTTACACTTATTTCACATTAATTTAACACAATTCGTGATCGTGCTATCTGATAAATCTGGAGCTATTAGTATGTATTTTCCTTTCTGAATGATTTTGACACTGTCACAAGGGCGTCGCCAGCCCTTGGCCTAGGTAGGGGCAAGCCTCGACAGCTTGGTCCAAAGCTGGTCGACGCTGCCTCCGCCCTTGGGCGAATTTTGCCCAATTTGGGTGGAGCCAGCGTCGCAACGAGACTCCTATACACGGGGGTTGTCCGGTCGATGGCGCTGTATGGCGCACCGGTGTGGGTGGCGGCTCTAACTGCCCTAAATAAGGCTCGCCTCTGGCGGCCTCAGAGGGTATTGGCAGTCAGAGCCATACGCGGATACCGCACGGTGTCGACCGAGGCGGCGTGCGCCTTGGCCGGAACACCCCCGTGGGATTTGGAGGCGGAAGTGCTCGCCGAAGTTTATCGACGGGTGGCTGAATATCGGGCGGAGTATGGCTATCGCCCTCCGCCCGAAGAGGTACGCGAGTGGCGTGAAGCCGCCCGTCGAGCCACTATGGCTAGATGGTCGTTCCGGCTGGAGACTCCACGTGCTGGCTTTGCCGCCGTGGAGGCTCTCCAGCCGGTCATCCTCGAGTGGGCAGGGCGGCAGCACGGGACCCTTTCCTTCCGACTGACGCAGGTCCTTTCCGGGCACGGTTGCTTCGGGAAGTACCTGCACTCGGTCGCTAGGAGGGAATTGAGTCCCGCCTGCCACCACTGCGACTGCAGTGAGGACTCGGCCCAGCATACGCTGGCGATCTGCCCTGCATGGGCGTCGCAGCGCCGGGCCCTCACTGCAGTCATCGGAGGAGATCTCTCGCTACCGGCCGTTATACGCTCCATGGCCGGTAGCGATAGCAGTTTTACCGCGGTCGCATCCTTCTGCGAAGAAGTCATCTCGCAGAAGGAGGTGGCGGAGAAGGCCCGGGAGGATGATATCCACTCGGACCCAATCCGCCGCCGGCGAACCGGGTGGTGGAGGCGCGCCTATCAGCGCCTCATGCCGCCCTGAGTGTGGCCGCGGATGGTCGGGACGGGCTTTCCCCTCCATCCGCTCTAGTGGCCACCCGCGAGGGGGCGACGTACGCGTGTGCCGTACGTCGCCTAAATAGAGAGTTTTAACAGCAGACGGTGCCCGCTTCAGTGCGGGCAAGCGCTGGGAGGGGTCCGGACGTGTTAATAACTGCAGTTCCCGGATTCCTCCCTTCACAGGCGCAGAGTGGCACACCGTGTGGTTTTAGTCGGTTCGAGTCCGACACACCGCCCCGCCGCAAGCCCCGGTGGGGTGACGGTCCGAGGGGATTTCCACACGTTAAAAAAAAAAAAAAAAACAAAAAAAAAAGGTAGGGGCAAGCCTAAGGAGTTGGCGGACCTCCGTGCGGCGTGTACTCGTGCCCGGAGGTCCTACACCCGCAGCAGGCGACGTCACCGTGGAGACGGTGGCGGGGACCAGCTTCATGAGGAGTACCGCGAAGCGCGGAAAACTCTGAAGCTGGCCATTTGCCGCGCCAAAGACGCAAAGAGAAAGGAGATGCTGGAGAGTCTCGACCGTGACCCCTGGGGTCGCCCATACCGTGCGGTGCGTCAGAAGCTCCGCACGTCGCCTCCCCCCCTTACCGAGACTCTCCAGCCCAGCTTCCTGCAGGAAGTGGTCGAGGGCCTTTTCCCTTAGCGGGCGGAGCACACACCCCCGTCGATGGCCTATGCGGTCATAGATGACGGGGGTAGAGAGGACGATGTGCCGCCCGTTAGGGAATCGGAGGTTGGGGCGGCTGTTCTTCGGATACGTTCCAAGAACACCGCCCCCGGGCCGGATGGGGTTCCAGCCCGAGTGATGGCCCGAGCCCTCGACCATATGTCGGACCGCCTCAGGGAGGTGTTGGACGCTAGCCTGGCGTCCGGACGCTTCCCTGAGTGCTGGAAATGCGGGAAGCTGGTCCTATTGAGGAAGCCGGGACGGCCTGCCGATTTGGTCGCAGCCTATAGGCCCATCGTGTTGCTGGACGAGGTGGGTAAACTTTTTGAGAGGATACTCTCTGCCCGCATCGTCCGGCACCTCTGCGAGGTGGGGCCCGACCTGTCGGACGCCCAATTCGGATTCCGAGAGGGGCGTTCGACGGTCGATGCCGTGATGCGCCTTAGGGCCGTGACCGAAGAGGCAGTGAGCTGTGGCGGCGTGGTGTTGGCGGTGTCCTTGGACATCGCCAACGCCTTCAATAGTCTGCCATTTAGCTGCATCAGGGAAGCACTCCACTACCACGGGGTGCCAGAGTACCTGAGGCGGCTAGTGGCGGACTATTTAGAGGAGCGTACCGTCGTGTACGAGGACCGAGAGGGCGTCTTGAGACGGCGACCCATGTCGTGCGGCGTTCCGCAGGGGTCTGTCCTTGGACCACTCCTGTGGAACGTGGGGTACGACTGGGTCCTACGAAGTCGTCTGCCTTCCGGGCTGGGCGTAATTTGTTACGCCGATGACACACTTGTCACAGCCCGGGGGGCGAACTTCCAAGAGGCGGCGCGCCTGGCCACCAGGGGTGTTTCTCTGGTGGTCGGGCGCATCGAGGCGCTGGGCTTACGGGTGGCCCTGGAAAAGACGGAGGCCCTATTGTTCCATGGGCCCAGTCGTGGTCCACCCGCCGGCGCCTCCATAAAGGTCAACTCGGTCCTCGTACCGGTTCGGGCCCAGATGAGGTATCTGGGCCTGATCCTCGACGGTAGGTGGCTCTTCGACGAGCACTTCCGACAGCTTGGTCCAAAGCTGGTCGACGCTGCCTCCGCCCTTGGGCGACTTTTGCCCAATTTGGGTGGAGCCAGCGTCGCAACACGACACCTCTACACGGGGGTGGTCCGATCGATGGCGCTGTATGGTGCACCGGTGTGGGTGGCGGCTCTGACTGCCCTAAATAAGGCCCGCCTCTGGCGGCCTCAGAGGGTATTGGCAGTCAGAGCCATACGCGGATACCGCACGGTGTCGACCGAGGCGGCGTGCGCCTTGGCCGGAACACCCCCGTGGGATTTGGAGGCGGAAGTGCTCGCCGAAGTTTATCGACGGGTGGCTGGATATCGGGCGGAGTATGGCTATCGCCCTCCGCCCGAAGAGGTACGCGAATGGCGTGAAGCCGCTCGTCGAGCCACTATGGACAGATGGTCGTTCCGGCTGGAGACTCCACGCGCTGGCTTTGCCGCCGTGGAGGCTCTCCAGCCAGTCATCCTCGAGTGGGCAGGGCGGCAGCACGGGACCCTTTCCTTCCGACTGACGCAGGTCCTTTCCGGGCACGGTTGCTTCGGGAAATACCTGCACTCGGTCGCTAGGAGGGAATTGAGTCCCGCCTGCCACCACTGCGACTGCAGTGAGGACTCGGCCCAGCATACGCTGGCGATTTGCCCCGCTTGGGCGTCGCAGCGCCGGGCCCTTACTGCAGTCATCGGAGGGGATCTCTCGCTACCGGCCGTCATACGCTCCATGGCCGGTAGCGACAGCAGTTTTACCGCGGTCGCAACCTTCTGCGAAGATGTAATCTCGCAGAAGGAGGTGGCGGAGAAGGCCCGGGAGGATGATATCCACTCGGACCCAATCCGCCGCCGGCGAACCGGGCGGCGGAGGCGCGCCTATCTGCGCCTCATGCCGCCCTGAGTGTGGCCGCGGATGGTCGGGACGGGTTTTCCCCTCCATCCGCTTTAGTGGCCACCCGCGAGGGGGCGACGTACGCGTGTGCAGTACGTCGCCTACTTAGATAGTCCATCAGGTGACGGTGCCCGCTTCTGTGCGGGCAAGCGCTGGGAGGGGTCCGGATGTGTTAACATCAGCAGTTCCCGGATTCCTCCGTTCACAGGCGCAGAGTGGCACACCGTGTGGTTTTAGTCGGTTCGAATCCGACACACCGCCCCGCCGTAAACCCCGGTGGGGTGACGGTCCGACGGGATTTCCACACGTTAAAAAAAAAAAAAAAAAAAAGTAGGGGCAAGCCCCTCCTATACACGGGGGTTGTCCGGTCCATGGCGTTGTATGGCGCACCGGTGTGGGTGGCGGCTCTGACTGCCCTAAATAAGGCTCGACTTTGGCGGCCTCAGAGGCCAGAGCGATACGTGGTTACCGCACGGTGTCAACCGAGGCAGTGTGCGCGTTGGCCGGGACACCCCCATGGGATTTGGAGGCGGAAGTGCTCGGCGAAGTTTATCGGCTGGTGGCTGAATATCGGGTGGAGAGAGGCATTCGCCCTCCGCCCGAAGAGGTACGCGAGTGGCGTGAAGCCGCCCGTCGAGCCACGATGGCTCGCTGGTCTTTCCGACTGGAGACTCCACGCGCTGGCTTTGCCGCCGTGGAGGCTCTCCAGCCGGTCATCCTCGAGTGGCTAGGGTGGCAGCACGGGACCCTTTCCCTCCGACTGACGCAGGTACTTTCCGGACACGGTTGCTTCGGGAAGTGCCTGCACTCGGTCGCTAGGAGGGAACTGAGTCCCGCCTGCCACCACTGCGACTGCAGTGAGGACTCGGCCCAGCATACGCTGGCGATCTGCCCCGCATGGGCGTCGCAGCGCCGGGCCCTCACTGCAGTCATCGGAGGAGATCTATCGCTACCGGCCGTCATTCACTCCATGGCCGGTAGCGATAGCAGTTTTACCGCGGTCGCGGCCGCTTCCTTCTGCGAGATGACTTCTTCGCAGAAGCGAAGAAGTCATCTCCCAGAAGGAAGCGGCGAAGAAAGCCCGGGAGGATGACCTCCACTAGGACCCAATTCGTCGCCAGCGAACCGGGCAGCGGAGGCGCGCTCACCAACGTCTCATGCCGCCCTGAGTGTGGCCGCGGATGGTCGGGACGGGCTTTCCCTTCCATCCGCTCTAGTGGGCGCCCGCGAGGAGGCGACGTTACGCGTGTGCCGTACGTCACCTAAAATGAGAGGTTCTGGAAGAGGGTGCCCGCTTCTGTGCGGGCAGGCGCTGGAAGGGGTCCGGATGTCTTAATAATAGCAGTTTCCGAAACCCTCCCTCCTCAGGCGCAGAGTGGCACACCGTGTGTTTTTAGTCGGTTCGAGTCCGACACACCGCCCCGCCGCAAGCCCCAGCGCGGGTGACGGTCCGAGGGGATTTCCACACGTAAAAAAAAGGTAGGGGCAAGCTATCACCGTCGGTGACCTTCTCGGTCGGTGACGATTGGAAATAGGAGAGTGATGTTCCACCGTCAGGGAATCAGAGGATCAGGGCCAGATGATGTATCTGAGGGTCAACTGCCCCCACTTGCCCCCCCTTGGCGACGCCCTTGGACACTGATTAAATGATATCTGAACTAGTTGTTACAAATAAGGCTCATAGCCCTTGATTGTATATGAAATAAATTAGCACTGTTAATTTTAATGAACAAAATATAAGAGAGAGATAAAAGTACCTATTCATTCCGGATATATTTCACTTCGGATATCTGACACACAACGCCATCTAAGTTCAAACCAAACAGAGCTTGTATTATGAAATCTAAGTTGACTGGTATAATACTCATTTATATATTTTTGCCAATGTGTACATCCATATTATACATAGGAAACACCCCCACTCCGAAACAAATGTTTGCAGGTCATACAAACATTTGGGCGTACCCGGGAATCGAACCCAAGACACACAGCACAGCAGTTGCATACGCTACCACTGCGCCAACGAGGCAGTATTATATAACACTTTGAGAAATGAAACGTACAATAAGATAAGCCTACTCATTTGTCATACTAAAACTTTTCAGGTAATGTTCACAGCAAGAATACTCCAAGGTCTGTCAATCGGGATGCTCTCACCCTTGCGATCAGTACTTATCGGAGAATATGCCAGCCCAAAGAATAGAGGTGCTTTTCTTACTACTGTTTCCTTATCTCAGTCGTTTGGGATATTCTTCGTGCATCTCGTGGGTTCGTTTCTCAGTTGGCAACAGACTGCTCTGATCTGCGCTTTCTTTCCTTTTACAAGCCTTGTTATGACCATATATTCTCCTGAATCTCCGAGTTTTCTTGTCACCAAAGGAAGACATGAAGAATGCAGACAAGTTTTTCGCTGGCTCAGAGGCGATGATGAAGATGATGAGTTAGAAGACATGATAACTGGAAGAATTATGTTTGAAAAGGCCAAAATCTCACGAAACTATAACAGGAAACGGAATCGATTGCGTGAAACAATCTCGACGATCCAAAAAAAAGAGTTCTACAAACCAATCATTCTCATGCTGCACGCTCATGTGCTAGTAAATTTTGCCGGTGGCACTACTATGTCATCGTATTCGACTTTTATCATTGAAGCCGTTATGGGACCCGAAGTCAACGCTCATTTTTGGATGATTTTTTTGGGGGCTCAACGTCTAATATCAAATACTTTAGCAGTTCTTGCAATAAATAAGTTTAAGAGACGTACCATGATGTTTGTCACTGGAGGACTCTCGATTTTCATGCAATTTTCTTTAGCTGCTTATGTATACTTCAAACAACAAGGAAGTCTACCGTATGATTCTCTTTGGGTACCAGCTCTCTTGATTAATTTAAAATTCTTTGCAGTAGCCACAGGCATGTTGCCACTACCAAACGTTATTGGTGGAGAAGTTTTTCCTTTGGAATACCGAAGTATTGGTGGAACAATTAGTTTGGGTTCATTCTCGGCTACGTATTTCTTGGTCTTGAAGACTTTTACCGCATCCGTAGAAAGCATTGGAATGCATGGAGTGTACATGTTGTATGGAGGTGTTATTACTTATTGCATGACTATCATCTGGATATTGTTGCCAGAAACAAAAGGCAAGACGTTACAGCAAATTGAAGATGAGTTTAGGGGGCATCCATTAGCCCCAGCAGAACTTGAAGCGCGATTATCGCTACAAAGTGATCCTATAGTAATGTATAAGAGAAAAATGTCGGAACGTAAACACAGCGTGCCTATTATCTAATTCTGTTTCCATCATCTTTTGATTAAATCATCATCATCTTCTGACTCCTTGAAACCTTAGGCTTGTTAAACGTTTAAAATGATTGCATGATTGTAAATAATAAATAATATTTGTGCGAATGTATGGGTGCTTGTGTGTTCCAAAATGGCATAGCGTACCTATTTTCTTTTAGTTTGACATCGGAGTTTTCATTTGTTAACCGACTTCCAAAAAGGGGGAGGTTTTATGTTCCACTGTATGCATTTTTTTTGTTTTTTTTTATGTAGGTATGTTCACCGATTACTCCGTGAATTGCGGACCGATTTTAATATTTTTTTTTGTATTCGAAAGGGTATGCTCCCGAGGTGGTCCCATTGCCACCATATCAGGATCTGATGATGGGATCCCAGAGAATTTGAGGGAAACTCTCATTTTTTAAGGCACATACTATAAGTCGGTGCCAAGCCAAAAAGAATAAGAACGAACAATTATAAAAATCTAAGCGATAGTCGCTTGGCACTGACTTCAAACAGATTCTAGGTACCTAGCACACATTTTATTACTACTATTTAAATGAATAAAGAATTAGGTATAGACAAGAATTGGCACATAGCAATTTATGAAGAGCCAGTTTATTTTACGTTTCGTTGGATGTTTTTTGGAAGTCGATTTTTTTTGTGATTGTAAATTGATTTCATGTTGAAAATACTTTAGAATTAGTTATATAAAATTGTTGTGATAGTAAAATTAATTTGTAATTCTTAGGTTATGTTTGTTTGTTTTATTGTTAATAAAGAAGTTCTAACCTAACCTAGCTCTATGGCCATTGAACGGCCTACTGTAAAACTGACCAACCAGGGACAGTTGACAATTTGACGCGCGTAAGCAGATCACAGTTGACAATCTATCGATAGTTTGTAATTTTGCTAGGGAGATTATAATCTTACGGTTTTTAAAATCTTACGGTGACATATCCAAAACGTCAATAAATTTTGGCCATATAGCCCAGATAAGTAAGAGCACAGACATTTTCTTCTCTACTCGTCTACTCAGTTGATATAGGTAAGTAAATTAATTTTGTAATAAACGTCAAGAAATTTATTGAAAAGCTGGATAAGTTTTACTTCCTATACTTTTCATAACTTACTTGTAAGATGGTTGTGGTCTCGCGGTCTCGCTGTGTGAGAGTAGGGACTGACATCTGTCTGATTAGATCAAAATATTTAAATCATAATTTATTGCCAATGAAAATAATGAAATACAGAATTTACGACAGTCAAATAACAATATTGTCGCTACTTAAATTGTAACGTTAAATCCTTCACTCTGTTAAAACTAAGAAATTTTATTAGAGTACAGAAAACACCGTTTTTTTTAAAACGGGCTAGATTAGTATAAGATGGAATTAAATAAAAAAAAACCGACTTCCAAAAAACATCATACGAAAACTCTCTGCCAAGAAAACACGCAAAAGCGTAAAATAAACTGGTTCTTTATAAATTGCCTATACCTAATTCTTTATTCATTTAAATAGTAGTATTATAATGTGTGCTAGGTACCTAGAATCTGTTTGAAGTCGGTGCCAAGTGACTATCGCTTAGACTTTTGTAATTGTTCGTTTATATTCTTTTTGGCTTAGCACCGACTTCAAACAGATTTTAGGTACCTAGCACACATTATAATACTACTATTTAAATGAATAAAGAATTAGGTATAGGCAATTTATAAAGAACCAGTTTATTTTACGCTTTTAAGTGTTTTTTTGGCAGAGAGTTTTCGTTGGATGTTTTTTGGAAGTCGGTTTTTTTTTTAGTAAAAAGTTTTTATTTTTCAGTTTTTAGTGCAAACAATCGTAGGTAAGTAGTAAGTTGAACTATTTCATCAAATTTCATCATCAAGAATACAAATGAAGGTCTAAACGTACGTGTAATATTGAAATCATCCTCTAATCCCTTACTGTTGAAGAAAGAAAGAAAGAAAGAAATATTTATTTGGCAACAAAAATAATAGAACACAAAAAAGAAAACAATTTTGCAAGACCAAAATAAAAAGGCCTTTGAAGAGTTTAACCTTCTATCATCAGTTCACCTAAATAACTTGAAAGTATACGACTGAAGGTCTTTAGATACGTATGAAATTGAAAGAATTATCCCCCAACTCTTAACCGTTGAGGAGTTGTACCTTCCACCTTCCATTATCAGCTTACCTAAATAATTTGAAAGAATACGACTAAAGGTAACATATATACATCTGATATTTAAAGATTTATCCTCCAACTCCTAACCGTTAAGGAGTTGTACCTTACATCATCAGCTCATCATCATAAAATGATGACTACCAGACGCAAATATGGGTGTAACTTCAGAAAATATACGAAAAACATAGTATGTGCCTATAAAAATGAGAGTTTCCCTCGATTTCCCTGGGATCCCATCATCAGATCCTGATATGCTGGCAATGGGACCACCGCGGAAGCATACCCTTTCGAATACAAAAAAAAAATTTTAAATCGGTCCACAACTGACGGAGTAATCGGGTAACATACATACATAAAAAAACAACAACACAAATACAGTGGAACATAGAACCTCCTCCTTTTTGGAAGTCGGTTAAAAATCTGATAAATTACCTCTCCCTTAAAAAAATTGAGATATACCTACCTACTACACTGATTGGTATGCTAAAGGCGCGTCTCCACCAAAATTGTTGGCAATTTCAGTGTTTCCAACTGTTTGCAACACTTCAAATAATCGCCAACTTGTCTACACGGAGTCGCCAACAATTTGAAAAACATTCGAACTAAGCGTCACCATAGAGCCAATAAATATTTGCAACAAGCGTATTCTTTTGACGTTTACTGCCAAAAACGGAAACACTGTTCTCAACTCAACATTTGTTGCCAACACACGAAACTACAGAAACTTTTGTCACCAACACGTGTTGACAACACAAAAATTAACAACTTTTGTTCGGTGGAGACCCGGCTGCATGAATTGAACTCACTGTCTGTTACCCTAAAATAACTGTGGTGAAGAGATGATACCACTACACTATCACCTGAATAATTGCATGATCAGTTCTCAAATAACGATAGTAGGTATTCATACGTTGTTTTCTTCAATGGTTGAAGCGCTAGGCCGACTTAAGATTTGCCGATAAAACCTAAGATATAACTATATTATACCGGTTTTACAGTGAAATACGTAAAAGTGTAAAACTGTATAAATCGAATAATTAAGTAAAACAGGTAAATAAGGTTGCCTAGATAGAAGATATTGCTTTCGGCAATAAGGCCGCCCTCTGTGCAATACATTAGGTAGGGGAGTCCGGGAGAGTATACCCGCCTTCCACTTAAATGCCCATAGACCTTTCTATATTTACAAATTGCTATTTTCTATAAATTATGCCTGAAGCTGCATTATTTATCTATATTTTCTCAAAAGAAAGTTTAATACATCATTAATAGTTAATGAGTAATTAACGATTTTTACCAAGGTGACATTTGGCTATTATCTCCCATCTGGGTGGGAGACCTGACCCCCAAAGTAGTAGCCTTTACCCGGGTGTAAAAATAGGTAAAATAATCATATACATTGTAATTCTATAAAGAAATTTAATCATAAAATATAGCACATAGTATTACATACATACAGGACGCGGTTTTAAAGTGTCGCGTTAGAATAATTCACAAAATGCTTCGTGAATATCGCAAACCTCTTGGCTGTCATCCATCCACTTCGATGGGAGTCAACCTGTGAGCCTGGTGGTTCACCAGCGACATAGGATTCTTTGTTTTTAACCCTAAGGAAAATGAAAATGAATGAATAACATTTCCCAAAGCGTTTACGGCGAAGCAAACGGTCACGAGACTGCAAAGTTCAGCTGAAGTAACTTGTCCTACTTGACGTACATGCTCATTCGCTATTACTTTGGGACACTCTTGTACAGTCGTAAACCCTGTTTCATCACAATTATAGATGATGTGAGCTTCAAATAGGTATTTTCATAACTTATTTGAGGTTTTTGAAGAAATCAGTAAGGTTTTTCTTAAAGCTGGTTGCTCTGGATAAACTGGTTGCTTCTGGGGTTCCCAAAATAAGTTCAGGGTTTCTTGCCATAAAATCCCTGGCCCAATATTTTTCTGCTTAGTTGTTGGAAGTCCAAGACTTTGGAACATTTGGTATTCATTGTTGCATATTCATATGCTTCATAGCAGTCTGTCTGGTTAAGCCATAATTTATTTTGCTACAAGTTACCAAGATATTTAACTACCTAGTGCTTTTTCTTCCTCAATGTTAAATATTAGCGCTGTTTTACACTGGCTTCCTTGTTCACTTATTTTAGTCGATTTCGACCTGTGTCTTAAATAATTTAGTAAAGTATTTCGATCCATTCCGTATTCCAAAGCAACACCTGTAATAGCCTTACCATTATCAATGTCACCTAAAGCATTTATTATTACTGTCAGATCTAAATTGCTTCTGTTTCTAGTTGATTCTTTTTTATATATTTGCAGGGCATTTTGGATGATTATCTGGAAAAAAATAACAAATATGATTGAATAAAACCCTGATTGCGGGAGAGATTACCCCTGGGTAAAGTCTCCTCCTGACGACAGCGTAATGTCTCCCACCCCATGCCAAGCTGTACTTTATTACATTTTTATAAAAAACAATGACACTTAAATAAAAGCTGTCTGCCGTGAAAGTTAGAAGAATATTTACACTAACGATGTGTATAAATAACGTGCAGGAATATTTTCACAGCAAATAACAGAAATCAAATTTCGAAAATTCCAAAAATTAACTTACCGGGCACGAAAACGCGTTGACACTTCTCACTCCTAAACCAAACTGCCGATTGCAATGGCGTCGCGTGAGCAGGACGGGAAGTACCTACGGAGTCTATGAAGTGTGGCAACGTTGCAATATCTAGTTCTACAAAGATTCTATGAGCAGTGATTATTGTCTCCCATCTGCTAAACTCTCCCGGACTCCCCTACTTATTTGTCATTTTCTGTACTGTCTTGTAAATCCTGTACAAATAAAGAGTTTTTTTATCTATGTATGAAATATAGATGAATGAATTCTACATCTCTTAATAATCGGATATTGTAGTAGTCGATTTCTTTAACCCCTTCCTGTCTGTATGTCCAAAACTATCTGAAACGATACCTGTATATATACCATATCGTTTTTTATAGTGTAGGTATATATTGTGATAAATGGCCAAATTATAGTTCATCTAATCTCAGAGGTACCATTTGACAGTCAACTTTTTAAACATCAGTAATGTCTCATTACGTACAAAACTCCAATAAACGTAGCATGAATGACTGGGTCTATAACAGATTCGTACATAAAACATTACGTACATATGTTCATATACCTAATATGTTATTTGTAGATACTATGTCATTAGAACAGAGCTCAATGACAAATGATTTGTCTGCTTAAATTATGTAGTGCGATTCGTACGATTTCTACACAGCATTGTGGAAGAAAGACTCGTACACCGGTTATTATATTCGAATTAGAAAGATTATTATTCGATTTAACGGTGAACACATCAGACAATGAGGACTAAGAGAAACAAAGTTCGTTTTAGAGTTCGGTGATCCGTAACGATACTAAATCTCAGTGCCGGATTAGCCACGTAGCAAGAGTAGCAAATGCTACGGGCCCTGCGATTTGGGGGGCTCCGCGCTCCAACGCCTGTCTGACCGTAAAAAAAATAAGTTTAGATAAGCGTAAAATATCTTACAAGCCATTAGGTAATCCCGGATGAACGGTGCTTAAGTTAAAACAAAGGAGAGATGGAATGTGGCAGTTTTCACACTAATCATCACACTATATCATTCACATTCACGCTAATATTATAAAGGCGAAAGTTTGTGTGTATGTTTGTCACTTCTTCACGCAAAAACTACTGAACGGATTTGGATGAAACTTTACAGTAATATAGCTTATACCTACATCAGAACAACACATAGGCTACTATTTGTAGCGAAAACATACATGTTTTGCGATTTCGGCAGTCTTGCTGCCTTTTCACTGAATGGAACAGCGGTTTCGGTCTGCACCGATTTCAAGTAGGTACCTCGGTGCGCTGTTACAATATAATGGCGAAATAGGTCTGCGCAACATCGAATCAATTCAGATGCATGAAGTGGTGGCAGGTAACAGGAACTATTTGCGATCCCAAGTTCCCTTTAACATTAAAGAGACAAATCACTATCACTACATAGTATAAAACAAAGTCGCTTTCTCTGTCCCTATATCCCTATGTATGCTTAAATCTTTAAAACTACGCAACGGATTTTGATACGGTTTTTTTAATAGATAGAGTGATTCAAGAGGAAGGTTTATATGTATAATACATGCATAATATAGTAGAGAAACATTGATAATTTTAGAGGTTTCTAATGTGATGTCGTAGATAAACCCATTCTTTTACGCTTACTTTGCAAACGCTGGCTGTAACCTACGAGATAGATCAAAATAATGTACTACAGTATTGTACACCTTAAAAAGGTCTACAAAAAGTCCTTGATGGTATATGTCTGTCTCTTAGGGATAACTCACAATAACCATTTTTATTATTTACTTTTTACGAGAAACAATGGCTTATTTACGAAGCGATTTTAAGCAATACAGCATTAATCCTTATCCAATTGAGTACCTTAAATACATTGTGCATTTAATGACTGTGTTCAAATGAATGTTTACAGTATTTAATTTAAGTGAATATATTCGAAGATATTACAGATTTAAAATGCACGAATCGTGTCGTCGGTGGGTGCATCTGAAATCCACCCGTGCGAAGCCGGGGCGTGTCGCTTGTAATATATAAAACGATCATTAGACCTGCCGTCCTGCATGGATCTGAATGTTAGCCAATAAAGAAAACGGATGAGAAACGCCTGCAAGTAGCTGAAATGAGAATGTTGTGATGCATTTGTGGTGTGACTAGAATGGATAAGGTGAAGAATGACTACATCAGAGGAAGCACCACTGGATGGAAAGTTGAGAAGCAACAGGTTAACCCGGTATGGACATGTGATGCGTAGAGATGAGCAAAATATAGTTAAGAAAGTGTTAAGTAGGGAAGTCAACGGAAACAAAAGTAGAGGACGAGAAGACGACGGCTTGTTGATTGGAAAATTGATCCCCTCATCCCCCTCCCTATCCCCCAAAGGCCGGCAACGCGTGTCTATGGGCGGCGGTAATCGCTTACCATCAGGCGATACGTCTGCTAGTTTGCCCCCCCTATTCCAAAAAAAAGATGGCAATCGTGTGTGGCAATCGTGTGTTAAATGTCCGCAATACCATAAACTTGAGAACCTAAAGCAAACCAAAGGCCTTTTGGCCGAATTTGCTACAGGCCCCGCGCTGGCTTAATCCGACACTGCTAAATCTAAACTAACATTAAAGAGTATTAACTCAAAAGTTTGTATTTAGGGGTAATTACTGAACCGATTATGGTAATTCAACAACTAACATGTTCTTAAACTACATCCATGAGTGGTGCAGGCAATAACTTATGTAGGTACATATTGTCCATATAAGCAGGCAAGAATATGTACAATCTTATTAGGCTACGCGATGTCCTTTCCGTAGAACCCTTACGTTGCTGGTAGTGATAATTGCAATGAAATTATGATACTGTTACGAGCCGGGTATTAAATAATTAAAGATAGTCGGTTGATTACCAAAAAAATATTACACTGTTTATTTACAACCCTTTTTACAATAATAATTCGCTATGTCACTTGTTAATCGCACTAGAAGATCGCTTCGATGTTAACTCCGCTGTATCGTGAACAATACTGACTCGTACGGGTAACCCAATCTGCTTATATATGGCTTTGAAACCCCTAGAAAGATCTATAATATTCGATAGAACATTCTACACTAAACATAAATTACCAGAGTGAGTAATCTAGCGCCATCTAGCGTCGAATATCAGAGTTACTCCACAGTTGCGCACTACTTGACACTAGATGGCGCCTTCAATTCAATTCTCGCGATTGGTAGATTGTTCTAGACTATTTTTCTCGAAGGCGCAACACTGCCCCCTCCTAAGACATGCTCGTCCCGAGCATAATCAGTTCCATAGTATCGCGCCAATCGATCTACGTGAACTATCTTTGGGGCGCCTCTTGGACACTTTTGTATCCGGTAGGTAACATCATTGATTTTTGTCACCACCCGGTATGGCCCTTCCCACTTGGCTTGTAGCTTTGGAGATCTCCCTTTACTGCGAACTGGATTATGGAGCCATACTAGAGAACACTCTTCGAAGCCCTTATTGTTCACTTTCCGGTCATATCGGGTTTTCATCTTCTCAGACATTTGCTGACCCGATTGTCTGACATGCTCATAAATGTCATTCATCTTGTTCCGCAAGTCATTAGCGTACTCCGTTATACTTCGCGGGGTGTCAGGGGGTATTCCAGTGATCAAGTCTGCAGGCAATCGTAGTTCTCTTCCGAAGTTTGCAAAAGCTGGTGTTACTGAAGTGCTTTCGTGGACTGCACTTCGGTATGACAGAAGAAACGGTTGGATGTGTTTGTCCCAATCTTTTTGCCTACTTTCAACAACTTTTGCTAGATACCTCTCTAGTGTTTGTTTAAATCGTTCCACCATTCCGTCAGATTGTGGGTGATAAGAGGTGGTTCTGGTTTTGTGGGCACCCATTACTCGACACATCTCTTGAAATATTTGAGACTCAAAATTTCTTCCTTGGTCACTGTGAATTTCTAAAGGCACTCCAAAACGACAGAAGACTTCGTGCACTAATTTGTCTGCAACTGTTGATGCTTCTTGGTTGGGAATGGCGAAAACTTCTGGCCACTTAGTGAAGTAATCCATTACCACCATGAAGTACTTGTTTCCAGTTTCACTTTCAGGAAATGGTCCCGCTACGTCTATTGCAATTCTTTCCCAGGGTGCCCCAACATTGTACAATTTCAATGGACCTCTGCTACGTGTGTGAGGTCCCTTCACGGCCGCACAATTAGTACACTTGCGACACCAGTCCTCAACATCATCACGACAATGAATCCAGTAGAATCTCTCCCTTATCTTTAACAATGTCTTCTTAACTCCCATATGACCTCCTGAACATCCGTTATGGTAGAGCTGCAGAACCACTGGTATCTTAGCTTTAGGGACAACCATTTGCAGATGACAGCTGTCTCCTCGAGCGTTTTCCCATTTACGGCACAAGACTCCATCCTGGATGACTAGGCTATCCCATTGAGCCCAATAACTCTTTGTGGTTGAACTCAGCGATGCAACATCGCTCCAGTGAGGCTTAGGAGTCTCAGCTTTAATCCACTCGAGAATTGGTTTGATATCTGCATCCTCTTGCTGTGCTTGCTGTAGGCTTTCCTTCCATTCGATGCTAAGGTCCGTCTTTATTGTCCTTATGGGAACAGCTTCCTTTACTTCTTGCTTGGCACAGTGTTTGCAGTCTTCAGGGCAAGGTCTTCTTGATAATGCGTCTGCGTTACCGTGTGATTTTCCACTGCGATGTTCAATCATGAAGTCATATTCCTGTAGTAGCTCAATCCATCTCGCGACTTGTCCTTCAGGATTTTTAAATTGTAAGAGCCACTTTAGTGCAGCGTGGTCAGTTCGGAGGTGGAATTTACGCCCGAGCAGATATTTGTTAAAATGTTGCAGTGTCTTCACTACTGCCAGTAGTTCCCTTCTTGTGACACAATAATTTCTTTCCGGTTTTGACAAAGATTTACTGAAATATGCAATAACGACCTCTTGATCACCTTTCCGCTGGGATAACACACCGCCAAGCCCAGTATCACTCGCGTCTGTGTCAACTATGAATTCATTTTCGGTATCTGGATATCCTAAGATAGGTGTGTTGCATAGACGTCTTTTTAGCTCTTGAAATGCAATGTCACAACTTTCATCCCAGCAGAATTGTCTTTTCTCCTCAGTAAGTTTATGAAGGGGTTTGGCAATATCCGCAAAGTTTTTCACGAATCGCCGATAGTAAGAGCACAAGCCCAAAAATGCTCTTACTTGGGTCTTATCTCTTGGAACTGGCCAATCCTTGACGGCAGCGATCTTTTGCGGATCTGTTTGGACACCCTCTTCCGAAACCACATATCCTAAAAAGCTAACCTGCCGTTTGAAAAATGAACACTTCTTAGGACTTAACTTTAGATTGGCACTTCGGATTTTCGATAATACGCGCTCCAGGTTTCGAATATGTTCTTCAAACGTACGGCCTACAATGACAATGTCATCCAAGTAGACCAGGCAAGCGTCTCCAGTTAATCCGGTCAGTACTGACTCCATCAGTCTTTCAAAAGTTGCTGGCGCGTTACATAATCCAAAGGGCATAACTTTAAACTGCCACAGTCCTCTCCCTGTAGAGAATGCAGTCTTCTCTTTGTCCTTGGGATCAATTTCTACCTGCCAGTATCCACTTTTCAAATCTAAGGTGCTAAACCACTTTACCCCTGTTAGCATGTCCAGTGTGTCATCTATTCTAGGAAGTGGATAGCTGTCCTTCTTCGTAATGTCGTTTAAACGGCGGCAGTCAACACAAAAACGCATGCTGCCATCCTTTTTCTTTACAAGCACTACAGGTGAACACCATGGGCTGGATGAAGGCTCTATAACGCCGTCCCTGACCATTCCATCAATCATGGTTTGCACTTCCTTTTCTCGTGCTACTGGCAGTCTTCTTGGTCGCTGACGAATAGGCAACTCATTCCCAGTGTTTATTTTGTGTTGAACTAAACCAGTCTTGCCAATATCAGCTTCATTAGTAGAGAAAATATCAGCGTACTTAAGTAACATTCTCTTAGCCTTGTCAATCTCTTCCCTAGACAAGACATCTCGACAGTCTTCCAAAAGTGTTGACACGTTGACCCGTGCATCCTTGCTAACATTCGAAGTAGTCAAGTCTTGGCATCGATGCATCCAATCCACATCTTCGCAAGTGCCAATCAGTGTGCCCTTATGAATCACGTGTTGCTTGTCGCTCAGATTTAGCACACGTACTGCAGGGATGTTAGTAGTACTTACTAGAGTCCGTGCGATCTTCCATGGGAGGTCATTATATATCCTTTCAATAAGTACACACCGTTGCATTCGTCCGGAGTTATAAGGAAGACTAACTGGCATGATTGTTTCTGATCTGGGAGGAAGAACAACTTTCTTTAAGCTGTACACTTTTCCTGATGACGCTCCTTCCATGAACAGTTCTTCTTGACTACATCTCAATACACCTTGATTGATGTCGATCTCACAACAATTGTTCTTCATGAAGTCCAGGCCAAGGATGCAGTCGTCAACTATATCAGCCACGATGACGTTATGCAGGTAAACTTGGTTGCCCAACTTCAACTCCACCTTCTGTTCGCCTCGGACGGGTATGCGCTGACCAGTGGCTGTTACTAGATTTATTTGCTCACGGTTACAGGTGATGTCCCTCAGAAACCGATTTGCAAGTTGGGAACTGACAACTGTGCGAGAAGCTCCCGTATCAATCGTCAGCTTACATGTTGTTCCGTTGATTTCGCCTCTGATGACCAGACTGTTCCCATCATGACTTTGCGAGATCGAAATCCTTGGGGCTCTTTGAACACCAGCCAGCACCCGCCCCGCAGTCCTGGCGTTTACTCGTTTCCCTGCTGTTGTTGGGCAGTACTATCAGTCGCCCTAATCTCCTGAGGCCGCTCGTATTTATTTCCTATGCTTCGCTTAGAGCAGCTGGACCGAAGGTGACCTTTTTCACCACAGGCGTAACACCTAGGGCTGTACCCCTTAAACCGGTCCCGCACAGGTGACGCCCCAACCTCCCGGACCCGATGAGACCGATGATCTTGTCTCACAGCTTCCACCTCCAAAGCATGGGCCAGAGCGTCCTTGAGAGTTTCATGGTGTCCAAGTCGCACGGCAGCTCTAACTTCGAGGTCACGAATGCCATCGATGAAAGCTTGCACCAGATTCCCGTCCACGAGCGCAGGTGCAGACTGGTATGCCTTACGGACCAGTTTCTGAACTTCCAGAGCCCATTGTTGCAAGTTCTCACCGATGCGTTGGGCACGATCCTTCAGCTGTGCACGAAAAACGTGCTCCAGGTGAGCGTCACCATATCTTGCCTCCAATGCCTCCAGCAGTTGCTCATAGGTTACCTTCTTACCGAGGGCTTCGAGGACGGTTAGAGCCTGGTCTCGAAGACCCAAGGTGAGCGCGGTCATAGCCTGTTCCTTAGTCCAGCCGTTCGCCGTCATAACAGCCTCAAACTGGATCTTGTAGGCTGACCACGAAGATGTCCCATCAAACGGCGGTACTTTGAACCCCCGCACCGAAGGAACAGCAGTTACTGAAGTCGCCGCTCCGTCTCCAACTTTGAGGTTCCCTAATGCCTTCTTCACGTCGGCAATCTGAGTTTCGGCCTCAGTGATACGGTTCTCGTGTTGAAGAACCTGATCCTTCACTACCTTGAGTTCTTTGCCGAAGGTCTCGTGAATGCCTTTTAACAAGAGCATTTGTTCCTCCTGGCAGCGAGCCTGGTCTTCCTTGTCCCGCTGCAGCTGTTTCTCCAAGCGGCGGGCCTGCTCCTCCTGGCGGCGGGCCTGCTCCTCCTGATGGCGGGCCTGCTCCTCCTTGTCCCGCTGCAGCTGTTCCTCCAATCGTCGGGCCTGCTCCTCTTGACGGCGGGCCTGCTCCTCCTTGTCCCGCTGCAGCTGTTCCTCCAATCGGCGGGCCTGCTCCTCTTGACGGCGGGCCTGCTCCTGGAGCATCACCATTAGGGCCGTGATATCTGGAGCTGCTGACGATGTAGACGGCGTAGCTTCCATCGCTGGCTGCTGACCTTCCGGTGTGGGCAGTTGTGCACCTCCAAATCGCCTCCGGTCGGCCTCTTGCTGACGCTGACTCCTAGTTCGGATACCTTCCGTGTCTTCCTTTGGTAAAACCGGCATACTTTAATCCCACTTCTACACCAAATTGTTACGAGCCGGGTATTAAATAATTAAAGATAGTCGGTTGATTACCAAAAAAATATTACACTGTTTATTTACAACCCTTTTTACAATAATAATTCGCTATGTCACTTGTTAATCGCACTAGAAGATCGCTTCGATGTTAACTCCGCTGTATCGTGAACAATACTGACTCGTACGGGTAACCCAATCTGCTTATATATGGCTTTGAAACCCCTAGAAAGATCTATAATATTCGATAGAACATTCTACACTAAACAGAAATTACCAGAGTGAGTAATCTAGCGCCATCTAGCGTCGAATATCAGAGTTACTCCACAGTTGCGCACTACTTGACACTAGATAGCGCCTTCAATTCAATTCTCGCGATTGGTAGATTGTTCTAGACTATTTTTCTCGAAGGCGCAACAATACCTATAACATTTTATTAGTGATTTTTTATAACATTTATTGTTAGTAATGTACTAAAACATATACCCTCTGCCAATTTCTGTATCAAACTAGGCAATCAATTTATTGATCGTTGAGTGTCGGCGCGCCGCAGTCGACAATCAGTCCACCGCTGCAGTCGCGGTCGGCGAACTCTGCTTTCCTCCGCGGTTCACTTACCAATATTAACCGATTTGTTATACTTTAATACTATAAAATAGATTAACTAGTAATATACAATGAAATACTTTGTATTTCTTATAAACAATAGATTATTTCGATTGTTTAAACGTTGCAATGTCAACAAACTAGATGGCAAAACCTGAGGTCGCCTAGTTGGGACACAAGAATAAGTCTTAAAATTTTTAGTCTTCACCTGTGCATATTTTTTTACAAATAATATAGCGCATGTTATTTAAAATATGAAGATTATACCACAAATGTTATGCGACGGTCGCTTTCATAACATACACGTGTAAAGTTGAACGAGATCGATCTATAAAATTACCACGTACCTACTACTACTACGAGCGATGTAGGTACTCTTTTAAATTAGGCATTGTCATCTTCAACATTAAAGTTTAAAGATAGTAACACAATCTTTAAAAAAGGTTTTTGAGTTTGTTGTACGAGTGAAATGAACTTAAGCATGCATATGCATGTAAGCATACCTTAATTTATAATAGATAAGGTACTAGGACCAAGCGTTTAGGGCGTATTTTTTAACTTTATCACAAAAAGTGTCATTTTCCCGCGCTCCGTCGTGACCGCTATGCTGGCGGGAAACGTCAAATTATGGATGCGCTCAAAAACGACGCGGCCGACCAGAACATGACGAATTATGAGCGCTCTCGAAAGCCGGTCCCGTAATTATTGTGGACAAGGCACTTTTTTGCCTCTGACAAATAGTAAGAGCGTGGAATGACTGCGTTGTGGAGCTGCTAATGACACTGGAGGAGCGGGCTCTAATATTAACTATTTCTTTTGTGCGAGTACCGGGCGCAGTGTGATGCGTCCGCGTCTCATCGAGATGGTACAACGACCTCCCCTTATACCTGACTACGGGGAGGCAAAAATGAGGGTTATAATGATTCAGGCTGTATGTGTTCCTCTGTTCCTATAAAATTTCTAAATTAATTACCTTATAATAACAGATGAGGTATCTTTTTTGGTGTCGTAGACTTGAGCTGGTTAGAGGCTGTGTTGACAGACGAAATTTAATAGGGCACACTATAAAAGTACAAACTAACTATATTTTAAATGCAATAATTGTTGTCGATTTGCTTGCATTTGCCTAACAATTATTTAAAATTATTCGATTTCGGTAAAATCAACAGCAACTGAGTTTTACAAATCCAAAAATATAAAACTGTGTGTTTACAACAACGAAAGGACTGGACTCATATTTCCTTGGCAGCAGCTTTCTGCGGTCACGCAAACCACTTTTTGATGGATATAAAATATATAATATATACCTACGCTTGATACAGATTAAGTAGGTACATTTTTACATATTCATCTTGGCCTGTTTATCTTTGATAATTGGCGTAATCTATATATATATATAAATGAATCGCCGAAATGTATGTACGTGCATAACTTCCGATCGGCTGCACTTAGAAGTACCTACCTGGATTCCGTAGCGCAAGCTCTGCTTAGTTTGACATTAGTACATATTCTTATCTATGGTTTGACATCAGACGGCCGGGTGTAAGATGTGTGGTTATTATTTGATATGTAGTTTAGGCCCTGTTTCACCGGTATCTGTCAGATAATATATACGAAACTGTATCTGTAACCTGTGAAACAGGGCCTTATTCTTGTTTAAATATTATGTATAGGTGTCCTTGTAACAATTCCTAATATTTTTAATCGATAATCTTCTCAGGGCATTATGAATTTAGGCCTTATTTTAAGTTAAAGCAACTGTTACCCTCGCCTTACGGCGGGAACAATAAAAAAACACTAAACGATTTAACACAATTTATTACACAATAAACCAAAAATATATTTGGGGGTGAGGTACAAAGCACTGGAAAGTTCTTTATTTATACAGGGTCGAACCCTAAGCCACTTAACTAAAGGGTCTAGTCCCGCAGCGTGGGGTCTTAATGATGGTGACTGGCCGTGCAGATCGATCTCCTGGTTTCTGGTCCGACGCTCACCGGTCGTACTTGAGACGGTGGCTGTTGTCTGCGGTCAGGCTGGTCGATCGTATGGTCCGAGTCTGGTGGTTGGGTTCAAACCCCAATTCAGGGTTCAACTCCAATCTGGTGGTTTCAATTCCAAATCCGGTCCCCTTATCTGAAACGCGCCGTCAGGACATTTGAAGCGCGAAAGACCCGATACCCAGCACTAGGCAAGACCCAGAACGGGCGTCGGTGTCTTTCGTGAATTAATAAAATAACGGAGTGGAGTGATGACCAACGAAATAACATTTAAGCAAATTAAATAAAGAAAAATAAAAAAATAAATTATTCCGGATTTGAACCCCCAACGGTTTAGTTGCCGGACGGTCATCAAACCACTACGCCATAGTTACAAAGAAAATTATATTATAAAATGTAATTACAGGTAGTTACATCATAAGAAAAAAGTGAAGCTACTTTCATTATAAATATGTGTCGGTATATCGAAATTTATTTTTCATTTAAATATTATGTTAATTACCCGACCATGGCAAAGCCAAAGGAGGGTTATGATGTTATTTTAGTTATAGAATTTACCAGCTATGTGGTTATAATACATTATAAGGTTAAAGTTATTGTTCAATCCTCTCCCCAGTGCAGCGATCACCCTGTGAAGTTTGCAATACCTATAGGACCCATGAGTATAGGCATTCAATCGCTAACTGGTCACTGGAAAGAGCACTGAACGACGGCGTTTCACCGTGTTCTTAATCTAAACTAAAATCATCAAGCACTTACTGGAGTTGTGTGGCTTCCTTGTTCTCGGCGCCTTTGATGGGGTACCCCACCGCCTGGTCTGTCCTGGTACGTTCACACATACATGCTCCAGAATGCTGTACAATCTTCAAGGAATTCGAATTACAATACACTCTTATTCGCTATCGCGGATCGCGCCCCTTTGAACCTGACTACTAACACTCGCGAGTCCAACCCCGACCAATCATAGCGGTCACCAACGAAACACCGAGTCGTAGGAAAATTAGCTAAAATACAATTCAACTAACTTAAAACCGGCAGTCAATTACGAAGCTCCAGCTCGACCGATCCAAGCGTCTCAAAGTACTACTGTCAACGTCAAAACGTCAAACAAGAAAAAATGACAATCAAAAATGTTGCCATTACAATGACGTTTAATTTCTAACAGTCACCCGCCCGAACAGGTCCGTACCTGTTCCCTAATCTACAGGCAGGCGAGATAACGTTGCTACCGCTCGTTTGATAACTGAGTCCCCAACTAGAACCTCTGCGGACCGGGGGGTCCCATCCTTACCAGGGAACAAGTTAACAATGCGCCCCCGGCACCAACGCAGTGGCGGTAGGTTAGCATCCTTAACCAGCACGAGGTCACCAACACTAGGGGGGCTAGTTTTGTCAGTCCACTTAAGGCGCTGTTGCAGAAAGTGCAGATACTCTAGAGACCATCGTTTCCAAAAATTCTGTGAAAACTGCTGCAACATCTGATACCGAGACAACCGAAACAATTTCACACCTTCGTACGGGTGTTCGGGCAGCGCGTTAAGTGGCTGACCAATTAAGAAATGGCCTGGAGTCAACGCCTCCAGGTCATTTGGATCCGAGCTGAGCGGACACAACGGTCGCGAGTTGAGAACGGCTTCGATCTTACAAAACAACGTCGCGAGTTCCTCAAATGTCAGCGCGGTCTGACCTACAATACGCCCTAAATGCGTCTTAGCTGACTTAACTACGGCTTCAAAAATCCCGCCCCAGTGGGGGCAACCTGGTGGACTGAAGGTCCATTGTATACTCCGACGGGAGAGGGCTGTTCCAATATCCACTTTGTTTTCATTTAAAAACCTAACTACATCTCGCAAGTATCGTTCTGCACCTACGAAGTTGGTTCCGTTATCGGAACGAATCAGTGCTGGCGGTCCCCTCTGGGCAACGAATCTGTCCAAGTACGCTATAAAAGCCTTGGTGGATAAACAGACGAACACACAAAGGTACGCCTTGTACTGTTTCGCGTTCCGCAGCCGCGAGCTTTTCACTAAGAATGGGCCCGCAAAGTCTGTACCAACACCAGCCCATGGCCTAGCCTCATTCACCCGATCAGGGGGCAGATCCCCCATGTGAAGCTGCATCGTGGCAGCCTTGCTCCGATAACAAGGCATGCACCGAAACACGATGTTCCGTATGGTACGACGCCCAGACAAAATCCAAAACTCCCTCTGGAGTGTAGCCAACAAGGCGTTACAACCTGCATGAGCGTTTTTAACATGCCGATCAGTCACCAACAACTCAACCAACTGCCCTCCCTTGGGGAGCAGTAGGGGGTGACGAGCCGAATACGGCAGATTCGCACTGCGCAATCTTCCTCCTACCCGAAGCAACCCGGCCGAATCTATAAACGGGTTGAGACGTCCGACAGCACCCTTCAATTTCGAACGCCCAGTTCGTAGACTCTCCAATTCTGCTCCAAAGTTCGAAGACTGTACCAACCGGATCAAATTCAGAAGCGACTCATTTCGCTCTGCCGATGATAGAATTGGGCTTAGCGTTCGCTGTTCGCGGGGAGTGCGACAATTCCGAACGAATCTTCTCATCCAACAATTGACACTGATCAATTTATCAAGAGAGCTATACCGCTCAATCAGGAAACTCGTGTCAGTCTCCTGGACCTTCTGGGTCACATACACGGCTGCTATTAGACCACAGTCTATAGACAACTTCGCGTTGTTAAGGGGCCAATCCGATTCCTTCCTTACCAGCCAAGGGGGGCCCCACCATAACTGATGGTTAACTAACTCAGGAGCCCGGCATCCCCTGGATGCACAATCCGACGGGTTCAATTCTCCTGGCACATGTCTCCACAGCCATGAGTCGATCATGCTGCAAGACTCGCCGATCCGACAACAAAACTTACCCAGAACGTCTACTCCCAGTAGCACGTCAACCGTACCTGGGGTGTCGAGTTCAAACCCCAAACACACACGGAGGCAGTGGGCAAGACTATAGCCTCCGGTTGGGGACCAAATTTGATTGGGCTGCAATTTCCTAGCGGGGTCCCCCGGGACCCCACGCATTATAGCCCGAGCAACCGGGCATATCAGTGCCTTGGTAGGGATCCCATGGTCCCTCGTAAGTGCCCCTCCAGTCGCGGCGCTCTACTTGACGCCGTCCACCGATAGGGGAGGTGCGGTGATCCAACCGAGGGCGTTCCATGATGGGCGGCGCGATGACACCCGAGGCGGCGTTTTAGTGGTTGGCGGCGAGCGCGATGACACCCGAGGCGGCGTTCTAACTAACCGCTCCGTACTCGAGGATGCAACCGCACACCCGCCCGTGCCAGCTCCAGCTGAGCCACTGGCCTGCCAATAGGTCGGGGAACCGCCCGCGATGTTGGCCTGAACATCGGCCCCAACATCTTCCCTATGGGGGCCCTGGTCCCGTGGACCCAGGTTCCAAGTCTGGCCCTGTGTACTTGACCCCATCCATCCCTGAGTCCGGCCCTGTCCATATACATGATGTTGGCCGGGCCTATTCAGGCAGAGCAACTCATGATGGCGGCCTCCACAAAACTTACACATAACGGAACGTTTTTTTTTTTTTTTTTACGTGTGGAAATCCCCTCGGACCGTCACCCCACCGGGGCTTGCGGCGGGGCGGTGTGTCGGACTCGAACCGACTAAAACCACACGGTGTGCCACTCTGCGCCTGTGAAGGGAGGAGTCCGGGAACTGCAGTTATTAACACATCCGGACCCCTCCCAGCGCCTGCCCGCACAGAAGCGGGCACCGTCTACTGATAGACTCTCAATTAGGCGACGTACGGCACACGCGTACGTCACCTCCTCGCGGGTGGCCACTAGAGCGGATGGAGGGGAAAGCCCGTCCCGACCATCCGCGGCCACACTCAGGGCGGCATGAGGCGCTGATAGGCGCGCCTCCGCCGCCCGGTTCGCCGGCGGCGGATTGGGTCCGAGTGGACATCGTCCTCCCGGGCCTTCTCCGCCACCTCCTTCCGCGAGATTACATCTTCGCAGAAGGTTGCGACCGCGGTAGAACTGCTATCGCTACCGGCCATGGAGCGTATGACGGCCGGTAGCGAGAGATCTCCTCCGATGACTGCAGTGAGGGCCCGACGCTGCGGCGCCCAAGCGGGGCAAACCGCCAGCGTGTGCTCGGCCGAGTCCTCACTGCAGTCGCAGTGGTGGCAGGCGGGACTCAATTCCCTCCTAGCGACCGAGTGCAGGTACTTCCCGAAGCAACCGTGCCCGGAAAAGACATGCGTCAGTCGGAAGGATAGGGTCCCGTGCTGCCGCCCTGCCCACTCGAGGATGACCGGCTGGAGGGCCTCCACGGCGGCAAAGCCAGCGCGTGGAGTCTCCAGCCGTAACGGCCATCTAGCCATAGTGGCTCGACGGGCGGCTTCACGCCACTCGCGTACCTCTTCGGGCGGAGGGCGGTAGCCATACTCCGCCCGATATTCAGCCACCCGTCGATAAACTTCGGCGAGCACTTCCGCCTCCAAATCCCACGGGGGTGGTCCGGCCAGGGCGCATGCCGCCTCGGTCGACACCGTGCGGTATCCGCGTATGGCTCTGACTGCCAATACCCTCTGAGGCCGCCAGAGGCGGGCCTTATTTAGGGCAGTCAGAGCCGCCACACACATAACGGACCGAGCGCAATCCCTTGCTAAGTGGGGACCCAGACACAAAAAACACCAGCCAAGCGTCGCCCTTGGACTCTCTGGTCCCTAAATCTAAGGCAGGCGGCCACACTATGGCCATCCTGTTTACAATACAGGCAGGCATCCTGTACAGGTGTTGAGGCACCCATGTGTCCATACAACTTCCTTGGCGGAAGTCCCCTCTTCACAGGGCTCCGAGTAGCCTTCTGTGGCTCCGCAGCGGGCTTCACGAACAAACCCATGTTCTCTGCCCTCCGACACTCTTCCTCCAAAAACTCCATGAGTTGAGAAGAGGTGGGCAAGTTGTCTGCACCCTGACCGTGATGCTGCTCAAATCTGGTCTGCACATCGACTGGCAGCCGGGACAGTACTATGTATACTAACATGTAAGACCATTCTTCAACCGGCAAGCCTAAATTTCCTAATGCCCGAGTGACACTCAACAACGGGTTCAACACTTCTGCCTGCCAACTTCTACAATATTACGCCGTTGATAATAAATACACTCTCAACTTCTCAGTGATACGAAAAATAAAATGATCTCCCCGTTCGGGAACCCGCTTTTATATGCAACTAGAATTAGTCTGCCATTCGGTGATCGAAGGTACTGGAAGCTCATGGAAGCTTGGCCTTCGTTTCCGGCTTCTAGAACAATTCCGAGATGACACGAACAGAGCTATGAAATGAGCTGTTTATCCTATCAAGATGGAACGCCCTTGGCTTTTGATTGAGACCCTACTATCCGTAAAAACGGTGCAGCATTCCTTTCCTGTGGCGCCTCGTCGCGTCCAGTAGCGACAAGTTTCTTATCTTGATGTTCCATCATTGTGCATTTCCGGATTACCATATTAGGCAATGTTTCGCCACAGTTTACACGCCACCTATACTAGTGAATTCGCGCGGCTCGCGTTTTGCTAATATTAGATAATTGCGCAGTTATTTTGTACGTAATACTTTTATGTTTATTTTTAGAGTTATACGTTTATAAATATTTAGTTTTTATTGTTAGGATCTTGTTACAACGTAACACAACTATACTATTTCCATTTCTTTATTTTCTCGATGACAGTTCTAATTTGATAGTTGTAGTGTTGTGACCAAATAAGTAATGATATCGATCGCATATATTTATTATGTTTTCAACAAAGACAAATACAACAAAAACATTCAAATATATCATATCGCAGTATGAAAATGGTGGCCCGCTATTACCACTATCGCAAGTGCGAGAGCGTGTTTAGACCGCATTAGTAATTAGTAGTCGTACTGTTGGATTTCGAACGTCATTATAATGGCAACATTTTGATTGTCACTTTTTTTTGTTTGACGTTTTGACGTTTGAGGTTAAGTGAGTACTAGAAAGACGCGTGTTGTGAACGGTCGACGATTGTTGTTTGAGAACCGTCATTAATTGATATTAAGCTAATTGTACATCGACCCGGTCCCTTTAGTGATTTACCGTTTTTGTTAGGTCTGGTTGGACTCGCGAGGTTTGTAGGCGCGTTCCGCGATAGCTGAAGCGAGTGAGTTGTAATTCGAATATCCGTGATAGCTGATACGAGTTTATTTTAATTCGAATACCTTGAAAGATATACAGCACTTGGAGCAAGTTTGTGTGAACGTACCAAGACAAAGCAGAGAGGAACTACCCAAGAGATCTCTTGGAACGCCGAGAACAAAGAAGCCACACAACTCCAGTAAGTGCTTGATGATTTTAGTTTAGATTAGAACACGGTGGAGCACCGTGGTTCATTTTTCTTGCCAATGGACTAGTAGCGAGTTAATGCTTATACTCATGGGTCCTGTAGGTATTACAAGTATCACAAAGTGATCGCTCCATTGGTGAGAGGACTGAACACCTACAATTTCAAAATTACCACCGGTACAAGCGGCACACAGGAAAATAAGCTTGGTACGCCGAAGAAAAAACTCCAACCACGTCGTGTGACATCGGTTGACAACTTCGCTGTCACTATTCGCCGTCTTATATATGACTATTACTTGCGCAAAGAAATTCCAACACTTAAAAAACTTGTTGTTTCTTTACGTGAATGTGGTTTGTTACATGACCAAAAATCGTCATTTAGCTTGGTTTTGAAAGAAATTGGATTTTCTTATAAAAAATCGAACAAACGTAAAGTCGTATTACGTTTATCGATAGCTCCATCCCTATGAGTTTCCATCCATCTGCAATGACCTTGTACGTGCGTAAGCGTCATATTTTTATTAAATAATGTATACATAATGTAAAAACGACGCTTGTTCAAGTTTCCACAAAGCTGTGATCGAGAAAATAAAGAAATGGAAATAGTCTAATAGTCGTATTGAACAATATACTATTCTTATCTTTAATCTGAAATTAGAATCTGACTACTCAAGTACAATTTAGTTCAGAAATACACACATCAAAAGTGTCTAGGGATCAACATATGTGTCTAGGGATCAACATATATTTTTGCAATAACTTTTCTCCTGATTGATATTAATTAAAATTTTCTTTAAGGATTCATCAAATAAAGTGTTTTCGTTTGTCACAGTAACGATAAACCAAGTCACCTTTTCATTAATAAAGAAATTTGATATTTTCCTAATAAAGGGATTTTTGACATTTGAACCACTAACATTAAAGTTCGAAAAAAAGACTGAAATAACAGTTTTCTTTAAAATTTTATTAGGTAACTTAAACAATTAATAATCCGTGTTTCTACCGCGAACACTAACAACACAAGAATCGGTTTGGCATACTCAAAATGAGTTCATCCAAATCACGCTGTGGAATGGCCGCCCATGTTCGTTGCAACAACAAAAAAAGGTCTTCTTGCGACTGGATACCCTCCATATTCGGCAGAGCTCTTCTCTGTAGCATATCCCATGCATGCTCAATCGGGTTCAAGTCTGGCGACTGAGCAGGCCAGGGCCAAAGCCACATCTCAATCTCAAGAAATCCGCATAAAAATGCTTGATCCCTAGACACTTTTGATGTGTGTATTAACATAACAGTTGAAATACAAAATAACTTTCCAAGGAAATAACTCTCACTTATGTGATGGATTTCATTCAAAGTAGTCTAGTTCGTGTGTTACGATGCGTAAAATGAATAACCATCTACCAGCTATTAGTCGATACTCTCTATACAAAAGAATAAGTAGTTCTCAGGATCTTCATGCGTGTATTCGGTCATGCTTCTCTCCTAAAAGTCGTAGCATGAGTCATGACTAGCTTGTTATTTAAGACCGTACAATCAAAAATTGGACTGTTCTAGGGTAAAAGTACCTACTTCAAAAATATTTTAGATTTATTTTAGCTTTGATATAATTCTAAAATTTCATAATTTAATATGTTACAATTGTGGAACAATCTATGTCTATATATAATACTTTCTCTCAAACTTGCAAGGCCTGGAAAAGGCTACTAAGTTGAGACAAAATATATTACAAGACCAAAAAATGTACCTACACTTAGCTAGCAATAAAGATTTTTGTTTTTTTTGTATAAGTCTTAAGTGTTTAGTAATCGTCGTCGTAAGTCTTAGATTTTACCACAATGACACTGACACACACACACTGTATGTATGCATGTATGTATGCATGCATGCATGGATCGATGCTCAAGTCGGGTCGAATACTGTTCAGTTTTTCCGATTATTGAAATGTTTAATAACAGCAGAGTTATGAAGTTGGGGTCTTACTCTTAGCCCCCGCGCCTCAGAGAAATCGTCGGTCCTACGAGTGAGAGTCAGGGAACAGTATAACGAGAACCTATATAACCAATTTGATGTCGTACTAATCTTGGAAAAAAATCGCCAATCGTAAGAATGTGCAACACGTATAATTATTTTAGAAGCGTAGATTTATTTTGTAAAAGGGAAGCAAGTTTTAAGACTATGAAGTAAATTTTTGTTTTTGTAAAAGTATTATATTGTGCTTATTATTTGTAATAAACATCGCTTACAGAATTTGGATAAACAAAGTTTAATGTATTTTTCTTCTTTATAAATTGTTATATCTCTCATCAAGGTACTTAATACGTAATGGCAGAAGCTGTGGTCATATAATTTATGTATGTACTAGCAAACCGTGGTCCAGTTCAGGGTCCAGTTAAATTAGTAGGTACATACTATAAACATGGATAGAGAATCTCTTCATGCCAAGTCGACCAACAGTCAACCTAAAAAATATACTTTCGACACCCAACGTAATTCAATAATCAAGTCGAATTTTCCAGGAATTTTGCCGACCGGTGCAATATGAGATGGCGTGTTGGTGGCCTCAGTGAATGGCGCAACATTAAAACGAATCATTTGTAATCAGCCAATAAAAACAATCACTTTTGATTGAGTCACTAAAAATCTGCTTTGTGCACTAGTTCGATGCTCTCGATATTTACAACGAATGATATTATTTTTAGCTATATTATTAGGAACTGTATTTTGTGACACGATTTTTTAAATGTATAGTACTTTTATATAATATCAATGTATAGAAATGACAGAAAAGAAAATTATCATTACACAGTCTACAAACGATGTTTTCTATTCTCACACATGCTTTCATGTTAATTGTAATTAATAATAATCTGTAAAGAAAAGGTGACCTTAAATTTATTAGGGCGACTGTTACAGAAATCGTCCTTAGATTATACCATCATATTAGTTGTATGACTAGATACATTATTTTATTAAACAAAAGCAATCATAACGAGATTAAGCATGACATCCACGAACTGACCAAACCAAAATTATCTGTCTTATTACACCGACATCACCCGTCGATAAGGCTCACCATTAACTCAAGCGGTATACACACACCGCCAATACAACTTACACTGTAAAAACATACAGTTAGGCTATAAAACAGTATAAAACAAGTTGCTAGAACAGTGGGAAGCGACCATAAATCTGGTTTGTTGCTACCCAACTATTTTTAGATCTTATTTTTCTACCATGCCATGGCAACAACTTAATACAATTTACAAACGCTGCCTTATCTGTGTAGCCTGTTTGGGCTCAGTTCCAGGTATGCCGAAAGGTCGGTTTCATAAATATGTTTTACATTACATAGTTCATATTAAGTTAAGGCTTTACCAAAAATAAAATTAAAGCTCTTACGATGGTATACCTGGAATTTAGAATAACAATTTAAATATTCACCATTCGAAATCCATTCTGATAAAAAATAGTAAAATATAATTCGACAATGTTCAATATTTTAGTACCTTTTAGAAATATTCCAAACAATATTTTTAATTATCCTATGACCAAAATGAAATACTATTTAATTAAGTCTATTTTTAAAAAACTTCAGTTACAAAATTATCATGTCATGCTTGTTATACTTCAAATTACTATAGCGTTTTGAAGAGGCTCTATGACAGGTTTATTGTGCTAAATTTTATTCCAACGTAATAAGTGCAACGACATTCCATATTTAAATTATTTGAATAAAAAATGAAACCAAAGTATCATGTGATAAGTTTTATACATTTACATAATTTTAGTTCAAGTTTATTGATTACCACGTAGTCACCTAATGAAGCGAATCACGACCTTTGCAATTACCTACAAATCAATAAACGGCTTTTCAACATACTTCCGAAACCAGTTTTGTAAAGTATAATAAACAATAACGTCTTTGAAATAACGTACACGCTATCGTCACTGGCACTGTTTATACATAGCTAATGCTTAAACGCTTAATAAAAGCTTACAGTCGTGTGGTATAATATATCTGAATCTAATACTTATGTAGATTAACAGCTTCATTCATCAAGATCATCATCAACAGCCTATAATAGGCCACTGCCGGAATTGCTGCTAACGCGATGGCTGGGCCTCGTTTGCCGTTTGTATGGACTGGCCGACTTAAAAATATGGTCCTTTCTGCAGAAGGTCAACCCAGACCCTATACTGTAGATACTCGTATAGTTTTCTATTTTAATTAATGTTCACGAAGTATCTATCTATCCTATATAATTATATAATGAGCCTCTCCTTAAAAGGAAGTTTTAACCTAATGTAGCAGTTTGTAAGTATGGATGGATGTTTGTTACTCTTTCACGCAAAAACTACTGAACGGATTTGGATGAAACTTTACAGTACTATAGCTTATACATCAGAATAACACATAGGCTACTATTTGCCGCGATAACCGACATACACGCGAGCGGAGCCGCGGGCAACAACTAGTATTAAATAATTCAACAAATCCAAACATTTTATTATTTTTCACCGACTTCATAAAAAGGAAGAGGTTCTCCATTCGACTGCATTTTTTTGTAAGTTTGTTACCTCATAACTTTCGACTGGGTGAACCGATTTCACCCGATTTTGATGATTCTTTTTTATTTGAAAGCTGGTGCTTCCCGTGTGGTCCCATTTAAATTTGGTCCAGATAGAAGTCGGTTTTTTTTGTTAAAATTTGTGATTTTTTTATTTTAAGAAAATCTTATTTCAGGTAAAGTTTTTTTATCTCAGCCTCACGTCCTAACAAACATGTACTGTTATTAAAGTATGATGACATTTTAATTACATGAGCCCTCGCAAGAACGCATTTTTGAGTAATTTTAATAGGTAAGTATCCAAAATACAAGTCCATTACTGTTATATATAGTCGGCGTGAACTTAAGAATATCTTAATTTGATCTTACTGACATCTCATGGAGAGTAGATAAATATGTAAATGTATTCGAATTATAGTAGCTAAATGGTTGGTAACAAGCGCCATCGAACTTCCAAGACCGGATTCTACGTCATTATAAATCTTTTTAATCGCAATGTTAATATTTATGATACGGCATTATTGAATGTTATCGATCAGCTTCTAATTTTATGGGGATTACAATAACTTTAAAAGTTTATGAATGACTTTGAATCGAAAGGTCATTTTTAGATCTAAACCAGTTGTGCTTGGCAAATTTAGTATTTATTGCTTTATACATTTTATTACGTGTTTCTGAAATTGGTTTTTAACTGAGGTCAGTGAAAGAAGACACATTAAATAAGGTAAATATGTCTAAGTGAGTAGTAAGTAAAACAATTCAAATTACAATGGATCGAAACAATATTTCCAAAATAAACTAAAATAATTATCCAAAAAGTCACTAAGAAAATGAAAATACCTTTAATTTTCTAAACGAAAAGTGGAATTTTAGCATCCAATTCGTCTCAAACAAAGTACAGAGGAATGAGCTCAAACACGGAGTCTCTCAAGAGTAGCATACTCCAGAGTGAAGATCAATTTCTTGTCATTTCCTTCATGTACCTAACGGTTCAGATTCGGTTCACTTGTTACAAGTTGGAGAAATTTATGCAATGTACCGTTTTAATTTTGACTACTAAATATTGTTAGTGGAAAACGGAACGTTTCGTGTCATGATTAGGAGCACTCTCTAGCAGACTGGTAACCTCATAGAAAGTGACTACTGTAATCTATGAAAAAAACCGTCCTTTGAGGTGAGATTACGATCTTTTCTTGAAGGTTGCATTGGTTTGGAAATACGACAATTTGTACCACAGATTAAAGAATGGAAGTCATAGTTTGCACAGGTGAGGATCGTATTCCTATTATTGGAATTGATCACTGCCAGAAAATCTAAGCTTTCTAATTTCTAGTTTTATACTATCATTTTGAGATTTGGAGAGAATCGGTTTTGTATAAAGTTTATTTGGGTAGGTCTCAGGCGCGGTTCCAGGGGGGAGGGTCACAGGGGACGTGACCCCCCCCAAAATCTGCTGCTAGAACCTGATTTTCTTATTCTTATCAGTTTCCATAATTGTTCAATTGAGATAAGAAATCAAAGGATAGGAAGTCTTTGAGGGAGTTATCTCTGGCCGTATCAGCGAGTACCTGTCGCGAGTGGGCCCTGATCTATGAACTGCCAATTTTAAAATTTTGTTAACGCTTTCGGCACCCTTCAATGGGTGCGATTAGGGCGGCCCTTGAATATCAAGAGGTACCGACTTACCTGCGTGCCGTCATAGAGGTCTATCAGCGCGACAGGACAGTGAATTTTGTCGATCGGAACGGAGAGGAAAATTGAAGGGAGGTGTGTTGTGGGGTTTCCCAGGGCTCTGTATTGGGCCCATTGTTATGGAACCTCGCATACGATGCGGGCCTTCGCACTAGTCGGACTTCGGACATCAGTGTCGCCTGCTATGCAGACGATACCCTAATACTGGCTAGAGGGTCACGCTTCGGGGACTTCGGGGAGGTGCTTCTGCTCGCAAGGGGTGGCTTGTGTCGTGGATAAGATTCATGAGCTGGGCCTGAGGGTGGCTCCTCAGAAAACTGAGGCGATATGGTTCCACAGCCTACGTAAGCGCCAGGAACCACCCAGCTCATACCTCCGGGTGGATGACACCGAAGTCCAAGTGGGTCAGTACCTCGAAAAGCATTTCGGGCGACTAGTCTCCAGTACGAGGAGTAGCAGGGGTGCCACATTGTCTGCTGCCTAATCTCGGAGTCTGCAGCGGTTGATGGCCATACGGATCGTACGAGGCCACCGTACGATCTCGTACGAGGCGGTGACGATCCTGGCACGATCTCCACCCTTCGACATTCTAGCCGACATGAACACAATGGTCTGCGACGAAATTAGATCTGTCGGTCGGAATGACGAAGAGATAGCGCCGTATCATGAGCCCGGAATGCTTCGTCAGAACACACATACGCAAGCCCTACGAGCTTGGCAGGCACGGCTCGACACCCAGGGTTGTGCAAGCCAACGCGCTGTAGGAGCCTTTCTGCCGAGCTTCGAAGCTTGCATAGAGAGAACCAACTTATCACCTACCGATTCACTTAGATGCTTACCGGGCGCGGTTGCTTCGGTGACTTCGCCCGGTCGGACAGATCGGACGAAACCTGTCACCACCAGCATTGATCGCGGCAATGCTGGCGAGTAGTGTGAATACGTTATGCTCCAGAAGAAGTCCGAAGAGCGGGATCGGCCAATTACCGATCCCGAAAGAGGCGATGAAGGATGCGCGATAGAGGCCGCTAGCTCCCCAATCATCGGTTAAGGGTCGTTGTGGCCACATGCAGGGGAGATGTGGCACTGGAAACGACCCGACACCTCGGTGCGGCCGGGGGTGTCGTCTTAGGCGGGTCAGTGTTCCGACCCTCTTACTGTGTAGAGCGTGAGAGGTACGACAGCGACATGCCCCGGGTTTGAATTTGGTTACCCCGGGATGTACCTCAGTGATGAGGTAAGGCAGGGGGAACTCCAGAAGCCGCTGATTCGTTCCTGGAGCTCCTCTTGACTGCAGATGTAGGCCGCCGCCGGGGTTTAGTGGTTTGACCGATTTGTCGGGAGTGCCATACACGCCCTTCGTCCCCCAACGGAGCTAGATCCTCTAAGTATTCATCCAGTGGAGATTGTCACAGACGTCTCAAATATTATAGTCCCAATAGATTTACCAATAAAAACAAAAGATCTCCATTTGTTTTTAATGTGTGAAATAAAAATATAATATAAAATAAAAATAAAATAGTAGTGTATTGTGCAATAAAGTCTAATTTACTCGACTTAGGTATTTGATTAGTGACCCCTCCCCCAAAATTTCAGGCTGGAACCGCGCCTGGTAGGTCTTGCACTATTAACTAAAATAAAAATATACTACGTAGTATTACTACCTAATATTTGCTTTCCTTCAGCTTAAACATAGAAGAGAAAAATAATAAAATAATCAGCAACTATCTCGGCAAGCGGTCTCATTATAGAGGTATCAAAAACTTATCGCACGAACGCCTACAACTAAATCTAAACATTTACAACGGACTTGCAACCACGAGTCTCAATTTGTAACCACACAAAAACCGTAGCGAAACCTTCAAACCTAATAAAAAAGGTATATAACATACATTTCCAACACCTCTGCTCATTGAATAAAATGTCCGTACCTAAAACGTTCAAGGTAATTGGTTTTCCATAAGTGACGTCTATCATGAAACAACATTTAACAACTTTTTGCCTTCAATATTGTTCACCATATATGTATGATGTTTGCGATATTATCGAAATTCAATGTACCTACCTATATCAAGAAAATCGGTTAGAAAGAGGCTGGTAAACTTTCCACGCACACTGCGCGGCGGTGTTTGTTGAGTTCCAGGAAAAATATGTATGGAAGATATTGGAGAAAACATGAATAAATAGACACACTTAAAAAAGCTTTAGATAATTTTTGTGGTATAAAGTGACGAACGAGCAAACGAGTCACTTGAAAGTTACTACCTCTCCCCATGAACTCACTCAAGAGTGACGCCACCCTGTAGGCCCATTCCCTTAGAATCAAAAGGACAGGCGGTGTGGGCTCCCGTCATTGGTAATCTTACTCATTCAGACAAAAGCAACGAAAAACTGCGTGACACTGATTTTTTATGATTTTTTCATTCCGATCGAGCCTTCCCTTTTGTGTCGAAGCATGGGTCTCCCACGATTGTCTAATCTGATAATTTCACAGCAAAGCAAATTATATGTGACATATGTTTTTTCATTCTTTCAGAATTTAAAATTATCATAAATAATCTACCGTACCTCTAAAATTAGTTGAAAACTTTAAAGGAACATAGAGTTGACCAAACCCTTGCCAAAGACAAGCAAAGAATTTTGTCCTGGGTTAAAACTTGGCCGTGTAACCGCACTATGTAAGCAAAGGTCATGAATATATAGGTACCAACGCTTACAATCTGCATAATTTACGAGGTTTATGAAACGAGTTTTAAATCCATTTATGCCAAACAACTATTAGTTAAGCATAACTTATGGCTAAACTTCTCATTATTGAATATCCTTTTATTTTTAAACCGAACTCTGCTCGCTCGACCGCATGCCATCAAATGTATCTAAAATGTAATTGATTAGAGGTTTTATTTTGAGTTGTTTAAAAGAAAGCGTAATTATTGATCATTAGGATGATTTGACTAGTATCCATGGCAAAAAAATAAATATGTAGGTATACATTTTATTTACAATGGTTGTCGTTTACTAACTGATTACGCATCAGAACTTTAATTATATATAGGTATATTTCTAGCTTTCACACGCAGCTTCGCTCACGCAGACTTTTATCCCCTGATTTATCCCCTTACGGGTGGAATTTCGAAAATTCCTTTCTTAGTGCTCACTTACGTTATATAAAGAACCTACATGCAAAATTTCAGGATTCTAGCTTCAGCGGTTTGGGCTGTGCGTTGATCTCTGGGTATGTCAGTCAGTCAGTCACCTTACTCGATAGATAAAGGCTATCTATACAAATATTATAAAGGCGAATTTTGTAAGTATGGATAGATGGAATGGATGGATGTTTCTTACTCTTTCACGCAAAAACTAGTGAACGGATTTGGATGAAACTTTACAGTAATTATAGCTTATATATCAGAATAACACATAGGCTACTATTTGCCGCGATAACCGGCATACACGCGGGCGGAGCCGCGGGCAACAATTAGTATAAATTAAATTAGAAAAAAATTATAAGAAAACAGAATTTGATTTGAGTAAAATTTGATACGTTTAAAATTCATATATTTGTGTAAAAAATGTTGTTCAATTTGAATTCTGCAACAAAAGCCGGATGACATGGCGCTGAATCATTGTGACCATGGAGGCATTATACAATACTACAAAAACACCGATTAAAATAACTTTAATTAACTACCATAAATATTTTCTGTTTAAAATATATTTTGTAACTTAAACCTATGTTATAAGTAACGATTCCAACCTCGTATAAATGCCTCATTTGTTTAAATCTTAATAATTACTAGGCATGCAATAAAATATATTATAAACTTATAATTCAATTGGTGATTTTATAAACAAGTAAATAGTTGATTCATATTAATATCTTGGCGCCTTCCGCTTGTCAGCTTCCGGCGCGACTTATATTTCATATCAAATCTTTAATGTTACACAATCATGTATTATCAAATAATAATTGTATGCTAATAATCATTAGAATATTTATGGTAGACAGTATTTGATATTATCTACTAAATATGTGAATTTAGTATTGAATTGGGTCAAGCCTGTCAAATACTATAAAAATACCTTCGTTCGAGTAATTTCACGCATTCATATCCCGAACGTTCTACTTGGTGCTGATCGACCGTTACACCTATCAGTTATTTCAATTCACTATATACGGTGTATACCTATTTATTTTATACTTATTAGTCTCTTATTGTAAACTTTTGTTCTAAGTTATTTATTTCTTATTTTTACAATAAAAGGAAACCTCGTGATTGCCGGCGGTATAATTTAGTAGTAGCAGACAAAATAATGCAAAATGAAAGAGTACAAAGTAAGACTTTACAGAGAATTGAAAACATCGTGTTTGTATGTAGTAATGATTTGAATACTAAGAAATAAGCCAATCAAATGCATTGTTTCACCCACGTTTCACCCATGCGTAAAGTCGTAGCGTAACAAAAAGTTTTCTATTAAATAGAAATTATGTCTAGAAATAGCTTTTTCTTCTTCTGATAATATCAAGAATCAAGAACATTAGATTTTATCATCATGTGCGCGGTACTATTTTTTTTGTGTCAGTGTTGCTATTCAAATTACAGGTTCTTATAATATCTACCTACATACCGAAGAGAATATTATACTTGTCGTGATTTTGCTCAAATTAATGAAACTGACCAAATTTATTTAAATAAACTCGTTTTTAAATTTTAGTTAAAGGGCTTTGACGCTATATGACCACACCGCTTTGCGGCAGTATGGTATGAATTTACTTGTAATAAAAGTAAGTTTGTTGTAAATATATATTTATTTATACTGTATGCAGGTACTCATAACAATCGTTAAAATATAGCTTGATCTTTGCTACAGATGGCACCATAACTTTAAAAGGCGATTCTTTATCACACTAGCTGACCTACGCAACGTCGTTTACGTCTCCTATTGCCCGTAGCGTAATCATTTTCCCCCGTTTTTGTAACACTCTTCATTGATGCGCCGCTCCTATTAGTAGGAAGGTAGTAGAGCCTCCAAAGGTAGTAGAGCCACGCTGATTTCAGCACGAACGGGCCGGCTCGACCGGGGCGGTACTACCCTCGCACAGAAAATCAACGTAAAATGACAGCATTCGTGCTGTCGTGTTTCGTTGGTGAGTGCGAGACCGGAGGCCCAATTGGTCTAGTCAACAAGTTCCATACTTGTTGACTAGACTAAAAGATGCACAAGCATCACTAGGCCGCCATAGTGTGGGTCACCATGCTGCATTGTTGCATTCGCAATGAGTATGGTGGCCACCACTCGTGGATTCTGCTTATGCTTTCCATCAGGCAGAGTAGAGTCATTTTGGCGGGCCAAACATAAAAAAAAAAAAAAAAAAAAAAAATAGTCTTAGCGTGATGATATTATAGCCTATAGCCTTCCTCGATAAATGGGCTATCCAACACAGGAAGATTTTTTCAAATCGGACCAGTAGTTCCTGAGATTAGCGCGTAAACAAACAAACTCTTCAGCTTTATATATGTATAGAGTATAGATAGACATAATATATATATTTTTTTTTTTAAGTGCCAGTTTAATCACAAATAAAGTACAATATATTACAAGTTTATAAATTCACAGCTAAAATATACCTCGTAGAGATCTAAGTTCTAAAATGACACTATAGTAACTATCACAGAATGGGCGTCCTAAAGTGACTGTGCTTAGCCTGATGGGAAGCATAAGCAGAATCCAAGAGAGGTGGTCAACATAGGTAGCTCATTGCGAATGCAGATAACGCAACAATGCAGCATGCTCCGGTCTCAATGGAGAAGATTAAAAAAGTTTACAGACCTACAGAGTATAAATCACTAGCCCCACTAGTAAGACCCAAATCCCATAAAACCAAACGATTAATGACTTCTTAAATGTTAAGCAGGCACAAAGCCTTTTACACTCTGTTTAACAAAATAGTTCATTCGACGTTTGCATGGCGGGTAATTATCCGGCCTATTGTTGAACACAATGGTACTGGTATTTATTATTACAATTTCACAATATATTGTTGTGGAGAAAACAATGTTACCAACGAATGTAGGTACCGTTCTTATTACAATCCTCACTTCAGACTTTCTACACCACACACCACTAACATATTGCATCAATATAGACGATTTGTGATGTTATGAGGACGTTTTAAATAACTCTTGAAAATATTTTTTGGGAATTGGAATATTTTGACCGCACTGAAAAGAACAAAATTAATCTACTTTGGGGTCATTCTCAGAACGCTTGAAAAAACGTGTCCAGATCAAAATCTCTTTGAATTGATTACTTACTATTCCGATTTTTTTACATGTAATAGAAAATTAAAAATAATAGGGGGGGCCTATGTCCTTTTTTAGATAAATTAAGTAGAAGTAAGTAAAAAAAATTAAAACTTACTAAAATATTGACCTCGGTGGCGCGTCCGAACCATACGTTGCAGCGGAAATTATTTTTTTATTTTTTTCCTCTAACAAATTACGCTATTTTGCATGTGTTCACAAATGACCAAATAGTTATCTGTTCATTTTATATTATTATTAAATAATGATATGCCACAATAGAGAAGATACAACAGATTGTATACACGTCCGACGTTTTGAGTTGATATCAGTGGCGCGCACCGATCTGCTCATATTTCATAAACTAAACTGTCTGTGAGGAGAGTTATTGGCGTTAGCTGAAGTATCAGTCGTGTCGCGACAGCAACGAAGAACCCATGGCTGTACGTCTTATGGTCACCTTTATATAGAGGTAAGTAGCTGTTTTCGCTGGCTTGGTATACCAAAAATTTGATTTCGGTGAACCCTTTTTTTCATGTATACTTTAAACTATCATATTTAAAATATAAAAATAGTATATTTTACATGTAATAGATTTTAGTAGAAAATGTAAATATTAGCATTTTAAATTATTTTTTACGTTATTTACAAAATACCTTAATATTTTGATTTCAGTAGTATTGAATTCGGTGTTTTCCGTGGCAATGTGTCCACCTTCTACTAACTTTTTAAGACCGTAAATCATAAAATATTTATCTTGTTCTAGTATTGTCATTATGTCAGATTCTAAGCAAGGTCACTTGGCTAAGAAAAGATTGGCTAAGACGTCGGAAAGCCCGAATCAAGAGTCATCCAGAACTTTACGCAATACACAAGGAAAAAGACAGGAAGCGTTACCATGAAAGGAAGAATGAAGGAAAGCCTGTTAGTGAATTAATTCGTCGTTAACAACGCATACATAGAGAGAGGAGTACAATATCTTCGGACAAACATAAGCTGCAAAAAGGCTCAGAGAGTTGAAATGCCTTGAAGAAGATTTAATAGTCATACCAGAAGTAGTCGATACAAATGATGATCCTTTGATAACTTCACAATCGCAACTGAAACTGTTATAACAACGCCAATTAATGCCACCCATAGTAAGGCTTAGCACTCAATCAAGTTCCTTCAGTGATTTATTACTATAGAGTCAGTCAATCATTTCAACTTCTTTAACACAACGTATTAAGACTTATCGAGAATTGTCAGTACCATTGTGTCCATCTAGTGATGCCAGTTTTGCTTCAAACTCACAGTTTGGAGTTGCCAGCTCTAATGACTGACAGAGAGTTGCCTTTGACTCTAAAGGCTAATGGGACCAATCCCGCCCTCACACCCACCACTGTAACTCCTGTACACCAGGATCAACAGCAGTGACCCACGAACACACCGAGTTATGACACTCGGCAAGTCCCAGGGAAAATAAACTGTCTTGGAACCAGCAATGAAACTAATCAGAAGAAAACCTGAGGAGTTGGAAACAAAAAAAGTCCAGTTCCCTATTTAGTAAAGAGGTAGACAAAATGAAGTCAAAATAGGCAGACACCTTTTTCAAACCGGGAAGTACCACGGATAAGAAAATTACTTGAATAGCATTATGTTACGTTCATAGTACCATTAATTACATTCTCAGAGGACATGATGAGCTGACTGTTAACTGCTAGAATCAGATGTTGAGCGTTGCCACAATGTGTGACAATGGTGAATCGAAATTTAAAAGCGTGTAGTTTGCTCTTAAAGTTACCTTGGCCTGTGAGAAATTGAATGACACAGTGGTCCACCCTCGAGCCATTCCGTTCCATTCAACAACCGTTCGCTAATAGATGGAAAGAACTGGTAAAGGTAGCGCCTCTTAGATGATTCGTCCCATCGTTATTGCCTTTCATCCATGAGGTCGTTATAGACATTGGACTGCTAGACCGGCTCTAGAGACTAATAAAAAGCCAGATAGCAAAGTTATTATACGTAGACTTAAATACCGCATGAATATTTATGTTATGCATACATCTTGTATGAATTACAGAGAAATGTAAAGGCCCCACCTTTTTGATTTAAGAAATGAAGAAGTAGGAACTATACACTTAACTTTTTTAAGCTTCATGCCAAAGTTGATTGTAGTAAGTTTATGTAACGTAATAAACAACGTATAATTAATCAAATAATTGATTTATTGTAATATATATCAGAAGTCCCTTAACGGTATTAGTTTTGCTTACCTGAATTTATAATAAAACACATTTTTTTTATATATAGAACTACCATATAAATATTTTGAAAACATATTTAACATTTTTGATTTCGCTGAAAATAAAGTTGATTTCGGTGGACGCCATTTAAAAAAAAATTAAGTTCTTCGTAACCGTTCATCCAATAAGAGTGCCTCCAGTACAGAAATTTTCCAAATAATATATAGTATTTGAATTTCTTACTAATATATTGAAATTTAGAAAAAAAAACTAGCCACCGAAGTCAACTGAATAATGAGTTACCTGAGAAATACACTTTGCTCTTTGTTACATCACAATGCTATTCTTAGTTTTCCTACAGTTCGGAAATGAAAATGATTTATCTAAGTTATATTATTCATAACTAGCACACTTAATTACAAACTAGCTTTTGCACGCGGCTTCGCTAACGCAGACTTTCATCCCCTGATTTACCCCTTTAGGGGTGGAATTTCAAAAAAATCATTTTTTGTTTCATTCATTAGTGCTCACTTACGTTATATAAAGAACCTAAATGCAAAATTTCAAGATTCTAGGTTCAGCGGTTTGGGCTGTGCGTTGATCTCTCTCTATGTCTAAAACCTTCCTCTTTTATATAATTAGATTCGAAAGTAACTCTGTTTGCCTGTTTGTCTCTCTGTCTGTTACACGTCCACGGCTAAATCGCTGTACCGATTTCAAGGAAATTTGACAAAGAAATACTTTGATTCTTGACAAATGAGCTTTTCTTTACCGCGATAACCAAGCGGTTTTGCTGAGAAAGCGCAGAAGACAGATATACTTCAGAACTCAGATTCCAAAAGAAAGCTTTCTTTTGTAATATGTGCTTTCAAATACAATCCTTCCTCAAGCATCAAAGGATCTCTATTGTTAATTTCATCCAAATCTGTACAGCGGCTTATTAACAGACAAGCAAACGGGCAGAGTTACTTTCGAATTTATAATATTACTTGTATGAAATTATGGATTCCCATCTTCTGAAAGAGTCCTCCCCTTAAATCTTTCATCATTATCATCAGAGTACAAAACGTATGTAAATTTATTTAGGTAACAATATTCAACTATTTTCAATTAACAAAGATATCATTCATCATCATTTTTCAGACGAGACCGGTCTGAAAAATGATGATGAATGATATCTTTTTTAAGGTCATTAACACGAATTAACAAATGCTATAAATTTCTTCTACTGTGGTTTAAAGTTAGATTAGGGAAATTGAACAGACCTGTAATAATGAATAGATTCTCTATGGGACCGGCTGTGGAGATTTTGCAGTTCAAGATGTTTGATGTTCGAGATGTTTATCCACGATTGCTAGTAGTTGGGAACTCGATGATTAAAATCGCAATGTCTAGGCTAATCTCATGTTGTTCTAGCATAAATTTTTCTTGGACTTCTGTTCATCTTCAGGGTTGCGGAAGTCTGATGCCAGTCGCGGAAAAACTGATATTCATTATTCAGGTAAAACCGATTGAACTGACTTCCTCGGTGGCGCAGTGGTAGTATTTATTATTATAACTAGTAGCCGACCCCAAATAATCTTGGGAATAATATAGGCAAGGAAGATATAATGTATATCGTGACCTATAGTCGAACCTAAATCGTGAGTTTTAATAAACATACAACAACACACAAAGTAAACGGAGTACCTATTATAAATTTACAGGTAAGGTATCGTTTATTTCACAGGAAGTAAGTTGAGCCGATAAGTGTTATTTACGTTACATTTAGCTGTGTTGGTACAGCAAAACCTTATAGAAGTAATTACAAAGGAAATTATAAATCATCCGCATCCCCCTTACATTGGAAATAACAATATAGTATACGAATATTGCGATAACCTTTCTTTGCAATTGGATACATTATGTTGCTTATGAACTAACAAAACTGGCTTGCGTTTCATTCGCATGGTTATTTCTTATTTCGTGTTTCTATCTTTGGAAAGGACTAACTTCCATACATACCTGTTTCCTTTATTTTATACAACGTGGTCTGAAATTTACAAATTTATTTTCTTATTAGGTGCTTATAACTTAAAAGTCACCAGCACCCAAAATTTCAAATTACAAACTTGAAATTTTGTCCCAGAGGTTAGGGCTCTGCGACAATCATTCAGTCAGTCGGGCAAGTGATGTTAAATCTATAGATGTGTAGTGTATTGTAGCTTGTAACTATATTTAATAGCTATTGCACATGGATTCTATCTAGACGGTACCTAAGGATAAAGGGTATATCTATATATCCTTACCTGACAACTATCTGTGACGACTCGCGACGTATACCTACACTATATTCATGATAATCGGTTGAGTACCTAGTTAAAAGATGAGAAGGTATAGAAAATAATCGTATTCACATTCCCATAATATCGGGTAGATTCGTGATTAGTAGGTATATAATTATGTGTAGTTATATTACAGGATTTATTATTGCTTCTTTTTTGGGTTTTATATGTATTTATTTTTTCGAACATCTAACATACAACGCCATCTAGTCCCAAGCTAACTAGAGCTTGTATTATGGGTAATTGACAACTGATATAAATATGTACATATTTACTTTTTTTGTAAATATGTATACATCTCTCAGCCTATTGCCGTCCACTGCTGAACGAAGGCCTCCCCACCTACGTATTATTATACATAGAAAACACCTAAACTCCGAAACAAACATTTGGTCCGAACCGGGAATCGAACCCGAGACCTCAAAAGCTCAGCAGTCGCATAGGCTACCACTACGCCACCGAGACAGTTCTGGGTTTTGAGCTCATAATCCTCTATTAGCAAAAGTAAAACCCAGTTACCGTACAGTGTAACCCCTCAATTCGTCATTAAGCTCTCCCTCGATCTAATAGTTGCACGAAAAAAATCGCAGATCACGGCATGCCACCTTATGTATCTTGACTTTAAGACTATTCCAATGTGTGCATAAAGAGTACATCTATCCATCTATATAAGTTGTGGTAACAACGTTTACAAGTACAGTTATTCGTTGATATTCCCATCGGCAGTACAATAATATTGGAGCATTGTGCGCATATGGCGCGACCGCAAAGCGGAGAAAGCGTTGCGTTGCGCCAACAATGCCCGACTGTGTAGATTCGCTAGATACCGCCTGCGAACTTTGAACTGTGCTCTATAACTCTTCCGCGACTTATTCCTAGTAAGGCAAGTCGACCCATTACGGTCCAGGAATCGTAAACCGTCGTAACAAACTTTGCATTTTACTTTCCTAAGTAGGGATATTTGATATTATTTGATAGTACAACATATTTTTTTCTGCTAGAGATAACAACCAATGTACCAATCTATAGTCATCACCAGCCTTTAGGAGTCCAATGATGCTTAGAAAAGACCTATCAATATGTTAGCCAATCAAGGAAGTTGGTCGGTAGGTATAGGTTTTTCAGCTATTTCAAGTTTTTGTTGTTCCTTCTCTTTGTATTACAGTTGCCCTGCGTAGTTTGCCACCACAGGACTAGTGACACTCCGTATTCTAATCCATCACCATACATACTACTACTACAAATTCCGTCCTCAACCTTTGATATCCTGCTCCATTGAAAGTCACATGTCTTTACTGTTATTAATTAATTACCTACATAACTAGTATTTGTAGGTATAGGTTGGGATTTTAGATTCACTCTCACTGTCACTACTCTTACGGGTTCTAGCGTGATGTTAAAGTAACAAAACTTAGCAGTTGCAAGCTAACAAGAGTTAGCTTATACTATATACATATTTGTATGCCTTCTAAAATGTGTGTAATTAATGCCGGGTCGTAGTTTGGCCTTACAGAACCGGTCTCGGATAGATTAGGATTCCTGGTCATTAAAACGTCTTCTGCGCTGAGTCATATACCCACCAATAATAAGAATACATACTCATATTAAAATACGACATAATATGTTAATAAACATATTCCAAACAGAACCCGCGTACTTATTACTAGAAACATAGGATTTTAAGAAATTACCATAAAGCCACGGAAATTAAACTCTTTCCAGACAATACAACTTTACTACTGATCAGATTTGTGATTAAATTGACTTGTAAATAAATTAGAGTCTAAAAACTAAAAGTACATGAAGGATAGTTATTTTAAGAACATGATATCTCTGTAAAGATAGTTTTCTTTTTGACTTGTACTGATCTTTTTAATATACTTATGTAACTTATGTAATAACTAGTTGATGTGTTCCTGACGCCTTGCAATGAACCCAGAACCCTGTATAAATTCGTAACATATAAAAGTGTGCTATCACTAAATTTACATTATTCAAAACCTCTGCTACACAAAGCTACATCTTTTGATCGGCTAATGAGATTTAGAGCAATAAGAGTGGATACGTTTATGTCTAAATGAAAAGTGACTAAAGTGGATCTAACTCAACTAGCTAAGACAATATATATTACTGGAAAGTTCTGGACGTTTCAGAAATATAGTTAGGTATCTGAAAAAAGGACCGTAGAACTTGTTTGATAAATATTTTTGTGAAGATTTCGAGACGTAAGGAAAAAGAGACGTAAGAAATATACCTATCATTTTTTTAAATTGTATAACATTCATAAAATGTTAAAAAATTACGGGAAGCTATAATAGAATTATGAATTCTAACTTGATTTTGATGGAAGAATGCGTCTGCGTGTCAACACGTCACAAGGAATAAGTTTTTATTTAATTTTGCCTGGTGAGCGAACGAGATGGTTAACTAATCATACCATTTTAATCTGTTGTTTTTCACGTCACGAAAGTGAACAATGACCTAAACGTTGCTTGCGAGTTGTGAGCGTATTAGATGCCTTTTAATCGGTCGGACTCGACCTATCATACCAGACAGGAAAAATAACAGCCTTGTCTGTCTTTTCAGCATGAGTTACATAAATTCGTTATATTAGTGTTTCGTAGTACTACCCTTTAATATATACACCACCGGACCGGAACAGACCGTCGCGACGACACCGGGCACGAGCCCTATCGTAACACCAGCGCTGCAGTCACTCAGGTTACAGAGTTACAGCAATACTGAGACAGGTAGATCCCTTTTCTGGCATTGTACAAAGCATTATTCCTAATTGCTTATGTTCCGTTCCCTTAATTCTGTAAATACCCATGTGTTATACCTAATAAATGTTTTTGGAACGAAGTTCCTTATGGGGCGTTGCGGAGTGGTACCCTAGCCGGCGAAAAGCGTCCGTAACGTAAGATTGACGCCTCGGTGTCACAATGGTAGCGTATGCGAATGCTGTGCTTGAGGTCTCGCCGGTCTCGGGGTTTTTCGGTGTTTGAATGTTTTCTATGTATAATATGTAGGCATGTATTTACAAAAAAAGATGTCCGAAATATTTATTTATTTGTTTCATGAACGAAAAATTTAGTATAGCGTAGTAATCTGTACCTAAGTTGTATGTACGTAACCATAATCATAATAAAAAATGTATAGGTACCTGAATAGTTATTTTCTTTATACCTCGCATAGAAGAAGAAGAAATAAATAATTTTATATATTTTTAAATAAAGGTGTTAAGACAATTATGTGATTTTTAAAGAGCGTGAACGAAAAATTTTGTATAGCGCCATCTGTAATTTTGATAAGGAAGGTTGTTCCTATCTGGTGTCCCACGACACCAATGACTTTTTTTTTCTTTCTTTTTCTCTTCGGAAGATCTTAAAGACCATGCGGACCATTGCAGCACGAATAAGACCACAAACCAGTGATACCAGAACTGTTTATGTTCTAGAAATAAGTGTATTAATGAAGTACTTACTTATTTAAGATTTTTAATATACTTATCACGACCATGTCACTATTTTAATATCTCGAGTAATACAAAAAAAAATAGCTTAACTTTCTGAGACTAATTTTATTTGCAAGACACGCGAATGTAAAAAGAAAATGATTAATCACTTTGTACACTCATTTCAATTATTTCGGGTCAGAAAGTTTTTGCGTCGAAACGTGATAGTCCTCATCCTTAATAATATTATGGTGAGTACGAATGTGTGTTAGTTTGCCTGTTTTAAATTGTGTTTTCCACTGATCTTTGTAATAGTTCAACGGATCTGAACTGGTATAAAAAATATACTTAGGCAACTTTCTACGAAAAAAACGTTCATGATACCTGAATTGATTGCAAACATAGATTAAATCTTGAAATTGATATTTTCGAATACGCTAACATATTCTAATACTAAACCAGTAACGTTTAATTTTCAGTAACCAGTAAAGCACAGACCTACGACACATTTCATTACCAACACTATACTTAATGTAGCTACCTCTACCTATTCGTTACAACCTACACAAATCAAAGCCTTAACTAAAAACAAAAGATTTTACTCGAAAAGATGACTCACTCACAAGCGTACCTAACAAACTACGCTATCAAAATTCTAAATTCAAAACTTGAAGACAAAGCATAAAAGATAGTAAAACCAAACCATAGAGCAATAGAGTACTAGGTAGTGAGGTGAACGTTCGCGCCAACATTACCACGAACCGCATCATTACGGGCCGCACGCCGCATCGCCGCAGCCTTTCATAACGTTTTTTATTTCCTTCTGCTTTGTTGTTGACAAACTCGTAGAAAAAAGCCCTTTGGAATAAATTACAACGCGTTCTATTTATGTAATGAAAATGAGTAATGGAAAAAAATGGAGGCAAAATAAATATGACCTCTTAAACGTTCCCACGTTTAAAAATAATTGTGGAAGTAAAATACAAACTGTATTGTTGTACAAACTGACTAGCTCTTTACTTGTACCAATAAGTTAAGTTAAAAATACTGTTTTTGGAGCAATCAGTAGTTGTACAGTTACTACATCACATTTAGAACGGGATTCGATTATACTTACAAATAGTCAAGTGCTTTACTTTCCATTGTGGCGACATCCACATACAGCGTCAATAGAAATATACTACAGCGCCATCTACCGCAGATACACTGAACTACGAAGTTATGTACTACACGAAGAAACTACCAATCCTGAATCGCGCAATAGAAGTTCACGCGCCGATTTTCATATATTCAACAACAACAACATCCCAACACCAACCATTGGGCAGTTGGCCCGCCAGGCATGATCACCTCGCCTGATCGGAGGATTCTCCCTTTGTGTTGGAGGGACATGACACCCGTTCCTCCACAGTGGTGACCCCGACGTGATTGGAAGCAGCCTTTCGAAGCAGTATCAGCACGCCACTATCATGTTCACTTTCACAGCAAGTCGCACAGCCAGCCAGCAACCTCGGCCTCAACAGGGATACACCCACACGCAGGAAGCGACCGCTCCAGCCTGATTACCCCTACGGCCTCATCAGCGTCTAGGCACAGCCCTCTGCACCTACGGTCCATGTAAGCAGAGCATCTCTCTCCCGTCTACGCAGTAACCAGCCACGACTCACTGGGATCAGCGGACTTCAGCCCCGACTCACTGGGACTAGCGGCACTCAGTTCCGAGGCACTGGAACTTGCGGCACTCAGTTCCGACTTACTGGAACTACTCACTTCTGGCACTGGCAAGCACCACAACAGAGCACAGGCATCTGACTCATCGGATATCAACCTCCGGTCTTGGAGGGGAGTGATGTGGCGACTTCCATATACAGCGCCATCTATTAAAGATACGTCGAACTACGGAGTAACGAAGGAAACTAAGAAACTACCAATCCTGAATCGCGCAGTGGAAGTTCTCGCGCCAATTAACATATATACAACATCCCAACATCAACACCTCGCCTGGTCGGAGGATCCTACCTTTGTGTTGGAGAGACATGACACCCGTTCCTCTACATCCATGACTCTTGGAATACTTAACTGAAAATCGGATTAAAACCAAACTTCAAAACTACCTTTTTTATGGAATATGGGGCGTAAACGAGCAGACGTATCACCTGATGGTAAGCGATTACTGCCGCCCATGGATACCCAGAGGCGTCACAAGTGCGTTGCCGGCCTTTAAGGGAATGGGGGGAGGGATTGGGGCTTTGGCATCCTCACTCACTCGGTGAAACAGCGCAAGCACTGTTTCACACCGGTTTTCTATAAGGCCGTTGTATCACTCCGGTCGAGCCGGCCCATTCATGCCGAAGCGTGGCTCTGCCACGGTTCTTAATGTAAAGATAGCACTCTTATCCAAGGTAGATCAAAAACTTGTACGTGACATCGAATTAAACAGTTTATTCTTTGGTGCAGAGGATTACCGGGCAGACGGGTCACCAACTACGACTTAGCGCATCAAACCTTGCAAATCTAGAGTCACGAGTCACAACTGTATTGCGAGTGAGGTTGCCGTTGATAAAGCAACGAAATTATTACTTAACACTGGTTTTCTGTGAGGTCATGGTGCTCATGGTATCGGGAACATGGCCAATATGTACTAAAGAACGGTTCTCTACAAGTAAATATTATCTAACAGTTACAAAATATTGTCATATAAATAATCACAAATTTTAACAAAAAAGACCGACTTCAATCTGGACCAGCCAGACCAAATTTAAATGGGACCACACGGGAAGCACCAGCTTTTAAAAAAAAGAATCATCAAAATCGGTTTACCGAGTCGAAAGTTATGAGGTAACAAATATTTAAAAAAACTCGAATTGAGAACCTCCTCCTTTTTTTGGAGTCGGTTCATCTATAAACTAGGTTCATCATCATTATCGACAGCGTTTAACAGTCCACTGCTGGAAAATAACAACTCCTTAGTAAAGAGGTTCTGGCTTATTATACCTACGACGCTGGCCAGACAAGTTTTCATAGGGTTTATTTCAAGTGATCCGGGTGCAATTATATTTTTTGTTTTAAAATTTTAATTACCCGGGTGTCTTAATAGCAACAGTTCCCGGATCCTTAATATTTCAGGCGCACAGAGACTTACCGTGTTATTTTAGTCCCACCACCCGCCTCAAACCCCGATGGGATGACGTCCCGTGTGGGTTTTCACTCATTAAACGAAAAAATGGGTTTATTTCTAAACTAGCGACCCGCCCCGGCTTCGCACGGGTGCATTTCAGATGGCCCCGCCGACGACACGATTCGTGCATTTTAAATCTGTAATATCTTCGAATATATTCATTTAAATTAGATACTGTAAAGGGCCATTTTGATCTAAATAAAACGCACAATTTATTTAATTTACTTAATTGTATAAGGATTCATTCTGTATTGGTTATTGTTTTCAAGGTGTACAATACTGTAGTACATTATTTTGATCTATCTCGTAGGGTGCAACCAGCGCTTGCAATGTAAGCGCAAAAAAATGTGTTTATTTGCTACATCACATTAGAAACCTCGAAAATTAATAGTGTTTCCATACTATATTATGCATTTATTATACCTAAAAACCTTCCTCTTGAACCACTATCTATTAAAGAAATCCGCATCAAAATCCGTTGCGTAGTTTTAAAGATTTAAGCAAACAAAGGGACATAGGGACAGAGAAAGCGACTTTGTTTTATACTATGTAGTGATTTCCTTCTACTTGCAGTTATGTTGTCCAAACTATTTTATCCCTAAATCGCCTCTTACGACACACATGGGATTGGTAGGAGTGGTAACATTCCGTATTGTTCATTCGTCACTACACGAATTCAGACTAGATTGGAGTTAGCTTAAGTCTACTAACTACGATACGGCTGAACTTCGATTTTACGTAGAGCGACTGTCATAAGATCCACAATCCAAGTAGGTAGGGATATCAAAGTTCTGTCTGTAGAAATACTGTTGTCGGTCTTTTTAGGGCTCAACTACCTGTAACGATTGAAATATGTAAAAATTTAATATTATTACGAAACAAGTTATCTAAAACCTACTATCTCCCTACTGTATTCAAAATAAAAAAATCAAAATTCATTTCCGATCAAGTTAACTACTACACTAATTTTAAAAGAGGAAAGGTTATGTGTGTGAGTTAGTATATTTCTCCTTTTCGTGCACTGAAATGTCCAGAAAGTTGAAATTAGGTAGTGCCTAATTTCATTTGTGAAGCAGGTGTAAGGATAGAAGAATGTTCTAGGTTCTAGAACTTCGAAACAATACGTGGATTGTGGAATGGCTGTTAACAAATAATACAAGGAACAGAAATATCGGCAAGCTTTGATAATTGCATAGCGCAATGGCACACGTTCCGTTTATCGTCCATCTCCTCATTATTATTAGGTATGACACGTACTCAAATGCACCCACACACACACAAATAATAACTGTATACAGAATATTAATCAATGGGACTACAATGTGCTTTGATTTCTGTTCAAGTGTTGGTGAGGAATCTTATGTGGTAACATTTTTATGCCGGTACCTACTTACTGTACTGTAGATATTTAACGTGATAAGGTGATAGTCTCACTGCTGAAAAGTAGCGATTTATGTTAGGGTGAATTGAAATTATACAGGATAGACAGCTGGAGCCGCTGGAGGTAAGTAGATAGTTGCTAATACTCATAAATCTTATTGATAGAGAACACTAAATTATATTATTCAAACTACAACGGAATCAAATGCGATCTTCTCCTCCATGATTATTAAAACATTCATGTAGGTATTTAAGGGCATGTCTTACTACAATAACTATCAGTTCAACCTTTCATTTTGTTATCTTATTAATCACCTATTAATTAATGTTATGTGAATGTCAAAATTTAATACCACCAATATCATCAAAGTATGCCTGCATTATATTGATATTAACAGTTCGGTAGAAATAAATTAATAGATAGGTCCGCCACCGGTGACCCACGTTGCTCAATGGTGTTGATAGATGTACCTAAAAGAAAGTTGCACTACAGGTCTAAGCTCCAAAAAGTCTGTTTGCGTATTTTATTTTATCAGTGCAATATTTATTGCAAAAACTGCCTCGTTGGTCTCGCGGTTGGCGTGTGCGACTGCTGATCATG